>OY728125.1:198161753-198802467 GCA_963277665.1 Viscum album | reverse complement strand
CTTTTTCAAATACAGATAAGATATGAAATATAATATCTTAAATATTCAAATCACCATCTATCTACCATGTTAATATTTAAACACTTATCTCATCAAAATAGATAAGATATATCTCCCCATGAGATACCCATGCATCCTTATCTATGATATGATAAAAGATATATAATATTCAAAAACATATCGTGTCTCAAATCTAGAAACACCAAGATGGGGGATGAATCTCAACAGGTCTCTCATTCAAAGAAGTGGTGTGCAGACCGGATCTTCCACCTCCCATACTTTCTTCACCGTTGTCTCCATGCATCCTCCGCTGGTGTCCTGTGATAGATCTGTCTTGTGTGTGGAAGTTCATTCTTCGGACCTTGTGGAGGTATAAGTATGCCTCAAATGGTCCTTTATTGCAAGATTTGGTTCTATGAAACCTATGATCACAGTCTTTTAGCGGTTTTTCAGATCCTAGGGGATCCTCTCTCCAGAGGAGATTCCATTCATCCAACAGAATGCCATCTCTTTGGTTGTTGGCTCGGATTATGATTTCATTCATGCTTGTTGCAAGGAATATCGATCATGGGGGATATGGGGCATAAAACTGACTCACTGGTCGCTAGAGGATCATAAGGGAAAGAAAATCCTATTACAGCTATCTGGAACAGTCTCCCTGGTCTTCTGTTGCCTTTTCAAAATGACTAATTTCTCAAGGTGATTGGTGATTCCCTAGGTTGTTTTCATTTCTCCGATGATCGCACCTGGTCTTGTGATGATGCCTCTATGGTTCATATTTTCATTTAAATGGATATCTCCAAGGACCATCTAGAATGGATCTCGATTCGGGTTAAGGATTCCTTTTACTGGTCCAATGACATCTTTTATCCTATCCTCCTGCAATTCTACTCTTCTAGTCTTCTACAGGGGCAATCTCTTCAGGGATGTAGGAAATAGCATAGAGGTGGGAATTGATGCCCTCTTTAAGAGTCCTCTATCAGCATCCCCTTGGCTATCCCTCAGGTGGTGCCTCTCCATGCTGGCTCGGTGAGAGTCCCTAATTCCCCTCTAGCTCTGGCATCTGCTCTTACATCAGCCCCCTTGCATGTGAATGGCATTGTACCTGGATCTGTCTTTCTTCTCTCCACCTACATGTGGTTTTTCCTTCCCATCATACCCCTTAGGATCCTTTAGTTCTCAAACATCTGATGGCACTTGACATTGGGATTGTGCTACATTTGAGAGGTCCTTCCCCTTCCCTTCCTACTTTCCATGACCTTCCCCCACTCCCTGCCCTACCCCAGTTGGTCCCATGCCCTCTTCCAGGACCCCTCTCCATCCAAGATCATGCTTCTGATGTTTTCTATTCCTTCCATCCTAATCCTTCAGTAGTGAAATAGTTTATCTCCCCTCCTTGGACACTTCCTGTGGATTGATCCCCATACCGTGCTACTATATCCAAGCTTTGGTCACCCTCTTTGGTCAGAATAGTGGAGTCCTAGGATCATTGGAATTTTCCACCTCCACTACATCTCCTTCATCCAAAAATACAAGTATTTGTACATGATCCATGACACGGAAGTTAAGGAAAGAGATCTCCCCTCTTCTTAATAAGGATAAGAACCCAGGGGCCAATGCGAGGGCACTCATTGCTCAATTATTCCCATTCTCATTTGGAACGCCCATGGTCCTGGTGACTAGGTCAAAATATATTTCCATCCATCTACTATTCCCAAACTCAAGGTTGCTATTGTTAATGTCCTTGAAAATAAGAAGAATATCTCCAAAATAAAAGAGTTCACTAGCAGAATTATGTTGCATGGATCAATGCATGTTGACCCTTCCAACTGCCATATATGGATCTTCTGGCACATAAAATTATTAGTGGACCTAGTTCATGAATGTGACCAGCTTATCACCACCTTGGTTACCCACTAAAATGGATCTTTCTTGTTGTCCTTCATTTATGATAGTTATGATGCCCAACATAGGGAACTTTTATGGGATGGTCTCAATTCTTCTGACCATGGTAGCCACCCTTGGATTGTTGGGGGAGATTTTAATGTCATCACTAACCCAGAAGAGAAAAATGGTAGGGGGATTTTCATTAGGATAGCTAGTTTTGACATTACTCACTTCATGGCTGGTAAAGGCCTCACGGACCTCAGATACTCAAGTGATGATTTAACATGGTGAAACAACTTACATGGGGATCGATGCTTGTGGATCCGGTTGGACCGGTGCCTTGGAAATATGCAAGCGATTTTTTTTATCCCAAAACTACGTTCAGTCACATGGTGTGTGGGATTTTGGATCACTCTTTTATTCTGGTCTCCCTCCATATGAGTCAGTTGATCCATGATCAATTGAGATTCATTCAGCATTGGACAGGCCTCCTGGTTTATCAGCAGTTGATTTGAGACTCATGGAATGAACCCACTCAGGGTAATTATTTGTGTGCCATTCATAACAAACTGAGGAGGCTCAAAACCAGTTTACAAGATTGGACAAATGACACCCCCTGTAGTGATAGGGAAATTCAATCAACCATGAAAGAGGTTTACCGACTTTATTCAAGATTGGAGGGGGCCTGGAATGACTGGATCTTTGAAGACCTTACCACTATGAAGGAAACATTCATAGTCATGATCCTTAAACACGAGCATCTAGCGAGGGAGAAATCAGGGATTAGATGGCTTGGTGTGGGTGAAAGGAACACTGCCTATTTCCATTATTGTATCAAATAGAGGAATCATTTTGTTTAGCCCAATATTTTGATATATGATGGTACCTATTCAGATGACCGGGATGTTGTGGGTTCTCGTTATAATTATTTCTTTAAATATCATCTTGGTGGAAAGAATCTTTGGATGCCTAATGGCTACCTGGGAGGTGATTAGGGGATCCTTTATCGCATTTCCAATCATGTTTCTATCCAAGATAATTAGTGGATGGGGAAACCCCTAAGGAGAAATAAATCATCGAGGCAGTTATGAACCTCAAACCAGACAATGCGCTAGGTTCGGATGGTTTCCCTAGTATGTTCTACTGAGACTCTTGCAATGTGATAAAATTGACTTATGAGAGGCCATTCATGACTTCTTCAGGGTAGGTAGCTTACTTAGTGTGGCATGTGCCACTACACTACTGCCCATTTACAAAATGAGGAAACCCTCTTCATTTTCCATTATAGATCGGTCAACATGTGCAAAATCCCTTACAAAGTACCAGCGAGCATCATCAACTCAAGGATCTCCATTCACCTTCCCCAGTGGGTCTCTATTAGACAAAATGGATTTTTGAAGGGATGATCTATTCAAGGGGATATTGCATTTTCCCAAGAGATGATGTGAGATCTCAATAAAAAGACCCATGGTTAAAACATGGCCATCAAACATGAAATGAACATGGCATTTGATAGACTTGAATGGAGATTCATAAACAAGGTGATCTTACATATGGGTTTCTCCCATTGGGCTACTGATCTCATTTTTAGATGTTTCATCTCCTCATGGATGAATGTTACTTTTATGGGGAAATATTCTGGTTTCTTCATGGTGACTTGTGGCCTAAGACGGGGTGATCCGTTATCATTGAGACTTATCATCACCACAGAAGACATACTTAGCCAGATCATCCATTGAAGCATGTGAAATGGAGAGAATTTTCTGTTCTGAAGAAGGATGAGTCTTCCGGCCATATCCCACCTTATGTTTGCAGATGAAACATTAATCTTCACGAATTCTAATAAGAGGTCAGTCATAGGAATTCTCAAAGTGACTGAGGAAGAATGCCATTTGAGTGGGCATGCTATTAACAAGTCCAAGAGAAACATCGTCATCTCTAGAGTATGGTCTTCCATTCGAGTTTCCTCCTTGGGCCGCCTTCTGAATATGTAGAGGAGTTATCCCATGGAATATCTTGGGGATACCATATCTTCAAGAAGAATTCAGATTATTTACTTTTATCACATCACCAAAAAGATCACTACCGTATCCTCAACTTGAAGAACATATTTCTTTCCTTTGGGGGTTGGATTGCGCTGGTTAATAGAATTATTCTCCCCTCTCCCATCCATTCCAAATATTCTATCAAAGTACTAAAAATATTCATCAGAAACATTTACAACATCTTAGCCCGCTTCATCTGGGATTCTTTCGTTGTAGGAAAACACCATCGGGTGTCCAAGGTGAAGTTGGTGAGGCCCATTCAGGATGGCAGGATTAATGATTGAAGGCTCAAAGACAATATTCTTTACAGACGTTAGAAATTGTCCTAGGAAATCCATAAACACCGCTCTCTCTAGGGCAGGGTCATTTATAGCAGTTACGCATATTACCAGAAGATGCATGGGAGCTAAATTTCATATTTAATGTCTATTAATCTTCTTCATTTTACAGTTCTGCTTCCCCACACCCTCTAGATTATTGGATAAGGGGATTCGTCATTCTGGCCTCATAGTTGGGATGCCTTGGTGCTCATATTTTCGGGATGTCGAGCCACTGACATTTCATTCAGGGAGGTGAGTAATTACCCAGATTTCATCAAGGAAATGTTGAATACAAACCAAGAAGCCACCTTTAACCACATCAAGCTCAAATCTGATCCGAAAATGTGTGTGTTTACTCTGTCCTCCTTGGGGGTCTTATCTATAAAGGATTACTGAAACCCTATTCTTCACTAGGGGAAAACTGACTATTGGAACAAAGTCTGGATGAAGGAAATTCCCATGAAATTCAACTTTCTTATGTGGAAGATTAGGAATTATTTGGTTCCCCCAATGAGAACATTCGAATATGTGAGATCAGCATGGTTTCCTAATTCTTTTGTTGTACCAATAATAAAGAGGAAAGTGTATCCCACCTATTCTTTGAGGGTGAATGGGCATGTGATGTCTGGTCCTTTGTTGGAGAGTGCACTTCCTTCTCATTCAGTAACCTGTGTGAAGAGTTGTTCCTTGCCCGCTGGTTCCATGGATCAGGTGATAGGGGCCAAACGAAAATGGCGTGTTATATTATCCTGCAGGCTGGATGTTAGTTCTTATGGTAGGATAGAAATAAATCAAGGTTTTAGGGGATCCACACTATAGAAATAGGGATCATCGCAAGAGTATGAATCCTCTTCATAGAACAATCCATGCTCTCTATTAACTGAAAAAATTCCCTATCACTTCATATTCTTACTTCGTGCATCCAAACCACTCTTCCTGAAGACTCTGCCATGCAGAGCCAATGGACCTGATGGATTACTCCACCCATGGGTTTAAAACATTATATAGATGGGTCTATATATTGGGGTTCATGAATGGAAGAGGGGATTCTCATGACTCCATAGGATTAATTATCTTGGAATTCACTACTCATTTATGTTATGACTTTTCTCTACAGGTAGAAGTTCACATCCTCCTCAGTGGTCTCTCCCTTTTCCACTAGGGGAACATTTCCATTTCTGAAGGTGAAACTAACTCCCTTGTACTCTTAAATTCTCTTCATGGAATCAGGTCAACTCCGTGGTTTATTTTCAACATCATCAAGAAATTTCCTGGCACAATTTCAACCATCATTTTAATGGTAAACAACTGACGAGAGGGGAATAAAGTGGTGGATCACCTAGCCTCTCTAGAGGATCATATCTCTGGCTTTTCCTATCTCCATTATCTAAACTTTTTGAATCCTAAGGGGGGTTAACATCATTAGAGGGGATTCCCTTGGATTTTACTATTTTCTCCCCTAGAATCTCCAGTTTTCCCTTGCTTTTGCATTTTCTTTCCTTTTCCCAATAAATAAATAACTAATGATGATGAAAGGTCTCAACAGACAAAAAAAGTTTAGTTCTGTAATTAATTCATACCATCTGAAATATGAGTCCCATATGTCTTAACCTTTATGAAGGTAATAATAAGGAAATATTTAATAACCATGATTCTGGATGGAACAAGTGAATCTACTGGTTGTAGGGTCATAATTCCAAAGGAATGTGAAGATGAGGAATATGCTGAGGCACAAGGGCATAATCAATTTTTCAGAGTAAATCGACCATAAAACCTACATCCTATTTCCAATAATGTTCAAAATTTGATGGTGAACTAATGTGTAATTATGTAATAAATTCCATTAAGATACCAATTAAAAATCCTTCCATTTAATGTTACATCCATGTGGAAACATTTAGAGGATTATTATGGAGTGAATTCCTTCACCCATATCCCAATAAATATGTATATCTCCTCACATTTCATGATGTATTCATTTTTAGGGGAAAATTGGTAACATAGGGGTATCCTTTGTTATACAATTTCTTTCTTAGTATT
Organism: Viscum album; assembly: GCA_963277665.1. Lineage (NCBI taxonomy): Eukaryota > Viridiplantae > Streptophyta > Magnoliopsida > Santalales > Viscaceae > Viscum > Viscum album. The sequence goes on along the minus strand of OY728125.1, from coordinate 198,796,175 downwards.
TTATTTCATTTTCCTTCCAATATATAAATGAATTTCATGTTTTAATTTATGTATTATCCATTCTATAACAATTATCATCTTTTTTGTTTTCTTCCCCCATTTTCTTTATAACTGTGAATTATTATGCTCGTGATTATGAGAATATAACACGACAAAGTTTCAAGAATATTAAATAGGTGTTGAAACAATGTCATTTTACATTCATTTTCATTTTTTTATTTTCATATTATTAGGCTGAAGGGGGGCCTTAGTGGGATTGGTGCCTTTATGTCTCCACATTCCACATGAGGCCTCACTTATTCCTTATACAATGATTTCCCTTAATCAAGGATGTGTATGAGTATTCTCTTGGTGCTTGTTGAGTGTACCATATATTCAAAACATGGATCGTAGAGGATATTAATGAATACGATAGATCATGTTCATTTGACACTAAAAAAGTGACGATGAAGGTTCACACTGGATAATTTCCTAGTACGATCTCCTTTATATCTAACATCATTTTGTCTACATTATGAATTTCATGTGACTATTTCATTATCTTCCATCCTCGTTTTTAAAAACTAAATTTCTTATTTATATCTTATAAATAATAAAAATATAAAAATTTGAATATGATGTAGTGATTGGATGATCACAATATCTCATAAATAGAATGACCAAGGTCATCCAATGTGATGTACTTAGTTATAAATATTTTTGAGAGTTCTTATGACAAAAATTCATAAAATTGGTGTTCTTTCTGGGGACTTGAGTAGTATTTATTCACTATTTTTATTCACATTTTTTATATAATTTTTCTATCATTTAAAAAAAATAAAAAATAAAAAATATTAGAAAAATAAAAACATATATTTATTCATGATGTATTTTAATTAAAAATATTTTTCATGTACAGAACAATCTCATGTGCCAAAATATGTTTATATAGATATTTATGTTAAATTGTTAAGGATTAGTGATAAAATTAAAAACCTAGTGATTTAAATAGAATATATTTTTGAATACATACATGTTTCCCAAGACCAATATAAACCTGAGCCGTAACGTGAACCAAAATGAGTAATAGAAGAGGTATCACCAATCATTTTTATTGGTAAAGAACCATAAGTGGGTGAGAAGATGCTTATAAAAGAATTAATTAAATCATCATTTACTCAACTATTACTTGTGGTGGTTCCAAAATTACACATTCCAGCTGATGCACTCATGGGAGATGAATTTTATTTAGAAGAATCTTCAAATTGTTTTGTTGAATATTACCTGAAACATGGTATCCCCATCATTGAAAATGAAAAATAGTTACCTCCCTAGCTATCTGTAGCTTTGGAAGATGGAATGAAGATTCCCGATATGAGATTTATTTTTTAATGGTCTTTCCCAAATTGATCAATTTACTGACTAAAATACTTGAAATGGAGGAATAAATTATTGATTCTTCATGTTTTAATCATATTCAAAGTTAATTTTTTTCCAAGATAACTTTTTATGAAATTTCAGACATATAAGAAATGAAGAAATCATTGGATATTAATGAAAATACCACCGAAGTGGTAGATTTTGAATAAAAGAGCAATATAATCATGTTGTGCGACTACCTCGTCGATATCAACTTGCCAACCGTATTGAGGAGGACACTATAAAGGTCAACATGGAGCACCCCTATTTTATTTTCCCTCCCATTATGGACCCCAAATTACACATTTTTTCTTTTTATGGGTTTATAATTGCCTTGTCTTGTTTTGGGTTCCCTACATTTGGTGTTTACTCATGGATATCAGGAAAAAGTGACATGTGGTTATTTATCTCAAATAAACCACACCCACTGTATGATCATGTCAATCTACTACAACTGCCTAACTAGAGGTCGTAAAACCAAGAATCCAACTGGGGGTCAACCAAGACATTATCCCCATTTTCTATTCCATTCCTCTTCCGTTTTTAAGTAATTTTATCATGCTTTATTTATTTCATGCTTTACAAGTTTAATTGAAGTAGCTAGGAACCTAACTCAAAGTTCCCATTAGAAAATAATGTTAGGTTGTATCTTTCCTTATCTTTAGTTTTTATACTCTTATTTTTAATTATTTTGTTTGGAAATGAGGTGTAGTTAAATTTAAGTTTGGGGGGAGTGTAAAAATGATAGTTATTATTGTGCAATGTTTTACTTTTATTTTATTTATATTCTTAGAATCCAAGAACTGAAATGAAAATTATTATCAATTTTCACACATGAATTGATTTTGAGGTAATTTAAATGAATATTGAAGAAATGGACTTTAAATGATTATTGAAAAGAATTTTTTTTTTCTTGAATTGTATTTTCAATTATTTTTTTATATTTCACTAATTATTGAAATCCATGATAATGAAAAACTGAACTAAAATATATTTACAATCCTATTAGGTATTCTGAACCACTTTGATATATTATTTCCAATACCCACACTTTTATAAGGGAAAATAGGATTTTGTGTGAGATGCATAATTTGTGATTTTAATATTTCAATGATCTGGATTTAATGGAAGGTTTTTAATGTGATTGAGGCACTTATTAGGATAGTCACATATTTATCCTGAGACCTACCCTTATATATATCCTTTATTATCACTTATATGTGATGAATTTTCTTATAGATTTAAGACACATAACAACCTGATTATTCCTTACCTTCCCTCACTCTTAGTATTTTTACATGGATATTTAGTGTTTGAGTGTAGGAGAAGAAAATTTCATGTGTTTTATTTTGGATGTGCTTCATGTTTTAGTGATGTGAGGTGTGTGAAAAAAATTTGGGCAGTTGAGAATGATATAATTGTTCATATGTCATCATTTCATTATGGTTTATTTGTTTCATCGTGTTTTGCATTAAAAATTTGAAAAATTAGAGTTATTCTTGAATTAAACATTTTACATTATTTAATGAATCATGTCCATTTCAATAATCAAGGGTATTAATGGTCATTTATTCATTTTATTTAGTTTTATCTAATCCTCTATGAAAATAATAAGAAATAAAGTTGTTTCATTCTAGATCATTATAAAAAATAAAAAAAAGGGGTGAACGTGGATGATATCAATCATTCTAATCACTAATTGGATCATGTCCCATGTCTCAAAATGGGGGTTATGTAGTGTTTCACATTCCTAAGGGGATTTTAGTGATGTTCATCTACTATTTTCACATGATTATTCATGCATTGTACATAAGAATCAAACATTGTATTTACAGCCTTAATTTGTTTAATGATTTTTCCTCCATCCCTAAGACAAAAAATTCACTTGGAAAATTAATCATGTTTGAATTCACTTTAATATTTCACACTATGGAGAAATGAGAAGTTTCACATTCATATGGTTATACATTGATTTTCCATGTATGAGAATAACTCCAGATTTAATTTCTATTGAGTTAAGAGTTACATAAATTTCAATGTGATGTAGATTGGGATGGGGACATGGATGTATTTATGAGGTTGAAAAAAAATTAAATGAGAGGAATGAGAAAAAAATGGTATTATTTTTTATATAAGATGCATGATTAAATTTTGTTTTTGAAAATATCATTGATGTTTCCTCATTTTTTGTTGTTGTAAGGATTTTTATTTGAATATAAGAGGACTACCCTTAGTGAAATTCTTAAGCGTGGGAGAGTCATAAAGATGAAATTTTCATATAATTTATTCTTTAATTCCAGGTTTATAATCCAAAAATAGTTTTCTTTTATGGTTAATTTTCATGTTTTTTGTATAAGTGGAATTTTATCCTTGAATTAAAAAATTGGAAATTCTATGATTTTATATGTTTTCAATCACTTTTTTATTTCAAGAATATGTTTTTCAATATCAATACAAATCGATGGATCTATTTTTAGGGTACCCATGATCAATGGAAACAGATTTTTCAAATGATCCAAGTCATTAATCAGATATATGGAGGCCAAAATAAATAATTAATTATGGAAATTTTTTCTCTCCAGCAGAGTGGACCTATCCACCATAATTGATGCATACATCAGGATAAATGTGGTAAAATTCATTGCTTCAGGATGGAGATGAAATAGTATTCAATAAGGTAATTCCATAATTAGTTTCAAGTCAAAATCCTCTCATTAATGATTTCATTCAATCATGTAGAATATGAAAGACCTCATTAGGTAGAACCAGTTCCATTTAGAAATTAATTTATACCATATGAACCATAGATCCAAAATGTATTAAATTTTTTTAGGGTAAAGAAAATTATTCCTACATCTGGTGGCTAGTAAAGATAAAAATTTCAGGGTGAATGAAGGAGTAATTATTGAAAAAATATTTTGAATAAATCTATTAAAAACTCATCCATATAATATAATATATGCATGGAAACATTTCCAGGATACTTTTGGATTGAATTCATTTACCCCATCTCCATATAAATATGTATCTCTTATACCATTTCAAGATATAGAAATTTTGGGGGGATTTGTAGAAACATAGGGGTATCATTTTTGTCCATTTTGTGCAGTTTAGTCTTTTATATTATTCTATTTTCATTCTGTAATTTAATTTCATGTTTTAATTTAAGTGTTCTCCATTCTATCCTATTCTTTCTCTCTTTGGTATGCATCCCCCATTTTCTTCATCATTGTGAACTCTTATTCTCATGGCTATGAGAAGATAACCTGAGGTTGATTTAAATAGATCAATCTTGTGTTAAAACCATGTTATTATATATTCATTTTCTATTATTCTTATTTTCTTACAGTTAGTCTGAGGGGGCCTTAATAGGAAAAGTACCTTTCTATCTCCAGTTTTCACCTATGGTCAAGCTTCTTATTTCTACAATATTTTCCCTCAATTAAGGTGGTGGATGTGTGGTCTCTCGGAGATCATTGATTTCACCATATATTCACTACAATGGAAGGAGAAGATGTTTAATCATATAATGGATCATGTTCATTGAGATTAATTGAAATTGAAAAAATAGATAATGATGGTTCACTCTAGATAATCTCCCTGGAGGATTTTCTTTATGTCTAATATAATTTTTTCTCCACTCACTCTTCCTGTTTTACGAATTGCAAGTTTAATTTTCTTTATCTTGAATCCTCAATTCTCAAACCTACATTTCATTCATTTTTATCTTTTAAATAATAAAAATATAAAAAAGAGAATTAAACATTGTGATTTATTGACCTTAAAAGCTCCTCAAGAGAACGACCTAGGTCAGCCCCTCTCCTACGCGTATTTATAAATATTTTTAGAGCATATAAGAAGAATCTTCATTAGTTACAAAAACACTAGGATTGTAACATAGTCTTACCCAAATGGGTTTTTCTAATGTTTTCTCATTCTAGTTTCCAAAAGGATAACTAAAAATTTCCCTAATAAAGAATATAATATCCCACAAATTTCATACAGATATATTACATTATTTTAGATGAATATTCATGACCTAAAATTAAAAATTTCACCAAAATCATCCAAGTCTAGGATATTTTGAAACATATAATCATAAAAAAATGGTTCATAAAAAATATTCATGATCTCATTCTTATTATTCATAAATTTAACACTTTAATACATCATACATGATACATTTCTTAATATATTGGGGAAAAAGCATATGAAAGTGTGATTTCTAATGCTTAGTAAATGTAAACAAGGGAAATAATAAACCTTTGATAAGAATCATATATGCATAAGGGTATATGAAAAAAAACACAACTATCGGAAATTATAATCTACATATAATATATCATAATCTTGAATGATTGGATAAATATTGTCAGATCATATGGTATGAATCATAAGGAAATCAAAGAAGATGAACCCTAAGAATAATATTGGTATAATACATGGATTTGTTTTCATATATATAATAATTGAAAATAAATTCCATATTATTCAAGGATCAATACTGAGACCATCATTGCGGAAAAATCCCATTATTTAATAGGGTTTAATCATCATTCTAGCCTTATATTACAGAACATGGATCACTTCCCATTCCAGTCAAGTATTACTAAATTTGGTTTAATTCTCAATCTATCCCTATATTTCTGAATCAAGTGCAGTTATGATTCTATCCCTTTATTGTTGAACTGGATTAACTTTCTATTCTGGAATTGTATTACAGATCAAAGTTTGCATGTCATTAATTCACTATATAGTCAAATCGAGTTCACTGCTCATTCCATTCCTCTCTATATAATTATATATAAATATTTACCCAATTCAATGGAGGGAGATATAGGTATTAGACATTACATAATGAAAATGATACATTTTTTCCACATGTACATAAATCATTCATTATATCATAACCAATGCAAAAAAATGGGTTTCATAAAAATTTCATCACTGAATAAACCATGGAAAATTAATGGAATTCAAAAACATCATGGCATGATAATCATAAACCATACAAATAATGAGTTAGGATTGTATCCTTTTAATATATACCTAGTAATTCATAAGTAATATCAAATAATATTGTTTTATATGAACATGATTTAAAATATCAGTGGAAATAAATCTTGATGAAAAAATCATATCCATTGTCAAAACTATTTTTTAGTCATGTAATTACAAAGGAAAACATTTTCATAAAAATCACCTTATAAGCATGTATAGAAAGGATCGAAACATAATGGAATCATGAAGGCTGGAAAATCCTCCCATGCCTTATTAGTTAAAGAACAATCCTTTCACACTTTTGTAAGAAAAATCATAAAATAACATATTTTGAATATAAAAATAATATTCATTTTAAAAAATTTGTAAACAAATTAAAAAGGGAAAATAAGAATTTAATAAAAAATTTCGATAATTATAAAAAAATTGATTACATTTTTAAAAAATATCTGACTTAAAGACAAATATTCCGAAAATTTGACACAAATATAAAACATCTTGTATAATGGTGAGATTGTTAAATAAACCCTTACGATATGTTAATCAGTATAATTGCATGCCCCATGAAATAATGAAACATATATGGATATGTAAATCCCATAATTTTCAGGATATGTCTCATAAAATAAATTCATGTGAAGTACAAATTGTACACAAAATAAAAATGTATCATATAATTCATGTGTTCCACAAAAATATAAATGATACAAAAATATCTTACCTTCAATTTAAACTTTAATTATTCACATTAAAACTTCAACTTCATCGAAACATCAGCTTTAGATATCCTATAAAGGGCTCTAAGGTTGATATTTTGAGAAGAAATGAACCTTTATAATGTATAAATTGATGTTTGGAAGACACATTGGTAAAGTATAGTTAATCTAAATGGATCAAAGTTGTGTAAATAATTGATTGAGGATGTTCCCTTATATAACAGATGTGAGGGGAACATTTGGAATTTCTTAAATGATTAAATTATAATATATTTTTATTCTATAAAATTTCCAACAAATTTCATTGGATTCAAATCTAATATATGATAAGGTTGTAATCTCATCAACCAATATAATTTACACATTTTTTTTATTTTTTTACCATATCATTTTTATTATCCCTTTTATAACATATTTTAATTATAACTGTGTTAACAACCTTGTTCATTAATAATAGGTTGATTTTTATACATAAAAATTGTCAAATAAACCATTAATAGAAAATTTATTATATTTTAGACCATAAAATATCCCATTTGTCCTTAATTAATATTATTAAGATTTAAAAAAATTATTTTCCTAATAAATCATTAGCGTCAATTTTGAAACTATTTATTACTTTTTCATTAATAAAATCAATAAAAAAATATATCCTTGAAAAAACAAATTTAATACACCTATAATATTTCACACACATATGGAAATTTTTTGTACATCATTAATTAATTAAAATTATATTTCTTTTAGAATTTCAAAAAATAATTATTTGATTTTATATTTAATTGAATAATTACTGCATTAGTGTTGTATAAATATTTAAAGTATTTATTTAATAAAATAAATTTATTAATAAATTAACATGATTAAGATAAATATTTTATTTTTTCAAGTTATATTTATAGTAAGAATATTTTTTGTTAACCTCATATTAAAAATATTATACTTTTTTAAAAAATTGTGTGTCATTCGATCACTTTCATTGATTTTTATTATATCTAAATTGTATTCAGGGAAAATATTCCATTAAATAACTCAATTTATATTCTTCAGTGTTAATAGTAAAATTAAATTCATCCAATAAGTAATAAGATGAATAATTATGTCTATATTACTAATTTTTTTCAATATTAACCAGTTTTACCCATTACCGATGTTATAAATTTTACGATTGTTACTATTCATATTTACTAAAATAAGAGGGGCTTAGTTACCAAAGTTTATAATCATGATTATTAATATAGAATACATATTTCAAAAATAAAAACACAAAATTTTCGTCATCTAATTTATAATTAAATCTTCAAAACGAATTGAAAACACTTTTTTTTAATCTACTTTAAACATTAACCATTTTTAAACAAAATTAATGAGTAAAAAACACTTAAAATTTACAATTAGAAAAATTTAAATCCAACTAAACAATGAAAATTTTAAAATAAGTCCAAAAAATATTTTACCTGGTAGAAAAATTGAAATAAACTACATATTGTTATAAAAATCAATATTTTCCACTCTTCCTTGATAAATAAATATTTTAATAAAATTATCAAAAAATATCTTATGTTGATTTTGAAAATATGAATTTAAAAATTAATTTCATTTTTTCAAAAAAAATTTCTATAACATCTATAAATTAATATTCTATTATAAAAATAAAAAAACCTCATTTTAGATAGAAACATATTTTTGAAGAATAAAATGAATTTTTAAAAATAATTGCATGATCAATTTCTATGAATATATCAATAGATTCATATTGAGTTGGATATTTATTTCATAAAATTGTTATTTACATACATTCCCACCAATTTTACAGCTATGTTATAAGGGGCATAAAATATTTCATAGTTTTCTAAAAACTCTATTGCAATGAACAATATATATCAAATTAATTGAAAATATATTTAATAGAAATATTGGGGTGTTATAGGAATCCTATAATGTTATAAATAATTATAATATATATTTTTACATTAAATAATTTTAATTTATAAAAATTTTCAAATAATTTTATAAAAAACTTTTGTTAACCATATGATGATGTTTTGGTAGAACATTTTCCAAATAAATTATTATGGTAGGAGGTTTCGTGATTATAGTAACTATATACTCTATATGGAACACTGTAATCAGTACCTTGAGAGAAAAATGTTAAAGAGGGTCATTTCCCTACTAAATATTCAATACAATATGTGGAGCCATTAATTTTCGTGATTACCTAGAGAGGTGAGGAGTATAAAGAGAATGGATAAATGACTATAGGGTAATCTCAAGATAAAATTAACAGATTCAAATTTCCCCCACAAATAATTAAATAAGAAATCAAATTATGAGAAACTCCTCCAATAGAACTGGATATTAAGGATAACAAGACAATGAGTAAAAAATATTTATTCCAATCAACTCTTGGGATTAAGATACATTCAATATAAACCTAATTAATGAATAACATTCTATTTAGGTGAATGGGTTAATTTATTTTCTTCCTAATATTACTAATAACTATTATCTATGATGGTGGGATCATTATAGTTTCTATGCTATTATCAATGTGACACTATTTATGGAAATTTGTAGAATATAATCCCATTTATTATTGAATTCTATGTATTGGGAAATTTTGGTTCTTAATCTTGTATTCTTTATATCATCATTTGGGAAATTATTAAAACATAGTATCATTTCATGATTTCTTTTGTTGATCATCTCATATCCAATTATAGATAATAATATTTTTAACTGATGGAATATGAAAAAAAATCATCTCATATCCAATTATAGATGATAATATGTTTAATTTATGGAATATGATGAACAATTATTAGTAAAAAAACAAGATAATAAAGCTCTACTCCATGCCCAATGTAGTGATCTAAAGGAAAAATAAAAGATATTGAAAATTTAAATAGTATCAATCAATCCAAAATTAAAAATATAATAACAATGATTGAATATTTTAAGTCTATTTAGTTAGCATCTATGTAATGGATCATAATACAAAATAAACACGGTGACTCTGTTAATGTAAAAAATTTATTTCAATAACAACTGGTGGTTTATTATTATTAACATATAAGTAATCTAGAACAATCAGTTAAAAATTATATCATAATTATTATGTTGGTTTTTTCTTTTTTTACATTGAAGAGGTAGTGATTTATTATTGTCCCTTTTAGTTTTGTTTTTAATTTATTTAAAATTACATCCTTTTAAAATATTTTGTTTTCATCACAACATCACACACACATTTTTTTATAATTTAGTGAGATAGTGGTATACTTTATGGTTAGGTATTAAATCATAAATTATAAATTTCACTTGATTGAGTAAGGAATTTTAATCCAACACATAGGTTTGTTTTGGTTTCTCAAAATATTTTCACATGGATAAAACTAAACAGAAACTAAAACCCACTTGAACATGGTAACCTATAGAGTTTTCAAATATTGATTCAATAAATATTTGTAAAAGTTTTACGATTTATATTCTCATTAAGAGGAATGGTCTTAGAGTTTTGTAGGTATGTTTTATATTGTTATTATTTATCACCACCATTATTCTAGGTTGGTATTATTGAAAATAGATGACGGTTAAATATTTTCTCATGCATCTGAACACAAATCGATGCATATGGGTTCATATAGGGTAAGTGTGCTATCAAAATATGAAATGTACCATATTTTCACAAATTTTTAGACCATTAATTATTTTTCCAATTCATATAAACAACTCTAAAAATGAGTCATAAAAGGTTTAATAAGGTCTGTGGTGCATTCATGGATCATTGAAAGGCCAAATCCCTAAATTGGTATGAATGACTGGGGCTTCTGATTTTTTTGCAACCTTGCGACCTAGGGAAGAAGACCATGCAGGGATGCAGGCTTTTAGGGAAGAGTGATTTTTTACAGTTTTATAATGGTTAGTAAAACTGTATGCCTAATAGTGTGAGGTTCCCCCTTATAGTAGTGAATGACACATGATTGGTGCACGGTTTATCCAAACCAGGTAGCCAAACCTTGAATAGTGGGATTTGAGGGTGAAATTACCAATTTTCCATCATTTAATGATATAAAAAAATTCTCCATTCCACCTCTTATTCTCGAGCGGATGAAGATCCCCCCTACATAGAATCCCAGTTCTCCTTTTAACCTAGAATTTCAAGAGACTCTTCCATATGATCTCCTATGTTTTCACTCTTAGATCCACTGTGAATCTAGAGGTATTATCTCTAATACTCAAAAATCTATTGTTGGTTCTTCATCACATCTATTGTCTTATTTTGATGCTACCTCATTTTCCCCGTTTTCTAAAATTTGATAGTTTCTTTGATTTCATCCTTTCAATCTGGATAAAAAGGTTGAGACTAGATGATTGAAGCCCTATGAGGCTAAGGTATGTGGTCTTGGATCTTTTACATTATTTCTATTTGTTCAATAATTTGCATCATTATTCCATTCTTATGGGAATTTCGGTGATGCCTCACAAATGTTAATTAAATTATTTTAAGTGGTTTCAAACTTTTATTATGATCATTGATAGTATAAAATTACCTCGTGGTTTATTTCATAGTATTGAACCACCCCAATTGGTGATTTTTATCCCTTAACGACGAATTTCCCCTTTTTATTAAATGGGTGATAACCCCTTATGTGTGTGATCTCAAAATAAATTACAAAAGTGGTTAATTATTTGTAATTGGGTAAGGATCCAGGTGTTAAACCAACTTCACATAAATGATATTAAAATTTTGAAATAAACCATTTGGCTATGTGCTTAAATGATTATGCCTCATACCTTGAATCATTAATTATAATTGGAATGATTTCATAGGATGGAAAGGTTGAATTAAATTAATATCCTATTATTATACATGATATATATATATATATTATATTCTTGTATAATTAATATTTCCCTAGTGTTGAGGGTTAAACTACGGTTTTCGACTTATGGAACCGTTGGATGAACTCTCTCCCCATAGTTTGATTTTTTGAATTTCGTGTATCAATGTAGTGTTAGACATAAATATTTCATTATATGGGATCGCAAATTGTTATCTAATTTTACCTCTATATGAGTTACACTGGTTCCCTAGGGTAGATAACATGGATAGGGTCGAAGGCACATTGGTTGTACCATGCCTCAAGAGAGACTCAGGCCCCTACGTGTGATACGTGGGATGAAACTAGTGGGAAGTACTTAATATAAGTTAGCTTAGGAATCATTAATAACACTAGGCATAATAGGACCAAAAATTAAATGAATTATGAAATTCCATATCTACTTGACAATGTTCATTGACTGTTTTTCATGACATTGTTATTTATTCCTTGCTAGTTATACCTTACAGTGTGATGATATTTTCACTAGTTGAATAATTGGTTAAATTGAGATATAATACCTCTTTGTTAGATTTGATTATCAAGTTTCTATAGAATATAATCTAATCAAACAACAACTATGTCCTCTTACACCTGTTTTCTAGTTTAAGGGTTAGGATACAGTTAATTAGAATTCCAATTTCAATTTTATAAGTTTTATGGGACATTATGAATTTTAATTGGTAAATCAATTAACTTGATCATAATTATAATAACCAAGTAAATTAAAATTAATACAAAAAATAATTTAAATGGATCCTTCTTTGAGAAAATATATGACCCTAGCCAGACCAAACCCTAGTAATGGGATTTAGAATGTGTTTCGGTTATTCTTATGTTTCTCATTCTTACCTCCTAGGCATGAATCATAGAGAATGTAGAAGGATGTATATTTGTTGTAGGAATTATTAGTAACTGATATATCATGAAGTATTTTTGTATCTATAATTAATATTTTATGTGGCTTGACTATGAATTTTTTAAATCCAATCCACTAAGAAGACCTCTTTTTACACTAGGAATGTGGCGATGAGCATATTCATAAGGTGGTGGACCATGTTCCACCATTGATCTATCCTATAGTTCTAAATGCGGTCAGTTCTGAAGATCCTTCAATGGGTGGTGACGCCCAATTCTAGGATATTATTCTTTGCTTTATGTAATCAGTGAAACACACTCCTTGAACTTACCATTCTTTTTCATTGTTTACACATGAGATTCATCAATATAATACCCCCACCTTCCCAAGGTATGGAAGACCTCATTATGACAAATTATAGTTAGAGGATGTGATTTAAATCATCAAGAATATTAATTTTTCATCCTGAGCGGATGGTCAAGATCTTGATTGATCCATTACGTCACTCCCCTATGTAATGTTGGGATTATTTGACTCGTGCTAGTAGACATCATGGTATGGTTTGGGAAGACTTACATATAACATTTTTTTATTCTTTATTCACTCAATCTTTGAGAACTGATCACCTTTGTCAATTCATTCACCTTGAATAGTGTTATATGTTGGTAATGGAATACTCAAGTCACTACACCGAATTCCAGTGTTTCTCACTAACTCTTACCTTTAACGAGATTACTATTGTGAGGAGATTCAATGATGGGATTTCATACAACATTCCCTTGTAGGTGAACATATTTTGGTTCACAAATATTTAAAATAAAGTAAACCAATGGCTCATCACTGAGAAAAACTCGAGGGAATCAAGTGATGTGAAGAAAGGCAGTTCAGCTTCGAGGAAGTGTAGTGGTTTATCCAGTGGTTGAAAGAAATATTTATGGGTTTTACACCAGGAATATACTAGTCAGGTGGGACACACTAACATCTTTTTTTTGTGTCACCAGTGAAAAAGGACAGGGAATAAATAGAATAATGTATGAGGAATATGATTTAATTCCAAGCTTACAGCCAGATGGGACACCTCTAGTGTTTCCTCTCATCGTTTCCTTTAGTTATAAGAGAGGGAGGTTTTGTGCTAGCACCACCATTAGGTGAAGGATCAGTGAAACCTATATAAAAAGGAAACCGATATTTTACATGATGCTCAGGCCGAGCAAGTGGTCACAACCTAGGAATTCATGCTTAATAGTTTTATCATTATCATTGTAGGCCTACTCATTCTAGTTAGTAAACATCATATTCATCATAGTTGAAGACATATTTATGCATTAAATCCTATGCTAGTGTAGCATAGTCCACAACCTCCTACAGTTAGAGGTATTAGTCTAGTATCCTCTACTTTAGTGTGTGCATTATTTGATATAGGTTTGTCACACTCCTATTTATCTGCTACATCTATGAGGAGTCTGGTGATAGTAATAGTGTACTTTAGTAGTGTTATTAGCATGAAACTATGTTGGGTGTTTGATTAGAGGGTATATTCTAATGCATGGAGTTACCCATTGAAATAGGTGGGATTCATTTTCTACAGAGTTTCCACTTCATCAAGATAAATGGTTTTGAAGTCATTCTTGGTATGTATTGGCTTATTACATATCGAGCCTAGGTGGATTTCTATCACTAAAGAGTATATTTCACATCACTCTAAGATAGCATGTATATCCATAGGGGTTAAAGATATCTCTGTGTGAGTTTATCTATAATAATGTGTACTTGGATGGGAAATATGAAGGCCCATATGGAATTATACTTTATGAGTGATTAGGTAATGTGGATTGCATAATTACCTCCAGTTATATACTATTTCATTGATATATTGCCTAACGACTTCTGCGGATTACCAAATGAGAGGGTGATCGATTTTACTATTGATATTGTTCTACATGCGATGCAAGTGTCCATCCCTCAATATATGATAAAACCAAGAGTCCTCTAAGAAATTCAGAATCAGGTTGAAGGCATAGATTCTATGTGTTATATAAGACCCAACACAAATCCATGGGGTTCACAAGCTACGTTTTAGCAGAAGGGGGATGGTACCCTTAGATTTTGAATGGATTGCCATTGAATGAACTGTATTACGGTGAAGAACTGATATCCATTTTCTGAAATTGATTACCTCAATGAACACATCTGATGAGAACATATATTTTAAAATTGATCTAAGGGTAGGATTTTCTCAGATTCATGTGAGGCCACCAGACATAGCACATACAATGTTCTGGAGTAGGTACAACTTGTATGTGTATTTGGTTATGTTGTTAAGTCTGATGAATGTGCAAACAGTCTTTATCTCTTTGATTAATTGTGATTTTAAACTGATTCTTTATTTCTTTATGGTATTATTCATATAATAAATATTATCCTACTCACAGACCATACATGACTATACCGAACATCTTGAGATCATGATGGGTACAATGAGAGAGCCCTAACTATTTTTGATGCTCTGAAAATTCCACTATTAGATCAGAAATATTTACATATTAGGATACGTAATATTAGATGAAGGCATATCAATTGGCCAAGAGAAGGTGAACACTTTGGTATCTTTAGAGAATCCCAATAATTTGTTTTATATAAACAACTTCTTAGGGACATATGATTATTATAATAGATTCATGCATGATTTCTTAAGACTAGATTCTTTTCTTGCATTCTTGATCAAGAAGGGTATGAAATTCAACACGACTGAAGCTTGAGAGATATATATTAATAATTTAATAGGAATACTGAATTTAGTGATGATCTTGATTCTTACTGATTTGGGAAGAAGCTATACTATTTATTCTGATGCTTCATGTATAAGACTAGGTTTTGTTATGATTCTAGGTGATTGGGTCATGGAATATTAATCCCACAAGTTGAGGCCTAATGAAAAAAAATATCGTACTGATGACCTTGAGCTATAAGATATGGTTCATGTTCTTAACTGTTGGAGACACTACTTGTTAAATGTGTGATTCTTCATTTACACGGACCAGATAAGTCTCAAATACATTACCACATAGTGAGACTTGAATTTGTGGTACCGATGGTGGTTGGAATACTTATAATAATTCAACTTTGATAATGTTTACATACATGGTAAAGTTAATAAGTTTCTTAATTTCCTACACTGTAAGAATCATACACAAACCATCAAGGTGACCACTAGTGAGTGAAGATGATGGATCTATTTTAAGAGATGAACCTAGAGGTTCATAAATAACATGGGAAACCAGTCTTAGTGACTCTAGGAGGGAAATAATCTATTGTATAACTAGTTAGGATGAGGTAGTTATCGAATTCTGGAGGCCTTGATCTCAGGGAGTGTGTCACATAAGAGAACCTGCCTTCTGGTTGTGTTGTGGATGCGAGTGAGACCCTACTTATCTGTGGTCATGTATGGGTGCCTTTGGATATATGGTAAGAGTTGATGAGGGAATCACTTTCCTCTATTTCATAAGTTCATCCTAGATTTATCAAAATGTAATGAACCGTGTGTAATTAATAATTGTGGACATGTATGCAGTGGTAGATATCATGCTTCATCACACGTTGCTCTAGATGTCATCATGTGAAGGAAGATCACAACTACCCTTATGGACTTATATAGACTAATTCTATTCCTGAGTGGAAGTAGAAAGACATAACCATGTACTTTTTGATGGGATTTATATGATCCCCTTGATGCAGAGATGCAATATGGGAGACTGTCTCTAGGTTTATAAATGTTTCACACTTCTTATATATATAGGAGGCCTTAACTATTTCATGATTTAGGAATGATTTATATCCAATTTATAGTGTGACTACATGAAGTACCCCATTTTATCTTTATGTATCAAAACATCTGCATTACATCATGTTTTTGGAAGGGGTTATAGAAGGTACTATGTTCAAAAGTGATCTTGAGTAATGGATATCACCCTTAGACCGATGGGAAGTCCCAAAAAACTATATGGGTGTCAAAGGATATGCTATGATATTTTATAATTTATTTTGTATGTTCTTGATAGATGTGTATTATTATAGTTATAGTTTCCTACAACAATAGTTTTCAGAAAATAATTCACATGATTCCATATGAGACCCTCAATTGTGGACTGTTCCTTTCACCTATTTTATGGATAGAGGTAGGTGATGTAGCCCTATTGGGTCCTCATATTATTCTAGATACTTCAGTGAAATCCCAGTTAATTCAACAGTGTATGGCTATCGATCAGTACAAGTAGAATACTTCTACTAATTATCATCATAGACCTCTAGAATTCACGGTGGATATTGGATCTTTCAACATATATCACCATGATTGGGGCAGTGGAAAATTCAGTTATAGGGAAAGGTATGTCTTCGATATGTGTTTCCTTTCAATATAGTATAAATAGTTGGGTTTGTAGCCTGTTAGTTTCTATAAGCTCATAGGTACCATGTCATGCATGATGTATTCCACATATCTCAGCTTTGACAATATCATCTTAACATGTCTCATTGTTTTACCTTAAGGATACCAAGATAGAAGTTGATGAGTCCTTAGAGGATCATCAGACACATATTGTTGATAATAGCATGAAGGCTCTCTTAGGAAAGTCTGTTCCTCGTGTCTGGGTACTATGGAAACACATACATGTTTAGGATGAGACCTGAGAGTGTTAAGATGATGTCCATGCACAGTGTCCAGAACTCGTTGTAGATGACATTTTACTACCCTTATAAGGGAAACTCAAGGATGAGTTATCTTAATAATGTAAGGTTGTAACATATCCCCTTTTCAAATAATAACCTACCATAAATATTTTTTTTCTAATTCACTTAAAAAATCCAAATAATGATTCCAAAAAGGATTAAGGAGGTCTTGGGTGCTTTTGAGGATCATTCAATGAATATAGCTCTGAAATGTGATGAAATAAAGGGCTGTAGGTTTTTCTTATAACCATGAGACCCAGGGAGAATGATTGTGCGGTTCTATAGGCTTATGAGGAATATATATTTTTCATGGTTTTCACATAGATAGTTAAATCATGTGGATAACCATGCATGGTCCCCACTTAGAGTTTTGAATGGGACACAGTTTGGCCAAACTGTGCGCAGTGGATTTTCAAGGTGAAAATACCAATTTTCCCTCATTCATTGAATTAAAAAAAATCTCCTTTCCCCCACCTCTACTCCAGCAATTGATTCTACACCATCATATAGGAACCCTGTTCTCCTTACCACCTAGGAATTTAAGAAACTCCTCTAACTGATCTCTGATTCATTTGCCATCAGATCCAATGAGAATCTAGAGGTATTATCTCAAATCCCCTATAATATATTTCATTTTCTTTATCCCATCTACTATAATTTTTTTATGTAAGATAATTTTCCATATTTTCATGGTATTTACTGGTTTCTTTGATTTATTCCATCCTATCTCGAATAAAAGTCAGATGCTAGATGAGGGAAGCTTTATGAGGAAAAAGTAGGTGTTCTAGGATCTTTTCATCCATTTCATTGTGTTCTATAATTTTTTTGTTGTGACGATCATTAGGCTATTCGAACTATGCTTCCAAAATATTAATTAAATTAATAAATGTTTTTCTTTTATGTATTACGATAATAGCTAGTGGTGAATCACCCTACGGTTACTTTCTTAATCACATACCAACCCAATGGGTGAGTTCTACCCCTCATGCCTGAATTAACCCTTTTTCATAAATGGTACAAACATAGTTAGGTGTGTTATCAAAAAATAATGTTCTTAAGTTGTTTATTTATTGGAATTGGGTAAAGAACAATGTCATAAAATCACTTCAAATACTGAGATCGAAAGTTTGAATTAAACCATTGGGGAATATGCTGAAATTTGTATGCCTTATTCTGTGAATGATCCAGTATAATGGGAATTATAATATATAATGAACGGTTTGAATTAAAATAAATATCCTCTTATTCGATAGGATATATATATATATATGTTGATTATTTATTTAATGTTTCCCTAAATATGAGGTTTGAAAAAGGGGGTTTTACTCATGGAACCCTTGGACAAACTCTTATTCCATATTTATATCTTGTAAATGCCTTATTAACATGACTGGGGTGAAATCAGTTTTTCTTAGGACAATCTCTCTATATGTTATCTATATTTACCACTAGAAAAATGATTGAGGTTCTTAGGGGAGACCCATTAGATGGGCCTGAATGAATTTTGGTTGAACCATTCACTGAGAGAGACTTAGGACCATACGTAAAATACATGGTATGGACTCGGATGTTAGTACTTGACATTTTACACCACTCCTGTAGTGATAGAATGGAATTCATCCTTAGGTCACCATTGATGGACTAGAAGGCATCAACTATAAACTGATCCACTAGAATTATACTTGGAAAGTCCCTCTAGAGATTCATGGACGGGCTCAGGGTGTCACACTACATATTAAAAAGTGATTTTAAAATCATATTAAATAAATAGAAAGGAAAATTTTTAAATTATAATTGATCCATCAGTACATAAAATTTTGGTACATATCCTCTAAGACTAATTAAATTGTTAGGGATGGTACACCTTCTTCCACCCACTTTACCATTGCAAGATCTTCTAGTCTCGACACACTGTCTTAGGTCGATGTTGGTGAATTAGGCATATCGCCCATTAGAACCTAGTCTAATGTGTTTCATTGTTTTTTTTCCATTGAATTAAAATCATTACGGAACATTGTTTATTTTATATTTCTTGAATTTTATTGGTCTAGACACTATTGGTTTTGGCCATGTGAAATTGTATCTCACACCCAACTCAGGTGACTTTGGTACCCGAGTAGTCATTATGGTTATGGGTATTAATAAATAGATGTATCTAGATTCAAAAGTTTGATTTATTTTTCTAGGATGGAATCAAGAGAAGAGGACCAATACTATTATTGAGATGCTAGTTGTAGAACATTTTGTCTTATTTATGTATTTATTATCATGTTTATATACTTGTATCCCCTACCCGTACTTTCTAACATTATTATAGTTACATTACTAGGAAATGATCATAATTACTAGTATCAGTGTTATATTATTATTCTACTTCTACTTATAGTTTTTTATACTTGCCTTATTTATTATGTCATTTCCACTGTTATTTGTTGCTTCGGTGGATTCTTATATTTATATTGTTTCACTCTACACTAATCAATAATGGCATAGTCTCCCCATAGACTCACCCGAGGTCCTTTGTACTAGTTTGTAGCATCTAGCATTCGTGGACGCACACTTAAGGTCTTGTGGCCAACCGTTTCATGGCACCTTAGGAAGGATGCTACACAATAATATAAGATTTATTTTTTTAATATAATCGGTGTATTAACCAATATGGTATTTCATGATCATTATTTTTAACACTGGATGTTTAAGATACTCATGATATTCTATGTCTTGAATTTGTTTTATAATAAAAAGGAATATTTAAGAGGATTTTGGGTACCTCAATATATTATCAATTTTCCTTCTTAGAACATTTTTGATAAACAAATGTGGATTGGAATGAAGTATCATAATTTTTTCCTAGATCCCTTGTTCTAATATAATTGGCTCGACACTTTTTGGTGCTAGATCCCATGTCCATGAGCTTTGTGCTGATATTAATTCCCTGATTTTTTCCAAAGCCCCATTATTCTTTTATTATCATGTAACTAAATTAATTAATTTTTCTTAAGGATCCATTTATTGGATTTTGATAAGAAAGGAATAATGTCAATTTATGTACAATATATGGTCTTTTAAATTGTAAAATGTATTTCATAGGTTTTAGGTTCACATAGATTTGATTATATGATTTCCCTTAGTTAATTGTCATATAGCTCAAACCATATCATGGTTGGAGTGTATGTTTTTATATATTTGGAAAGGGAAGTCTCCTTATTAGTACCATTGAGAATGTATCATAATGTGGTCGATGTTTAAATTCCTGAAACATTGAAAAAAATTATGACTTTTTTTAGGATCATATAATATGGACTATAATATGACAATAGTTTATATTGATATGACATTGATAAATATAAATATTTTGGTTGCGGTCATATAGCATGTATCATAATTTGTATAATGTTTAAGGACATATATTTTTTCTTAAACAACGACTCCTAGTTTAGGGTCACATATTATAGACCATTGTTATATAGTTTACTATTATAAAGGGTTACTCTAGTGTATATGTTATCAAGCCGAACCTGAATGATGTGAGATTCAACATCATAGTATAATTGGGGAGTATATTTAAAAATTATAATTATAACTAGGCCTAGGATTTAAAATATGATAATCAACTGAAATTCAATAATAAAAAGAACCAATACATACATAGTTCAATGAAAAGATATCACATATTCTAGTGCTATAATAGTGGATGTTAAATGATGTGAATTATTATATTTGATAACCCATGAATAATAAATAAGGGAATTGAAATAAATTAGGGTCAAAAAGATAGATAAAAAATAGAAAATTTTGTAATCAATGCATATATTGTGGTAATATGAATCAATCGCCACCATGTTTTTGAAAATGAAACTCCAAAATCTTGAATTAGTCTAACAGAAGAGGTTTCAAGTGAATTAATTTGGTAAATCCCTAAGATAACCTAGATTAAGTAAACTAAAAATTTATTTTTCATGGAACTAAATCCTTTTTAAACAATCCAACTATCAATATATATAATATTTTAATAGATAGTAAGATATATAAAAATGTTTTATTTATACTCTAGTATAAGTAACTAGATGTATATAAACATTGTAAGTAAAATAAATTATATTATGTAGGAAAATTAAATATTTTAAGTGGGTACATTATATTAATAATAATAGGTTAGATTAGGACATATATTAGATGGTACTCCAACACTATGGTAAAAAATAAAATTTCAAACTTATTGATAAGACTGTAATAGAAGATATGAGGAATCACCATATATAAATTAGTAATAGTAAAAAAATAATATATAGTTATTAAAAGGATATTTTTTTATAATTATGTAGAACCTAAACATTATAGAGGTAATATATCATCATTTCCATTATTCTTCATAAGAAATGGGCCTCATTTGAATATCACAGTACTACGTAAGGATGATCTCAATGTTTATGGTAATGAATGTAAAACAATTCATCATGCAATTTAAGGTCATTAAACAAGGACCTAATACTACATAGTTTTTTTATCTGGTATCGAATAATTTTTGGAATTTTCAACACCTAAAATACATACTAAACACTTGAAATTAACCAGTATAATCATGAACCCTATCTGTTTAAATATTAGAAGAAGTAAATTGAGGTGGTATCATATGTCGAAGGCCAATATAGTAGACCTAAGTGTTTATGAATATTGTACTTTAATATGTATTAGAATAATAATCTTATATAATATCCTGCCTTTTCCTGATACAAACATATAAATCCTAATAAGAATGTTTAGGGCCATAAATTATCAATTTTTTGTTACAAAAATTTAAGGGAGGGTGTTTTGAGTTATATTTGTGAAAATATTTCTCAAACATAGATAATGTGTTGCTTCATAGAATTTACTAACAAGAAGTAAAAGAAAAACTTTTTTTATATTAATGTGACTTTGGATAAATACTAGTAAATTCCATTTAATGTATTGTGTAAAATAGAGATATAACCCCAAACTTGATGTTCTTTTGATAATTAATGTTAAATGTATAATTTATCATCATATTGTAAGGAACTATAGTCTTTTAGTCTTCGTAATGTGACAATGACCATATATCCTTGAATTTAAGATCACATGGTTTGTACCCATTTTTCAATAGTTATAAGTCGTGAAATAAAGATGTTAAATTATATAGTTTTATTAAATTTTGTAAGGGCCTAGTTTTTTTTTGTTATTTAAGATTATATGATAAGTACATTATGCATAATAGTTTAAGGTTATGTGGCAAGGACCCAATTTTATAGAGCTTAAATTCAAATGAAATGGAAATTTGAATTAGACGTGAATTTATAAAAAGTCATTCCAAATATATCTCCCACTTGTGAGAGGTGGGATATCATCCTAATATAATATTATATGGGAATATTTTCTCATAGTGTAAACCTTTTAGAAAACTTAATTCCCTTCCAATTTATAGATTGTTGTAGATAATTCCTTATAGGAATAATTTATATAATTAATTATTGAACAAATTCTCTAAAAACTTGTTGAAGGAAAACATTATTAATGAATTCATGATAAAATAAATTCTAGTGGTATTCTATATTATGACATTTATACAGTATCATCCACTATTATTTTCCAATTTATCTATCAAAACAAGTAACTCTTAATCTTTAATTATTTTCCAATATATTAGTATTTAATGTGAATGAATATAGATTTAAAAAGATAAAAACATGTATGTACTATATAGAAGAGTGTATGGTGTTTCTTAGGTAATTGTGAACTTCTTACTCTAAATTATTCATACTATTTAGTTATGTAATTCATTTATAAGTTTCCTGATATTGGTTTATTATTTTTTTCTATGATAAATTTATATAAAAATAATATTTTATAATATGTTAGAGTTATTAGGAATTATTTAAAATTATAATAGAAACATTTCACCCCAACATAGTGGAATCAAGATATGATTCATTTTATTATAGTTAAATTTGAGATTATAGAAAAACCAATACATAATTTTATCCTGTAATGATATATTCATCATGTGTGCATAACTATTGAGAGAATTGATTGTGATCACATTGCACTATAAAGATGATCTGTATGTAACATACATCGCATATGAGTATATAATTTCCAGAACATTCATAATGTGAATATCACAATGGGAATATGGTCAGTATCCCCAAAAAAGAATGAAGGATTTAAGAAGTTATTTAACCATTTTTTACAATACAACTCAAACAAAATTATAGTTCAATGAGATTGAGAAATATGGGTGAATTTTAAATAATAGTCCAAATTATTCCTCATTTTGTCCTGGTTTTAAGAGCTTAAAATTAAAAATAGGCCTATATATAATAATCATAGTCTAGAAACACCATTGTTCCATGACAAGTGAACATTCGATGATCAGAAAAATTATATAGTCCAACTAATGGGGGAAATATTAGATGGTATATATATATAAGATAAATATATCATAGTGTGATACCAATTGTTGTATGATATCACTACCTACATTTTAATTGAATTTCTACTGCATTATATTGTGTTTAGATAAATAAATTTGATGGTATATAAAATTTTAGAGAAATCTATGATAGGGAGAAAATAATTGTGGTTGTCTATGTTTGCATTTTTAATGGTAGATGAATTTTATAATTATATTTCACTATTTATTTAATTCATTTTCTATAAAAAATTATTTTATATTTATAAATATTTAATTATCTCATGTGATGTAATAAATCCTTTGATTTCAGATTAGTATAATAATATATGATCAATTAGGGGTGTGATAATCATTGTTTTGATTATTTAAAAAATTTTATATAGGAATTATTTATTTTGATTTATTATTTCCTCATTGATGGTTTTTATTTCATTCCTTATTTAATATTTTCAAATGTTAATGGGAAATAGAAGAAAACCAATGTGATAGAGTAGTATTTTGATTATAACAATAATCATTATTCTAATTTTGAAATAGTGATTGGTACATAATTTATTATTGTTTTATAGGTCATAAAGAATTAATAAAATTTAGATTCATTTAAATACTATTAAATCAATTAATATTGATTGCCTTTGGGATTTTAAAAATGAATCAATTAAATTTTATCCATGAGACAATGATAACCTTATTTCTAAAATACCCATCCATTGAGATTAATTCATCAAAATTATGCTCAAATATAAAAAGAATACATTTTATTTTATTATTCAATTTAATATTTTTTATATAATTTCAATACTAAAATTTCAAGAACACAAATTAAGAAAAAAAAATTCTGTTATTTTTTATCTAAAAAAGTTTTTTGTTGATTAAACTATGAATTACATATCAATAATATAATTTCCTTTAAATATCACACTTATACATTACTTTTAAAGAGATTAATATTCATTACAAAATATATGAAAAACATGCCAAGACTAAATAGTTTTAGTTTATTTAGAAACTCGGAAACATAAACAACCATTTTACAAAACTTATATATTTCCACCCACATATTCCTTCATATCTAGAAACATTTATGGCCCCATTAACTTAATTACCTTCATACCCTAGGTAAAAGAAACATTATAACGGGTGATATTATATTCATGGTAAGGGTAAACAATGTATATATAAACATAATAATTGAAAATTAAATCCTATATATCAATAATAATGATATCGTGTAATGGGATAAATCATATAAATTCATCAAAGAACATAATCCAATTGAGAATAACATAAGACATGGATTTTTTGGTATAAAAAATCATTGTAAATAATTTCCATATAAGTAATGGATCATTTCTAATAACATCATAGTTGAAAAATTCATTTACTGAACTGTGTTCACTACTCATTCCTACAATTTTTTACTATATCAGGTGTAGTTCCCACTCCAGACATTTATTGCTGAACCAAGATCATTTCCAATTATATTACTCTCTATATCATGAGATAATAATATTTACCCAATGAAAATTATGTAGAAATAGGTCCCACACATCAAATAATGGAAAACACACATATGTGTTCAAACAAACATAACCCATTCATCGTATAATTACCCACAAAAAATAAATGAGTTTCTTAAACATCATTTCATCATAACATAACCTATGGAAAAGAAATGATATTCACATTTATAATTAAATAATAAATACAAACCAAAATAGAAATAATAGATATCATATCTTTAAATAATATTCCGATCAAATCATAAGTAATATCGAAGAATGTTATCAAAAATGGAAAATAATATTGATAGATCACTTGAAAAATGATTCCTGATAAATATATCCTTTCGGTTTGGAAAACATTTTCTTTATGCGAAAGGACATGTAATTTCAAATGAAATCATTTCATTTGAAACTAACCTTGTATGATTGAAAGGTAATCTTCATGGAATTATGGAATCATGTAAGTGTAAAAATCGATTCATTCTATATAAGATAATAAAACAATCTCTTAGATTGTCTTCTAGATTAGTCAAAAAGTACCTTGTCAGAAAAATAGAAAAATATTCATTTCAATCCATTTAGTAAAAAATAAAATATGGGTAAATTTGTATTTAAACAACTATAATAAAATATTAATAATATTATGGATTTTATTTTTAAGATACATGAAGGTGGAATATAAATATACGGTGATATATACTTATATTTAATCAATCTCAAATAATAATGACATTGTAAAATTAACTATGAACTTAGGTATGATTTGCTTAATATTTATCTAGAAATATTTTATAATGGATTAAATAATTTTTTCATATTATTACATAGAAATATTAATATTTAAGATATCATATATGATCCAATTACCAACCGATGTTTATTAATATTTCACTTATTTATGATATTAAACATTACATTTTTAATTTATATTTTTTCATGTAATTCAATGTTCATAAGAATATTATATAGTAATTTCATTGAAAGAAATATATTAGGATAATATATATCATATATATTCATTATATAAATTTATATAATCATTATTTAATATTGATATTGTAGAATGGATCACATCACGTCATAGAGACGGTAATTTGAACGCACGCACGAATGATGATATCATTCCTTCAATGGTGACATGATATGGAAGTGGATGTTATATATTTTGAAACATAATCAATATCATATTATAATTATGTTGTATATTTACTACTTCCATCATTACACCCATCCATGTAATGTGGTGATGCAAAATATTTTACACCATGGTGTGGAGATGGTAAGTCATACGTACGCACATGTGGTACATGCATTTTATATAGGAAGGATAATATTTGGAATTTGGTTATTAAATATTATTAATATCTCATAATATATTTCATATTATTTTAATAATTTTATAATGCTAACTAATCATGAATATAAATTAGAAGAGGAAATAATGTATAAAGAGTTGGTGAAGGAGATTACCTCTTCTTTAGTGAGATCCATCTAGATCTCATATTAGGGTCTCTAGATATGGACTTTTGAGAGGACATTAAACTCTACACTGAGTCTAGAAAGGTTTAGGAGTGTAATAATAACGGAATGGTTGATCTTGAAGGCATAATGTGATGTGAATATGTGAGGGAGTAGGTTCCCTTTTATAATTGTGTTGTGGGGATTTTTTTTATATTTCCTAAAAGATGAATTTATAATAAATAAATCTAAATTAGAATACCTCAAAAGTCCATGTATTCAAATTTAATATCATATAGGTTTGTAATCCTATCAACAAATATACTTTTGACATGTTTTGGTATTGATTTGCACAGTAACATTTTGATTAACCCTTAGTTAACACATTTTTTATTTTAACTATGATAACCAATTTTTCGATTATAAAATATTATTTATTTTACATATTTAATGAAAATTTTTCTGTAAATGAAAATCATAGAAATTTTTATAAAATATTTTTATTTTTGGTATTTTTAATGATGATTTATTATTTTTAAATAATTTAATAATACATTATTTTGATAAAATATCAATAATGTGTATTATGAAAATATTCATATATTTCATTTTTACAAATATAAGGATAAAATGTTAACTTAGAACCAAATATTTTATTGTTTCCCTATGAGGTCAAGGTCATCTTTAAAATTATTTTCTCAAATTAATTATCTGAAACTAAATTTATTTGTAATATGTTTTATAAAATTTATTAGATATTTCTGCTAATTTCATAATTATGACATTATCATTATATAATCTTTTAATATAATTATTTATTTAATAAAAAATAAAAATTAATCAACATAATAAAGAAATATGTTTTATATTTCAAATGAAAAATTATCGCTGAATTTGTCTTCTGTGTAACGGTATTAAAAACTATATATTTATTAGAAATATGATTATTAAATATTTAACTTTTCATTAAATAAAATATAATTAATTTCATATTCTCACCTATGAGGATTCCAAACGGTATAAGTTAAGAATAAGGAATCTTTTGGTCAGAACACACTAATTTAATGAAATTATTATAAGTATTTGGTAATTATTTAATACTTATAATATTATTTTACCCTTAATTACATGAATTACCTTTTACTATGTTAATAATAATTATTAAATTTACTATTCATGATACTAAAAAAACTACTTACATAATTTGGACCGACTAATTCAAAATATATAATCTATTTTTGAAATTTCAAAGTAGATAAGATTCAATAATTAATTTAAAATTAATCTCATTAATGGAAAGAGAAAACAAATTTGAAATGGTAAATTGTTCAATAGATTGAAATGTTTTTATATAAAAATTTAGGATAAAATTAATTTCAATGATCAAAATTGGATTAAATTATAAAAAAAAATTATGTATACTTTAAACCCAATTATAAATATACTGTAACACTATAAATTACTAAGAGAAAAAACTATTTTCAATTAAAATACAATATTATATTATTATTTATCAAAATAAAAATCTTATCATAAAAATACAAAAAATTAAATAGAATTCAGTTTATATATTAATATTTAAAATAATATGATTATTTGTTCATATAAATACTTCAAAATTTTCAAAATTTTGATTTAAAATGGGTTCTCCATTAAAATGCATTAAAATTATCTTTTTTAAAAAATTTGTTTTTATGCATAAAATTTGGTTTTTCTTATCTTATGACTATAAAATCTATTAGATGAATATGAAAAATATTTTATATAATATATAACATATCTATTTTATTAATATCATTCAATAATTATAATTAATTAAATTTATTAAGGCAAAATTGCTTTAGCAGTATAAAATTAGAAATATTTATTTTAAATTAACTTGGATTATATTTTCATTTATTATTCATTGGTATCCAATTAATTAATATTATATTTTTTATACTATAAATTTTAATAATTTATATAATTTAATGGATAAATTATAATTAAAATTTTACAGCACCTCACAGATATGAGTAAAATCAAAGCTTTGTACAATGTGATCAATTGAAGAATTGAAATTATTTAAAATAAAATATTTTAAAAAACTATTTTTTGTGTTGAAATTACTATCATCTATGATGCTTTATAGAATAGAGTTTTATTCCATTTATAAACATTTTCCTGTTGGGCTTGCATTTTCTCAACAATACTCTATAATATACAATGTTTTTGATGATCACAAACACCCTAGTTTATTCTCTAATAAATATGAGTTAATCATATTTCAGGAATATATTTCATTATTTTATTCATATATTTTATGAATTAAAAAGCTAAGGGATGTGTTATGGAAAAATTATTTAAACCCAACGTTCATAAAATGAATGTATGGTTCCTCATCCTTATACTACACTGAATAGTTGGTATATGGATCACCAACCCTATTAAGGATATTAAACTTATGGATCAAAACCCCTACATTCAGAGAAACCTAAAATATATGGAATATCAAACCTATTTTTGAATATGGAAGTAAAATTCATAACCTATGTGTAAGAGTTTGATTGTATGGTTAATAAATTCAATGATTGAATCATATATTGAATGGATGAACACATGGATCATCATCCTTTTGTTACTTTTGT
Organism: Viscum album; assembly: GCA_963277665.1. Taxonomy (NCBI): domain Eukaryota; kingdom Viridiplantae; phylum Streptophyta; class Magnoliopsida; order Santalales; family Viscaceae; genus Viscum; species Viscum album. Next base: position 198,766,576 of record OY728125.1, on the reverse strand, counting down.
TACTTTTGTTCCCTATATTACATATAGATGAAAGTATAGTTAAGGAACTATACTTTTGAAGAAACACTACTTTATGAAAACGCACCCTATGCTACGCAAGGTAACCCTATACTATGCAAAGGAACCCTTTGTTAAAGATTCAAACCCTAAATTTGACTATTCAATAGCAGAGTTTATAACTATAATTTTATCAATAATTATTAAAATGATTTTGATAAATTTAGAGGATGGTTCATAGATTGTTATAATTGATTCAAATTTTTATTTTCATTGATGAAAACTTATCTTAATCTTAAGGGATTATACAAGTTCCATGGTTAATTCGTATTTGAATATATTGTTATCTATCTTGCGGCTTTCATGAATCTAGAATTATGAAGAGGTATACCTAGCCTATATATTCTTCCAGTGTATATTTTTTAAATACATGATACAAGATAAATATTTTAACTAAAAATAGATTCTTGAGAAATAAATTTTACCATGATACTACAGGTAATGATCATCTCTAAAAGAGGATACACTTTGGAGACATACATTTTCAACCACTTTCTGATGTAATATTTCTACTAGTATTTGTGGTTGATTTTATTTGAGGTCATTTACAAGAAGGATCACATAAGATTTATTATTTCTTGAAGACCTTAATTTTTGAATAAAAATATCCATATAATGTCAGTTTCTACTTCTACAACAATAAAGATAAACATATACCATCAAATCAAATTCTTTTGATTTATTAAAGTACTAACTTCTAAGGCTTAGTCATGGTTGAGTACTAGCTTCTTAGTCTAATACATGTACAATTGGTTCTCTGTTAAATAACCATAAGGCTATGTTTATACTTATTTGTAAATGTGTTAACTATGTGTACTCAGTTTGGGATTTGAAGTCTTGTGATAATATGAGAATTCTAGTTAAAATCACCAATCTCATAGAGAGATCATTAGTGGAGTGGACTTGGGGATCTTTGTACCCTGAAAAACTATAAATTGTTTTCTATCTTTATTTTGGTTTATCTCGTACAAATAATTTTTATATAAGAAAACAATGCATATATTTAAAAATCGCCTGGGGATTCTGAAGAAATAATTTCTCATGATTATTATCAAGACACAATTCATCCCCACTTTCATTAATTTCTATTATTTTGACATAAAAATTGGTATCTAATGAGATATTTTGGGATAATGATACATAAATCTAAAAATAATAATTTCAATATAAAGGATATGTCAATGGATGATCAAATAGAATATATTTCTATGGTAAATTGTCCATAATTTAATGGTAAAAAATTTGGATGCCAAAAATCATGAATGATTATATATCTGAATAATTGCACATTTAAATTAAAATTTAAGATTATTACTCCTTATGTAACTCCTATAAAACCAAAGACTTGGAATGTGAAAACCAAATCAGAATATGACATCAATTCAAAATAAATCAATGTTATTTTCTATAGACTTTAACTAAATGAATTTAATCGTGTATACTAATGTCTTATTATCTATGAGATATCCAACTATTTCTATTCCTTATGAAGGAAATAACAACATCAGATAAATGAGATATACTAATTCTAAGAAAAATTATGACCCCATTAGAATTTTTAATTGTAAAATTATAACTCAGTTGAATGGATGTAAAATAGATATTTCCAATAATGGTAAAATATTAGGTGATCTTATCAATAAATCTGATGAAGTGTTTTATATACTTAGAGTGATACCTTCAAACTAGGATGAAATATCTACAGCCATTCGAAAATAACCAAATTTCGAAAACATATTCATGGAGGAACTGATTGGAATATTATTTATGTATGAAATAGAAATGCAAGATGATGATGAAAATCAGAAGATTATAAAAAATGGGAAAATACTTCTATCAAAGTGACATCATAGAAGCATTATCAAAACAATAAATGAATAAGTCAAAGAATATAAAAATTCATATTCCTCACATTCAGAAATAGAACTGGATCATGAAGCCAGAATGTTTATAAATTTAACAAAAAATAAAAATGGATTCATAAAATCCTTCAGGAAGGATGAGATATAACCTAGAGAAATTTGATGACATCAATAAAAATTGGGTCACATCAGACCTGGTTTCCATCAATTGAATGATGAAAGAATGTGTCCAAAAATGAAATATCAAAAGAATGCTGATTATGAGCCTAAAAGTAAAAGAGAAATGTAAACTATGTGGAGTGTATCTGAAGACTCCAACAGATCCTCAAAATTATATTCAAAAAAAGATCCAGAAAATCATTAATCCAATATGTTCTTTATGGAAAAGGAATAATATTAAATCATTGAAAAATATTCACAATGTTGTTTTAAGGTAAAAAGAGAAACTTTGCTAAAACAACATCAAGAATTATTTGACTAATTCAACTCATCTACATCAAACTATAGAAATCATGAAATTGAATATAAGAATTGAAGGAGAATGTAGAATCTTATTAAATCAGTACAATTATATTTAATAAAGAAGAAAAAGTCTTAAATGCAATTCTTTGAAAGAATGTCATTAAAATAGAAATATTTGGAAAAGTAAGCAAGGGTGAACAATCAACATTTTATTAAATTTATTTTATACCCAATTCAAAAATTCTACCTGTTATTACTATGGATGTAAAGTCCCGAAATTTACATAGTATATTTTTTAAAATACATGGAAATTTTATGAGTTTGAGAAATTTGACGACGCTTGATTTCGAGGCCCAGTGTTCCCGAAATCAATTTATAAAGTTTTCTTCTGGTGTGTTCAGTAAACATATGAGTGGGTTTTTATAACTTTTTAATTGGTGCTCAGAATTGAAATCTGAGGGTACCGTTGAACTCACAGTTCTGATATTCTCTTAAGAAGACTTTCACATCGATGGTAGTTGGTCGAGAATAAAAGTTAGTTTTTGGGTTTTACTAAATGAATTAAATAAAAATAAAGTTGTGTAGCTTAATTTTAATTTGTTGTTTAAAACCTCCACTTGAAAATTAGAAGTGGGAAGTGTGGGGACCACCCGACCATAACCTCCCATGAGAGGTTATAGTGGTGGGGCCCACCTGAACCTAACCTTCCGCGAGAGGTTACACTTTGGGGACCACCCAGGACTAAACCCTTGTAATAATGGTCAGAGAGAAAAACCTCTCAACTCCATACATTAATGAGGGATAGTCTCTCCACCCCATCCTTTAATGTGCCAAATCCTCCTCTTTAATTTGTTGTGACAACCATGTGAATTAATTAAGTGGAGCCAACTTAATTAATTCACCTTTTTTTGAATTCTTATGCCAATGACATATTTTATAATCTATTACCTTGTCTTCCTTTTCTTTCGGTTGGAAAAAGTTTGGAAATTGAGGATTAGAGCTTTTTGAGAGAAAATATCTTGCTAAAAAAGAACGGAGAATGCTCCCAATGAAGAACTCCTTCAACAATTAAGAACGCTCCCAACGAAAAATGCCTTCTAATATGAAGAAAAATGTACTTCGACCTTCATCCACAGACTCCTACTGACGTGGGATCTCTTCGACCGACCTTCCTTCCTCATCATCATCAATGAATCGACGCATGAGCTCAGGATTGGAAGTGTCTGGCAGACGCAACGGACGAATACATCTCTGTTATCTTCCCCGTGACTCCGTCGATGAATGATGATCAAGGTAGGGGTTTTATATTCATGTTAATGCTTTCCATGTTTTTACTTTTTTGGATTGGGAAACAATTGTTGTTGAGGCTATAAGATTTTATCTTCATCATTCTCCTTCCTTGATCGACTGATTTCTATCACCCTAAACGTAGTGGGTGCGACCCAAACTAACTTGTCCCGACTCCCTCCACCAATATATTTTTTAATGTTCTTCGGCATGGAGACGAAACAACGATGTGACGGAGGTGACATGCAATGATCATGCTACCTGCAGACTCCACAACCCATGCCTCCCTCATGACGCTTCGTCCGAACCAGCTCCCAGCCACCCGCCGGCCTCCCAGGTGCCACGACCAAACCGTGTCAGCCCACGCCACCCAAATCCCTCCTGCCTCCGGCCTCCTGTGTGACCCGGCCGAACTGTGTTGGCCCCGCTGGCATGAGCCGTACATGCCTCCACCCTCTGCGCACCCCGCGCCGCCGTTGGCCGAACCGACCTCTGCCATCCAGGTCGAGCCGATCGAACCGCGCCCCTCACGACGCTGACCAATCTAGCCTGGGCCATCCGGGTCGAGCCGTCCGAGCCGCGCCCCTCATGGCGCTGGCCGCACCGTCCCCGACCTCCCTTGACGAGCTGCCGAGCCATGCCACACACATGCCTGGCCGAGCCGGCCTCCGACGCCCCTCACAGCACATCCGTGCCAAACCGCCTTTAAACAGACCCACGAACAGTCCATGCCCTCGCGATCGGTCTGTGCCATCACGCTACTTACAACCTTAGTAGCATGCTAGGCCCCGCCCTGTGGGCCAGGCCGAACCCAATGGGTCATGCCTGGTCGAACCTGAACCGGGTAGGCCCAGACTAAGATGAACCGAGTCAGTCCGACCAGACTTGAGCCTACTACCTACCCTTTACAAGAATTTGGACATATCTTTGGCACCGGACGTCAGTTTGACGAACTATTAATAACGCTGGTATCACTGGAGCATGAATGTCCATTTGTGTATACCCCACTTGGGTTTTGGGTATAGTTGAGATACAATCAGGTTGGATCGAGCACGAATCCAACCGGGCCCCCGGGACAAAAATGTTAATAACTCATAGTCCGGGTGTATGATTAACACAATTTCAGTTGCGTTGAGACCCCTATGATATGGTGGACCTTTGGGATACTACTTCGTGGGAATTCATTTTAGTTGTTGTATCGACACTTTTCTTGAGGAGCGGACCCTCCGAAATCAAGCGTACTTTGTACGGAAACCCTGTAGCTGGCTGCTTTCTGATTACTGTTCTAGGATCCTACGCAGGTTAGATAGCTCTAACTTCTATTACAAGATCCTACCGAGGTTCGACAACTCTGACTACTATTCCAGGATCCTATATGGGTTCGACAACTATGACAACTATTCTAGGATCCTACATAGGTTCTACAGCTCTGATTACTGTACCAGGATCCTACGTGGGTTCAATAGAGAAGATGATTCAGTGTCTATATCTAATCATCTATATATCTCTACATAAGTTGTATACCTGTGTAATCTGATTTAGTATGTTTTGTGTTTACCTCATGATTTAGATGGATTACTTGATAATATTGGTATATGTATGGGCATATTCCTAAGTGGGGCTATATGTTGATTTCATACTTTGTGGTTTATCCTTGTTGGATTTTGTGAGACCTTTAGGGTCTCAGGGTCCCTACTGAGTATCGTTATACTCACCCATGCATGGGCTATACCAATACCTCGTTGTGCTGGATTCAGACTACAGACAGCACCGACTGAGGCTAAGAGTACTCGGACTAGACGGTACCCAAGGTGGACCTTACGGTGTGATGGTACACTGAGGATACAGATGGACCTGGAGTGGTGAGGAGGCGATATGTACCTACCCTTAAGGTAGGAACCTCGGAGGACGTTCCAGATGAAGTTTTTACTTTCTTCTGTTGTACTTTCAGTTTCTTTTACATTACTGTTGGGATTGTATTTCTGACCCCTCTTACTTTATGTAAAATTTTGTTATACAGTTTTACATAGTGTTTTGTTTCCAGCTCATTCTCTGTTGTGTGTGCTTACAGGTTATAAAGTCAATGTCTACCCAGTTTAGGTAATTACGCCTATGGTGATAGTCGCCAGCCCCTAGCATATGGAAGGAGGGATATGGGTAGTCACGGCATGGGCCACGGGGGACGGGTCGTGACAAATTGGTATCAGAGGATTTGATTCTACCACAGAACATAGGACTTAGATCTTTTCTGTGAAGCAATAGTGTTGAGTGTTGGGAGTGGGTTTTCAGTTCAGGGAGTCAAGTGTTGGGGTTTCGACCAACGTATCCTTACATGAGGACCTTGACTTTATATTTCCTACTTAGTGCATGAAAACACTGATTGCATGTGTGTTTCCAAAAGTTTTCTTTAAGTTAGATCAACCAGGTAAGCTCACTAGGTATAATCTTTTGACCGTCTTACATTTTTTTCTTTTATGATGACTCCACGCAGATAGCCAGTCAGTGTTCTGAGAGTTGTTGGCACTGAAAGCCCACCAAGCGATGATGATCTGGTACATGGCCCTCTTACTATGTTGGCACCTTCGGGTGGTGTACCAGCAGCACCAACACCAGTTGGGTAGAAGATACCACCAGCCACACTAGTGGATGGTGCAAGCGAACTGAGCATGTTGCAAGAGTTCCTGGAGTAGGGGCCTCTATGGTTTTGAGGTGATACAGATTCCCATGCACCTGACGGCTGTCTGGAGGTGATATCTAGAGTTTCCCATCTAGTTGATACACTAGTAGAGTAGACGATGATCATAGCCATTAGCCTTTTTCAGTGAGTGACCATGAAGATGGTACGCTTTGTGATGAGGCTTCGGTAAGTGGACCGTTTCCCAAGATAATACCTTTGGGTAGTGTGCTAGCTATATCACTACCTATTGGTCAGCTGTTACAACTGGCGGTACCAGTAGAGGACACATGTAGGCTTAATACCTTACACGTGTTTCAGCATTAGATACCCCTCATGTTCCGTGGTGAGCCCGAATCATAGGGGGCTGATGTCTGGCTCGAGGAGTTGGCTTAGAGTTCTCTAGAACCTATACTAATTCAATAGGATGACATGTCGGTAGCTGAGTATTCATCGAGGCGTACCGATCTTTCCTGGTACTCGATGAATACGATATGATCAGTGATTCAAGGATCGAACATCTGAGCAAGGTGTGTTTAAAGGACATCTGATCCAGAACTTTTCCTCTATGAATTCCTACTTATGATAGGGTGATTGATGAATCCTTTGTGGTTTAATGTTCTTTGGCCAAATGGAAAAAACTAGTGAATGTTAGCAGTGGGAAAGTATGGAACTAGAGAAAGTCTCAGAGACATGGGTGCGTAAAATGTTTCCAGAATAGGATATGTTAGGGATAGATGAATCTAAAAGGAAATATACATGGTAGTAGAGCGAGGAGAGCATCATGTGGTGGTGTACTTTTCGACATGTCACAACCATCCCCCTTTTGTGGACCCCACCAGGCTTAGGGAGCTGGAGGTCAGGGGAAGAGAATTGCTTAATGTGGTAAAGGAATGCCACCCAAGGACCATAGGAATGATTCGAGGTACAGTCTATGTCTACTACTAGCTATCGTATCAGTAGACATAGGTACCAATCATTCTTTCCTTCCAAAAATAATTTCTAGGACATAGAGTTTCCGATTAAACCATTGACATGACCCTCACGTCTAGAGAAACCTTTGCGATGAGACTCGACAATCACACTTACACCGACATTATGATACGACCCTTGAGGCAAGAGTGTGGTTTGGAACATCTTGGTGGTAGCATTGATGCCTTACAAAGTTAGTTTGGGTTTAGACTTGACATCCACCGTTCACACTCATATTGTCTATATTAGGAAAAGAGGTTGTGGTTTATCTATAACATTGGGATGGGGTTTTCCTTAGTCAGCATAAAAATAAATCCATGAATCGCAGGATTGACTAATGCATAAGAGGGTGCAACCAATCACTTATGAGTCATCCAACCTCTCCCTCATGGTAGTATAAGTTGACTTTAAGATATTCTATACTCCTGGGAAGGATAACATGGTAGCAGACACACTTAGTAGCAGGTTGGGCGCGCATCTGCTGAGTGAGGTGACAAAGAAGCTAGCTGCTTTGCAGATATCCTTTGTAGATCTAGAAGGAGTAGTTTTTCTTCAGTCTCTTATAGTCACTCCCCCACCCCTTCAGCAAGTGAAGGAGGTGTAGCATGGGGACGCTGACTACGAGACACGACGTGGTCAGATATCCACCGCGCATGCACTTGATGGATTTTCAGAAGGTGGGGAGCACGTCATTATCTTCAAAGGACATACCATGGTACCAGTGTCACTTTCAGGAGGAAGGGTTGAGGGAGTTCCACACATTCCCTCTAGTGGTACATCCAGGAGTGGCGGAGATGTACCAGGATCTCTGACAACAGCAATGGTGGCCGGGAATGAAGAAAGCACTTGCAGAGTTTTTCTTTCGGTACCTCACTTATCATCAAGTGAAGGTGGAGAATCAGGTACCAACAGTCTTGGTTCAACCTTTAGAGGTCCCAGAGTGGAAGTGGGATGGGATATCCATGGACTTCATGAAAGGATTCCAGATACATCTAGGGTTCATGACTTGATTTGGGTGATTGTCGACTGACTCACCAAGTCGTCCCACTTCCAACTGATTAAAGAACAGTGTTCAGTAGAATGATTAGGACACCTCTATGTGCAAGAGATTGTGTGGATACATTGAGTACCCTTGACGATCATTTCTAATCGTGATGCATGTTTTACTTCCCAGCTATGGAAGGGGTTGCAGGAGGTTTTTGGGATGCATCTTTTTCTAAGCATAGCCTTCCATCCTCAGACGGATGGTCAGACAAAGCGAACTATTCAGACCCTTGAGGATATAATATGTGTATGTGTCCTCGACTTCAGTCACAGCTGAGAGGATCACTTACCTTTTTGGAGTTTTCTTTCAACAACATATATCACTCCACCAATGGGATGGAACCTTTTGAGGCATTATACGAGTGACCCTACAGATCACCCTTGTGTTGGACTAACCCAGGGGAGTCCGCACTACTGGGACCAGAGATGGTACGACCTACCAGGGAAAAGGTTCAAATCATCCAGGAGCGGATGAAGACTGCACAGAGTAGGCAGAATTCATATGCTGACAGGAGATGGAGGCCTCTGGAGTTTGAGGATGGAGACCACATCTTTCTACGGGTCCCACCTCGATGAGGTCTATGTAGATTTGGCTGAGGTATCAAGTTATCTCCGAGATTCATCGTACCTTTCCAAGTCCTCAACAGAGTTGGTGAGGTGGATTACCGCTTATCTCTTCCACCTCAGTTGCACCTGAGGCACGACATCTTCCACGTAGCCCAGCTGAGTAGATACGTGCATGACCCTTATCACATCATCGACCATGGAGAGATGTGCGTCGATGATGGGGAGACATTCATGGATGTTTCAGTAGATATTGAGTATTGAAAAGAGAAAGTCCTTCATGGATGGTAGATACCTCCGGTGTCTGTTCGCTGGCAATACAGGAACCTCTAGGAGAGCTCATGGGAGTGCGAGGATCATATGCATGCTTAGTAACCCCACTTGTTCCCTTAGTTCGAGTTGTAGATTAGGGGACGTAAATCCCTAAGGTGGGGAGAATGTAAGACCCATAATTTTAGTGGGATTTTTTTTAAAAAAAAATACATGGTAATTTTATGAGTCTGCGAAATTTGACGGCACATGATTATGAGTCCCAGTGTGCCCGGAATCATTTTCTGATGTTTTGTTCGGGTACCTTCAGTGATTTTATGAACAAGTTTTTATAACTTTTGAACTAGTTCTTGGAATTGAAATTTGAGGTCACAATTGAAATCGTAGTTCCGCTATTCTCTTAATAAGAATTTCACCTCAACGACAGTTGGTCAAGAAAAAAAGTTACTTTCTGAGTTTTTATTGAATGAATTAAATAAAAATAATGTTGTGTAGCTTTATTTTTATTTGTTGGTTAAATCCTCCACATTGAAGTTGAAAGTGGGAAGTGTGGGGACCACCCGACCATAACCTCCCATGAGAGGTTATGGTGGTGAGGCCCACCCAAACCTAACCTTCGGTGAGAGGTTACGATGTGGGGACCACCTGGGACTAAACCCCATAATAATGGTGGGAGAGGAAAACCTCTCAAATCCCCTCATTAATGAGGGAGGGTCTCTCCAACCGCTCCAATAATGTGCCAAATCCTCCTCTTTAATTTATTTTGCCAACCACATGAATTAATTAAGTAGAGACAACTTAATTAATTGACTCTTTTTTGACCTCTTATTCCAATGATAGATTTTATAATCTATTACCTTGGCTTCCTTTACTTTTGGTTGGGAAAAGGTTGGAAAAGGAGGATTTGAGATTTTTAGAGAAAATATCTCACCAACGAAGAATAGAGAATGATCGCAATGATGAACGCCTTCAACTATGAAGAATGATCCCAATGAAGAACGCCTTATACTACGAAGAATGATCTCCTTCGACCTTCATCCATAGACTTCTACTGATGTGGGACATCTTTGACCGACCTTCCATCCTCCTCATCATCAATGAGCTGACGTACGAGCTCAGGATAGGAAGTGTGCAGTGGAAATGATGAATGAAGACAACTCCTACTTCCCCGTGATGCCGTCGACAAAAAACGATCAAGTTAGGGGGTTTATTTGAATGTTAAATATTTCCTTGATTTTCCATTTGCAGATTGGGAAAGAATCATTGTTGAGCCTGTAGAATTAGAAGTTCATCATTTTACGTCCTTGATGGACTGATTGCTATCACCCTAAACACAGAGGGTGCAAGCTAAACTAACATGCCCTGACTCTCTCTTCCGATCTCTTTTGTGATGTTCTTTGGCATGGAGATTAAATGACGAGGTGAAAAACATGATATGAAATGACCACGCTACCTGCGGACTCTGCATCCCGCGCCGCCCTCACGGCGGTTCGGCCAAACCGGCTCCCGGTCACCGGCGGTTCACCTGGCTCCTGGCTGATACCGGCCTTACATGGTCCCCGATCCAACCGTGACGACATGCGGCACCCCATCCGAACTGTTCCAGCACCACCGCCCCGAGGTTCCCCGACTTCCGGCTTCCATGTGCTCCGCGTGCCCCGCGCCGCCGCTAGCTGCCCTGGCCTCGGCCATCCTGACTGAGCCGTCCGAGCCACACCCCTCACGGTGCTGGGCGAACCGGACCTGAGCTCTTAGGACAAGATGCCGAGACTTTAACCATGAAATCCTAGCCGAGCAAGCCTCTCATTCCCCTTGCAGCACCTCCGGGCCAAACCGCCCTTACACAGACCCGCGGCCGGTCCATGCCCTCGCGACCAGTCCACGCCATTGTGACCGGTCTGTGCCCTCGAGCAACTCGTGGCCATCGCAGACTGCTGGTCCAGGACAAACCCAATGGTTCAGGTTGGGATGAACCCCAACAGGGTTAGCCCAGACTAAGACGGGCAGGGTCGGTTCGATCGGGTCGGACCGGACCCAGGCCTACTACATGCCCTTTACTTTCTTTTAACCATATCATTGGAACCAGACATCTATTTGATGAACGGTCAGTGGCACTAGTATCCCTGGAGCACGACGGTCCATTTTTTTATGCCCCACTAGATTTTTGGGTATTGTTGTGATACGGTCAGGTTGGATCGAGAATAAATCCAACATGGCCCCCAGGACTAATAGGCTAATAACTCATAGGCCGAGCATCTGATTAACGCACTGTCAGTTGCGTTGAGACTCCTATGATGTGGTATACCATTGGGATAATTTTTTGTGGGACTTTGTAGTAGTTGATATATCAAATCTTGGATTGAGGAGTGGACCCTCCCAGAATCAAGCATGCTTTGTTCGGAAACCATGTGGTTGGCTGCTTACTGATTACTATTCCCAGATCCTACGTGGGTTCGATAGCTCTGACTACTATTCTATGATCCTACGTGGGTTCGAAATCTATGACTAATTTTCTAGGATCCTACATGAGTTTGACTACTCTGACTACTATTCCAAGATGCTACGTAGGTTTGACAGCTCTGATTACTGTACCTGGATCCTACATGGGTTCGATAGAGAATTTGATTCAATGGCTACATCTAATCATCTCTATCTCTCTACATAAGTTGTATACCTGTGTGAGCTGAATCTGTAACTTTTGTGTTTACCTAAATATTGATATTTATTACTTGATAACTTAGGTATATATATGGGAATATACCTATGTGGGGGTCTTTGTTGATTTCATTATTTTTGGTTTATCCTTGTTGGATTTTTTGAGACCTTAAGGGTATTAGGGTCCATACGGTGTATCTGTATACTCACCCCTTCATGGGAAATGCCCGCACCTCATCGTGTTGGATGCAGATGATAGACAGCACTAACCAAGGCTGAGAGTACTAGGACTGGACAGTACCTGGGCTGGACATTATGGTTTGACAGTACACGGAGGAGATGGACGGACCTGGTGTGCTAAGGAGGCAATCTGTACCTACACTTCTGGTAGGAACCTCGGAGGACGTTCCAGTGGCAGTTTTTCCTTTCTTATGTTGTACTTTCAGTTTATTTTACTTTACTATTGGGCTTGTATTTCCATCCCCTTTTACTATCAGCAGACTTTTGTTATACATTTTTACATAGTGTTTTGTTTCCAGCTCATTCTCTTTTGTGTGTGTTTATAGGATATTGTGGAAATTCCTTCCTAGTTTTGGGAATTATACCTTTGGTGCTAGTCTCCAGCCCCAGGCCTATAGAAATCTGGCTTGGGGTAGTCATGGAATGGGTCCCAGGGGATGGGTCATGACAGTGGAAAAAAAGTCCATTACACTAGTAATTTTTATTTGAAAAATCCTCATGTTATTGGTATGAAAAAGGTTTATGTGAAAATTTTATTCAAATTGAAATGAATCCCATCTTACTCATGTTAAAATAATTTTTAGATATTTAAAATGAAAGATTTTTAACATCTTTTTTACTCCAATTTTTTTTATTTTAATTTAAATTTATATTCAGATTCTGACATTGGAGGATGAAGATTATATAGAAAAATAACCTCATGAATTTGTTACTTTGTAGGAAAGTATTTATTATAATTTTCACATATGAAACAACACTCAGTTTCCCTATCAATTGATGATGCATAATATATTTCTGATGGAATTTCTATGCACAATGTTGTGGATGAAAAAAAACTACTTGAATTTGGACTAAATTATAATAGTTTAAATATTTTATGTGATAATACTAGTGCTATAAATATTTCAATAAATCATATTAGTCATTATAGTAATAAAAATATTGATATTTGTATACACCCAAAGCTTTACCTATATGGTCATTACATTACTTTTGTGGAATACTTAATAAATTAAAAAAATAATGCCCAATGACCGTATTAGTTTAGCATCATTGGAAACTCTTAACATAATCTTCTAATCATGGTGAAAGATCTTCGACATCTCCCATAAAGATCTTATTTTTTTACTACCTAAAATCTTCATTTATATCTTGGGGGAAAATAAAACATAAAAAGGGTGAGCTCAAATGCTCAGTAAGGGTATGCATGGAGAAAAAAACAACCCATATACATTTGAACTTAAAAACATGAACATAAAGTTTAAACATCAAAATCTTTAGCAATAACATTAAACATGGTAGTATGTAAAGCATAGATCATAATGGAACATAAATCATGATAAAATAGCATGGAAATAAAACATGTAATTTTGTAAAACCATTAAGCACATTATATTATTTCCATAGTAGTCAAGGCATTCCTACCAAGACAATCATAGTGGTCAAATTACATTACTGAATTGGGTTTACCTTCCGTTCAAGCCCTTTATTACTATACCAGATAAACTTACTATGATAGCCACATCTATCTCATGATATATAAATCATTACCCAATGCATTGGAGGGAGATATAGGTCCCACCCATCTAATAATGAAATCATTGTTATGTGTGCCACAACATAAACATAAATCATTCATCTTAACCCAATGAATAAAATAGGTTTCATAAACATCATCCCATCATAACATATTACATATAAAACAAATGGATACCATTTCATCATAAGAAAAGTGAAACCATGTAAATAATAGAGACATTATACTTGGATTCTGTTGAAAAAAATCATGAAATCTTATAGAGTAATATTCTTGAAAATAAGGCCATATGAAACTGTAAAAATCCATTCATGCCGTATAAGTTAAAAAATGTTCTCCTCTTACTTTTAACAGAAAAGTAAAAAAGTACCACATATGGTGAAAAAAATAATGATTCCTTCCATAGCACAAAGTAAAAGTCAAAGAGGGGTAAACATGAATTTAAACATACATGGATGAATATTAAACACTTTATGAAAAATATTTTTATTGACATGGATGAAAAATATAACCCTGGTAAATATTTACGTATAAGCAATCTTAGATAAAAATGAGATTGCAAAATTATCCCTTACATTATGTCCAATTTCTTCAATTTATGTTCGAGACTCATTAGTAGTGGGTTTAAACAAATTATTAACTTGTTATATAACCATAATAATATTTATTATATCATATATGATTCAGTTATGACTTTATATTACCTTTTATTTTGTACATCCCATGTTAAAGATGCGTTTTGGGTAAAATCATTTCATTTACCATACGTGTTTCGACTTGTTGTTCTTGATATTATTATTACTTATATCCTGATTTACATAACTATGAAATGTACCAAATTACTTATATATAATATATATTCATCATAGAAATATATATTATAGATCGATAAATGGAATGAAATACACCGTTCATGGAGACGGTAGGCCGTATGTACGCATGAACGATATTTTTGTTTACTGATTCAATTGAATGGAATTAAGTAAATAAAATATATATTTACATAAATCCAGTATAATTATTATATAATATCTATCATGATTTCTTATTATATATAATTTATAATCATACTTTAATGGTTAATCATCGAAAATGAATCTCATCGCGTTCGTGGAGATGGTAGTCTATACGTACACACAAACGACAATATCATTCTTTTTATATTAAAATCATATATAATTGGATGGTATATCATATATAAAAAATAATAATAATGTTAAATTTATTATTTATATCATTTATACACATTATTATACTCATCCAAATGATGAAATGTTTGAATAACAAACTACTCCACTATGTGGATACGGTAAGCCGTACGTACGTACGTGTGGTGAATTTTTCATTCATTGCATGGATTGAATAAATAATATGGTTGTACCATTTTTATAATGACTTCAAAGAACATATAAGTTATTAGAGTTATTATTTTATAATGGAAACAAAAAATAAGGATGAAGTGGATGAAGAAACGTACTTGAAATAGGTGGTGAGATATTTACCTCTTTATCGGGTTCTTCTATTTGGTTTGATCAAAAGGGCTCCATAGATTGGATTTCTGACTAATGGAAGGCCTCTAGGATTAAGGGATGATAGTTGTGAGGATTTTTGTTCTGGGTTTGGCTGATCCAAATGTCTTGTGAGGAGTTAATGTGGGAGAAGAGGGAGTGCCCTTTTATAAGAGGGGTGAGGGGCACCTTAGAAAAAACGTAAAATATTACTTTACAATAATTTCATATTAGGTTTATAATGGGTCCAAAGTTATTTATTTATAGACTAGGATGGGTATGGGTCTAAATCTTATCAACTAATAGGTTTTAGACAAGTATAGGTTAACATTTTAACCTTATCATTTGGATTTAACTCTGTTAAATAATTTAACTTTTACCATGTCTTCTTGTATTCTTACACTATATGATTAATAAACATAATAAAAACTTCCAATAGAACCCCAATTGGTTAATTAATGTCATATATATTATTATATAAGTCTTTTTTCTAAACCATAGATTATTATGACCATTATATCAATTAATAATATAATATTTGTTTTATAAACTCTTTTATGTCAATTTTAAAACTATTTGGTATTTTGTTTTCTCTAAATTCATAACAGCATTATTACATCTAAAAAAATTCATATAAACAACCCTAATATGTTATACTAACCGTTAAAATTAGTTTAATTCATAAAAAGTCTCATATAACATTTATTTGGGTATTTATAAAATCAATTATGTTAATATTTCATTAATAAGGTAATTACTGCATCATCATTGTGTCATAAATAAATTAAATTATTTAATGTCTAAAAAATATAAATAAAATACCATTATGTAGGAAATAGTTTTATCTTTCTAATTAATTTTTATAGTCTAACTTATCTTATTCATACCCCTATATTAAAAATGTTTTAGTTATTAAACATTGATTTTAACTATTTTAACTCTTCTTTAAATAAAATAATAATAAGTGTCCTAATCTAATCCAAGTGGACAAAAGAGGATCATTTTTTGTTCATAATGTTGGTTTTGGTCGAATTATACTTATCCAATAGAATTTGGACATGTGTTATGGTAATAATAATATCATTTTTACCCTTAATTACCCTATTTACTTTTAAATGCGGTAAATAAAAGTAAATTATTACTATTCACCAAAATTATTTTTATCTTATTGAACCACATTTTACTCCTTGATATTAACTGTATCTCTTGGATGTTCAAAATTTATGTCATAGAAGTGGTAAAATTATGTTTTATGTAAATTTGAAAATGCTCCTAGGAGGTGGGTAAAAAACAGTAAAATGTTCAATAATTTTTTTATATATCTAAAATTATTATAAAATGACTCCAATGAATTAAATTGAACTTATATTGGTATTATGAATCCATTTTAACCTAAAATAAATTTAAATAAAATAAATTATTATTTAAATAAAAGGTCGGTTTTAACCAATAACTTAGTGTTTTCACTATTTATCAAAATTGAAAGTTTTCAGAAAAATACAAAATATTCACCCAAGGATAATTTTGATATTCCAAATCCAAAAATAAAGTTAATTTTGAAAGATAAAATTTATAAAATTTCAAAAATTGTGTATTAATATTCATAACAGCTAGTTTATATCATATTTTAATAACATATCGTTGTTTAGTGAAACTCAGTATTGCATACAACGCAAGTTATCGAGGAAGGTTGCTCTTATGTGTAACACAAGACAAGAATAGTGTTGCGTATACTACAATATAATATGATGTTGCATATTGTGCAAGATAATATTGGTGTAGTGTACAACAAAAGACATCATAGAAATTAAATAGAACAATTCTCATAAAATCTCGGGGTGTTATATTCTACCCCCCTTTAAATGAATTTTTCCCTCGAAATTCGTTGAGGTTATAAATGGATTTCTACTTGAAAGATTCATTCATAGAAACCCACATCATAAAAAAAGAATACTAAAGCATCATTTTAAAAAATGAACGTTAGAAACATAACGGATACCCAATGTAACTCATCATTGGGTTTCCACATAGGACAATATAGGTGAAAATAAGGATATTGACAAGAAATCCACCCATCATGTTCTGATAGAGAGTGGTCGATAACATGGATTTAAAAAATACAACAATAAAAAATCCATAAATTTATGATGATATAAGGTACCATCTAGGATAACGTTTTTGGTTTTCATGATCATTTCACTAAAGTTGAAAAAAATGGAATTAGAAGAAATACTTAATTGATTTTGGTACAGTCTCACTGTTGGTCATTCCTTGAAAAAATTCCACATCATCTCTTAAAGAAATGAAGTTGAATTTTTCATTCGTGAAGTGTTAGAAGATCATGCAATAGAATGATAGGTCGTTACATCTGTCTCAAACAAATGGTTAGCAAAATTTATTAAATATACATAAGTCCATATAAGGTGAGATTAATCATATATGGCTCCTTAAATAGACTTATACTTCATATATCATACCAATTAATAAATTAACACTAATTTATAATAACCAGGGACTTCCAGTAGGCCAGAGGTAGGTGATAAAGTCCTGTCACACTTCGGTTGTGGGTTCGATTCCCGCAACCTTTTCTGACGTGACGAGTTGTCACCTGTCCTGTAGGTTTTCCTTTTTCTAAAACTACACTATTATAACATTCCAGAAATAATATCGAAAAAAGGTTCTATACTTACACAATATTATCTTATTTCTGACATAATCAATTTCAAATCTTTAGTCTGATCCAAATTACATCTATCGAATCTCATAGTATAAAGACAACGATTACTAGAAATGTCATCAACCAATCATTTGAAAACCATCATTTTTACCCTGTATATCATAAGATATATCTTATTGAACACATTCCAAATATGTTAATAAATTAATCATGTATTCTCTTGAATCATGAATTACCATAGAATCATTGTTAAAACATTAATGCTATCAAAAGTCAACTCTTTCCACATAACAAAATCCCAAAAAATTTATATAGTCAACCCATGATATCACATTTCCCTTACCTCAATCATGAGCTTAAAAATACTATCAAACATATTATTTTCTTCTTATCCCTTCATTATGCACATATCATCTGCTTTCCAAAAATATTTCAATCACTTGTCATGGTTTCTGGTACCATTCAACATATACTTTCCAAAACTTTAGGAAAAACAATAGTGTAACAATCCTTAGATATTTCATTATTCCATAGTACCATACATTATTCTTGATAAACATGAAATAATTCCAATACCTTAATAAACCATTGATTGAGATTCAAAACTTCTTTCATCTCATATATCATTTGTAGTCTCTTCATCATCATCAACATAAATACTTCCCATACGACCATACTGAGACTTTCCCTTAGGGAATTGGTTTTCATAATGCCCATACATTCCACATTTAAAACATTTAACTATTGTTGATGTCTTAGAAATACCATTATACTTGTACATGGAGTTAATTGAACCTTTTCCTTTGAAATTACTAGATTTGTGTCCTCCTTTTCCACATCCAAATCATCTTCCAGTTCCTTTGAACCCTTCGCCCTGACGCCTCTTCCCATATTATTTACACGAGGGAAATTGAACTTTCTTTCCTATTTGATCATCATGAAATTCCATCTTACTCTTATTCGCTGAGTCTAGAAACATACAAAAGTTGATATTATTGATAATATTATGAAATTACTAATTATGCATAATAACGATGTTTGTACATAAAAATCATGTTTCATTTGGTTTATCATTATGAATATCATCCCATTGTCCATTTTGAATCTTCTTGTTTCCAGCCATTTTCTAAAACCCAAAAAGAATAGTATGAGAGGAAAAATTCATTCAAGGAAAACAACATAATAAATGGGGATTACCTTCAATATATAACATCTTAGTTTTAATTATAAGATTGTTACCATAATTATAGGACTATAACATATACTTATACTTATCCTTAGGGACATCCGTAGACATACCTTAGAAATATCTCAAGGGATCTCACTAAAGTTTTCGAATCCTAGTTTCCAAAGGTAAACTAAACCTTGGTTCTAATACCAACTGTAGAGACCCAAAGATTGACGTACATAGACATTACATTACCTTTGTGTAATACTTAATACATTACAGAACTAATGCCCAGATACCGTATTAGTTTAGTGTCTTTGGAAACTCAGAACATAATCTTCTAATCATTGTGAAAGATCTTCAACATATCCCTTAAAAATCTTATTTTTTCCCTACCAAAAATATTCTTTTATATCCTTGGGGAAACGAAAACATAAAAAGGGTGATCTCAAATACTCAGTAAGGTTAAGCATGGATAAAATAAAACAACCCATATACATTTGAACTTAAAATCATGAACATAATGTTTAAACATTATATAATGAGCAATGAAATTAATCATGGTAGTACATAAGGAATAAATCATAATGGAACATTAATCATGATAAAATGCCAGGGATATAAAACATGTAATTGTGAAAAACCATTAATCACGTGTTATTATTTCCATAGTAGTCAAGACATTGCTGCTAAGTCCATCATAGTGGACAAAGTCCATTACTAAATCGGGTATACCTGTCGTTCCAGCCCTGTATTACTGTACCAGATTAACTTTTCGTTACAACCATGTCTATATCATGAGATATAAATCTTTACCCAATCCATTATAGGGAGATATAGGTCCCACCCATATCGTAATGAAATCATTCTTACGTGTGCCACAACATAAACATAAATCATTCATCATAACCCAAAGAATAAAATGGGTTTCATAAACATCATCTCATCATAACATAATCCATATAAATCAAATGGATATCTTTTCACCATAAGAAAAGTGAAACCAAGTAAATAATAGAGGCATTATACTTGAAACATAAAAATATTAAATAATTTCATCTTAGATGGAAATTTTTTTTGACAGAATACTTAAAATAAATTCTTGAGGAAAATATCCTTTCTTCTTCAAAATCAGTTTCTTTTCACAAAATGCCATGCAATTTTAAAAGAAAAGGATTTTTTTTAAAAAAATATTGAAATATTTTAGAGTAAGATTCATAAAAATAAGGCATTATGAAGCTATAAAAATCCATTCATGCTATATAAGTTAAAAAACATTCTCCTCGTACTTTTAACGGTAAAGTCAAAAAGTACGACATATGGTAAACAAAAGAAAGATTCATTCCATAACATAAAGTAAAAGTAAAAGAGGGGGAAAAATGACTTTAAACCTACTTGTAAGAATATTAAACACTTTATGAAAAATATTTTTATGGGCATGGATGAAAAATATCACCGTAGTAAATACTTATGTATAAGCAATCTCAGATAAAAATGAGATTGCAAAATTATCCCTTACCTTATGTCCAATTTCTTCCATATGTGTCTGAGACTCCTATATAGTGTGTTTAAACATATTATTAACTTGTAAAATATCTATAATAATATTTATGATATCATATATGATTCACTTATGACTTCATATTACCAATTCTTTTGTAAATTCCATGTTAAAGTAGCGTTTTGGGTAAAATCGTTTCATTTATCGTACATGTTTCCACTTGTTGTTATTGATATTATTATTACATATATCCTGATTTACATAACTACAGAATGTAAAACATTACTTATATATAATATATATACAACATATAAATATATATTATAGATCCATAAATGGAATGAAATACACCGTTCAGGGAGATAGTAGGTCGTAAGTACGCATGAATGTTGTTTTCAATTCCTTATTGAATTGAATGGAATTAAGTAAATGAAACATATATGTACATAAATATAATATCATTATTATGTCATATATTTCATGATTATTTATTATATTACTTTATAATCATACTTGAATGGATAATCATGGAAAATGAATCTCATCGCGTTCGAGCAGACGGTAGTTCGTATGTATGCACAAGCAACAATATCATTCTTTTGATATTAAAATCATATATAATTGGATGTCATATCATATATACAGAGTAATAATAATGTTATAATAATTATTTATATCATTTATACTCATTATTATAACCATCCAAATGATGAAATGTTTGAATAACAAACTACACCACGGCATGGAGACGGTAAGTCGTACGCACGCACGTGTGGTGATTTGTTCATTCCAAGGATGGTTAAAAAAAACTAATATGGCTGTACCATTTTTATAATAATATTTTTGTAAATATAATATATATGAGTTATTATTTTATAATGGAAAGAACAAATAAGGATGAAGTTGATGAATAATGGAACTTGAAATAGGTGGTGAGATATTAACCTCTTCCTCGGGTTCTTCATTTTGATTTGATCAAAAGGGCTCTTTGGATTGGATTAATTACAAAATAAATGCCTCTAGGATTAAGGGAGGATAGTTGAGAGGGTATTTGGTCAGGTTCTGTCTGGTCTAAATGGCTTCGGAAGAGTGAATGTGAGATAAGAGGGAGTTTCCTTTTATAAGAGGGGTGAGGGGCACCTTAGAGAAGACTTAAAATATTATTTTATAATAATTTCATATTCTGTTTATAATGGCTCCAAAGTCACTTATTTCGATGCTAGGGTGGTGATGGGTTGAATACATCTCAACCAATAGGTTTTAGAGATGTTTAAATTATCATTTTAAACTTATCATTTAGATTTAACTCTAAGTTAACTAATTTAACTTTTACCGTGTCTTCTTGTATTATTACACTATATAGTTTATAAACATACTAAAAAATGACAATAGAACCCCAATTGGTTCATTAATGTCATATATATTATTATATAAGTCTTCTTTCCAAACTTAATATTTTTAGGACCATTATATCAAATAATAATATAATATTTGTTTTAAAAACTATTTTATGTCAATTTTGACACTATTTTGTATTTTGTTTTCTATAAATTCATAACAACATTATTACATAGAAAACAATTCTTCTAACAGACCCTAATATGTAATATTAACCTATAAAATTAGTTTAATTCATTAAAATTCTCAAATTACATTTATTTGGGTATTTATAATATCAATTATGTTAATATTTCATTATTAGGGTAATTACTGCATCATCATTGTGTCATAAATATTTTAAATTATTTAACGTCTAAAAAATATAATTAAAATACAATTATGTAAGAAATCCTGTTATCTTTATAATGAATATTTATAGTTGAATTTATCTTATGTATAGCCATATATTAAAAATGCATTAGTTATTAAACCATGATTTTAACTATTTTAACTCTTCTTTAAATAAATTAATATTAAGTGTTCTAATCTTATCCAAGTGGACAAAAGATTATTATATTTTATTCCTAAGGTTATTTTTGGTCTAATTATACTTATCCAATAGAATTAGGACATGTGTTAGGGTAATAATAATATCATTTATACCCTTAATTACCCTATTTACTTTTAACCATGGTAAATAAAAGTAAAAAGTTACTATTCACCAAAAATTATTTTTATCTTATTAAACAAAATTTTACTCCTTGATATTAAAAATGTCTCTCAGATTTTTGGAATTTAACTCACAGAAGCAGTAAATTTATTTTTATGTAAATTTGCAAATGCTCCTAGGAGGTTGGTAAAAGAAGGCAAAAAGTTCAATAAAATTTTTATATATCTAAAATTATTATTGAATGACTCCGATAAATTACATTGAACTTATATAGGTATTATGTATCCATTTTGAACTAAATTAAATTTAAATAAAATAAATGATTACTTAAATAAAATGCCGGTTTTAACCAATAACTCATTGTTTTCACTATTCATCAAAAAATTAATGTTTTCAGAAAAATACCAAAAATTCACCCTAAGATACTTTATATATTTCGAATCCATAAATGAAGTCCATTTTGAGTGATATAATTTATAAAATTTCAAAATTTGGGTATTACTATTCATAACGACTAGTTTATATAATATTTTAATAACATATCTTTGTTTAGTGAAACTCGATATTGCGTACAACGCAAGCAATCGGGGAATGACGCTCTTGTGTGTAAAGAAGGCCAAGAATAGTGTTGTGTATACTACAAGCTAATATGGTGTTGTGTATAGTGCAAGATAATCTTGGTGTAGCCTACAACAAAAGACATCAAAGAAATTAAGACGAATAATTCTTATTAAATCTTGGGGTGTTACAATATTTGACATCATTTTCTAATAGATAATGTTCTTAACAAGTACATATCTTTCAAATTTCTTAATACTTAATATCAATTTTTGTATATTTTTACTAAACCACTTCCCAGTTCATATTTGTAGTTTATCAATATGGAGTTAGGAATATTTAATTTTAAATTAATTTATATTAATTTATTTTATTCCTAAACCTCTTTTTTTTATTAAATTTTATTTATTTATTGGAACTACCATATGTTGATGTTTGGTTAGGTTTCATTTAAAAATAATTTATTTTATGTTCATTTTCTTTTGAATTTTTTAATTATAAAGTAATGGGTACATTGTCAATTGGAGTGAGAAAACCATGATCCTTCACATAATTTTAGTTTACAGATCTTCTCTCATTCTCTTATAAAAAACCCTAAAACTTTGAACCCTCTCTCCTCAGACACCCAGAAATGGAATCCTTAGGCAGAACTGAAGATGTCGATCTAAGAGAACATGTTTGTCATTTGAAATATGGGAAAGGTTATTCAGGGAAAGGTAATCGATTTTAATTCCCTAAATCAACATAGTATCTTGTTAAATACTTCTATCATATCTGAAGTTTTAGAATTACTTTTTTGGTAATTTTAATACACATTTTGTTTTTGATATAGATGTCAATGTGTTCTATCAAAATAATTCTTTCAGTTTTGGATATGATGATGACACAATGTTTTCTAAAGTCTATCATGATGATTTTTCTATCTCTTAAGTTTAGATTGATATGATTCTAGAATATCGTTATGGGGGGATTTAATTATCATTATGAAATATATGACGTGAGAAATACAAATTAGTAGATATCATGTATTCCATTTTCGGTTCAGTAATTGTCAGTAAAATGTTGACAAGATATTGTAATGCTGATAAAAAAGTCTTTATGAAATCCATTTAGTTTGGAATAGGGGAAATGATGAAAGTCATTTATTAAGATATGTATATTTTGTTTTTATTCTTGAATAATGTTATGTAGAACATTAGTATATATTTTCAATGGTATATGATTCATTGTTGTAAAAAATACTCAAATATGGTCTTTTTATCCCTATGGAAGGATTTTATCCTTATTATTACTAAGGCTAGGAAAGATAAGTGACATCACTTTTCGTCAGAGACGTCATCACAATAACATTTTCAATGCTGAAACTATCAAAATATTTGGATTTTTAGAGTGAATCTTATATTCATATTGATCCAATTGGTATAGAAGAACAAGAATGTTTGATGGTTGGTGGTTAGGGGGAGAAAAATGTGTTACCTGCTGTTGGTTCTGTGAGACCAAGTCCTACTACTAAATAGGAATCAAGAATTGATGAGGAAAGTCTTAATTATAGATGAATAATATCAACAAATATTTCTAAAACAGTGGTATTTGGCCAAGCTAGGCATGAAAATGTTTCTGAAGAGGAAGCTCGTATAACTGGAAATGTTGAACAAGTTTCTACAAGGGCGGATCAATAAAGGGAAGTTGATCTTCATGATTATCATGATGCTCCTACAAAACATTGTTTAGTTATTTTTTATTCAATTAATGGTTGAGTACCCATGTTAAGGGAAGAGGAAGATCCATGTTTGGATTTGGAGTATGTTTTCCACACAAGAACTCAACCCACTACGTCTTCTAACTCCTTCCACAAATATACAATGATTTTTTCCATATTTTCAATCGATTTAATACACTAAATTTGAATGATAGGAATTAATTATAATATGAAAGGATGAAATTTGAAGTGTTTAGAAGCTAAAATTTTATAATAATAGTGTTTTATTACCTTCAAACTCATCTGAGTGATGTTTGAAAAAATTTGGTTTCAATCAGATATCTTGAGGAGCTTATCAAATTTTTGGGTAGAGAACTCAAATCATTGGAAAATAAATATATGTAGAGGTCTGATTTTGATGATATAAAGCTTATCATGGGATGATAATTTCAATATATTAATGATTTTCAACAAGATTTAACATATCCACCTCAACCCACTTATCCTAATATCATAAGTGGATTTGAAGCTATAACTGATGTGATGGTTGAATTCAACAATCGTTTGTACACTCTCTAGTGCAACAATACACCTATATATGTTATTATAGATAATAAAAGGGTTTTTTTGTGAGACAACCTATACTTATTCCAAGTTTCAAACACTCATTTATCAATTCAGATATAAGTTGACATACCTCGTCCAATCAGAAGAAATTGTGAATGTGTTTTTCAAGGTCAAAATTGTGGAAATCATAATGGTTGGTAATGATTTGAAAAAAATGCTACCGAGATAGACGGATTCCATTAACAAATAATTTCTAGATCTTATTAGTAAATTTGTTAAATATTCATGGTGTTGTTTAGACTATTTTTTATCCATATACAACAACTGTCCATGGAGAGTCTAACTAATAACACCTATCATATTACAGCCTCTAATTTTGAAGGCATATATTGTTGATTGTGGGTTGTACTCGTAATTTTACAAATATTTGATCTTCATTGATTTTATTTTAATTTACTATCTATTAAATTTTATATCTTGTGCATTTTATTTTACTTTCTTTATTATGTTATTTATGTTCAAACTTAAACTTCCACATCACATATGCTTTTATTATATACAATAGACTATAACATTCATTTATAGTTAAGTTTTATATTAACTACAGTTACCTCATTTTCACTTTCAATAATTCTATTTTTGATATCACAATATGGGGATAATTTTTGAAAAAAACATACATATGTGTGGAATAATTAAAATTAAATTAGTTATAATGAATACAAAATAATGTTGAGAAAAATGAAGATTTTATTTAAATGTGCTTCCAAATTCAAAATTTTCTATTAGTTTTTTTATTTGTTTTCTGATCATCCAAAAGTGGTAGATTATTTGGGATGTGTTTTCGCCAAAATAATATATGATATATGATTATTTTGATAATGAAAAATACCCCTATTTTTTTTAATAATGTTGTATTAATTATGTTATTGGATTATATTTCATGACAATATTTGTATACTTGTGAACTGTAAGGCTACAGGGTGTGTTATGGAAACATAGTTCAAACCAAATGTTCAGTAAATGAAAATATGGTTCATCATCCCTATACCACGCTGAATAGTTTTCATGTGGATTGGAAACCCTACACTAGATATTAAATGTATGGATCATCAACCCTACGATCAGAGAAATGGAAAATGTATGAAATATTAACCTCACATTTGAATTTTGAATTACTATTTTTAACCTACATTCAGTAGTTTGAATGTATGGATAATCAATGAAATGTTTGGTATATAATATTGAACAAATGAACATATGGATCGTCATCCCTAGGTTAGTTTTTATCCCCATATTATTAAATGTTGAATTTATAGTTAATGGACTACATTTTGGTAGGAACCCTACATTACTCCAAAGAACCCTACTCTATGCAACAGAACCCTACACTATGAAATGTAACCCTACGATATGTGAAGGAATCATATGCTATGAAAAGGAATGAAACATTATGCATTAAAACCCAATATTGGACTATTCCAAAATAACATTTTTTAATTTAGTTTTTTATAGAATCATTGTAATGATATTGATTGATTTTGAGGCTGATTGAATGCTTCATATTCATCGGATAAAATATCACATATTCTTAATGGAATTTACTACATAAAAAGTCAATTCATATTTGAATATCCATGATCAATTAAGAGACATTCATGGATCTAGAATTTTGAAGAAGGCTAAACACTCTATATATTCTTTATATGTATCATTTATAAATATGTGATATAAGATCCATATTTTTCTTAAAGATATATTATTGAGATATAACATATATATAGATACTACAAAAATGATTGAATCTAAAAGAGGATACACTTTGGAGACATACATGTTCAACCTATTACTGCTGTAATATTGCTGCTACTGTTTGCGGGTACTTTTATTTGACAATCATTTGCAACCAATATCATTTAAAATATATTATTTCTTAAATACATTAATTTTTAAAGAATATGATCCATATATTTTCAGTTACTACTGCTGAATCTATGAAGATCAACATGTACCATAAATTTAGAATGATTTTTATTTGTTGAAGTAATGACTGCTCCGAATCAATCATGGTGGAGTATGAGGTTCTCAACCTAAGATGTGGATAATAAATTCCTTGCTAAATAACTAGAGGACTTTGTTTATCCTTATTTGAAAATGTGTCAAATTCATGTACTCATATATTGATTTATGTCTTATGATAAGAGGACAATTATAGTGAATTTCTCCAAGCTCAAAGAAAGAGAATTGGTGGAGTGGACTGGGTGGCCTTGTGCCCCGAACAACTATAATTTTTTGTGTTATTTATTTCTATTTATCAACTATTCATTATTTTTAAAAACAGAACACTACATATCTACATAAATCATGATGGGATTAAAACTCTAAAATTGGTGAAGATTATTTAAAAGACACTATTTACCCCCCCCCTCTTCTGTTACTATTTATTATTTCTACCTAATAGTTTATATTTCTTTTTTATTTAAAAATTATTAAGGGTGGTCTATGTTTTTTTCATTATTATGAAGGAATAATGTTACTCTATCTAATTTTAAATAGTTTTTACAATTAATGTATTATTTAAATTCAATTCTGTTCTATTTTTCATTCTCGTTTTTTCGTTTTTATAAAAATATTTTGTTTTATTTACTTCTTCATATATCATAGGGATATAATTCATACCACTAAAACTCAATAAAGAAGTTGGGAAAATAATAACCCATTTAATTAAAACACTGATATTTAGCATTAATTATTTTTTCAACAGCTCTCAATGATGAAAAATTGAGTTCACACCTGTATGAATAAGGGACTTTGATACCTCATTTTAGATTACACATTAAATAGAATTTAAATAATCCTAACTAACAATGTACTTCTATTGGTAAATATATTAAATCCTTGAATATGGAGGCTATTGATTTAAGCCAATATTTTTTAACTTGAATTTATTATATTATAAAATAAAAAGAAATTTGTAAATATTTTGTGGATTTTAATGTAGAGATCCTCATAGCCACTTATACAATTATTTAAAAACAATTAACACATTAAAAAGTGGGTTTTCCAATAAGGGTATAATATTTTCTCACATTACTTTCTCATTGAAGGACTATTCCATATATTGGTTGAAATAATTACTCTCCGACTCAAACAAAATATAGGATTTTATTTCAAATATATTTTCCAAAATGAAATTGCCACTACTATAAATAAGGAAACTATTAAGTGACATTAAAAATAATGCAAAACATGATTGGTAATCAAATTATAAGGATTATTAGTTATTTAAGGTACTTCTATTAAGAAAAATTATTTCATGGACTAATATATCATATTTCATTGAAATATATCTAATATGGATAGGAAATAAATTCAAGAAAATAGGTTGATTTCTTATATGAAGGAGGGGTTATGATAAAAACACCATTGAATGTAAGAAAATATTTATAATTTTTATCTAAAATACTTTGTTTAAAGTATTAAATGGTCTTATATAATGAGGTATTCATCATGTGGAGGAAAACAAATACTAGAAATGCAATTAAAATCCACATCTAAACAATTAAAAGCACTAAATGATATATAAATTATATGATAACTATTTGAGAAATAATTAAATATTTCATGAGATTAAAATGGAGGTCCCAAGTTTTTTTATTATTTATAATCTAGTATGAAAGAGAATAAAATAAAATAATTTATAATTATGTGTTTGAAATGTACAAAATATTATTTACAAAAATAATGTGGCACAAAAATGTATTATGTAATTTAAAAAAAGTTTGGGAAAAACATATAGGAGGGTAATCCATTTATCATTATGAAGTTCCCCTTAGTAATACCAAAGGAAATAAGTAACCACAACCCACTATTAATTAATTCTATTCCTTAAGGGAAAACATTCTTTAGTAAACATAGTCATAACAATTCCATACATAAGTCATAAATATCAACCCTCTTTCGAAGTATTGGTAAAACAATACATCATAAGAAA
The DNA here is from genome assembly GCA_963277665.1 of Viscum album. Lineage (NCBI taxonomy): Eukaryota > Viridiplantae > Streptophyta > Magnoliopsida > Santalales > Viscaceae > Viscum > Viscum album. The sequence goes on along the minus strand of OY728125.1, from coordinate 198,737,230 downwards.
TGATCATCCTCTCTTAAAAGCTGATATCAAAAATAAATATAATTATTTTTACTTGTATAATTACAAATCATCACTTTTGGAATATTTAACAACACTTATGGAAACATTCCAAAAATATATATAGAATTATACATGGTACATTTAAATGAATTATACAAAGGAGAAATAAAATGCTTTTGGTTTTATTAATTTAAATGCTTCCAAAGGATATATATGCCCGTAAAGAGAAGGAATTTAAAAATGAGAAGGATAAATAAAAGGAAGAAAAGTGGAAATAAAAGATCATTACAAGTAATTTAGTAATGAAGATGAAAAAGAAGGAATAATGACTAAAAATGGAACTTTCGAGAAACAAAAAGCACAACATTATCAACCACCTCTTTTTTTTATGAGTTGGATTAACCATGGTATTTTCAATGGTCAATATAAAAAGTTAATGGATATTTTAAAAATTATCATATCAAAATTTTAAACTAAGGAAATTTAACAAATTTTAGTGTGTTCCATGTGACACTATTAACTACTATCTAACAAGTAACGTTTAGAAGACTTTAGAGTGATATCTCTTTATAAATAATAATCATTCATGGTTAAAAACAATCCCCCACTAAAAATCAATATATAGTTTCCTTTTTTATATTCCATAAACTATAAAATCATGAAATTTTGAAGAATATGTTTATAATTTAGGGAAATGTGTCAATATTTTTCAACACATTAAAAAAATAATTGGATAAAGAAAATTTGAGCAAAAAATATTGATATGTCATAAATATCACTATTAAGTTATAAAATTTATTTTCATTCTAAATGAGTTCTTTTTTTAATGTGGATAAATTTAATCTTTCCATGGATTTTATCATTATAGATATGTAAGTGGAATGATTGGACTAAACCATTCTTGGATAAATTACTTATCCCTGGGAAATGAGGTGATCCAATACTTTCATATAAAAATATTACATAATTATATATAAATATTAAATATATATATAATTATATTATATTCCCAGGAAAAATAAAAGTTTAATATATTTTAATAGTAGATAAATCATTGATGTATTTCATAAAAGATCATAAATATATCCCCAAATTTTTTTCTCATATAGTACTCTTCTTCAAAATATCCTAAAAACATTCCTCAAAACCAATGGAAATGTAAACATAAAAAATGGTGGGCTCAGATCCCCAGTAAGGTAAACGTGGGAGATATAAATTGATAAACATATATGACCATATGACAAGAATTATGGTATGATATTTTTATCATAACTTAATTTATTCATACCAAAATTTTCATAGGTAATAAATCTTGAGTTATAGAATATAATTTTTTCAAAAACGTTTCAATTCATAAGAGTGATAAATCAAAAAATACTAAATCAGGGGCCATGGGTAAATTTATTTAACACCCTAAAATTTTAATATATAGCTACCTTTATTTAATTCAATTTGTTTGATATAATTCTCAATATTCAATAATAAAAAAATAACCTTTATATATTTAGATAAAAATATAAATATTAAGTACCACCATTAAAACCAAAACATTGAATTAGTGGTAATGAATATGTATAATAACTTCATGAAATTTTATTGAAGTGAAATAAAGTAAACTTTTAATATAAATTAAATTCAATTAGTGAGGTTAAAATTAATAATATGATACTTTTATACATAGAAATGTATTTTTGAAATTATTTCCATTCAATGAAATGTGAATCTACATTTAAATAATCATATGATTAATTATTATAAAATTTATTTGATATTAATAATGGGTTAATAATAATATTATTAGTAAATGATATAAAATATTAATGACAATGGTTAATATTCTAAAAAAATCTATTTTTGTATAGAAATAATAATTCATTACATCACACCATTTTATTTAAAAGTGAAATTTCTCAAATTTTTAATTTTTGAATTAAAAAAAAGTAAATATATCTAGTTTTATCATAGTAATAATTTTTTAATATGAATTTTTTGGATTTTCCTTAAAATTTATTTTTAGGTGAAAATAAAATTTTTAAAAATCGCATGAAATTTATGAAAATGTTATCATATAAGTAATAATTAAAAATATAGGAAATATTTTTATAAGACCAAATATAAATTTTATATTTTACTTTACAATTTTAAAAATGTGGGCGTTTATTGAAACACCAATATTTGATATTTTATGGCATTTGTAAAATTTCGAAATACAAAATTTATTACATTACATATTATTATTTTAAAATTAATTTTTATAACTTTTATAATTGAATAAAAATAAATGAATGTCAAATTTAGATTTATTGGATTCAAATAATATAATAAAGAACACTTTATTATAGGGAATAAATGAAAGTATCCTTTGGTAGAAACTAGTTACCACTATAAAATAAAAAATAGTAAAAGTAATAAATCTAAGATTAAAAAAAATTAAAATGAGTTTAAAAAATATGTGGTAATGGATGGTTGAGGCCTATATGAACTTTATACCTTAAACTATCTATTTTTTTTTTATCAATTTTGTTTCTAATTTCCTCAATATTTACTTCCCACTATTATTTTTTTGGTATTTACAAAAATGTCAGCCTTTAGACATATAAAATAGGATCTCCAATTATTGATTCACCTCACACTAGAAAACCCTAATTCTAGAAGAAAAATATTCCATAACCACTCGTAAACACAAATATCTACCATAGGTTTGTTCAAATCTTCTTAAAATACCATACCAGGATGGTTTATCCCCCTTTGAAATGGATATAATACAAGTCCTAATGTATAGAAAAACACTCAATCCACATTTCTATTTCATTATATGATTTTATTATACATAAAATTTAATTTATATATATTAAAAGGATTTAATTAGTTTAATTATTTTTCCATCATGTAATTATAATTTTGATATAATAATTTACCACACTCCATTTTTTCATTAATAAAATAATATGTGAATCATGTTTTGGCCAGACAATGCCTCTACGATATAACACGTCTCATTTTCCTTAACCATCGAAAAATGGTCCTACTAATAAGGAAGTATATATTTAATACTGATATTTATGATATTTTTAATATTTTTAAATTATTATCCATATTTATTCTTTCTCTCATTCTATGGAAAATGAAATAACCATCCATGTGTACATATGGACTAGTGCCTCAATGGAACAATTTAATATTATTTTTATTTTCATTTCATCCATTCATGGATGCTTCTAAGAATGAGTTGAATGGATAAATATAATTTTAATTATATCATTGATGTTTTTTTATGATCAATTGAATGACATATTGATGACATGATCAAAAAATTTACATCATTAACTCAATTTATTAAAACAAGTATTCTAAGATAAAAACATTTGTAATTTTATTATGTAACATTTTCAATTATATTACTTATTATCCATCTAAGTAAATATATTTTTGAAGAATAATAAGTTTTATTGGTTATGTAAAAACCTTAAAATTCACACCTGATTCAAATACCAACACCCCACAAGTAAATTACACTATAGTAGCATTATAAATAAAAACCATCTGAAAGGAAATGCCTCCACGGTCCATGTGCACCACCATCAATCACCAATGACGTCATCGCACACAACATGTCTAATCCTATAAAGGAAATGCCTCCTGACATGTCATCGACCACTCGAACAAAACATAACAAAGCCTCCTTGAAGCCTAAACACCAGATCGATTTTGAAAGGAACTATGAAACATGAAGATAGATGAGAGTGAGATTGGATTTAAGAATCCAAAATGATCCATGGCCTCTTCCAGGACTTCCGAACCCGATCTAGCACAAGCGGAGTTAATCTACCTGTATAAACTCATTTACCGAACCACTAAAGTAATCATACCACCATAAAACTGCAAACCCCACAGGGTGGCACAAAAACAACCACCACCATCATAAAAAACCAACACCTTCAAGATAAATGAAAGTGAAATCTGACATTGGAAAGACCAATTGTGAAGGCTAACTCATGTGATACTAGCGATGTCTCATCCTACACCTCCCAAACCATCCTGACAAACCAAAACACTGGACCAACAAGATCAAAATATGGATACAGATGGTAATATCGTAGTATGTGTCACTAATGACATCATTAGGGAGATGCAACCATGCAAGAAATGACATGAGGGGATAGAAAGGGATAGAGACCAACCAAACTGATTTGTAGAGCAAAAATTCAATGAATTGTGAGATGGTGTACCCCTTTGATAGGATACAATTTCTAATGATGAATAAACCATAAAAACTATGATAAGGGAAATCCCAAACCTAGATAAATCCAAAAAATATGATCCTAAAAGACAACTGAGGTGGACCAAGTCTAAATGACTGAATCACCATGAACATATCCTGGGAGAGGAATTACTAGGAATAAAATCCATAGGCCAATAGGGGATGTAACAAACTAATAAATTAAAAAGAAATTCCTAATGAGATAGAGAAAATCAATGATTATGGGCCACCATAAGGAGGAGTCACCACAATGAATCTAGATGAGAAACCCTAGAGAAGGGTCATTGTGAGGGGGATGGATGAGTATAGGGACATCCTGCACCCCCTCCACTTCTAGCATTCTACCTACCTTGATCAATTAATTATTAATATAATTAATTAAAATTATGATATATCATAAAAATAAAAACTATATAGGATCATTTTTATTTTAGTATAATGATATTACAACAAAACCACATTATAATTAGGCACTAATCATGGAAGGTCCATGTTTCTGTTTGTTTAACAACCAACATAGAAAATTCTCCAAATTTAAAAAATGTATGAATATGGGAATATAATAATATTATAATCAGATATAATTTTGTAAATATTTTTTTGGGTAATGTAATATAAATATTAATCTCATTAATTAAGAAAACAAATTTTTCTCATTAAAAATCCACGAAACATTATCATCATCAATTTCATCTTCACGATTTTTTACCAAACATATCATAGAATGAAATTATATAAATATAAAATATCTTGAAAAATAATTTATAGGATATTATATGATATCATTATGATTAAAGTTGAAAAACTAATCGATACTAACACCTCTTCATGAAACAAGATTGAAGTAATAAATATTAATTTGACCTAGTTTTGAAAATAGGTAAAACTTAACTTATATATATATTTAAATATAATTATTTTAAATGTATAGTATAAAGAGTTATAATTATTAATAATGTTATTTTTTATCAATTTAATTAACATGATTTTATTATTCCAGACATTTTTCTCATTTGCAAAAATAAATGATGACCAGAGTAAGGATTTTCCTCTCAAATTACTCTATTTGATGAATGTTTGATATTGTGAAAATAATTTCATTTATGTTTTGTATGTAATACTAATGTGATATTTCATATAATGAATTATATTTTAAGAATTTATTTTTATATGTTTTATTTCAATCCCTCTATTTCGATGAGTTTGGATAAAAATGTTACACAATCATTAAGAGTTCTTTGGCTCAAACTATAATTCCATGAGACAAAGTTATGTTATGCACCAGGTTTTCATTTTAATGGTTTATTCCATAGCCATGTATTTATAATTATCATATATTTGTATTATTAATTTTAAATTCAAATCCAAATCTGTTCCTTTTCATAAAATGTATTTTACTCAATTGTTACCCCCATTGTAATGTGATTGGTAACCAAATTTTTATTTATTTAGTTATGATCATCATATTGGACATAAAAGTAGTGTACATTCTCAAATTGAGTATATTGCGTGGAATTATAATTTTTTTCAGTGAATCTATATTTCAACAACACTATTCACCTTCATTGTGTTTTTTTTACTTTATGGAGTATTTTTACCATAAGGAATATTTATAACGCATGTATCTTTTACTTGATTTGTATTGTTGTATCATGAAATTATTTCTTAAAAAAATAGGTTTTAAAGCCCTAATAATTTATTAAATTTTAATAATTCTCCCTACATTGAAAATTATATTTATATAAATATTTTTTATACTCATTTTACACTATTATTTTTGAACAAAGGTTTTTTTAAAATTATAAAAAGGGGTTTTTACTTCACTGTCACATTTTTTTTAATTTCCACATTTCTATAAGATTAAATTTATATATTTTAATGACCATTTTAGCAGAAATTATATTTTAAAAAATTAATTGTTTTCAAGGAGTTTTCACTTCAACTTAAAAAAGACTTTATAAAGGTAATTGTAACATCAACCTTTCCATTAATGCTTTAAAAATTTCTAAAAGGACACATTTCTTTTCATTTTTTTCCATTTTAATTTTTAAACTAATTTATCATAATAGAATTTATATTTCAATATTTATACTTATAAATATATTAATAATTTTGGTGAATGAACTATTGGTACTTAACCCTCTAGTTTTTAATCCCTTCATCGGTGGTGTCATTCAAGCATTCATTTGAAAGGTTATATTTCATATATATCAAGAAACTTATATGTTACTATTATTATAATAGGGATATGTTAATTTTAACCATCCCACTTATTTATCTATATGTCTTATGATCGGGTTATTTTAGTATTGAAATATTCCTATACCTATTTCTCTAAATAATGTGATCACCATACTAGTACAAAAAATGTTTAACATGTTGGCGTTTTTCATGTCAGTTCCATATAACCAAAGTGAAAAGATGGATAAATTGGTTTATCAGATCGGTTATTTTATAACTGATGTGATAAATTGATGACAATCTATTTTTTACGTAGTTTATTTTATAGTTGATGTCAAAAATACCAAGTAGATTTATCACATCAGTTATTTAATAACCGACGTGATAGATCAAATCTGGTCACATTATAAAGTAGGTTATAAAATAACTAACGTGATAAAACTCAATCTGTCACATAAGTTATAAAATATTTATCATGATAATGTATTTTCTATGTTGGTTGGTAAATAAATGACATTATCAACCTAAAAAAATAGTTTATCACATCGGTTATTAAATAACCGACGTGATAAAGCTTTTAAATTATTTATCTTGCCCCATATTTTGTTATTATATTTTCTTCGATTGGGAAACCTAGGAATCATCACTCTCAGGTGGAAAACCTAGAATGGATTCTTCGATGTCATTCCATCCAACCATGTATTTCCAACATTAATCATCATCTTTATTATCACCAAATCTATCAATTTGACTTGCAACACTCAAGTAATCCTCACACACCTCAGTTTCATTTGTTTTCATGATGCCCTAAAATTATGTTTTGATATATTATTTTTCAATATTTTTTCTTGCTATCATGGTATGTTTCATATTTTTCTTTTATTCCATGCTAAATACTTTTCTTGTAAAATAAACCATTAGAGTGATATCATGAAAATTATATGATTTGTTTTTCTACCATGTGTGTTCTATCATATGTGTGTGCATGTACTTTCATGTGTGTCTAGGGGGTGTCCAGGGGGTGGGGGAGTCTAGGGGTGGGGGCCTTTCCTGGGGATGGGGGCTGTCCAGGGGGTGGATATCCAAGGAGTTGGCGGTGTCCAGGGGATGTCCAAGGGGGTGGGGGTGTTGTTTAGGGGTGAGGGAGAATTCTAAGTGGGTAGGGGGTGTACGGGGGGGGGGGGGGATTGTCTAAGGGAGGAGGTGTCTCTAGGGGGTTGGGTGTTTGGGGTTGTGGTGGGCGATGTCCAAGGGGTTGGGGGTTGTCTATGGGGGTGGGGGTGCCCATGGGGGTTGTCCAGAGGGGGGGGGTGCTGTCCAGGGTGGTGGGGGGTGTCTAGGGGGGTTGTACAAGGGGGTTTGGGTGACAAGGGGTGTCCAAGGCGGTGGGGTGGGGTGGTGTCCACGGGTGTTAGGTGACTGTCAAAGGAGGTAGGGGAGTCCAGGGAGTGGGAGTGGTGTCTAGGGGGTGATGGGTCTATCCAAGGGGTAGGGGCTACCCAGGGGTGTTGTGAGTGTCTTTGAGGGTGGGGGTGTCTTGGGGGGGGGGGTTGTCCAAGGGGGTGGGGGTGTCCAGGGGTGTACAATGGGGTGGCGGTGGTGTCCAGTGGGTGAAAGTGTTGTCCAAGGAGGTAGGGGTGTCTAGGGGGTGGGGGTGGTGTCCAAGGGGGTGAGGAGATTTCTAAGGGGTTAGGGGGTGTCTGGGGGGTGGGGTGTATGGGGGGTCCATGGAGGTGGGGGTGTCCATGGGGTGGGGTGTCTAGGGGGTAAGGGGGCTTTCCCATGGGGTAGGGGAGTCCAGGTGTGGAGGCAGTGTCCAGGGGTGAGGGGGTTATCCAAGGGGGTGGCGGTGTATCTGGGGGTATCCGAGGGTGGAGGCGTCCAGGGGGTTGGGGGCCTCTCTATGGGGGTGGGGGTATCTGTGGGGGTGTCTAGGGGGGTGGGGGTTGTCTAGTGGGGTGGGTGTGTCTATGTTGGTGGGGGGATGTCCAATGTGGTGGGGTGTCTAGGGAGTGTCCAAGGGGGTGGTGTGCTGGTGCTTAAGGGGTGAGGGGGATGTCCAAGGGGGTAGGGTTGTCCATGGCGGGAGTGGTGTACAGGGGGGGTCAGGGGGATGTCCAAGGGGGTAGGGGATATCTAGGGTGTTGGGGGTTGTCTGGGGGTGGTTGGGTGGGGGGGGGGGGGGGAGCTGTCCAAGGGGTTGGGGGCGTCTCGGGGGGTGGGGGTTGTCTAGGGGTGGGGGATGTCCAAAGGGGTTGGGATATCCAGTGCTGTCCAGGGGGTGTCCTAGGGGTGAGGTGGTTGTCCAAGGGGGTAGGGTTTTCCAGTGGTGTCTAAGGGTGTGGGTTGGTGTCCATGAGTGAGGAAGTTGTCCAAGGGAGTATGGGTGTTTAGGGGGTGGGCTGGTGTCCAGGAGGGTGGGGGTGGTTTCCAGGGGTGAGGGGGCTCTCAAATGGGGTAGGGGGTGTCCAGGGATGGGGGTGTCTATGGGGTGTGGGGTTTTCCACGGGGTTTGGGTGTCCATGGAGGTGGGGTGTCTATGGGGTAGTGGTTTCCAGGGTGTGGGGGGTTTCTAAGAGGGTAGGGTGTTGGATAGACCCCTCACAATTCTAGACACCACCCCCACCCATCTTGACAACCTACCCCCTTGTTCAGGCATTCTATACCAACGGTTCCTATAGAACTATTGGTATATGGCTATTGCAATGACCATCAAGCCAACTCTATGTGAAACCATTGAGATATTCTATCCCAATGGTTTCATGGGATATCCAAATGGTTTCAAATAATTGGGATGGGTTTAATTTTCAGTAGTGAAGGTATACATATTTTAATATTTAAACATCATATTTCTTATTTATGGAATGGTGAATTTAGTATGTGGTTTCACCATGATGTATTATTTGTGTACCTTTTGAAGAAAGGATCCAGGATGAATTTATGTTGTTATATCATGATCCATATGAGAGAGATGTAATCCTAAAAGGATTTTCATATAAATTAAACCCTATTATCTAACTATATTTAAAAAAACATTTTCATGAATATATTTTTCAAATATTCATATATTTTTTTTATATTTCAAATTTATTTTACATTTAAATTTGGATATTTTTCATATAAATATAAAAATTTCTTATCTTAATAAGATGTATAATTTTGATATGTGTTATAGGACATAATGGGTAGAATTTGTATTATTTCACATCGAATGAGTATTGAATATGAGGAAGGTGTTGATGCCTTTTTGAAATTTTCTAAACGAAATGTTCCATGAAATGTCATTTTTTACTGTCCATGCCTAAATTTTTGGAATATAAAGATGTTGAAATGTAGAGATATCAATGATCTTTTGATTTTTCATGGTTTCAATCTCAGTTAATGATCTTGGATTAGGAATGGTGAAACTAGATAAAATTTATGATCTACTGATGATGTTGATTTGTAGGATGGTAACTTCAATGGAATTGAATAAATTATTAGTGATAATACATCAGAGAAAATTGAGAGAGAAACGATAATTTCATGTCAATATGGTGATACTGAAAAACTATTTTATCCTAGTTGTACAAAATTTTGGTTTTTCAGGGGTGTTTGGACAGATTAACCTGAAGGAGAAACCTTAATGGAGTGAGAAAAGTATTACAGAGCTACTACAATTGTTGAAATACATTCTTCTTAATGATAATGATATTCCATATTCACATTATAAGGCCAAGAAAATATTATGCTTGATGGGATTGGGATATATGAAAATACATGACTGACTGAATAGATGTATGATATATAGGACAGAATATGTTTTTTTGTTAGAGTGTACTAAATGTGGGACATCACGTTATAAGTTGAAAGAAAAATAATATAATGATGCGGAGATTACAAAGATACCTACCAAGGTATTTTGGAATCTTCTTATAATTCTTTGTTTGAAATTTTTATTTGCTAATTCACAAGATGGAAAGAGGTTATGATGGCATGATGATGTGTGGATATGTACTAGAAAAATACGTCATCTAGTTAATTGTCCATAGTGGAAGAAAATTGATGGGAAGTATCCAACATTTGGGAATGAAATTAGAAATATCATACTTGAGTTGTGCAGAGATAAAATGAATCCATACTAAACCCTCAGTATTACACATAGTATATGGCCTGTTTCATTGGTAATTTACAACCCCTCTCTTGAAGTTTGTATTAAGTGAAAATATTTCATGTTGAGTATAATGATCTCTGGTCTGAAGCAACCGAAAAATTATATTGATTTTTTTGTCACCATTGATTGATGATTTGAAACATTTAATGGGAAGATGGTATTTAGTTGTATGATTCTTATAAAATGAAATATTTTAAATGCATTCAGTGCATATTTTCATTATAAATTACATCCCAGCATATGGAATTTTTTTTGGATATAGTGTTAAGGGGCATAAAGCTTGTCCAATTTTCGAGCAATAGACTTCAAATTATCAATTGCATCATGGGAGGAAAACAATATATATGGATCATTGAAAGTTTATTCCTATAGATCACTCTTATAGATGACTGAAAAGTCATTTAATGGATCACAAGAATTTGATATTTCTCCAAAAACATTAAACCCTGATGTGTATTTTGAGAGGGTGCAAAGCCTTGATGTGATATTTGGAAAGACACATAAATCAGGTAAAGATACACATATTTGGATGAAAATGTTACTATTTTTTGATATACCATTTTGGAGATATCGTGAAGTCAAACATAATATTGATGGCATGCACATGGAGATGAATATCTGTAATAGTTTGATTGTAATATTATTAGATATAAAAGTGAATAATAAAGTTGCCTTGAATGAAATATTAGTCTTAATATCAATGGGAATACATTGGTAGTTATCTCCCACTCCTAATGAAAGACAATCATTTCTTCCCCCTGATTTTCATACATTATCCAGGAGAGAAGAAATTAGATTTTTTCAGTGTCTTCATGATATCAATGTGCTTCATGTTTATTCTTGAAATGTAATTTTTTTGTATCTTTAATGGATTTGAAGTTCATAGGTATGAAATCTCAGGATTGATGTTTATTTTATCATGTTTACCAATATGTAACTTATATATCTATTGATCTTGTTGAATGACAATTAAATTACCATGTTTACCTTGTTTACCATCTTTTCTGTTGTTTAAAATTATTACCATTGTTACCATGTTTACTATTACGTAACGTAGTTCAGTTTTACATTTTTTGTTTACATTAGTATTGTAATATTTTAATTTGTATATTTTTGAAACAACGATTGCTTTTTTGATTTGAAGAATAATGGAAGACCAATCAGTTGATCAACCACTTGATTCTAGAGATGATCATCATGACCATACCTCTATGGAGAAACATTCACATTCTCCTCTTGATGTTCCCCAATATTCCTCATGTTCTCCCATGATGAAAAAGAAGAGTTCAATATTACATAATAATGGATGCACAAGTCTTCCAAAATTATCACATTATCGTAGCCAGGACCAAAGGATACTCGTTGGGTTTGATTAGAATGACAATCCCAGTGGTCCAAATGAAAATTATTTTAAGAGTTTTATATAAACTCCATGTAAAATCAAAGTATGAATTTTGTACGATGATTGGAGAAGTGTCGAAAAAGAGAAAATATCTTAGCTGTGGGAGATGGTTTTGGTAAGATCATTTGCTATTTGTTTTTGATGCTTTCTCCGGGGTGCATGCGTCCATCTCTTTCTTGGATGGGGGGGTGGAGGTGTTGTCTTGTTTCCCTAAATTCCCTATTTCCAAAGGCTGGCGGCATCTGTTCCTTATTCAGGAATGTCTGCTCCTTGATCAAAACAAGAATATGGGATGTTGGTTCTTCCTTCCATGGATTCCTCCTCATAACTCATCACCTAGTCCAGGTCTCCCTCATATATTTAATACGTTGTTCGTGAAACTATTACTAGTGCCATATCTTCATGGACAATAGTTAATTACACTGCTTCTGTCAGGACATTCCAAAGGGTCTGGTCAGGGTAGTAACCTTTGTTCAGGGGAGTAGTTACTTTGGACATCACTAGCATGTCTGGACATTGGAGAATTGACATGTCTATTTTCTGTCCCTTATTATAGGGCTTCTCGAGGGCGCGGAAGCTCGAAGAATCCCAAATAAAACACGGGGAATCTTAATCCATGGGTATGTATATGTGGTTTTCCTCTTCTCCTCATGTTTAACACAGGGTATGCCGCAAGTTTAACATCTAGCAAAGACGAATCGAACTGATCAGAACACTGACTAGAGTGGATCATATGGAGGAACCCCCTAGAGGGAACACCGATATTAGGGTCGACATGTGGGTGGCTTCCTGAATGCTATTAAATGGAATGGGGAATGGGGTGGCATGATCCCATAAAGATGTTGTGGCCCAGGTAAGAATCAGGATGGATGGTGGAAGGTTCCTTGAGGTGGGTGGTGAATGGGATAGAACCATCATGAGGATGACGATGGTTTTGGGCTTGAGCCTCGAAGAGGCTTCCTACGTATCTTCGTGGTAGGGAATCAAAGTCCATGTAGTTCATCAGACGATGAATTACCACCGATTGAGGTTCAACGGCTTGCCGCTGGATGGGGGTGTCGATGTATTACCACTGAATAGGGTCCCAACAGCTTACTGCTGGATAGGGTCACAACAACATACCACTAGATGAGGTCACAACAGCTTACCGCTAGATTGGGTCACAACGACTTACTGCTGGATGGGGTCGCAATGACATACTGCTGGATGGGGTCGCAACGACTTACCGCTGACTAAGGCCCATAGTTTAACATCATGCTGGACGGGGGTGGATGGACGTGAAGGGGGTCGGAACTACTGGGTGTCGATCATGAACCTCAGGGAGGCATCCTATGTACCCTACCTTGGCCGGGATCCAAGACATCGTAGTTCCTGTGGCACGGAATTTGGGGATTACGCTCTCAGGTGGCCCAGGGTGTCGGTGACCCGATGTGAGGGAGGACCTAGGGTCAAAAAGTTGTTGGGCATGATCCTCAGGGAGGTTTAATACGTACCATGCATTGGTAGAGATCAAAGACCTCATAGATCTGGTTTTTGTGAACCAACGTGAATTGGGTCAGAACGACCAAGTGCTGGTGGGACTGAGCCTCAGGGAGGCTTCCTACGTACCTTGCCTTGGCAAGGATCAAAGACCACGTAGTTTAGGTGGGGTGTGGGTCTTACACTCTAGGCAGCCCAGGATGAGGCATGATATGGTGAACTGATGTGAATATGGACCTGGGGTTTAGGTGGATGTTGGGCTTGAACCTCAGGGAGGATTCCTACATACCTTCCCTTGGCAAGGATCAATGACCTTGTAGTTCAGGTAGGTGGGGGCTTGGTGCACCGACATGAAGATGATCGTGACCAATAGATGGTGGTGGGATTGAACCTCATGGAGGCTTCCTATGTACCCTTCCTTGGCAAGGATCAAAGTCCATATAGTTCAGGTACTGTGGCATTTGGGGCTTACACTATGAGGTGGCCCAGGGTGTTAGTGACCTGACGTGAGGGAGGACCTAAGGTCAAATAGTCGTTGGGCTTGAACCTCATGGAGGTGTCTTACGTACCTTGCCTTGGTAAGAATCAATGACCACATAGTTCAGGTAGGTGATTGGGGATTATTCTCTGAGGTGTCCCGGGATATATTTCATGGTCCATGCTCACTCTAAACCCATGTGAGTCATGCTCGGTGTGAAAAACAAGAGATAGTAGAGACCTGGAGATTACGTCGCGAAAGGTGTGTTCGTGGGATGTGGAGTGGGGATTACATGTGGCTACCAGCCCAAAGAGGAATCCAAGGGATTACGCATGGTAAGCAGCCCAAAGGGTAAATAGGGACTTATGTGTGGTTAGTGGCCCTAAGAGGTTATAGGGGCTTATGCGTGATTAGCAGCCCAAAGAGGAAAAATGGGCTTATGCGTAGTTAGCGGCCCAAAGAGGAAATAGAGAATTATGCATGGTTATCGTCCCAAAGAGGTTGGGAATTACTCCAAGATAGATCCCCAGTGGTGACAAAACCCAGAAGAAGAGGGATTTGGGACCGATGAGAGGAGAATCATGGTTCCCAATCACGCCCTTTGCTAGCTGTGGGGACCGATGAAGAAAGGAGGAGCAGGGATGCTGCCTCCTGCAAGAAATCTACAAGCTTACACCAAGATGTTTGCCCATTTTCTACAGACAAACGCCACTCCAGTAAAGAGGATATCATCCCGTTTGGGGGAGATCTCATCCTCATGGAGACCAGTGGGTGTGGAGAATTTTCAAGGTTGGAGAACCCCGCATGCGAGGTACGGGGTGAGGTCAGAGTTTAAGGTCATGTGCTGAGGATGATAGTGTTTGGCAGTTTATCATCCTGCAACACGAATGAGGTGGGGTCACTCTACACCCTTATGACTTACATAACTGGTACCCTCTTCTCCATGGTGAAGAGAGGGGATAGGAAATGCTGTGGTGAGGGGATTTCATGGAGCGAACCATCAGGGGGTCAACGTTAGTGTGGCTATGCGAAGAAGCAATAGCCATTAGCGCGTCTTTGTGAAGAGGCATGAGGCAAAGCAACACTATAGGAGGTATCATCCAAGGGACTTTGAAGTTACTTCGTATGAATATGGAGGTTCTTATGGGAAAAGAGTATGTGGTGGAAGTGTTTTGGGCATGGGAGGTGCCCAAAAATGATACCTGGAAAAAAGACATCATGCATGCACGCAAATGGGCAGTGGGTGCGCAAAAGGAAGGTCCAGTGCGTAATGAAGCATGGGGAACACAATAGGTCATGCCGGTATTGATGTGGCCTTAAAAACACATGTTTTTTCACATAATTTTAATTAATTTTTATTAATTTAATTACATATTTTAGTACTTTTTGATAAATAAAATCACTTATGTAATTTTATCACTAAATTTAATAATTATTCAACTTTTTATAATTAATTGTGTATTTTAAGCCTTAAAATAATTAATTTATTTCTTAATTTAATTTTATTGAATAATAACTTTTTATTTAGTATGGTGGTTTGTTCCGCTTAGATAATAATTTAACATTAATTAATTAATTAATTATGCTTATGCATATAATTAATGTAGTCTTAATTTAATTTTGCATGTTTTAATTATTAATTAATTTTAAGTAACTTAATATTTTAAGTCATCTTTCAATAATTCATTAATTAAAATAAATGATTATAGATCTACTTCGATCATTAAGTCTCTTTAAATTCTATTACATCAATTAAAACTTTGGTTTAATAATATAATAATTATATTTCAACCTTAAATTAATTTATTTTGAGATTGTAAATATTTAACTATATCTTATAAATGTTTAAATTTTATGTTAACTTTTAATAAGTCAGTTGCTTTTCAGTATAGTAATAATTTATGTCATGTGAATAATTATTTTTCATAAATTAACTTAAGTTGATTTGTTTTATAAATTTATTAAAGTTTATATTTTATTTAAGTCTTTAATTGTTTAATTCAGTTTTATCTTTTATTAATTATTTTGTTATTATTTAATTTATGTTTTAATTTAATTGATTACTATATTTATTTCTTGCAGGTTCATGGTTTCATTCCTTTTCCACTGGTTCACTACATGCTGGATACCTCACGGTCTCACCGTGACGGATTTTTTTTTTACGTTTTTAAAGTAAAATATTTTCCAGAAAATGTTTACAGCAATTTTTTTTTAAAATAAACCTCAAAGGCGGCATCCCGGATGCCGCCTTTGCATTTCAGGGGCAAGGCGGCATCCGTGATGCCTCCTTTGCACTGCGGGTGAAAGGCGGCATCCGCGATGCTGCCTTTCTCCTAAATTTTTTTTTTTTTAAAATTTTTATTTTTATTTTTGTTTTTTGTTTTGTTTTGTTTATATATATATATATATAAACAAAACAAAAAATTTCAGCAAAAATTATCTGCTATTAAAGATCCAGCACTACAGCCATTACAACAGTCTGGATTCTGATAGAAACTCTTACCCATGCCTCCCTTTTATAAGAGGGTTTGCCCTGAAAATCATTCTCCATTTTCGATGTGGGATTAAGGTTCTACCTTTACTGCACAGTACATTCTGCATTTCCGATGTGGGATTCTATTACAAGTACGTGACTTTAAAATAAAATAAAATATAAACTATAAGGCCAATATAAATGAAATTTTAAACATTGATTAAACATATAATAAATAGTTGAAAACAAAAAGAATTTCCTCAAAAATGTTGATGAAAAATAATCTATAACCTTTCAAAACCGCCTACTTGAAACTTAAAAATGTTTCAAATACGTGAATTTGAAAGACTGTAAAATATAAACTATAAAATGAATATATTTGAAACTTTAAACATTGATTAAACATATAATAAATAGTTTAAAACAAAAGAAATTTCCAAAAAAATGTTGATTAAAAGTAATTTATAAGCTTTCAAAACCGCATACTTGAAACTTAAAATTTTTCAAGTACGTGACTTTGAAAGACTATAAAATATAAACTATAAGGCCAATATAAATGAAACTTAAAACATGGATTAAACATATAAAAATAATTGAAAACAAAAAAAAATCATAAAAAATGATGATAAAAAATAATTTATAAGCTTTCAAAACCACTTACTAATTATTAGTAATTAGTAATTAGTAATTAGTAATTAGTAATTATTAATTAGTTAATTAGTAATATAAATATTAATTATAATTAGTCATTATAATTATTAATTATTAATTATTAATAATTAATTATATAATAGTTAGTTAGTTTATTAGTTATATAATTATTAATTATATAACAATTAATTAGTAAATTAGTAATATAATTTTTAATTACATTTATTCATTATAATTTTTAATTATTAATTAGTAATTATTAATAATTAAATATGTCATAATTAATTAGTTAATTAGTAATATTATCATTATTTATATAATAATTAAGTAGTAATATAATTATTACGTATATAATAAATATTTAGTTAATTAGAAATACAATTAATAATTATAACTAATTAATTAGTAATTATTAATTATTAATTAGTTAATTAGTAATATAAATATTTATTATAATTATTCATTATAATTAGTAATTAGTAATTAATATTTATTAATAAGTAATTAGTAATTAGTAATTAGTTAATTAGTAATATAAATATTAATTATAACTATTCATTAAATTATTAATTATTAATTATTACTCATTAATTATTACTTATATAATAAATAATTAGTTAATTATTAATATAACTATTAATTTTATAATAATTAATTAGTTAATTAGTAATATAATTATAATCTTTCAAAGTCACGTACTTGAAACATTTTTAAGTTTCAAGTAGGCGGTTTTGAAAGCTTATAAATTATTTTTCATTAACATTTTTTTTGGAAATTTCTTTTGTTTTCAACTATTTCTTATATCTTTAATCAATTTTTAACGTTTCATTTATATTGGTCTTCTATTTTATGTTTTATGGTTTTTCAAAGTCACGTACTTGAAAAATTTTAAGTTTCAAGTATGCGGTTTTGAAAGCTTATAAATTACTTTTCATCAACATTTTTTTGGAAATTTCTTTTGTTTTCAACTAGTTATTATATGTTTAATCAATGTTTAAAGTTTCAATTATATTCGTTTTATAGTTTATATTTTACATTCTTTCAAATTCACGTATTTGAAACATTTTTAAGTTTCAAGTAGGCGGTTTTGAAAGGTTATAGATTATTTTTCATCAACATTTTTGAGGAAATTCTTTTTTTTCAACTATTTATTATATGTTTAATAAATGTTTAAAATTTAATTTATATTGGCCTTATAGTTTATATTTTATTTTATTTCAATGTCACGTACTTGAAACAGAATCCCACATCGGAAATGCAGAATGTATTGCGCAGTAAAGGTAGAACCTTAATCCCACATCGAAAATGCAGAATGATTTTTAGGGCAAACCCTCTTATAATGAATAATTATAATAAATATTTATATTACTGATTAACTAATTAATAATTACCAATTACTAATTAATTAGTTATAATTATTAATTATATTTCTAATTAACTAAATAATTATTATATATGTAATAATTAAGTATTATATAATTGATAATTTTATTAATAATTAACTAATTAGTTATTATATAATTAATGATTAATAAACACTAATTACCAAATTACAAATTAT
This sequence comes from Viscum album, assembly GCA_963277665.1. Classification (NCBI taxonomy): domain Eukaryota; kingdom Viridiplantae; phylum Streptophyta; class Magnoliopsida; order Santalales; family Viscaceae; genus Viscum; species Viscum album. The sequence goes on along the minus strand of OY728125.1, from coordinate 198,718,591 downwards.
ATACTAATTAATTAGTTATTTCGTAATATAACTATTAATTATATACTAATTAAATAGTTAATTAGTAATAGAATTATTAATTATATAATTTGTAATCAGGTAATTAGTAATTATTAATGTTTTATTATTATGTTCGTATGGTTATATAAATATATATAAATAAAACCTAATTTACCCCCTCCTGAGATTCCACTCTGACCAACAAGTAAAAATAGTATTTTGATTTCAGTACACATAAAACATGTAAACAATAATGTACAATCAATGCATATGTCTGTGGCGAGGAGATTCCGTCCCACATGGTGGTCTGCGAATAGGACGTCCGCGTCGAGTGCGCAGTGGAGTCTGATGACCTGGAGAAGGATGATCCTCGGGCACTGAAACGTCGACCGTCGCATCCTCCATCTGTGTGTCAGTGGGAGGAGCTGTCAACTGCATCTCGTACTGCCATTCGGATCCTTCTCCCACTAGGGTGGCAGAAGGACCTGCCTCCATCGCAGAGGGGAACGAAGCCTGTGATGGAGCTATACCCCAAGATGACGACGGCTCTAGGATCCAAGGTTGTGAAGGATCTGGAACCCATGATGGAGAGAACTGTGGATATACTGTCAGGAAAAATGGATCCCATGCCACCTGAGGCACATCCTGAATAGGCTGATCCTGGACTACTAGAGGCCCGACCTCTGCCTGTGGAACAGGCGAGGCCTCACGTGCAGCATGACGCTGTCTACGTCGCTGTGGTCGTGGCTCCTCAGCACCAGCAGCAGCTGCAGGATGTTCCTCTGGGGCAGGAACCTCCTGTCTCCGAGCCAGACGCGTGAATATGCTCTCGGAAAGCGCATGAAAAGATGCCCTCGCCTCCAGCGTTGTAGCATGGATGGCTGCCCGGCTAAAGACCCCCTCCTCCTCTTCATCGCTCATGCGAACAAGCTGCTCTGTGTGACTTTCCTGTAAGTAGATTCAAATGGAATTAGAAAATAATTCAATAAACAAACTAATAGGAATTTATTACCTTACCATCCTCTGCATCTCTATGCCAGCTTGGGTAAGATACAGTATAGACTTCAGTCTATACCATGGCGCATAGTCAACCTGATCTGAAAGAGAGAATCGATTTGTAGGAAAACCCTGAATACGTAACTCTGCACGTCTGTGCCAGCAGTCGATAAAACTCGCATGTACTTGGGACCAGTCATCATCCTGCCTCCCTGTCAGCTTCATCCCATGAAGCTTGTCTGTCTGTCTAGATGGTAATGGAATCGGCTGAGTACAAAAAAATTGGCACATGAACCTGTCAGGCTACTGCCACTCAATAATATTAAAGTGAATGAGGGGCACTACAGCCATAGCATCCTCAAGCCCAACAATGCAGTATGCTGGAAACTGGTCCATAATACTTCAGTATGGAAGCCATGAAATCTGAAATGACAAGTGATTTTGTCAAAAAAACACCCAACTAAAAACCAAAATTGATGTTATTATTAAAAATGTTAGACAATGATAGATTGTATATACATACCTGATCAGGTAAGAGACAGTCCAACTGTAGCCGATATACGCCCAAATGTTGTCTCGGAACCACGTCAAAATTGTGTCGCTGACACCACCTGTAAAATACAAAGATAATGACAAATAATGAGAAATTATAGTCAATAACTCATAGTAGAATCAAAAACCAATAAAAATGACTTATCATACCAGCGTCCACGCAGAGCGTCATGTAGTACCTCCATCTCGACCGGTGGACCAGCAAGGTCAGGGCGGAATGCTGGGATGCGCTCCCATGCCCACATCTGAATAAGGATGACGCATCCCCCAAGACCTGTACGGTCCCTATGGGATAGTCTGCATAATGATCTGTACGTGTATGCCAAGCAGGCTGATCCCCAACTGTACGTCCCAGCCCGATCAAAGTCCTCTAGTAGGGGTAGATACATCATATGCACGTGAATCCCCGAGTGATCAGTACACATGGTCCCACCAATGAGTCGTAAGATATATGCACGGGCATAACGCATGACGCTCTGCTCATCATCATCATCCTGTAAATGTGGAATCTGCGACTCCAACCAATGCATAGATATGGACGATCCATCTGTAGCCCTACGGTCGGACAAAATATCAACGCCTAACAAGCGTTGAGCAAGGTCCGGCCAAGCTGCATGAGTGGGTCTAATAACGGGTCTCCCCTGGATAGGAAGACCGAGAATCACTGCGACATCCTCGAGGGTGATGGTCATCTCCCCCTCTGGCAAGTGGAATGTGTGTGTCTCTGGTCTCCATCTCTCAACGAGGGCAGCAAGTAGATAATGATCTACAAATGTGAAATCTGATACCGCAAGTCCATAGAAGCCAGCACGGTGCAAGTAAGGTCTAATGTAATGTGGAGGCTCCATGTGATGAAAATGGTACGCTCGACGCACCTTCACAAATCGATCTGGATGACCCTCTAACACGGCCTGCGAAATATGGGTAGGCTGTTGAGTGAGTAGTATGGTATCATCCATCTGCATATAAACAAAGAAAATGAGTCGTAAGTGTACAATGTAAATATAACATTATGATGTTTTTAGAATTTATCTAATTGTATGTATTCAATATCTTATGCTAATTATTATGATACTATAAATTTGTTATAGAACAGTTTTCTAAAATATCTTTCATGTTTAGATTGGGGTTTAGGTTGGAGGGTTTAGGGTTAAAATTTTTAATATTAACGTCCAGGAAACATGTTAATGGGTTAACTGACATACACTTTTCAATATGGGTTAAGTGTTCCGCTTTCGGAGTTTTGAAATAAATTCTATTATTTCATATTTAAAGTTATTTCTTGAAAGCATGAATATTAATATGAAATTAGTTATGTTATCTCAAATATTGAGTCTTGAATTTGGTTACACGTATTCTGGGGGATCTTTGTGATTAACTACTTATGGATTGGATTAAGATAAACCATGTCAATTAGTAATGATGTTTTTAGAATTTATCTAATTGTATGTATTCAATATCTTATGCTAATTATTATGATACTATAAATTTGTTATAGAACTGTTTGCTAAAATATCCTGCATGTTTAGATTGAGGTTTAGGTTGGAGGGTTTAGGGTTAAAATTTTTAATATTAACGTCCAAGAAACATGTCAATGGGTTAACTGACATACACTTTTCAATATGGGTTAAGTGTTCCGCTTTAGGAGTTTTGAAATAAATTCTATTATTTCATATTTAAAGTTATTTCTTGAAAGCATGAATATTAATATGAAAACTTATCTCAGATGTTTGGGGTTTAGAAAACCAAGGAATAAAAAAGAGATAACAACATTTAGTTTACAATATGGGAATGTCACAATGAAGACAATACATCATTATGAATGAGACTGTGAAGTCGACCCAACAACGTTAGGGCATCACTTCCGGTTATGACCTTCATTATGACATATTGTGCATCACAAACTCTGTCCTTGTTCTTGAGGCCAGTCCATCTCATTACGCATCCTACTTGCCTTTGGTCTCCCATGAGGACGTAACCGATTCAAGTCAGGTATCACTATCGGCTGGCCTTCAGGCATTGGGAAATAACGATAATCCCCAATAGGTGTCCATGGTGCAGCATAACAGTTGGCAATGATATCCATCCGGTACACTGGATCAACATATGCTTCCCATGAGATGTTCACAGAGGCACATGCTGCGATGACGTGTGTAATGGAAACCGTAAGGCCTGAAATTTTCCACGTTGGCATTGCCTTGTTTCCAATAATACCACCATTTTTTCACCGACATGATTTGTGATGGGGTCTGAACGCTCTTGAACATCAAATCGGGAGTCTTCTCTTCGAAAGAGACAGACGTGATAACCAGAAGCTTCTTCAATATTTTTTTCAATCTCTCGTTGAAAGTGTCTTCCATATCTTAGCCCTTGATGTATTCCGTCTGATGCTAGTTTTTGTCTATCCACAAAGTACTTCACGCATCGATATAATGTCTCCTGAACTAAGGAGGTTATAGGTAGCTTGCGAAGTACTTTGAAGATACCATTGATGCACTCCACAATGTTTGTCGTCATGTGTCTGTACCTCTTTCCCCCATCATATGCCAATGTCCATTTCTCTTTTGGAATCCGCATCATATAATCATAAAATTCTTGATTAGCCTGACGAATTTGTTCAAAAAGTTCTTCAAATCGTCATTGGTCCGACTCATATGCTACAAAACGTAGCTAATATTTCACATAAATTGATTTTATATTTATATTGAAACAGTAAAACAGAATGAATAAAATACGTACCAAGCCTCGTGATTGCCTTCTTCATCGGTTCGTTGTGGAATTTTTTATGTACATTGCTAGCAATGTGTCTAATGCAAAACCGATGATATGCATTTGGGTACCTCCATGTATCAGGATCTGCATTGATTGCCTCATTAATTGCTCGATGGCGATCATATATCAAAAAAACTCCCTGAATGTTGATGAAATGGTTGCTGATACATGCCAGAAACCAACTCCATGATTCATAGTTTTCTTTCTCTAAAATGGCAAAGGCAAGCGGAAGAGGTGAACGGTTTCCATCTTGGGTTGCCGCAATCAAAAATACGCCCTTGTATTTTCCATACAGAAATGATCCATCAATCTGAATAAATTGTTTTCAAAAACGAAATGCAGAGATACAAGGAAGGAATGCCCAGAACAACCGATGAAATTGAACACGAGATGGATCAAGTCGATTATCAGGAGACACATGTTCGTTTGTATCCAGATGGAAGACAACTTGGTTATGATGCCTCAGTATGGCTAGAAATTGTGGCAATACTCGATATGAGTCATCCCAATCACCATATACCTTCACAATTGCCTTCTGTTTCTCCATCCGTGCCTTATTATAGGAAATCTTATAACTGAATGTCTGTAGAATCTTCTCTTGCACAAGGGATATTGGAACATCTTGGCATGTCCTAATCATCTCAACAACAATAGATGACACAAATTCTGCATCCAATGAAGTATGATCTTGTGTGAGACTTGGCTGAACGCAAGTATGAGCCGCCTCAATCCTTGAGATTCTCCAACCTCCAAATATAATGTCTGGAATAGCCCTTAAGTGAAATCTACAATCATCCCCATACTTCACGCACCGTATAACATATTTAATATGGCATGATTCGTGAACTACATAGTTGAAGTTTCTCTCAATATGAAATCTCTTTAACGTGCTTTTTAAGGCATCTTTACTGGGAAAATTCCTTCCAATATATAAGGTTTTTTACACCTCACTAAACCTATCTGGTAAACTCCAGGGAACTCAGTTGTCGGTGTGAGAACAGTATTATCGAATTCAGGAACGCGTGTCATTGCTTCTGACCAAGATGAAAATAATGGTGGATGATTTATTGACCGAGGTTGATGTACAACAATTGCATTTCTCAAAACCTCCTCTCAATCTTCTGTTGGTACCTCCTCATCAGCACTGTTGTCGCCATCTGATCCATCATTACGAAACTCCTCATCAGAAGTCGGATTGACATGTATATCTGGGAGATCATCTAGGTTGTCCTCTTCTGCTGCATCATTTGGAATAGGCTCAATGTCATGGGGTAGACTGTCTTCAACCACTCTTGTATTTCTACGTCTTTGTACAAGTGGACATTGTTGTTGTACAGTAGCAATAACAACGTATAACTCCATCATGGTACCATCTAACCGTTGAGAAAATAAATTAATTGCTTGGACCCACTGCGCATCAGCAACCAATGGACATGCTATATGCCACAGTGTTGTTGGAAATTTGAAATGTCTATAGCTCATAGACATTATCTCTTGATCGGGTCCCAGATTTAAGGAAACACGAATTCTCTCTTGAAGGTCACTTATGGTAACATATTCAACTGTACTAACCACCGTAATTGGTTGTGTACTGTAAGAAGCTCCTTGCTCAGTTTGAATAATCTCCCCATAACAGTAAACACAGGAAAACATGGCTCTCTATGTCAAAAATTTTTCTTTCATCAAAATTATGATAGTGTAACAAAATATTAACAATTATGTTTGACAATATGATGTTTATTATAATGTAATTTTATTGCGCCTTTCTATACCATAAACTATGCTACTGATGTTTGGCCATATGATATTTATTAGAATGTAATTTTAGAGCGCCTTTTTATTTAGTTTGTTTGTTCTTCTTCATTTCACTTTATATGTTCATTAGTATCGTTAGCTAATCATTATATGAATTCATGTTTTAATCCTATTTTATTTATTAATTATTCTAAAATTAACTAATAATAACTAATCATTAATTATTCTATTATTCTATAATTAACTAATAATAACTTTAATTTGTTAATTCTTATGTCCTTATTTGATTCTATAACATTATATTTATCATTTATCATTGATAAATATACTGATCATTATTATCGTTAGATAATCATTATATGAATCCATGTTTTAATCCTATGTTATTTATTAATTATTCTAAAATTTACTAATAACAACTAATCGTTATTTATTCTATTATTTTATAATTAACTAATAATAACTTTAATTCGTTAATTCTTAGGTCCTTATTTGATTCTATAACATTATATTTATCATTTATCATTGATAAATATACTGATTTGCTTTTTCTTCTCTTAGAAATTTTAGTAGTTTATAAAGAAAATATGAATCATCTTCAGCATATTCCCCGAGAGTGTCAAACCAGGATGCAGCAAGACCCGTTATCGTGCACCAGTTCCCGTTCATGTCTAGCTCGAAGTGGTGTTTTCGGGTTTTACGCCTATGTACATCTGTGCCAGAGCCACATCCACTTGTTTGTATCCAGACAGGAATTTAATTGCGTAGATAACCACATAATCTTTAAGCTACCAAAATTTCTAAATACTTAATATTAAGTTAATCTATACTTAATCTAGACTACCTAACAGTAATTATTTAAAACTATATATAACTAATTACAAAAACTAAATAACCAAATATTAAGAACTACCTAAACTACTTAACAAATGAAAGATTTAAAACTAAAAAAAATTAAATTAATTAAATAAAAACATTAAATTAAATAAAGAAACATACCTCTAAATGATGCCGCCTTTGTAGTGTATTTTAAAAAAAATGACCTAGGCCGTTTTTCAGAAATATTTTTTTAGAAAAATGTATTTTAAAAAAAACCCCACCGTGACGCTCCTCACGGATGTACCGTAATCATTGCCACCAACCCACCTTTTCTACTTCACGGTCTCACCTCTTTGGACGCACTGTTTCCATTCCCACTGTTTCAGTCATGGTGGCATAGTGACCTTGTTTTCATGGACCCATCGTAAGCCCTTGCCACCGTAACTTCTCCACGCACCAACTCCTCTGCCAACTTGACCTCCTTCCTTCCCTCTTTCACCGCATCCTCAAAACTGATTCCACTGCAATCTTCTACAACATATTCTATCCTTACACCCTATCAATGGAGATCTAGAGAACGCATCCGATGTTAATTGATGTCACTCCTTGAAGAAAGAGATGGATCTGCTACTTTAATAATCTCATAACACCACCACTGTATCTTTGGCTACCACATGAAGTCGTCGCTCGAGACGTGATGATGCACGAGAAGTAAACTGTCGTGGCCCGCTGCGGATTTCTCCAAGCCTCTACTGTCAGAACCATGGTGGAGTGGAGCAGTGCTATCCACTTTTATTTACCTTCCGAAGGGAGCCGTTGAGTCGTCGCGTTGGTGAATAAAGGCAGACCAACTGAGGAATTGGACCTACACAATGACAAAGGAGAAAGACCGGGCTCGATAGACTCATGGTGTAAGAAATGAGGAGTTGAGGCCATCTCAAAGTAGGTGGAACCAAGGTTCAAGGAGAGGATTCGCCGTGCCTGGAGGAGAATCGCACCACCCGAGACTTGATCGCCGCTGGAGGGGTTGCTATGTGAGGAAGAGTAGGGACCGAAGGCCGATCCTAGAGGAAGAGATGTGTCGTTTGCTGAAGAATCGTCGCACTGGAGTCAGAGCGTCGTGCCTCATACTGATGAGTCGCGCCACTGTTGGAGGACGAGCTGAGTCGTCACTGGAAGAGCCCCGCCACACCTGTTGTGTTTGTGCTGAGCCACTGAAGTAGGAGGCTGAGTAAGAGGACTCCGCACGATGGAGAAGAAGACACATAGAGGGAGAAGTAAAAAAATAATAATAACAAAAATAATAAATTAAAAGTAAAATATATAATAATAAATTAAATTAATATAATACATAATATTTTATTTAGATATTTATAATTTAAATTTTAATAATAATAAGATAAGTTATAAAACAGATTTTGAGAAAATCTAAAAAAATATTAAAGAATTAAAATATAAATAATGATAATTTATAAATTAAGTTAAATAGTAATTAATATAAATATATTAACACTTTAATTTTAATTCTAACAGAATTATTATTTTATTAAATTAATTAATATTAATATAATTTATTTAATCTAATTAAGTTTTACTTTCTAATTACTTAATTATTATTAATAACTTAATATCTTTTTAATAATCATAATAATTAATAAACAACCATATTCTATGTTATTTATTTATTAAAATTAATTACTTTAATAGTAAATTTAAAAAATATAACTTTAAAATCTTAATTTACATTCTTTGTGTTTTTAATTGTTTTATTTTTATATTCTATCTATGCAGTTTCATTAAAGTGACTAAAATATGTCCAAATGCACGCAACTAACTCATCCAGAGTTAGTTATGTGAAGAAAACTCATGTGACATGCCTGTCGTGGATTAAACGCATGAATTCGGTGCAATAATAAAAGATGAATCCAAGTCGGTGGAAGTGATCGGTGACATGAAGTAGATGACGGAGAATATAAAATAGAGCAACAACAGAAGTTTTGCGGGGTGGGGGAGATTCATTCGAAAAATCACACCACTGGAGAGCAGAGAACCTGAATCAACTCTCAAAGAACCATTCCTTAGAGACCCAAGGGCTTGGAGCAGGAGGAATTCATTCAAGTAGAGGGAGTTTTCTTCCTCTGTTCTTTTATAATTATTTTCCTCTGTAATTGAATGTTTTTAGAACACGTAAAGAAAGAAATGTTAGGCTAAATACTTACAGTTTGGGGGAAAAAATTGAGTCTACTGGTTATTGTTCTTTTCTTTTCTCACTATCCTATTATTATGATCGGAATTGATTGGTGAGATCAGTTATGATTACATTAAATTGCAATTTAACACTTGTGATTAATCTAATATTTCCACATTTATATGGGGAGATTAAATGTGGATTGATTTTCTTGAACTTTTAAATGGAAATAAAAGGCTACATGACATATGAAGAGTTAGTTCTGTGTTATTTTCAAACTTGTTTTTTTAAGTTGGTTAATCTATGGGTGGAGAACTCTGAAATTGTCCGGCTTGAGTGATTATCTCTTGGAGAGGGAAATAAATCACTCCACCTCAGTGGTATTAGTTGTAATCAATGATGTGAGAAAGTATACCTTCAAAACTAGTAGAGTTGATATAATGCCCAAATGTTTATCTCCAGATTGTTTACTTTTCAGTGCACTGTTTCTTTGTTACTAGCATTTTTGAGCCTGTTTCTTATTTAATACAGTTTAGATAAAAAAATCAAAACAAATGTGTTGTTTCATTTGTGCCTTATAGTAAAAATAAAAAAATAGAAGGATTATAAATTCAACCTCACTGCTGACAATGGTGATGACTTTAGTTAGTTTTTTTTAATGAATAGTAGACAAAATAGCCTTCCCTGTGGGTTCAACCCTTCTTGACACATATACTGTAGTTAGTAGGAATATAAATATTAAACTTTGACCGGATTAAAAGACGGTTTAGGTCATGTTTTTGGGGCCGTTTCCAGGGAGGGAATGAGCCATTGCTAGAAAAAAACACATATTAAAAATACACACATATAAATTTTTTTAAAAAAACATTTCAAAAATTTGAAAACTGTAAAAAAAAGTTGAGTCTTATCTATCTAAACTGTTACTGTTGGTACCATATTCTATTTTTTTGTATGAGCACAAGGCACTCTAATGTTAGATTAGAGCCCTTAAACCTTGAATTAAAAAAAACATTTATCTTCTTTAAGAAAGAATAACAAAACTAAAATGAATAACAAAACTGAAATGAATAACATAGATAATAGAGTTCCTGTGCATAATAATTTCCATAACCAACCTGAACTGTTAGATGAAAATGAAAGGCCTAGGATGAGGGAGTTTCAAATTCCTCAAGTTTCTATTAACCCATCTTCAATTAGGCATAGTCCTAGAGCTCTGAATTATGAATTAAATCATTCACATATTTCTTTGATGCCTTCTTTAAATGGTCTCTCTAATGAGGACTCTATAGCCTTCATTAGAGAATTTTATAACACAGTGCAATAATTACCACTTTTAGGAATCATTGAAAATGAGTTAAGGATGTGAGTTTTGCTCTTTTCCCTTAAAGGGAATACTAGGAACTAGTTTTTAAGTCTAGATGAAAACATTTTTGAGAATTGGGATCAAGTTTACAACTCATTCATTATGAAATTTTATCCCCAAAGATTAAAAGGATAATTGAGAACTAAAATCACTAGTTTTAATCAAGAGGATGGAGAATCTTTTCATTAACCTTGGGAATGATTTACGGACCTTCTTAGGTAGTTTCATCATCATCAAATCCCATCACAACTTCTTATAGACACGTTCTATGAAGGGTTGTCCTCCTTTGGTAAGAACAAAGTGGATCAAGATGCTGAGGGTAATTACAATGATAAGACTGATGAGGAGTTGAGACAAATTTTCAATAATGTAGCCCTTAATTCTGAACATAAGAATTCAAGAAGAAAAACAGTTAATAGAACTGTTAATTCAAATACTAGTTCAATGAATGAAACTCAAAGTCAACTGGCTGAAATCACCAACCAACTTAAAACTTTAATGAACCAGAATTTAAAACAAACTATAAATCAAATTGAAAATCAGAATCAGTATCAATCTCTTAGGCAACAGTGCACTCAATGTGGTATGTTCAGGCACTCTGAAATTTTTTGTCCTAACTTTGATTTAACTTCCCAACAACCTGAAACCCTAAAAATTGTCAATTATGGTCCTAGGATGCCTCTAAAAGAAGATCCATTCTCAAACAACTATAACCAAGGCTATAGGAACCATCCAAATCTATCGTGGAAGGATCAAGGTATTATTAAGCAACAATCTGCCCCTAATTATCAGAACCAACCAAGATCAAACTTTCAAAATCAACAAAGGGGTGAGACTTCAAATGTTCAAGGAAGTAATGGTAATCAAATGTCTTCTAAATTGGATCAGATATTGAATAAAATAAATTCACAAGAGGAAAGGTACATGACTCAACTTAATAAACTGAAAAGTCAATATGAGTCAGACAAAATGAAAACTGATGTTAGAATGAAAAACATGAAAAAAAAGTTAAGCCAACTTGCTAGAGAGTTTACATCTAGGGAAAAAGTTAGGTTTCCTAGTACAACTGAACTTAACCCTAGGGAGAATGCCATGGATGTTATAACTAGAAGTTTACTTAATACTCAAACTTTTGCAGAAAAAGAACGTGGAAACACTCAAAATGAAATAATGTCTCAATCTGAAAATAAAAATATGTTTATCACACATGCTGAAAATTCACAAAAAAGTAATGGAAATGATAAAAATCTGAATTTGTTATCTAAAAACCATGCTGAAACTTTTTCTAAAAATCAAAAGAATAAATTAAAAGAAAAAGTTGTGGAAGAAGTGAGGGATATGCCTCCTATCCTTAGGAATTTTTCCCCACCCATCCCTTTCCCTAAGAAGCTGAAACCACAAAGTAATACCAGGGATGAACTTCTTCAGTTCCTTGGTCTTTTGTCCAAGCTTCAAGTGAACATCCATTTTATCCAAGATTTAATTCAAATTCCATCATATTTTAAATCTTTGAAGAAAATTGTTTCAAAAAAAATACCCTTGAAGAATTTTCTACCTACAGCCTCACTGAAGAGTGTAGTTCTATCCTCTAAAAGAAAATCTCACCTAAATTGAATGATCCAGGTAGTTTTTTCATCCCTTATACAGTAGGAAATTCTGGTCAGATGAACTGTCTGTGCGATTTAGGTGCCAGCATTAATCTGCTTCCATACTCACAATTTTGATAGTTGAGGTTGTGTGATATTCAACCCACCATAGTCATTCTCCAGTTAGCTGATAGATCATTCACTCATCCAATGGGTCAAGTAGATGACTTACTAGTTGGAGTTGGGAAGTTATTCTTGTCTGCTGACTTTCTTGTTCTGGATATGGAGTGTGATCAAGAGGTACCTATCATCTTGGGTAGACCCTTCTTGGCAACTGGTGGTGCTGTTATAGATGTTTCTAAGGGTCAACCTAACTTTAAAATTGGTGAACAACAAGAAGAGTTCAATGTTTTTAAGAATATTAAGGGACCAACTTACTCTGAAAACTATTCAAAAATTGAGTCTCTTGAAGCTGAATGTTCTTATAAAAATCAACTTGAACACATCGAAAAATCTGAAAAATAGCCCTCAGTTGAGGACAACATTTGTGAAGTTGAAAATCTTTGTGAATCTGTTTTAGAAAATGAAAATTCTGCTGCGACAACAAAACTGGATAATCTTCCACAACTAGACATCTTTCCAGTTTCTATAGTAGGAGAGTCCTCTGTTTCTGATCTTAAGAGCCTTTTGAGTGAATTTGAGGATGTTTCTATTAACACCAACCTTGCTGAACACTTTGATGATACTGAGGGAGAGCTTATTAGACAACTTGATGATTCTACTTTGATAAACCTGCTGAATTCTGATCTATAAAGTCTGGACAACATACTACCCACCTTGGACAGTAGCACTATTATTACTGAATCTGAGCTTGATTTTGAATATCTTTCATTTATTAATACCCCATACAAGAGGTATGCTGAAAAAATTGGACCTCCCAGGCCTGAGAGTCTTCCATCTAGTGCTGAAGCACTTGTTCTTGAACTTAAACAACTCCCTCGTCATCTGAAATATTCATTATTGGGTGAGAATTCTACTTTGCCTATCATCATTTGTGCTGAACTTAAAGATTATCAAGAAGAAAAATTGTTGAATGTGTTGAAAAAGTTTAAATCTGCCATAGGCTGGACTATAGCATACATAAAAGGTATTAGTCCCTCATTCTGTATGCACAAGATTCCTATAGAGCCTGATCATAAGACTAGGGTAGAATGTCAAAGAAGATTAAATCAAAACATGAAAGAAGTCATGAGAGAGGAAGTAATAAAACTGTTAGATAATGGAATAATATATCCCATCTCTGATAGTTCTTGGTTCAACCCTGTCCAGGTTGTCCACAAGAAGGGAGGTTTTACTATAGTTAAAAATGAAAAGAATGAAGAAGTCCAAGATAGTAATGCCACAAAATGGAGAGTTTATATTGATTATAGGAAGCTTAATGTAGCCACTAAGAAGGACCATTTTTCTATGCCCTTCCTTGATCAAATGCTTGAGAGGATTACTGGAAATGAATTTTTCTATTTTCTGGATGGGTATTCTGGTTACAACCAGATTTCTATTGATCCAGAGGATCAAGAGAAGACCACTTTTACATGCCCCGTTGGGACATTCGCTCACCGGCAGATTCCATTTGTGTTGTGTGGAGCTCCACCCACCTTTCAAAGGTGTATGATGTATATCATTTCTGATATGATTGAGAGAATCATTGAAGTGTCCCTGGTTGACTTTTATATTGTGGGCAGTACTTTTGAAACTTGTTTAGGAAATCTTGATTTAGTTTTGAAGAGATGCATTGAAACCAACCTTGTGCTAAATTGGGAGAAATGTCAGTTCATGGTTACATAAGGCATTGTTCTTGGTCATAAGGTATCCAAAAGAGGCCTAGAATTTGATACTACTAAGATTGAAGTTATTCAAAAACTGCGACTTCCTGTTAATGTTAAAGGTGTTATATGTTTTTTAGGGCATTCCAGTTTTTACCGGAGATTCACAAAAGATTTTTCTAAGATAACTAAGCCCTTGTGTTCTTTTCTAGTAAAGGATGCACATTTTAACATTGATGAAAACTGTTTGAAATCAATTAATCTTCTTAAGTAGAAACTCACATAATCACCCATCATTATTGCTATTGATTGGAAATTACCTTTTGAGATTATGTGTGATGATAGTGACTTGGATGTAGGTGCTGTCCTTGGAAAGAGAAGAGATAAGTGGTTTCATGTGGTTAATTATGCTAAGAGACTACTAGATGATGCTCAAAAAAATCATACCACTACTGAAAAAGAGTTGTTAGCTGTTGTGTTTTCTCTTGAAAAGTTTAGCCAGTACTTGTTAAGCTCAAAAGTCATCATTTTCACTGATCATTCTTCCTTGACGTACTTGGTTTCTAAGAAAGAAACAAATCCCAAGTTGATTAGATGGATTCTTTTAATACAAGAGTTTGACTTAGATATTAGCGATAAGCAGGGAGCTAAAAACTTAGTTTCTGATCACTTATCAAGGCTTACTCTTACCCAATATAATTCTGAAAATCCTAGAGAGATTAACTGTTCCTTTTTTGATGAGAAGCTACTCACTGTGTCAGTCAGGCAATCTACTTGGTTTGCAGATCTTGCAAACGTTCTAGAAGTAGGTTTCATTCCCAAAAATCTATCTAATAATCAAAGAAATAAATTCATTTCTGAACTTAAATATTATCTTTGGGATGACCCTCTACTGTTTAGGAGGTGTGATGATGGTATTCTTAGGAGATGTGTACCTGAGGAAGAGATGTTGCTGATTCTTGAAAGTTGTCATTCTTCTCCTTGGGGAGGTCACCTTGGGTGTGAGAGGACTGCTCAAAAAGTCTTGCAGTCTGGTTTTTATTGGCCTACACTCTTTAAGGATGCTAGGAGTTTTGTGGTTGGTTGTGATATGTCTCAAAGGCTGGGTAATGTGGGTAGGAAACATGAGTTACCCCAAAAAGGTATTTTGGCGGTAGAGATTTTTTATGTTTGGGGTTTATATTACATGGGTCCATTTCCATCATCTCATGGGAATGGGTATATCTTAGTTGTTGTGGACTATGTGTCAAAATGGGATGAGGTAGTAGCTCTGCCTAACAATCAAGACAAGTCTATAATAAAATTTTTCAAAAAGAATATCTCTACAATATTTGGAGTCCCAAAATATTTTATCACTAATAATGGAACACAATTTAAGAATTAAAAATTTAAAGATTTGATGAAAAAATATGGTTGTGTTCACAAAACTGGTACTCCTTATCATCCACAGTTCAGTGGAAAAGTGGAAATTTCTAATAGAGAATTGAAACAAATCCTTGAGAAAACTGTTTCAAACTCTAGAAATGACTAGTCAGTCAAACTGGATGAAGCTTTATGGGGCTACAGAACTTCCATTAAGACTCTAATAGGTATGTCTCCCTACAGGCTGTTTTTTGGGAAATGCTGTCATTTACCTGTGGAGTTGCAATATAAGTTTTACTGGGCAGTTATGGCTCTAGACATTGACTTTAACAGTGCTAGTGATAGGAGGTTACATGAGATGAGTGAACTTGATGAGATTAGGAGATAAAGCTATGATAATTAAAGAATTTATAAAGAGAGGACTGAAATTTTTCATGATTCTATCATTCAAACTAAGGAATTCAAACCTGGACAGAAGGTCCTTCTCTTTAACTCTAGACTTAAACTCTTTCCTGGGAAGTTGAAGTCTAAGTGGTCTGGACCATTTACTGTAGTAAGAGTGCTGAATAATGGAGCTATTGAAATTGTTGGTGAAGAAAATAAACCCATGTTGGTCAATGGGCAGAGACTGAAACATTATTTTGAGGGACAACCAAAGGGATTGGCTGCCTTCACTGTGATAAAATTTTTTTCTTGAATTATGTATGCACTATATCTGCTGGATTTTTGTTCCTGGTTTACATACTCTTTGTCTCATGGATGAAGATGTTGTGTCATTTAATTTGTAGAATTCCAATAAAAGCTAGAAATGGACAAATATATTTAGGGAAGTACTCAATTCATAATTGTAGTATTTAATTTATCTGCTTCTTAATGCTTTAGAAAAAAATTTCTGATCATTTAAAAAATTCTGCTTGAATTGAAAAAAAAATCATCTACATGTGTACTAAAATTTCTGCCACATTTTACAGTATAAAATTCTGCTGCATGTCTTGCTACTGAATTTTTAAAATTCTGCATGTGCCTCTTACTCAAAAAAATTAAATTTCACCATTTTTAAGATCATTCACTGAATGAAATTAAGTGTGTGGGGGGGGGGGGGTAAATGCTTTCTGGTTTGTGTGTTTTTCATTAAAATGGTTTTACTTTATGGTGTTTAGAATTCTTCTTTCTACTATATTGAACATCCATTTGAATCATACTTTGTTAAAATTCTTACACCCAGTTCACTTACACCCACAAGTTACAAGATTTGTTTAACTTTAATGGAAAATATGTGTCACTGGACTTAAATGTTAATGCATACACTTGCTAATGAACCTGCTGATTATTTATTTCTTGTAGAAAACAATAATATTTATCAACTTCATTGAGACCCTTTTTACATGTCATAAATCTACTTAATTGAAAATCTGTTTTAAACTTTAATTGTTTAATTGTTCTTCTCCATATGTAGAAGTCATCTTTGGGGAAAATTTTGGGTATTAAGTATGGGGGAGGGGGTCAATTCTTGATTGTGCTTAACTATGATTAATTGAAAGCCGATAAATTCCTACTGCAAATTCAAATTTTTTTGTAAAAAATTGATAACGTTTTTCAAATTCTTGTATAATTTTAGGCATTACACTGTACTCAAATGAGTCTTACATAAGGACAGTGATTTGATGATAGTTGAGAGTTTCTTTGAACCTGAAATTAGTGATAATGGATGATTGCTGAGTGATCTATCGTAGCGATCTAATGGAAATTGTGGTTTAGGAATTTATTTTGAGAGTGACATGGGTGATCTGTTAATGGAATTATTATCAAAACTCTTGGAATTAGAAGTTTTATTTTGATCATAGGTGACACATTTTTCTTTTATTTATTAAAAGTAGTTGCTTTAATGAGCCAACGTAAATGAATTTTATATAAATCTTTTGAAACTGTAGTAATCTGGGCATCTGGGATCCCACGGTGTGTCTCTGAGACCCCAGATACTTTAATAAGTGTATTGCTCAGTGCTCAGTACATGATACATGGTTTGGGAAAAATAAATAAAGTGTCTAGGGTCAATAATGGGCTCATTAAGGTGAGGGTAATGATGAACGCCAAATGAAGAAGGGATCGATTTATTTATATGGAAATCATGTAGGTTGTATCAAAAAGGCGATTTAAAAAAATTATTTTTTGAAAACTAGGAGATGAGTCAAAGTACAAGGTTCCTCTGGTTATGTTCTTATTTCCACATAAATTTTACCTCTTGTCACTCATGGATTTTGGACTAAAGTCTGGATTGCAGTTAATCACTAATTATTACCACATATGAGGTATGAAATCTTCATTGTTTGTTGATTCATAGTTTTCAAGACTACCAGTGAGTATTTGCATAAGGCAAGGTTCATATGAGCAACTTAGTTTTTAAAAGCCTAATGACATGTTTTTGAAGTCCTCTGTTTATTGTGCTGGACATGTTACAGTATGATCTAAATCATAAATACAATTTATTGTTTATCAAAGAGAATAAAACATCGTATTTTTTGAGGAAAGACAATTTTTAAGTGTGGGGGAATTTTATGTGGCCTTAAAAACACATGTTTTGCCACATAATTTTAATTATTTTTTATTAATTTAATTACTTATTTTAGTAATTTTTTTTAAATAAAGACACTTGTGTAATTTTATCACAAAATTTAATAATTAATCAATTTTTTTATAATTAATTGTGTATTTTTAGCCTTAAAATAAATAATTTATTTCTTACTTTAATTTTGTAGACTAATAACTTTTTATTTATTATGGTGGTTTTGTCTGCGTAGATAATAATTTAACAATAATTAATTAATTAATTCTGCTTATGCATATAATTAATGTAGTCTTAAATTAATTTTTCATGTTTTAATTATTAATTAATTTTAAGTAACTTAATCTTTTAAGTCATCTTTCAATAATTCATTAATTAAAATAAATGATTATAGACCTACTTCAATCATTAAGTCTTTTTAAATTCTATTACATCAATTAACACTTTGGTTTAATAATATAATAATTTTTTTCTACCTTAAATTAATTTAATTTGAGATTATAAGTATTTAACTATGTCTTATAAATGTTTAAATTTAATGTTAACGTTTAATAAGTCAATTTCTTTTTAGTATAGTAGTAATTTAAGTCATATGAATAGATATTTTTAATAAATTAACTTAAGTTGATTGGTTTTATAAATTTATTAAAGTTTATATTTTATTTGATCCTTTAATTGTTTAATTCAGTTTTAGATTTTATTAATTATTTTGTTCTTATTTTATTTAAGTTTTAATTTAATTGGTTACTCTGTTTATTTCTTGCAGGTTCATGGTTTCATTCCTTTGCCACTGGTTCACTACATGATGGATACTGCACGCTCTCACTGGTTTGAGTCACGGTCTCACCGTGACAATCCTCACGGACGCACCGTAATCTTTTCCACCAACCCACCATTTCTACATCACGGTCTCACCGCTTTGGACACACCATTTCCATTCACACTGTTTTAGTCATGGTGGCACAACGACTTCATTTTCACGGACCCACCGTAATCCCCTACCACCGTAACTTCTCCACACAATGTCTCCTTTGCCACCTTAACCTCATTCCTTCCCTCTTTCACTGCATCCTCAAAAACAATTCCACTGCAATCTTCTACAGAATATTCTATCCTTCCACCCTATCAACGGTGATCAAGAGATCGCAGACGATGTTAACCTATGTCACTCCTTTATGAAAGATATAGATCCACTGCTTTAAGAATCTCATAATGAAGCCATTGTATCGTTGGCCACTGCATGAAGTCGTCGCTCGAGAAGTGATGACGCACGAGAAGAAAACTGTTGCAGCCCACTACAGATTTCCCGAAGCCTCTACTGTGGGCTAATTTTTTTATCTGGGTTTTTAAAAAATTAAAATTTGATAACAGGGGTTAGGGTTCGAATATTTTTAAAAATGGGTCCGGGATGCGTGAACGGCGTTCACGCATCTCACAGAATACCTAAATTCCCCTTAAAATGTATAACTATTAATTATAAAGTAATAAACTTATTATAAAAATTAAGAAATGTTAATAAATATCAATTAAATAATATAAAATATTGAAATAATGTTAATAATTATTAATAAATATTCATGAATAATAGATATTCATTAAATAATTATTAATAGAATGGCTTGAGTATTCTCTAACATATATTGAGAAATCTATAATCTTAGCATCTTTCAGTCACTCATGTTATCTCAACATGTTGTAGTTAAACATCTATTTCTATAAAGATCCTCATATGGTTCCATTTGTATTCTAAAGTGGAAACTTAATTTTTATACTTTCTAATACTCCTTTTTCATTGTTTTTCTGATTAAATATTGGTATATTTGTGAACAAATGAGTTACATGAAAAACATATAGTGATTTTGATGAGTGAACCATGATCACATCATCACTATGCTAAGTTCTCTGAGTTTCATTTCTAGATCCAAGAGTAATATTTTTTAAGGCATGTGCTCTCTAAAAAATATCATTTTATCTAAATAAGGTGGAAGAAGTGATGTCATGGACATGACCTAAGTTTTGAGATGCATACTCAATAATCTCACTCTTTAGATTGCGTACCAGTATAAATCGTTTCCTTTTATAAAGTCTGAATATGTATCTTCTCAAAATTGGCCAAATGAACTTCTAATTCATATTGTAGTTTTCAATGTTGTCCATAAACAACCGTAAATGTTAAATCATGCTTAGAGTGTATCAATTATTAACCAAGGGTAGATAATCAAAATTATCAATGAAATGCTAAATCCTGCACATACATCACCAAATATATTAAAAAGTTCAAGTGAAAAGATAAATCTCCCCTTTTCATCCCATCTTTCCATCAATCAAGCTCTCCCCCTTAATTGAAATGAGAAATATAATTAAGAACAATGGATAAAGTGTGATTGGAATTCCTCAAGTTTCAACTTCTTGAGATGATATGAATTTCAAGATTTGTCATGAAATAATCCTTGGATTTTAGCTCAAACTTATTCTTGGAAATAGTTTCTTTCACAGTTTTCTTGACTTCATTTTTTTTCATATTCCCAATGGAAGATTTTCCAACTATTGTTCCATTCTTCTACACTTGTTGTGGCCTTTTATTCTTATCAGCATATGCATTTTGCATGGTTGGACTGAACCATCACTCATCATAACTGTGACCACTTCTATTGCAATTCGAAATAATTAATATAATTAATATTTATCATTTAATTTAATCATATTATTTATTATACATATATATATATATATACATTGGTAGATAATTTGATAATAGTAAGACACTTATTAAAGGTATAATAGAAGTCTAGATAACAGTAATACACATACAAAACGTATCATAAATCAAATGTCAACCTAATCTATGCCTCCGGTGTGGATGCTCCTCTGTCCCACAGTCAGGCGTATACTGGATGCGTCCACGCCGTGTCTGTCTACGTCTGTGCTCTGGCGTACGCTGCACATCCTCATCGACAGCCACCTCCACATCCTTCTGTGTGACAGACGGTGGATGTACAGTCTCACCGCCTATACCCTGGCCTGCATCTAAGGATAGTGGAAGCTGGTTGGAACTCTCACCAATATAGGAAGTAGATGGCTGCTCTGCTGCGGATGACTGCAATAAGACATCGAACTCAATCCAGTCAGCGTCTGTAAGTACCTGTGGCTGTGCCTGAGAAGCTGGAGGAGCATATGACTGATCATGCTGAACACCCTCCTCCAGTGGAATAATATCATGTGGCTGAGCAAGCTGAGCAGCCTCATCCTGTGGAACAACAGCATCCATAACAGGGTCGTCACCCCCAGGTACATCTATGTGAGGCTCAGTAGGCTCCGCGGCCTCCGCAGCAGGCTCCGCGGCCTCCTCAGCAGGTGGTGGATCAAAGAAAATGCCATGATAAATCTCGTCCATCGACGGTAGCATCTGTCGTAAAAGGATGTGAAAATATACTGGGTCAAAGGCAGCTCTCTCCACTGGATCAGACATATGAAGTAGATGACAAATACGAGCATCCTGCGAAAACAAATTCTGTTGTTAACTAATTTGAATAAAAAATATGTTGAACTGTGAAAGGAAGAATGCATACCAAGTCATGGAAGCCCCGTCTGTGCCGTGTCAGAAATCTGACGGGAGACCTGATGTACCAGCCTGCATAATCCATCTGATCCATCAAATGAAAGCGTACTGTCCCTGCCCCTCGCAACTGGGACTCCCGTCGCCTGTCCCATAACGCAACATATCTCGCATGGTAGCTCCTCCAATCAAAATCTCTCTTCCCTGACATCTTCAGGGAATGCAATGAATCCAACTGACTGGGTGGGTCAGGAACTGGCTGAAGGAATCCAAACTGTCTCATAACCCTATCCGTCTGATTCCACTCGACTATATGAAAATTAATCAGTGGAACCATGCAGGAGCCGATATCAAGCATCACTGGAAAGTATGGGGGCAGACTCTGAAGGATATCATCTGTATATGTCATCCATGTAATCTGAAAGAAAAAATGAATAATCAATTAATAAATGAATAGATTTACAGTAAAGAGTAAAGATTTAACAATATAAATAATAATCACTTACATCGTCTGGTCGAATGCTGTCTAGCATAAGTCTGTAGGTGTGAACATCATGTCTGGGAGAATCTGAATGTCGATGCGCCTAACTCCACCTGTAGATAACAATTTTTTTACATTTCATAAAAGAATTTTATACAAGTAAGTTAGATATTAGAAAGAATTAATAACATACCAACGTCCACGTGGAGCCTCTACTACAATATCTACGGGTAATGGCGCACGAGCATGTGGAGCTAAACGAGGTATGTGCTCCCATACCCACATCTGTAGAAGAACCATGCATCCTGTGATCTGCATCTTATCGATGCGACATGCGCTGCATAGGGCTCTGTATTTATATGCTAGGCAGGCAGACCCCCAACTATATCGACCTGCCTAGTCCAAATCCTCTAAAAAAGCTAGATACATCAGGTGCACAAAAGTAGTAGAGTGGTCAACAAAAAGCGTGCCACCGATCAGCCTCAAAATATATGCGCATGAAAAGCGCAACACGGTGACGTCATCAACATCATCCGGTAAATGTGTGAAGTGCTGGTCTAACCAAGGC
Organism: Viscum album; assembly: GCA_963277665.1. Lineage (NCBI taxonomy): Eukaryota > Viridiplantae > Streptophyta > Magnoliopsida > Santalales > Viscaceae > Viscum > Viscum album. The sequence continues at coordinate 198,696,207 of OY728125.1, read as the reverse complement.
ATCCGCAATCTACCACTGACGATGGTCCTTCCATCATCCTGGACCTCTATGCCCAAAAGTCTATGAACAAGCTCAGGCAAATCTGATGGAACTCGGCCTATCAAAGCATGTCCGTCGATAGGGAGGCCCAACATAATAGCCACATCCTGCAATGTAATAGTCATCTCCCCCTCACTGAAATGGAAAGTATGCAACTCTGGTCTCCGTCTCTCGACAAGTGCGGCAATGAGCTGATGATCAAGAAATGTGAAGTCGCACATCGCTACTCCATAAAATCCAGCTCGACGAAGATGTGGGACGATAGCGGGAGGTGGTGCAGTATGATGGAAATGGTGAGATCTACGTACACTCAAGGGAGCCACAGGACGTCCCTCTAAAAGAAGTCGTGATACATGAGTATCCTGAGATGTAAGTAATGGAAAACCTGCCATCTGCACACATGATATCATCGTTACTTATTAATAGTGGAATCATGATATATTCATTTTTATTTGGTGTCACAATCAACATTAGCCTAGTCTCACAATCAACATTAGTTAAGGATGCTCAGACACTCAGATTCCATTACTAAAACTAGACATCTTATAAGAAAACCATAATTTAAAAGTGAAAAATTAATTATTTCTTCTTATTTGTGAAATTACGTTTGTTAATTTATCCATTATCCATTAAATAACCATCAACATTATTCCACATTAAAAATTAACAGGAAAAAGTGAAAAATTAATTATTTCTTCTTATTTGTGAAATTACATTTGTTAATTTATCCATTATCCATTAAATAACCATCAAAATTATTCCACATTAAAAATTAACAGGAAAAAGTGAAAAATTAATTATTTCTTCTTATTTGTGAAATTACGTTTGTTAATTTATCCATTATCCATTAAATAACCATCAACATTATTCCACATTAAAAATTAACAGGAAAAAGTGAAAAATTAATTATTTCTTCTTATTTGTGAAATTACGTTTGTTAATTTATCCATTATCCATTAAATAACCATCAACATTATTCTACATTAAAAATTAACAGGAAAAAGTGAAAAATTAATTATTTCTTCTTATTTGTGAAATTAAGTTTGTTAATTTATCCATTATCCATTAAATAACCATCAACATTATTCCACATTAAAAATTAACAGGAAAAATTGAAAAATTAATTATTTCTTCTTATTTGTGAAATTACGTTTGTTAATTTATCCATTATCCATTAAATAACCATTAACATTATTCCACATTAAAAATTAAGAGGAAAAAGTGAAAAATTAATTATTTCTTCTTATTTGTGAAATTACGTTTGTTAATTTATCCATTATCCATTAGATAACCATTAACATTATTCCAAATAGATCAAGTTACTAAGTAACTATAGAAACTTCCACAATAGGTTATTCAACCACAACCTCTTCCTCTTAGTCTTCTACTTCTTCTCATCCTCATCCTCTATTTCTTATTCTTCTTCTTCATCATCGACACCAACCACAACCTCTTCCTCTTAGAGCAGGTACACAGACTCGATCATGGATGATGAGATTTGGAACTCTGTCCTGCCACTTGGGGACATCTCTTACGAGTATGTCCTTCTGCGTGGCAGATACTGCATCGTATTCTCCCTCCTCTTTGCCGAGGCCAATCCATCTCATTTCTGATGCGAGTTGACTTCGGTCTTCCTCGAGGCCGCAACCTAGTAGCATGAAGCCAATAATTTTAAAAATTACACACATTGAAAAAATTATAAATGATACCAAAACCGACTTATGAAAACCTGGAAATATCAGGGACAATGGTCGGTTGATCAGCAGGAAATGTGATAGAATGGAAGTCACCAACAGGCATCCAAGCAGCACTATAACAGTTAACCAAAGTGCTCATGTGATACACCGGGTAAACATATGGCTCCCACGATATATTTACCGAAGCGCAAGCTTTAATAACATGTACACATGGATATCTCAATGCCTGAAAGCTGCCACAATCACAGTACCTGTTATCCAACATCACGACAAACACTCCACCATTAGTGCATGCACCCTAGTCGTAGCACTTTCTTACCCGAAAACTCCTCTTTTCCCTGTCAAAGGCTATAACATTCCATCGTTAAGCCTCATTCCGTATCCGTTCAATATCAGTTTGAAAATGCTGAGTAAAAAGCATTCCATTTTCCATCCTCTGGTAGGCCTTTTCGGACCGGTCAACAAAGTAGTGAACACATCTAAAAAATGTCTCTTGCACTAACCCTGTGATTGGGAGTTTGCGCACACCCTTGAGGACCCCATTTACGCACTCCACTATATTAGTGGTCATATGCCCATATCTCATGCCACCATCGTATGCTAATGACCATTTTTCCTTTGAAATTTGTACCATATATTCATATACCTCCTCATTAACTGTTCGGATCTCTTCAAGACATCGATCAAACCTTTCTTGTTGGGGTTCATATGCTGAAAGCATAACATAATAATGTATTAAAATGGATAGTAAATTTTGTTAAAAAAAAAAAGTTTAGAAAACCATACCCAATTTGAGGATCGCCTTCTTTATGGCCTCATCTCTAAACTGCTTATGCACATTACTTGCAATATGTCTAATGCAATAACAGTGATAAGCATTCGGCTCAGTCCAAGAAACCCCATCACTACTCACGGCCTCTATAATCGCTCGATGACGATCAGATATCAGACACACGCCTTGTTTCTGCGTGACATGAACACGTACACATGCCAAGAACCAACTCCAGCATTCAAAATTTTCTTTTTCAACAACAGCAAAAGCAAGTGGCAGAGGAGCGCGATTACCATCCTGTGTGGCATCAATGAGTAGAACACCTGTATACTTTCCATAAAGTAATGTGCCATCTACCTGAATAAATTGTTTACAAAAGGGAAATGCAGCAATGCACGGTCTGAATGCCGAAAAAATCCTATTGAAATTCACCTTTGACCGATCAACTAGATGATTTTGGGATACATACTCAACACTGTCCAACTGATAAACAATCTGATTATTGAGAGACAACAATTCCATAAGCTGTGGCAACAACGCATAAGACTCATCCCAATCACCATACACTTTTACAATGGATTTCTGTTTTGCATTCCAAGCTTTGTTGTATGATACCTTATAGTTATACAACTATTGAATTATTTCCAAAATAAGGGAAACAGGAACATCCTGACTTGTTCGTATCATCTCACAAATAACAGTAGATATAAACTCTGCATCAAGAGAAGAGTGATCTTGTGCCATGCTGGGATGCAGAAAAGTGTGTGGGCCTTCTAATTTGGTTATCTTCCAACATCCATAACATTTATCAAATAGTGCTCTTAATCGAAATTTACATTCTGACCCATATTTTTCACAACGAATGAGATATTTGGTCTTATTTGACTCATAAACCACAAATGTGAAATGTTGCTCAATGTGGTGTTTCTTTATCACATTTTTCATGACCTGTTTACTTTCGAACTCCTTCCCAACATATATGGCATTATCATTTGATGCAGGCATATTCCCTATAATGCCAGGGAATTCAGAAGCTGGTGTAATGACATCCCAATCAAAAGGTTGTTCACGTGACATTCCTCCAACTAAGGAACTCAAAACTGAAGGCTGATTACCACTAACTGGTGGATGTAGTGGATGTCTGTCTCTCAAAGGAACCTCAGAAGGTTCATTTCCAACCACATCATCTCCTGCTGACTCCCCATAATCTTCTTCCTCAGATAAACTTTCTTGCACTATATCAGCACAGAAAGGGATGTCATCTACATTTCCTTCCAAATTTTGATGATCTTCCTCATTACATTCTTCCACAGGAGTCGTATGAGAAGGAGGCAATGAAGAATACTGTTGTGAAGGACCTACTTCTATAGAGGTCACAAAGCATGGTTCTTTAGTAATCGATTGCACCACATCAATATCAGAAATGACAATAAATAATTCCATCAAACCATTAATACACTGTTGCCTGAATAACTGAGAAGCCTCCATCAAATCCTCATCATCGACTATAGGGTAGTCGCTGTGCCACATACGCTCAGGATATTGAAGATGTCGGTATCTAATTGAAGTGATTGCTTGTCCTGCACTCAATTTTAACCGACTATGAATCTTATTACGAACTGCATCCAATGTCATACAACCATGGAGATTTACCACTTTGACAGGTGGCACACTGTAGCTAAAACCCTGCTCGGTACAAATTACCTCACCGTTGCAATATATTTGAGCAGACATAATTACCTATTAAAAGTTTTTTTAAAAATATTATACACTACATTAAAATTTTAAATTATTTAATTTGGTTTTGAATAATTGATTATCTTGAGACTTTTTTATGTATTGATTTATCACTATTAAGGTATAGTGATTGTGATTTTAGCACAAAAGCAAATTTAATATAATGTTTCATAAAGTTTGATTACTTATGAATATATAATCATGACTTGATCTTGAGACTTGCGATTAGTTTATCATTATCTGATAAACTAACCACAATTTATATGGGTAAACTCCTGTCTCTATTATCAAATATTGCAGCAACCGCCAATCTCCTGTCAAACAGCAACGCCTCCTCTCGAACGAGTTCTCAAATGCCTCTTCGTCGACACCTCTTCGGGGATGCCTCTTCGTCGACACCTCTTTGGGGCGTCAGTCTTTTAATTACAAATTTACTCACATGCATGTGAGAGGGTCTAGGGGTATGAAATACATAAATTAATTTAAACGGACACGCAGGTCCTTACACTTACTGAGAGATGACCCGCAGGTCATCAATACCGAAAAAATGCAATTATTACAAATTGAATAACAACATACACAAAATAAAACATGCAATTTCAATTTTGCATGGTCGGTCATCTCAAGATCAGTCATCATTCATACCGTGTTTTTTGGTATATTTATTATATTATCCGTATTATATAAAATCTATATTAAATACTACACCTCTTTTACAAAAAATTAACTTCATGTGTATATATATATATATATTTAATAAAAACATTAAATAAATTTTATTATAACTGATCTAATTGAGATTTACATAATAAACACTTTTGTTATTTTAAATTTTATGAAATTGTAATGTTTTTTGGGAATTCTTCTACTTTTCAAAATATAAGTAAATATATTTCATACTTTATTGATTAAAAATATTATTACTAGTAAATAAAATTAATTTAATTTACACTTACATCAAAACCATCCATTAAAATAAATTTCTCTAACATAAATTACTTTTTCTAAATATTAAAAATTTTAGACATAACATAAAACATTCAATATTTAGACAACAGACATTCAAAAAATTAAATCATATGAACATTCAACATCAAGAAAATTAAATCATACAAAACATTTCATGCATAACATATGAAATAAATAAATCATAAACACAATTAAACATACAAATGAAATAAATAAACACAATTAAACATACAAATGAAATAAATAAACACAAATAAACAATTAAATTATTAAATAGAAATTTTACCTCAATAAAAGCAGCAAATATTTGTTGAGAAAGAATTTCTGCAGAGCTTCGCAACAAAAATCAGAGGAGAACAATGGGTATTGGGGGGGGGACCCCTCCTTTTATAATATTTCTCGGCCGGATGTGTGAACGCCGTTCAGGCATCCTTCAGCTCGTCCGCGAAGGATGCGTGAACGGCGTTCACACATCCTTCGCCGCGGAAGGAAGCGTGAACGCCGTTCACACATCTTTTCCCGCGCAAGGATGCGTGAACGGCGTTCACGCTTCCTTTAGCTGGTCAGCAAAGGACGCGTGAACGCCGTTCACACATTACTGTCGGGGTCCGAGATGTGTGAACGCCGTTCACGCATCCCGGACCCATTTTTAAAAATATCCGAACCCTAACCCCTTTTATCATATTTTAATTTTTTTAAAACCCAGAAAAAAAATTAGTCCTCTACTGTCTGATCCTTGGTGGAGTGGAGCAGTGCTATCTGCTGTTATTTACCCACAGAAGTGAGCCTTTGAGTCGTCATGTTGGTGAAGAAAGGCCGACCAACTGAGGAATTGGACCTACACATTGGAAAAAGATCAAGATCAAGCTCGATAGACTCATTGTGTAAGAACAGAGGAGTCGAGGTCATCTTGAAGTAGGTGGAACCAAGGTTCGAGGAGGGGATTCTCCGTGCATGGAGGAGATTCGCACCACCCGAGACTTGATCACCGTTAGAGGGGTTGCTATGTGAGGAAGAGCAGGGACCGGAGACTGAGCATGGAGGAAGAGCTGTTTCATCTGCTGAAGTATCGTCGCACTAGAGTCAAAGTGTCGCACATCCTACTGATGAGTCATGCCACTGTTGGAGGACGAGCTAAGCCGTCACTGGAAGTGCCCCGCCACACCTGTTGTGTTTGTGTTGAGCCACTGAAGTAGGATGCTGAGGAATTGGATCCGCATGATGGAGAAATGACACAGAGATGGGGATGTATAAAAAATAATAATAACAAAAATAATAAAGTAAAAGTAAAATATATAATATTATATTAAATTAATATAATACATAATATTTTATTTAGATATTAATAATTTAAATTTCAATAATAAGAATATATGTTATAAAACAGGGTTTTAGAAAATCTAATAAAAATTTAAATAATTAAAATATAAACAATGATAATTTATATATTATGTTAAATAGCAATTAATATAAATATATTAACACTTTAATTTTAATTCTAACAGAATAATTATTTTATTAAAGTAATTAATATTAATATAATTTATGTAATCTAAATATATTTTACTTTTTAATTACTTAATTATAAATAATAACTGAATAACTTTTTAATAATCATAATAATTAATAAACAACCATCGTATAAGATATTTATTTATTAAATTTAATTAAATCAACATTAAAATTAAAAAATATAACTTTAAAATCTTAATTTAATTTCTATGTGTTTTTAATTGTTTTATTTTTATATTCTATCTATGAAGGTTCATTCAAGGGACTAAAATACATCCAGATGCACGCAACTAACTCATCCATAGTTAGTTACGTGAGGAAAACTCGTGCGACATGCCTATCATGGATTAAATGCACGTATTCGGTGCAATAATTAAAGATGAATCCAAGTCGGTGGAAGTGATCGGTGATATGCAGTAGATGACGGAGAATATAAAACAGAACAATAATAGAAGTTTTGTGGGGGGAGATTCATTTGAAGAAGCACACCACTGGAGTGCAGAGAACCTGAAGAGACTCTCGAAGAACCATTCCTTGGAGACCTGAGGGCCTGGAGCATGAGGAATTCATGCAAGCAGAGGGAGTTTTCATCCTCTATTCTTTTATAATTATCTTCCTCTATAATTTAATGTTTTTAGAACACGTAAACAAAGAAATGTTAGGCTAAATACTTACAGTTTTGGGGGAAAAAATTGAGTCTACTGGTTATCGTTCTTTTCTTTTCTCACTATCCTGTTATTGTAATCGGAAATGATTGGCGAGATAAGTTCTAATTACATTAAATTGCAACTTACCACTTGTTCTTAATCTAAGATTTCCATATTTATATGGGGATTTTAAATGTGGATTGATTTTCTTGAAAATTTAAATTGTAATAAAAGGGTACAGGACCTACGTAGAGTTAGTTCTGTGTTCTTTTAAAACTTGATTTTTTTATGTTGGTTAATCTAAGGGTGGCGAACTCTGAAATTGGCCAGCTTGAGTGATTATCTCCCAGTGAGGGAAATAAATCACACCATATCAGTGGTATTAGTTGTAATAAATGACATGAGAAATTATACCTTCAAAACCAGTAGAGTTGATATACTCCCCGAACATTTATATCCAGATTGATTACTTTTCAGTGCACTGTTTCTTTGTTACTTGCTGTTTTGATCATGTTTCCTGTTTGATAAAGTTTAGATAAAAAAATCAAACAAAATGTGTTTCTTCATTTTTGCCTTATAGTAAAAATAAAAAATAGAAGGATTAGAAATTCAACCTCACTACTGACAACGGTGAGGACTTTAGATAGTTTTTTTTAAATTAATAGTTTCCAAAATAGCCTTCCCTGTGGGTTTGACCCTACTTGCCATATATACTGTAGTTAGTAGGAATATAAATATTAAACATTGACCAGCTTCAATGACAGTTTAGGTATGTCATGTAATGGAGCACAGGGTGTGAAAAATGCTGGATGCGGCATGGAAATGAAAAACATGCACACAAAAGCCCTGGTCGGAACGCAAAAGGAATTGTGTGCGTGAAAAAGGCATGGTCAACACAAAAAAGGAATTGTGCACGTGAACAATTCATTGCGTGCAATTGGAAAGAATTGTGCGTGGGGGAGCGGGCTCAATGGTACTTAGAAGAAGATCAAGCCTGAGAGGTCTCATGTAAAGGCGGACCCCCGGGCGACCTGGCGTGAAACATTTTGTACCTGAAAGCCATCCTTTGCGTGCACGAGAGGTGAATTACGCGCAGGGGAGACAATTTAGATTCTTCAGGGTGAATTCAAAGGGGTGGACTTCTATTTATAGGTTCTTAGGATTTTTGGTCCTTGCGGAATACCATCCGGTGTGAAATATTGCACGTCGGGGTGTTGGCAGCACGTAAACCAACAGAGCCGGGTGGTGGCGCAATAAAGTTAAGCTCCAATGCGGAAAACTTTAGCGGAACCCGGAGTTTTTCATGCGGGGTGTATATTTTTCATGAAACTCCTTATTTTTTCATGCTGCCCCTCTGTGCCCCCTGGAACGGATCGCCAGTTCCAAATATGGATTCAAATTTTCACGTTTCACCCTAACTCAGCTCTTGAGTGTATTTCGGCGTCTACAAATTCACCCCTCAAAATCGGACCGGTGAGGGGTTATAAAGGTCGTATTCTGAGGGAAATGATCAGATACAGGACTCCCTGGGGCTGTTGCGCACTTAAAACCGTAGTGGCACAAAAAACCGGTCAGGAGCACGGAATCTGCTTTTCACGCGTGCGCGGAAACCGCTCATCGCACCTATAAAAGGAGTTCTAGGTCCACCATTCGATACTTATTTTCTCACACTATAAGCCTACAACTCTCATGGGTGAAACAAATTCCTCCACCCTATGTGAAAATCACTTCGTTTGCACATAATACTTCATGATCAGTCGTCATTTTTCTCACCAACCCAAGATTTTCAGCGCCAGTCCTGCTTTTTTCACGTCGGCCAATAATTTTTCATGCTGGCTACTGATATTTTCACACCAACTCCTGGTTTTTCATGAAAACTCTTTAGAATATTTAGAAAAATAGATGGCCTCCAATCGTTCTGATGGTGAGAGGGAAGCCACATCTGCTACTCAAAGGGCTGAGATGGTAGCCAACCCTGAGGTTTATGGCACCCGAAGGATCGTGTCCAACAACCATACTCTCTTCAATATGTTAACCCCAGTGCAGAAGGAGTATGCACTGTCTTCAAACTTGCCAATCTGGGATTTCAAAATCCTAGATGAGGTACATGTGCCAAGGTTTGAGGTCGACACACCGTAGTCATTGGTGACCCATGAGAATGACCTACCCTGATATAACATTACCTACAATGGCCATCCTTCTAGAGAAACTAGACACATGGATGTTTACGTCATGAATCCTAGGTTCAAGAACATCTTAGTGAGTGACCATGTCATGGAGAGTTATCCAGCCCTATACGTGAGAACCTTCCATCAGAGTGTTACTAACGAGACCAAAGGCTAGATGTAGGATTGGGAACTGTGGTCTAGAGTCAACTTCACTAGTGAATGGGCCTAAGCGTATTGGGTTCTCTAGACATGTGACTAGTTTTGGGCCGAACTGCGGCGCATCAGTTTGTTCAAGGTGGTGTGGACATCACAGCTTAACTTCTACCTCTAGCCTGAGCTCAGGCCAGATTGGCTTACTCGATGGTCCCTCAATACCAATACCTTTCAACATTATCATGGGAGAGTCGGTATCAGCCTTTGGGATGTTCATTTCATCGGGGGTATTGTAATGCCCCGACCCCAGTTACCCAGAGTCGGTGCATTATTACATAACATTTTTATGATCACAATAGATCAAGTCTTGAAAGACTGATTAGTTTAGTATTCTTGGAAACACGAGATATATTCATATGTATTACATTACATCATAAGGTAAAAAAACAACAACATCTTCTCTTCATATCCCCTCATATTATCCCTGCAAGTCATTCATAAATTATTTCTTCACATCCTAGGAAAAATAAAACATTGAAAGTGGTGATCTCAAATGCACAGTAAGGATAACAATATAGAAGAAACATTCATAAATAAGCATAAACATTTAAGGAAATGTATAACTAAAACAAAATCCTTTTAAACTTGAACTTCAGCATAATATGGAAAACAGAAAATGAAAAAAAATCCATTTACTTATTCACATGGATATTATACTAGTCAAATAAACACCTGAAATATCAATAACCACTTTCATAATGATGGAATTCATAATGCCAGAATATCATAACCATATAGTCAAGGCCTCGTGCCAAGACTACAAATAAAATTTTGTCAAGGCCTTGTGCCAAGACATTAGTTTGTCTCATGAGACCTACCGATGCATCGAGGAGCTATAGCAGGCTCCACCCATCACTTACTAAGTCCAATGCATTCTTCATATTAAAAGTTTGAAACATAACATAAACATTCGTATTAATACTAGTATAAGAAATGTCAATACTTTAACCACAAAACATGAATGGTATAAAAATAGCACATCCATAGTCAAACGTACCTCATTCGATACAATATGAAAGAATTTACTATATCAGATTAACCTCAATTGAGAATAATCAAGGATATTCAAATAGATTAAAATAATCATCAAACTATTGAGAGAAATATCCCCCTTTTCTTGAAAACATTTACAAGTCACAATATTTGTCAAAAAGTCATTTAAAATATATTTTTGAATCAAAGTGTCCCATACCACTTTGAAAATTTTAAAAGAAATTTTGATTTGAAAACTTTAATGTCCATATAAATAAATCCATAAAACCATTTTTAAAACATGGACATTAATGAGAAAGACTTAGAATAATAAATCTTTAAAACATTTTAAAATGATATTTTAGTTGGAGTTCCTAACCAAAAGAGAGACACTTGAATACAAATAATTGAGGTAATAAAAAAAATTAATATCATAAGAATAAAGAGATTCATGATATAATATGTCAATGTACATAATATACAACATATAAAAGTGATTTGGTGTATAACAACAGAGGAGTCTCAATGGAATTTAAATTGAGATGAAATCTCTCATAAAGGCCATATCCTTAGGTTAAGGATAAATCAAAATTATAATGTTGTGTGACAAATATAAATACACTCAATATTATTGGATATTCAGTGTAAAACAATCAAAGGACATTCACACATATTCTTGTAAAAACAACACCAATGAATTGGATGTTTAACTCAACAAATGGAGATTGAGTAAAAATTACTCTTATGAAGTTCATACAGATGACTTGAGAATTTATCAATGGTGTGATTATGTGTATCCAAATTATATCCACAGAAAAGGGAGTGAAAATTATCACATAATCAAATGAATAGTTATTCCACACATAATCTTGGAGTAAAATAATCAATGAAGTATGCGTAAAGCCGAATGAGTGGAAATTGAAATTTCAAATTCCCTTATTGATTTGGTAAATTAAGAAACATACACCCATGATAGAAGGATCATAAAATTATGATGTAAATATCCATGAATTAAAGTATATTGCACAATGAAAAAAAACATGGGCAGTATACACACCACATGCAATAAATAATTGGTGAACAATTGAAATATCATGAAATTAAAAGTGAGATAAGAAACCCCTTACTTTGTAATTTTTCCTTGTTCAAGGGTAGGTTAGCCTCTAGTATATTGGTGAAATAATTTTTATTGAATTCTAAATGAATCATATACATTAATATGATATCATATATGATCATTCAACATTTCTTTGTTAATAATATCTTAGTATTATCGTCGTTTCGGGTGTTAACTTACTCTTCTTCATTTATATGTTTTCTTACATAAGTCATCTTTGTTATGGATAGGTTGTATATTCTTCATATACAGAATCTTATCAAGTCCATAAAAAGTATTTTTAATCATAAAATGGGAATTATACTTGTATGGATACGGTGGGGAATGAATCTCATCGCGTTCGTGGAGATGGTAGTCTGAACGTACGCACGAGCGATAATATCATTATTTTGATATTAAAATAATATATAACTGGATGGTATATCATATATACAGAATAATTATCAAGTTATAATAATTATTTATAGGAATTACACATCATTATTATACCCATTCAAATAATAATGTATGGAATAACAATTACACCACGACGTGGAGACAGTTGGCCGTACGTACGCACATATGGTGACATGTCATTCAAAGGATGGATAGAATACTGAATATGGTTGTACCATATTTATAATATCATCACATTATATAAAATATACTAGATTTATTATTTTATAATGGAAATAACAAATAAATAAGAAGTTGATGAAGAAAGGAACTTGAAAGAGGGTTGTGAAATCATTACCTCTTCTTCAGGTTATTCCTTTTGATTTGATCAAAATGGATCCTTAGGTTGGATTTCTGATCAAACTAAGGCCTCTAGGTTGAAGTAAGGGAAGTTGAGAGAATATTTGGGCAGGATATGGCCTAGACAAAGGGCTTTGAATGTGTAAATTATAGAGAAGGCGGATTACCCTTTTATAAGATGGGTGAAGGGCACCTATGGAAAAGCTAGAAATATTATTTTATAATAAATTCATATTCGGTTTCTAATGGCTCCAAAGTGTATTATTTAAATTTTAAGGTAGGTATGGGTAGAAATACTTTCAACCAATATATTTTGGACAGGTTTGGGTAACTATATTATCTTTATCATTTATATTTAACTCTTAGTTAAATAGTTTGTCATTTACCATGTCTCTTTTTATTTTTATATTATATAGTTAATAAACATACTTATTACCTCCATGCGACCCAAAAGTGGTCCATTAATGATACACCTTTCATTATATAATTCCTTGGGCCTAAGATTAGATTTTTAGGAATATTATATTAATTAATAATATAATTTTTGTTTTAAAATCTCTTTTATGTTAATTATAACACTATTGGGTATTTTGTTTTTGATAATTTCATAAAAGCATTATTACTTCAAAATAAATTTATTTAACCAGTAATAATAAGTCATATTAACCTATAAAATTATTTTATTTCATAAAAAGTCTCAAATTACATTTATTGTGATATTTATAATATCAATTATTTTAATATTTTATTAATTACGTAATTACTACATCACCATTGTGTCATAAATAAATTAAATTATATAAAGTCTAAAAATTATAAGTAAAATACCATTATATAGGAAATCATTTTAGTTTTCTAATGAATATTTATAATCTAATTTATCTTATGTATAACCCTATATCAAACATATTTTAGTTATTAAACATTTTTTATATTTTTTAACTCTTCTTTGAATTAAATAATAATAAACGTCCTAATCTAATTCAAGTGGACCTAAATGTCAATATTTTATTCCTAAGGTTTTTCTGGACCAGATACACTTGTCCAATAGAATTAGGACATGTGTTATGGTAATATTAATATCATTTTTACCCTTAATTACCCTATTTACTTTTAACCATTGTAAATAAAAGTAAAAAGTTACTATTCAACAAAAATTATTGTCATCTCATTAAACAAAACATTACACGTTGAAATTAACCATGTCTCTCATATTTTCAAAATTCCACTCACAGAAGCAGTAATATTATGTTTTATGTGAATTTCCAAATTCTCCCAAGAGGTGGGTAAAAGACGGTGAAAATTTCAATAAAATATTTATATATCTAAAATTATTCTAAACTAACTCCAATTAATTTCATTGAACTTATATAGTTATTATGTATCAATTTTGAATTTAATTAAATTAAAATAAAATAAATAATTATTTAAATAAAAAATTGGTTTTAAACAATAACTAATTGTCTTTTCACTATTCATCAAAAATTGAATGTTTTTAGAAAAATTCCAAAAATTCTCCCTAAGCTAATTTTGATATTCCGAATCAAAAAATGAAGTCCATTTTGAATGATAAAATTTATGAAATTTCAAAAAGTGGGTATTACTATTAATAACGTCTAGTTTTATTGGCTTTGGTGTGTATTAGAACTCAAAGTTGCGTACAACACACGCTACTCTATTATTCAAAGAGAAACATATCGTGGAAACTTGGGGTGTTAAATTCTCCCCTCCATCAAATAATTTATTCCTCTAAATTTTTAAAATTGGGCTTGGGAATATAATGGAAAGTCCCACATCGGAAAAAGAGTCAATAAAACTATCACCTTAAAAGAAAGAATGAGAAGTACCAATGTCACTCAAGATAACTCATACTAGGATTCCATGTAGGAAAACATGGATATGGAAGATAAACTAATTGTCAAGTTCTGATGGAGAGGGATAGAAAACATGATTAGGAGAATGTTAACAATAAGAAATCCACAAACATGTGATGGCTCAAACGGTCATTAGTTTCCTAGTAGGAAAAGTATATGGAAAAAAAAAATTACGTTACATTACATAAAGATGGGGAATTTATTTCCGAGATTGATTAAGAAAATAAAGAGATATACTTACTTTTTAACTATAGTTTCTTTCTTTATAAATTTCCACCACTAACCCATTTATTTAAATGGTGAGTATTAAAGAAGACAAGGTCACACTAGAAGAGCTAGAATAAACTTCTGAAGAATCACACGATCCAAAAAGGATGAACTATATATTTACCTTTTCATTAGAGATTAATCAAAACCAAAATGGTTAGTACGATATCTGATGATCCCCCAAAAGGATATTCCTTTTGAGAAAGAAACACTAATATTATTTCTAAAATTAAACAAACAATACCCCAATGTTAAATAAATACCATTCAATAAACAATTGTCCTTATAATCCATAAATACAATCCAAACTAATATTGAAACTAAAAACTTAGAAGAATTTGGTTATGTAGTCTTCCACATTAAATTGTTTCTCCAAATGACATCAACTACTCTTAAAGTCACATACTTAATAATAATTCACATATTATATATTATAGTTTAATTATTTCCATAAATAACCCAAATCACTATAAATCCACATTAAAAACAAAGATAAAAATACACCATTACTCCTCAAATGAAATCCCATAGTATTCTAATTTCATTGAACATATAGTGTTCCCAAAAAAGCGAACATCTTCCAAAATAACATTTATCACTTAATCACCAAATCATTTTCCTATACTAAGGGTATTAATTTGATAAGACATAAGAACCCAAATCAACTTATTATTGATAAATATAATCATTTAACTAAAAATAATTAGTCACACTAACCAGGGACTTCACGTAGTCTAGTGGTAGGCGATAAATCCCAATTGCACTCTAGTTGTGGGTTCGATTCCAACATATTTTTCCGATGCGACGGGTTGTCACACGGTCTGTGTGTTGTCCTTTTTCAAAAACTATATTTTATAACATTAACAAAATGAGATTAATTCCTCAAAATAACTATAACATAATTTTAATCAGAAATCTTATCTCATACCTTTCATTTTCATCCCAAAATATAATGACATGTAATTGCCTCAAACCCAATGATAATATAAAACCATATGGTTATTTATAACTATACCCACAAGGGAAAAGATAATTATTCCTCAAATATCATTCTCACATGGAAACTTGCGGGGTTACAAATACAAGAGAAAATTATTCCAAAGTAAACCCATCAACAAGGAGTACTAATACTTTTAAACATTTACCCAGCCATTTATTTCCACATAGCATCTTTTTTAAATAGGAAAATATCCTACAGAATAGGGAATTCACTCGGGTAATGGTCTGGTCCCCTACATTTACGGAAAATGATTGTAAATGGATTTTTGGGACCATTTTTTTCTTCCACAGTACTCTTCATTTTTCCTCAGTAATTCTTCACTTTATGTCCTTCTTTCCCACACATAAAGCATTTATTTGTTCCGTTGAGACACTTTCCTGGGTGTCTCCTTCCACATTTCCTACATGATTGAAATTTTGGATTCTTTTCTCTATGGTCTCCACTGCTGGAGCTCTTATAATTCATCACATTTCTCTTCTTTGTTGAGTCCGGGAGTTGGTTAATATATATGATGTTGATAGTATTTTTGGAAAACTGATTTGTCATGAACACGATAACTTTTATGCCTATCAACATTCCATTTTGTTTCTCATTTCCTCGGTTGTTCCCACCTTGTACATAATTCTCAATGTTACTATGACTTCCTTGGACTCCATCCATTGGCTAAAACCAGAAAAAATTGTATGATTAATAGTAGTCATAAAATCATTTAGAGAATATCATGACCCCAAATTCTCAATTTGAAACAACATAGGATTAACCATGTTCATTTATTCTAATCTTATATTAATATACATCAAATTGTATTGTAATGAAAATGTAAATTATCCTATTATTATCCACCGAATGTGTCATAACCGAGAGTGCAGCAAGGCCCGTTGCCGTGCACCAGTTCCCGTTCAAGTCTAGCTCAAAGCGGTGTTTTTGCGTTTTACCCCTAGGTACATATGTGCCAGATCAACCTCTACTTGCTCATATCCAGATAAGGATGTATTGCATGGAAAACTCACAAAATCTATATAGTACCTAAATTATTGGATGTTTTCTATACTAATCCTCAAAGTCTATCCTAGGGATATGTTCTCTAATCAGAGTTTATCTAAATATTGTTTCCAAGGTTTGAACTAAACTTCCTCTGATACCAACTGTAACGCCCTGACCCCAGTGACCCAGATTTAGTGCATTATTACATAACATTGGAATGATCACAAAAGAACAAGTATCGAAGGAAAAATTAGTTTAGTAGTCTTGGGAACACTAGATATATTCATAAGTATTACATTACATCATAAAGTAAAAAAACTACAACAACATCTTGTCCTCATATCCCCTCATATTATCCCTACAAGAAATTCATAAATTACTTCATCACATGCTGGAAAAAATAAAACATTGAAAGGGGTGAGCTCAGATGCTCAGTAAGGATAAGAATATTGCAGAAACATTCATAAATAAGAGTAATCATTTAAGGTAATGTATAACTATAACAAAAGCTTCTTAAAATTGAACTTCATCATAATATGGAAAAGATAAAATGAAATAATGCCATTTACACATTCACATGGATATTCTACAACTCGAATAACCACACACAATATCAATAACCACTTTCATAATGATGGAATACATAATTCCAGAATATCATAACCACATAGTCAAGGCCTCGTGCCAAGACTACAAATAAGAATTTTTCAAGGTCTTGTGCCAAGACACTAGTTTGTCTCATGAGACCTACCAATGCATCGAGGAGCTTTAGCGGGCTCCAACCATTACATACTAAGTCCAATGCATTCCTCATATGAAATGTTTGGAACATAACATAAACATTCGTATTAATACTAGCATACAAAATGTCAATACTTTAACCACAAACCATGAGTGGTATAAAATATCGCATACATAGTCAAACCTAACTCATTTGATACAATATAGAAGATTTTATTGTATCAGATTAACCTCAATAAATAATAATGAAGGTTATTGAAATAGATTAAAATAATCATCAAACGATTGAGAGAAATATCCCCCTTTTTCGTGAAAACATTTAAAAGTCACACTATTTATCAAGAAACCAGTTGAAATTGTTTTTTGAATAAATGTGTCCCATACCACTTTGAAACTTTTAAAATGAATTTTTATTTTAACACTTTAATGTCCATATAAATAAATCCTTAAAACCATTTTTAAAACATGGACATTAATGAGAATTAATTATAATAATAAATCTTTAAAACATTTTAAAATGATATTTTAGTTAGAGTTCCTCCCCAAAAGGGAGACACTTGAATAAAGATAATTGAGGTAATAAAAACATTGTAATATCATGAGAATAAAGGGATTCATGATATACTATGTCAATGTACATTTTATACACCATATAAAACTGATTTGGTGTATAACAACAAAGGAGTCTCAATGGAATGTAAATTTAGATGAAATCACTCATAAAGTTTTTATCCTTAGGCAAAGGATAAATGAATGACATAATTATGTGTGAAAAATATAAATGCACTCAATATGATTGGATATTCAGTGTAAAACAATGAAAGGACATTCGCACATATTCTTGTAAAAACTACACTAATAATTGGATGTTTAACTCAACAAATGGAGATTAAGTAATAATTAATCTTATCAAGTTCATACCGATGAATTGAGAATTTATCAATGGAGTGATTATGTGTATCAAAATTATATCCAAAAAATGTTGAGTGGAAATTATGACATAAGAAAATGAATAGTGATTCCACACATAATATTGGAGTAAAATAATCAATGTAGTATGCATAAAGCCGAATGAGTGGAAATTGAAATTTCAAATTCCCTTATTAACTTGGTTACATACGGAACATTGTTGACGCTCCTTTCATCACAGAATATAAAGATCAGAAAAGGGAATATCTGAGATCAAAGTGATTCAACCTTTGAAGAAAACATCAAAAATCGACAAAGGCATGAACAAAGGATCAACAGCAACTGCACCGCGCAAGTTATCTTACTGTCGCGCAAGTACACTTGCGCGACGCTCTTGGTCGCGCAAGTGACTTGCGCGACCTAAGTGGTAACCGCCCGGTAACCGCCCGGGGTCTTCTCCTGCCTATAAATAGACCCTTTGGGCCCCCCATTTAGAGGATCTTTTTTCAGAAACTCGGATTGATGCTCCCGACGCCCAAGTCTCTTCTCAAAGCTTCCGGAACACTTCTAAGGTAATTTCTTACCTAGAACGGAAGATATAAAGAGAAGAAGGAAGGCCTAAGTGTTGAAACTTATAAACACTTGCGCGCCGACTTATTTCCTTCAAAATAACTTGTGCGTCCCTTTTCTGGAAGAACCTCAAGAGGATTCTAAAGTGATTAAAAAGGAGTCGCTCAAGTATTCTAATACTGGTTGAAAATCGCGCAAGTACCCCACATATCGCGCAGGTATACCTGCGCGATCAATACTTGCGCACCCACGGAAGACTTGTGTGCCTTTCAAGACTTGAGCGCCCCTAACTTTTTGGGTGCCCATCTTGCCCATTTTACCCCTCTTAAGCCATTACATCTTTTTATTTTCAAGATTCAGTCTTCAAGACACTCTTCAAATCCATTTATGGCATGATTTCTTGATTCAACTTCCTTATCTGAAAGGAATTCTGTGGAATATCTCTCAAAACCTAGTGATTTAAATATCCTTATGTCACTAAAGATTGAGAGTTCATTCATTTAACCTCATCCTTTAAAGATGAGAGAATCCTTAAACTGGGTCTCCTTTTTTAGGAATAATCCCCAGTTATAAATCCTTTAATCTGGGCATCCTTCTTTAGGAGTAAGCCCCAAATTATTAAAGTTCCCAAACTTGGGCATCCTCCTCAGGAGTAAGCCCCAAACCTTAATTCCTTTACCTTGGGAATCCTCCTCTGGAGTAAGCCCCAACCTAAAATATGGGCATCCTCCTCAGGAGTAAGCCCCAAACCTTAATCCCTAACCTGGGTCTCCTTTTCAGGAATAAGACTCAGTCATAATCTTGGGCTTCCTTTTCAGGAGTAAGCCCCAAGTCCCCTAACCTGGGCCTCCTTTTTAGGAGTAAGTCCCAGTCATAATCTTGGGTTTCCTTTTCAATAGTAAACCCCAAGCACCCTTAAATTTCTCTTAACCAATCCTAATTTCCCTTTGATTTGGGTTTCCTTTTCAGGAGTAAAACCCAATCATAAGTCCCCTCCTAACTTGGGCATCCTCCTTAAGAGTAAGCCCCAAGATTAGAGTATTCAAATCTCCATGAAGCACATATAACTTTATGGACCCTGTTCATGGATTTCTCCCTAAAAGTGAATCCTAAACCTTCATCTATCTGGGCAGTCATACATACATAAGCCCCAAACAAATTCTTATGATTGCATCTTTCATGGCACAATTGTCTAATTTTTACCAATACCTCTTGTTTCTCACACCGAGCATGACTCACGTGAGCTTAGAGTGTAAAAGTAATTATGACATTCTTCTTTGAGCCATCAATCATAAACATCATACTCCATTACTCGAACTACGTGGGTTCTGATTCCTTTTCCAAAACAAAGGATACGTAGGTAGCCCATTTTTGGGTTCGATCCCAACTTTGAAATAATCCCTGTCCTTCTGAATGACGATAAACTTCAAGTGCCCCACTGAGTGGCTTTAAAACCAGCCTGGTCATCATAATGACCAAGAGACTTTTATATAAATGTTTTGAAGGATACCATTGACCAAGAATCTCTAAACAGATATAGATGATTCTATATTGATGAAGAACCTCGAATACATATAAAAGATTCTCTAAATTTCTTTCATATTTAATCATTTATTGTTAAAACTAAAGGAATGCACATTTTATATTTGGTAATGTAATAAGGATTCACGAACATAACTTAAATCTATAAAGAGAGTCCCGGAGTAGACAATAATTCCCCTCAAAAAGGTTTGATGAGTCTGACCTCCCATCCTCTCGACCAATGCAAATTCCTAAGCCTCATCAGTCCACAAGATAACGAGCGCCTGCCTTTGGAAAGTAGGTCCAAACGAATGTGGAATTATTGGATGTTTCCGGTTCTACGAACAAACCCGCTAGAAACCGATCGGAATGTTTGAATCTCCCGTCCAGGAGGTCATCCCCGAAATCCGTGAGGAAACAAAAATGGTGAACCCGACGTGAATCCTTAACCAAGTTAAAGTGATATTCTTCTTATTTTTTAGGCCCCTTGGGCCAACAAAGCAATCATTGACATGTGCTCATCCAAAAGATGCAGTAGCCGGATTCATCTTGATTATGTCTGTTATATGGAACAAGCACTCTTTTTCTCAAGATCTTCTACAAAATGGCTTTCCTTAAATTCACCTCTGTGAATACTTCTTCTATGAACACCTCTACTGTGAGGTCTGCTGCTGTGAAAACCAATGCTGCTACTCCTGCTGGAATGTCGTCTGCTCTGAGGATGACATCACCAACTCAGCGTCTTCAACGCTGGGTTTCTAATGCACTGGTTAAGGAGTACCGTCGCAATGGTACTATCCCAACTCTGGAGGCCGCTCGTCAAGCCCTCCAAGTTTACAACTCTACCTGGTCGTCCGGACAACGGCGGCTAGCGATCAAGAAGCAGGTGGTGCTGACTACCGTCTCCAACCGTTTCGGGTCGTTATCCCCAGAACGCAATTTCCATTCACTCCCTTACTCTGAGGAAGTGAATGAGCAGGTCCCACAGGACCTTAATTCAAAAAGACAAGAGTCCGTCCCAAGGGATCCCATCAACAATCGCCACCAGACTCATGCGGTAGTGCGCCCTCAACATGATGAGGGTACCGACTCCAGGCATTCAGCTCAGGTTCCTCGAACCCGAGCAGGCAAGATGAACCTCCAGAGACGGAATCCGGTGAACAATGGGAAGGTTGTCATCCCTGCCATCTCCGGAGAAGTCCACCAACCTAACTTGGTGCCGAACAACGAGCAGGCATACACACCTGTCCGTTTTAATTCCGCTGTCCAGCAGACTCGTCTGGCAGCATCACGCCAATCCCGACAGGCAATTCCGGCGGAGTACTATAGGCAGGAACATACACCTGCTTATACATCACCAGTTAGTCAGCAGGCTCGTCTGACTACATATGATGGATCTCGTCAACCACGTTTGGTGAAGTGTAATCCGCAGGCACATACACCTGCTAATACTAATCAAGCCTACCAACAGTCTCGCTTGGTAGTGCACGGAGAAGTCAGTCGGAAAGCCCCGATGACAAACAGGTGGCAGACTCAACTCTCTGCCTCCACACTTGAGTACTGTCAGGATTCACTGACAGGAAAAGGAGGACAGGAGCAGGCACATACACCTACTCCAAGCCCGGAATGGACGTATATCCCCGTTCCGGCGGCTGAAGTCACCAAACATATTTTTTCAATGGTGAAAGAGCAGAAGCAAATTCCTGCTCATATTCTGGATGCTTTCCAGGATATCATAACAGCTTCAGCATCATCTCAGGGATAGACACATAAATATATCCCTAGCAGTGGAGTGACACATCAACGATTCACTCCGGAACAGACACACACATCTGTTCCAGTCCAAGAGGGTTATGGGGCACACTCCCCCATATCAAACGGACAACCAAGTCAGGCACATACACCTGATTTGAGTGGAGATCATCAGCCTAACCTGACCATATTTCCTGATCAGGCACATACACCTGCTCAGAGTAACCACTTTTCTCAACAAGTGGTTTCTAAAGTGAGTAAGAAGGCATCTAAGGAAGAGATCCACCCAGCACAGTCAGGAGATCAAAGGCCAATCTGCAACAAGGCCTTGCTCGATGCTGGAGTTCTTGAAGCCCTCAGACAATTATCTGTCGGAAGTCAAGATTCTACTCCCTCAGTTCCCAATAATTGGAACATTAATTTTGAAGGTCTTCAACAGACACTTCCTCACGAAGGCTTTCTTCATGAAAGTTTGGTCAATCTTGAAGTTTCTTCTTCAGATGAGAGCCACAGGAACCCTCTGCGTGGTCAGAAGACCAAGGAGCAAGAGATTTCATCTTTTGCTGTAACCCATCATGACGGTCCTCCTCATGGTGACGAACTTCGCTGCGAAAGTCCTCTCCGCAGTAGTGATTCACGTTGTCTCGAAAATTTTTCAGAAGGCAATGTAGTGACGAGAAAGCCCTCCTATCTCGAGGCACTTGCAAACGTAAAGCCAGTCATGTCTGATGCTTTACTATCGGCAGGTGAAACTCTTTCTCAATCAGAGGATAGTCTGGGGTTCAGGTTATTCTCCGAACCATCCCCAGGTCATTCATCTTTGAGCATGAATAGTGATATCTCTACCAATCTTGTTGAATCCGATGAAACAAAAAGGAAACACCAACTCTGGTCAAAACAGGTAGAAGAATCTTCATTTAATGATAAAGAGGAAATGCTGAACATGAGGAAAAAACTGGAAAAAGGTGAAGTACTAGTCATGTTTTGGCCTTTGGCTAACTCCCAGTATGACATTCCAAAGATGTTGACGGATGATGGAATCCATGATATTCGTCTCAACATATGGAAGACTCTTTGTCAATTGAAGAAGAAAGTATTATATTACGGTGATTATGAAAATTATATTAAGATAATAGAAGGGTTACAACCAGATTGATTTGGCATCTTTATCAGTCTCTCGGTATCCGAAGGCTGAAAAGCAACAAAGAACCCTTCAACGTTCATGCCTTGGCGCACTAAGAAAATTGCGTCAGTTAATTGCCAATGCTCCATCTGATGTTCATATCAGAGGATGGGGTGTTCACGGAGCACTACATTTCACAGTGCTTTGTAGTCAGCAAAGCCCACCAAAAATGGTCTCATGCAATGTTATTGCCCATGGCCGGCCACAGTCAATGGTCTTTGTTCATAATAAAAAGCTTGCTCAAGAACAGGCTTCAACTAGGTCCTCTCAAAATCAAGTATATAGAGAACATGTTGTTGAATTTATCCTACATCAAGCAGGCGAGAATATTGCACAAGCCTCTCGTCTAGAGCAAACATGTCATCAAATGACAGAAGTTTCAGAAATCATCCAACGGTCTGTTGAACCAGGTGATAAAAGTGGATACAGGTTAATGCATCCAGCTAATTTTCTAACTAAGATTCGCAAGATCAAGAGAGATTTTAAGAAGATCTCAGACATAGCATGTCAAGAGACACCCCAGCTTGTTAGACTGGGGACTTCTCTAACCCAACCCTCAGAGTCAACAAATGGGATTCGAGGAGTTGAGCGGAAGCAGCAAGAACATCCCCAGTCCACCGGACTGGGGACTTTTTCAAATCCTCAATCCCTCCCTCAGAGAAAGTCAGTATTCTCTCGATTAGGGAATAAGCCTCAAGAGGAACGAAGAGCCAAGCTATCAAGAGATTCTCTCCAAGTGACGGTTCTCCAAGAAGTTCCTGAGGGATCAAGTCAACGGAATGCCATGTCTCATCATGGACATGGAAGAAGACAATATCACAGAAATGCTGATAGAAAGGATTCCATGCAGTATGCATCCATTAATGTCATCAATGTCGTTGCTGCTGATTCACCAGATGAGGCTCAATCAGAGGGATCAGCCGAAGAGGTTCCTGCTCAAGAAGTTGCGCACACAGACCTAAATGAAGAAGGTGTGCGCACACGTAATCAAAGGCTTACCCAAAATATGAGTATTCCTTCAAGTAACCCACTTCCCCCTCTCCGAAAAGGATCCAATAAGGGGAAAGGAAAGAATCAGGTTACTTCTCACCCTTCCTCTGAAGGAGGTCAATCTCTCTCATTAGAGCAAAGGTTTTCACAACAGGAGGAAGAAATGAAAGAATTAAGAAGGTTGAATGTAGAACTACTTCAGAGTAGTCTACTTCTTAAGGATGCTAAAGTCCGAAAGCCAAAGGAATTTGTTGTAACTACTGAGATGGATCAGGAATATCCTCCTTTATCAGTACACCCTCAGAGGTCTAATCCTACGGGTCAAATGCAACAACGGTTGGTAGCACTACCATCAGTTGCAGCACCAACCACCACGTCTGTCCAAGCTCCATTCATCGCACCTACCCAAAACCAAGTTCAACCTGATGTTTCTCAAAAGTTAATAACTATTATTGAGTCATTAACAGCTCGGTTAGAAACTATGGAAGGGAAACGGGCGCAAGTTCAACCTGAAAAGAAAGTTTACCCTGAATGGGTAGATTCAATTTCTCCTCCATCCAGTTTTGGAAACCCTGTTTTTCCTACTTTCAATGGATCAGGCGACCCCGAACAACATTTGACGCATTACGTGTCTTGTTGTGATCCAATGATGGGAACTCCAGAGCAGCAAGAAGCAGTGAAATTCAGATGCTTCGTGCGAACCTTTCAAGGACCATCTTTTGTCTGGTATACAAGCTTGCAATCCCGGTCAGTCATCGGATGGGAGGAACTTCGTCAAAAATTCCTTCTTTAGTTTAGCTCAACTTTTCCAAAAATGACAGTTTTCGATTTTACAAACTGCAAGCAAAGGTAGAATGAAAGAGTCTCTGATTTCATTGCTCGTTGGAAGGGATTAACATATTCCCTGAGTTTAGCACTCCCTCAGGAGGAATTGTTGCCAATCTGTGTGGCAAATTTGCGTGACGAATTACGCACGCCATTGATCCCTGTGAAATACACAGGAGGGTTTCGAGACCATACTTCAATCGCTCAACAGATTGAAGATTCCCTTATACAGGCTAAGGTTAAATCTCGTATAATTCCATCAGCTCCAGTAATAAGAATGGGTAAAGCGGAAACTTCTACAGTTATGCTTAAACAAGCACCTGTACCTATTTCTACTTCAAAACCTTCATCTTCTCGAAGGGCTCCACCTCCTGAACGCCAACAACAAAGGCTGTTTCGTCCAAATGATCAAAAAGATCAACGACTAAAACAATTTGAGGATATGAAGAGTAAAACATACTCTTTCCGAAGTGAGCAAGTTCCTGGTTACTTCATTTCAGCTCTGGAAAATAATTTGGTTCAATTACCAGTGCCCAAGAGGCCAAACAAGGAAGGAGATGAAAACCGTCCCAATTATTGTCCCTTTCATCAAATGCTGGGGCATCCCATCCAGGAGTGTTTTGTCTTTAAAGACCTCCTGCAAAAGATGGTCGACTTGGGACAAGTCAAATTGAAGGGTTCTTCAGCTCATGTAGCGTGTATTACTGCTACAGATCCAGAGGAAAGAGGCGAGTGGCAGGAAGTCAAAAGCAAAACTGCGAAAAAATATGATGATTGGATGGTCAGAAAGACAATCAATCGGACCCATTCCATTTTGCGAACACAATTGAAGAATCCAATTGTGTCTCCTACAAAAGCTGCAGTAAAGCCTCCATCAAAAGACAAATCCTCAAAAGGGCAGCGCAATTCAAAAAAGAAAAAGGAATCAGGAGAAGATGAGTATGTATCAAAGCCTAAATTGTCTTTGACTCTGGAAGATTTCATGCCATCTACTTCAAAGCCACGAGCACCGTCCCACCAAACGGCACAGCCTAAACAGGCTAACCAGGCAGAGTCTTTATCAGACGAAGAGTTAATCTTTGGTTCTGTTAATATGATTCAATTAACAAATCCATATTCCAGTCTTGATGAGCCTGAATTACTTGTATCAAATAAGGTAATCTGAGGAAGTTCTAGAGTTTCAGGATATAGGGGAAGACGTGGATCTTTCCGAAGCCACTACTCTAATTTTACCCCTGCTAGCACTGTATATGCAGCAGAAACTCGTGGTAGAGCCCTTCAGCGAGCTCAAAAATAACAAGCAAGTTCTTCTGCCAATGGCCAACTCAGTTTTGGCACAGTTATTTTGGAAGACCGATTAAAGGTTCCATCTTCTTTATCTCAGCAAGTAAATGGATCTAATCAGTCTAATCTTCCAAAACCAAGGATGTTGCCAACTTCAATACAAGATGCATCAGCTTCCAAAGCATCTGCTTCCAAGGTACCTGCTAAACCGCATATTCCTATTGGGAAACGCAGACCTCTAGATCAAAAGTATGATATATTGAAACACTTGGCCCAAGTACCAGCCAAGATATCAATTTTGGATGCTTTGAATCTTTCAAAAGATCTTCGGGAAGCACTCATCAAATCTTTGTCAAGTCCTCAAGAGTTTGAAGCTGAAATTGCTGCAGCTGAAATCTATCACATAGAGAATAATCCTGAAGAATTCAATGCAGTGATATCTTTTACTGATAAAGATGAAGATGATGTTTTGCATGGGCACATAAAACCTTTGTACTTATCTGGAAAAGTCAATGGTTTAGATGTTCGAAGAGCTTTCATTGACAATGGTTCAGGAGTCAACCTCATGCCCATTAGTACACTTCGTCGATTGGGCCTTACGGATTCTGATTTATCTCTTTCTACCATGATGATACAAGGATATGATAAAAATGAACAAGAACCACGGGGAGAAGTTACAATCAGAACTCAGTTTGGAGATCTTGTATCCAATTTGGATTTCATGATTGTTGATCAAGACTCAGCTTTCAATATCTTGCTTGGAAGACCCTGGCTACATCAGCATGCAGCTATTCCTTCATCATACCATCAATGTCTCAAATATTGTTTTGATGGTCAAGTTGGAACATTGTATGGTGATAAGGCCCCGTTCAAGACATGTGAGTCTCAATACATTGAGGCGGAATTTTATCACATGAAGGGAAGAGAAAAATCTACAATGAAGGAAATTACCAAAGTTAATGCTCCATATGGTTTGGAGAAAATTCCAATAAATCCATTTTCACATATGAGTACAGATTATGTGTTACCTATCATTCAAATTGACAAAATAGTCCCAAATCAAAATACTCTTATGGAAAGATCCGTAATGTCAATTACGGCGATCGAGCCAGACAACATGGGAGAAATTGGTAACCTACCAAGCAGTGATGAAAGCATAAGTGGTGATGAAGTCCAACAAGTCTATACTTCGCTAATCAGGCCAGAAGAAGTTATAGCAACACCAGAGGTGAATAATGATGTCGATTCTCGATCCATCATCTCCTCTTTGATTCCCAAAGAAGACCCTTTATCATCAATAGGGTCGGAAATGGAAGCTTCTTCTTCAAAATGTAAAATTTTGACATCTCTTATGATAATGAGAATTTTGTTTTTTCATCTACTTTGCAAGTAGAAACGGAAGAAATAACACATGATGAAGAGGAATAGGAAGTTCTTAGAGATGCTCCTCCAGCATTTGAAGAGGGTATCTCTACCACTGTGGATGAACTCAGAGAAGTAAATCTGGGTACATAGAAAGATCCACGCCCCACTTTAATTAGTGCGGCCATGACCCTTGAAGAGCAAGAGATGTAAATTTCTTTTCTAAAGAAAAATAAAGATATTTTTGCTTGGAATTATACAGAAATTCCTGGGCTTGATCCTGATGTTGCTACTCATCATTTGGGTTTACCAAAAGAACATCGAGGTTTTAAACAAGCCACGAGAAGAACACACCCAACCTATGCTTCCAAAATTGAAGTAGAAGTGGATAATATGATCAAATCCAACTTCGTCAGAGAAGTTCAATATCCCAAGTGGTTGGCTAATATTGTCCCTGTAAAGAAGAAGAACTGACAAATTAGGGTTTTCATCAATTTCAGAGATCTTAATCGGTATTGTCCTAAAGATGATTTCCCAGTTCCGATTACAGAACTCTTAATTGATGCGACGGCTGGCTATGAAGTACTTTCTTTCATGGATGGATATTCTGGATATAATCAGATCCGAATGGCCCCAGAAGATGAGGAATATACAGCCTTCAGAGCTCCTCAAGGTGTGTTTTGTTACCGGGTGATGCCCTTTGGTTTAAAGAATGCAGGTGCAACATATCAACGCGCCATGCATCGTATCTTCAAACCTCTTTTAGGGAAGTTTGTTGAATGCTATGTAGATGATTTGGTGGTTAAATCCAAACAACGTTCTAATCACTTGGCTGATTTGGAAGTCATATTCCACAAGCTTCGACAACATAATTTAAAGATGAACCCCTTAAAATGTGCTTTTGGGGTAACCTCAGGAAAATTCCTCGGCTTTGTTGTACGCCATCGTGGTATTGAAGTCGATCCTGAGAAGACCAAATCAATCCTTGGTATGTCACCTCCTCAGAATTTGAAATAATTAAGAGGACTTCAAGGACACTTAGCCTATATTCGGCGTTTCATCGCCAATTTGGCAGGAAAAAGTTTACCCTTTACCAAATTATTGAAGAAAGGAGTCACTTACCAGTGGACTGAAGAATGTCAAGAAGCATTTGATGTTCTCAAGAAATACCTCTTGAGTCCACCAGTACTCATGCCACCTGTTGAGGGTAGACTGCTTATCCTCTATGTGACAGCTTTAGAGCGATCATTGGGTTCCTTTCTCGCTCAAAAGAATGATGCTGGGAATGAAAATAGTCTCTACTATCTTAGTAGAACTATGCTTGAAGCCGAAACCCGGTATTCAAGTATTGAAAAGTGGTGCCTAGCATTAATCTTTGCAGTTCAGAAACTAAGACACTACCTGCAACATCATGAGGTCCAATTGGTATCTCGTAATAATCCGCTCAAATTCATCCTTAGTCATCCAATGCTTACAGGACGTCTGGCAAGGTGGGCGGTTATTCTACAGCAGTTCGACATTCAGTATGTGTCTCAAAAGGCAATTAAGGGCCACGCTCTGGCTGAACATACTTCAGTGTAAGACACGTATTCAGATATCAAACTCCCTGATGAGGAAGTTTTCTCTATTCAAGAGAGTCCTCAAACATGGGAAATGTATTTTGATGGTTCTTCTAGAAGTCCAACAGGGAAGAAAATGGAAAATCCTAAATTCAACAAAGTTGGTTTAGGAATTGTGCTCATTTCTCCAGATAAGGAAGTGTTACCTTATTCCTTTTTTTTGTGGGAAGGTGGTACCAATAATGAAGCTAAATACCAAGCTCTCATTACAGGCTTGGAGTTAGCGCTTCAAGCACAAGTGAATCACTTAAAGGTGAAAGGTGATTCAGACCTGGTAATCAAACAAGTCAATGGGGATTATGCCATCAGAAAAGAAGAATTAATCCCTTTGTATGATTACGTCAGAGAGTTAATGTCGGAATTCCCTTCAGAACCGACATTTTCTTATGTCCCAAGATCACAAAATGCTCAAGAAGATGCACTGGCTAATATAGCCACAGCTTTAGCAGATCCAAATCGGGACGAGATAACCATCTGTATTGCCCACCGTCATGCAATTTCACCTTATGTTCAAGTCAGAACAGAGGAAATTAATGAAATTAGTCCCATTCCTGAACCGTATGGTCATACTACAGGATGGATGTCACCTATCAGGGAATACCTTCAAAATAGAACACTTCCACCTGATAGAGCCGATAAAGAACAAATTCGGCGACGTGTGGTCAATTTTACTCTTTATGATAGCCCAAACCACCTCGAGAAAATTCTCTAAAAACGTGGTTTTGATGGAGTTCTCTTCAGATGTATTGATGGTGAAGAGACAATGGCTATCATAAAAGAAGTGCATGCAGGAGTCTTTGGTGCCCACCAGTCTGGACATAGACTGTCTGATCAAATTCAAAGGCTTGGATACTTTTGACCTTCAATGATACAAGATTGTGTTAATTTTACAAAGAAGTGTCATTCATGCCAAGTATATGCCAACTTCATTCATAAGCCTCCAGAGTTGCTTCATACAGCTAAATACTCATGGCCATTTTCCACATGGGGAATGGATGTGGTGGGACCTTACCCTTCAGCTACGACCAAGCAGTTTAAGTACATTCTTACTGCTACTGATTTCTTTTCCAAATGGGAAGAGACAGTACCTCTCAAAGAAGTCAGTTCTAAATGCATTGTTAGCTTCATCAAGTCTAACATCATTACTAGATTTGGTGTCCCTCATACCATATTGACGGACAACGGAACCAACTTCTTTTCTTCTGAGGTAAAGAAATTGTATCAAGAATAAAACATTAAGTCCAACCATTCATCTCGATATCATGCAACGGCTAATGGCCAGATAGAAGCCTTCAACAAGACTCTTTCAAATATACTGCAAAAGATGGTGGATAAATATAAGAGGTCATGGCCTGATAAACTCTTTCATGCTTTATGGGCTTATCGGACTACCACTCGCAATGCAACGCGGTCAACTCCATATTCATTGGTATATGGAACAGAAGCAGTCTTTCCAATTGAAGTTCAATTGCCATCACTCAGAATAGCCATTTTTGATCAGTTATCTACAGATAAGAAATCCCAAAAGTGGTTGAATGAATTGGAACAGTTAGATGAGAAAAGATTGTGCACTTTGCACCACTTGGAAATCTATCAGAATCGAATAGCACGAGCTTTTAACAAAAAAGTTCGTCTTCATTCATTCATTCAGGGAGAATTGGTATTGGTTCTCAGAGCACCAATGATACCAGGAAAGAAGCCTCCCAAGCTTGAACCAAAATGGGAAGGACCTTATTCAATACATAAGGTCTACTCCAATGGAGCGTATTCTCTAATCTCAATGGATGGAGAACACATCACGACTCCAACTAATGCCATATTTCTGAAGAAGTATTTTGTATAAACACAAAATATTTTTCCCAGATCCAAAACAGTCACATTGGTTCATGATATGTCCTACATGACACTAAACTGTATTATGTCCTATCTACATGACATTAAACTGTACAGAAGTTCCTTATTTGTCCGAGATGACATTAAACTATATTGTGTCTTAGCAACATGACATTAAACTGTGTGGCACTTTCATCGTCCAGCATGACGTTAAACTATAAAAAGCCCCCAGAACTGATATCCTCATATTGGTTCACCTTAGTCCTAGCTACATGACTTTAAACTGTACAGCACCAGTTCATCCTTGCTTTATGACGTTAAACTATACATCAATGGTCCAGTATGACTTTATACTGCAACTTCGTCCCACACGACATTAAACTATGAAAAAGTTCCCTAAACCGTCCAGCATGACCTTAAACTGCATCATCCCTGGTCCATGTATATGACCATAAACTATTTTCAAATCCCTTATGTCCAGCAAGACGTTAAACTGTGACGTCCTAACTACATGACGCTAAACTATATAAAAGTCCCTCACGTCCGTAAAGACGTTAAACTATATAATCATCAAAGGTCCAACATGACATTAAACTGCACCATCCACGGTCCATGCATATGACCTTAAACTATTCGCACTTTCGTCCAACATGACATAAATGGTGTGTTATTTTGTCCTTACTTCATGACATTAAACTGCACAGTCCCCCTTTCATCCAATATGACGTTAAACTATTTTATCCCCATCGTCCTAACTACATGATGCTAAACTGTATAGAAAATCCTTGATATGTCCTACATGACATTAAACTGTATTTTGTCCCTGATACATGACACTAAACTGTGCAGCACCAATAGTCCTAACTGCAAGACTTTAAACTACATAGTCCCTTTTTTATGTCCTACATGACATTAAACTGTGCATCGTTAAGGTTGTTATTACCTCTTGTTTCTCACACCGAGTATGAATCACGTGAGCTTAGAGCGAACATCAACCATAACACTCCATTTGGGCCACTAACCATGTGTAAGTCCCAACAATATTTTTTATTAGATCATTTTCCACAAGAACAACTTTATCATTAATTCATTATTTAATTGAACTACATGGACTTTGATCCTTGCCCTCCAGGCTGGGTATGTAGGCAGCCTCCCAAGGTTCAAGCCCAAAAAACAATCTCTTCACATCGGTTCACCACCATCTCATATGATGTTGATTCGTGAAACCGCCCCTGGAATCAATATCTTTACATTGATTCACTTTCGTCCTTGTTATATGACGTTAAACTATACAAAACTTTTGTCTGGTACGACAATAAAATACAATATTCTTTGATTTCCTCATTTGAGAAGGAACCATTATTGACATTGATTTTTTAAATCATGTTTCATTTCAAAAGACTAAGTGCATACATGGTAATGCCTAAACTTTTTATCTCAGGTTAAAACATCATTGCACTAAAGTCCCCTTTCACCCTTCACATGTACGAACCAAATTTGTACAAAGGGTAATTCTAGAACTACGTGGGCTTGATTCCCATCCTTATGGGATACGTAGGAACGTTCGAGTATCCCTCGAATCCAGCCCCAAGTCTTTTGGGCCTAACCCCAAATTTCACTTTCAGTCCCTTGGCTGAAAAGTCCTCATGAAAACACACACTGTGTATTCATTATCATGGTCCGAATTCTATGACCCTAAACTAAGATTTCTCATACTTTCATCCTGTACGACGTTAAACTTCATTTCAAGAACTACGTATGGCTTGATTCTCATTCTTATGAGATACGTAGTGAAGTCCAAAATTTCAATTCAGGACCCAGCCACAACATGATTATGGTTTTAATTGACCTATGTATCTCTATATACATTGGAAAATACCCATATTTATGTGTTATAATCCTAACCTTAAATATTTTCAGATCTTCATAACCCTTTTCATGACTTCTAATCACAAAAATGTCAAACTTCTGAGAATTCTTTTGCCTGACTATGCAGCACGTTCCCATAGGTGGCCTTGCATAAACAGTCCGCATAACAGACTTGTCAGTCGAAAGATGCTATTTATTTGACCATGCAGCCAATGCCCATAGGTGGCCCTGCATATTTCAACCCCTTAACGGGTTTTGTTAAATAATAGTAACTTCATTCTTGGTAAGAATGCCTCTTTTGTCCTTATTTGTCTTAAACGACAGTATGTAGGGATCCGCAAAAAATATCCATCCTTAACATATTTGTCCCATATCCTTTTTCATGATCTGAAAGTATTCAAGTCTATGGTTTATTCTTCTTCCCTACATTTGGGTCAGACCTTCGTAGGAGTGATATTCATCCAGTTCTTCGATATTCTTGTTCGTAAATATCTTCTCCATATTCAAGTACCACTTTCCATACAAAAAACTCTATACTTTAGAAAATTTGAATCTCCATAAACTTTCACTGGCTTTTAGCACTAAGAAAGTAAATTTCTGGGAGTTCTTTTGCCTGACTATGCAGTACATGCCCATAGGTGGCCTTGCATAAACAGTCCACATAACAGACTTGTCAGCCGAAAGATGCTATTTATTTGACCATGCAGCCAATGCCCATAGGTGGCCCTGCATATTTCAACCCCCTAACGGGTTTTGTTAAATAATAGTAACTTCATTCTTGGAAACTACTTCTTCTAATGCCTTTTATCTCTTTTTCATATCATTCCTCAGATTCAAATATTCTTAAACCATATTTTACATATTTTCTCTCATACTTGAGTATGGTAATTTGTTTTCAGATAAATTGTCAAGGAATTGAATCCATTTTAATCCATTTTGGTCAAAGCTATTTCGACCTTAAACATTAGCCCCTTTATGTCCGACGTGCATGAATTTAAACTGCCCACACAAAAGACAAAGGAACTCTGAATAAAAGTCAAGTTCCAGCTCACTAAATATACATTTTTTGTATGATTTAGGTAATATTGAGCAATTAAAAGGTTCAAAGTTTGTAGGATTATTTGTAATAATCCTAGTAAAAATCAAACTATGATTACTAGGCCCATTGGCTTAAGTAAATTTGAAGCAGGTAATGAAAGAATGCAGGTACAAATGATTGAAGACCAAAGTGTTTTTCATTGATACACAAGAGTTAGAAGGACATCCACAGATTGGAGTCTCTTCTCTTTTTCGAGAATTACAAGAGGCTTTCAACATAACACTTCATTTGATTTATGGCATCCCGAGCTTCATTAGCAACCACCTGGAATTCATTCATTCAACTGGATAAAATAAGAGATGCAGTGATACCAGCTCTTCTTGGAACAATTGTAAAAGGATGTTCTTGAGTGCGGTTTGAGAAAATTTTCTACTGATCAAACAGTGACTCTGTTTCTTTCCAAGAGACTTGGAAGATGGATACATAGATTTTAGAATGGAGCATTGGAAGTAAAGAGCCATTTGGAGAGAGTACTCTTTTCAGATATTGCTCTAATACCATGTTTGTCTTCTCTCCACCAACCATTAGTGGAAAACATTTCATCCCATAGGTTTTCCTTTTTTATATCTGCAAGGAAATGACATGGAGGACGAATTTGAAAGTTCAAACCATTGTTGTTACTCTTAATGCACAGCATAACCGAAAGAGAGAAGTAGCAGTGCAGCTGCATCTCAGGTGTATAATTGTTTGCATTTGGAACATTGACTACTTGCAGATGACCATGACCACACAGAGACAGGTAGATGCTCTGTGGGAAATTAAGATGATATTTCTTCAAGTACTTATCCAAATCTGGGAAAGTGCTGTCGCAGATATCATAGTAATCATGGCCAATAATGTTCATCATGTCATCAATCCGCTTGCTAGCCAGTTCATCAGCCGTTCCAATTCCCTTAGGATCCATTGAATCTGCACAAAAATTGAACAAATTTAACTCTTAAATGGGTTTATTTTTCTTAAAATTTGTGAAAGAATTTGAAAAAAATGGCCAAGGCATTAAGTCGCGCAAATATAAACAATGGCGCGCAAGTATTTCGTGTGCCGCGCTAGTTTTTTGAAGCGCAAGTATAAACCGCACAAGTATGAATACCTTTACAGGAGCGCGACAGTGAGGGAACAGTATAAAAAGAGGCTTGCGCGGCTTAGGTGACTTGCGCGGCGAGAGCTCGAGAAGGTATGAAGTCCGGAAATCCGGATACTTGTACGGAGGTGAGGCCATGTATTTATAGGCCAGGAAGCCTATCTGCGCGCCGTACCCAGAGCCCTTATGGCCTGCGCGATGCAAACTTGCGCGCCGCCCTCTGCGCACTGAAGACTTGCACGCCCCCCCTTTTCCTTTGAATGGATTCGATTTCCTCAGAGTCAAATCCTCATTTCTCTCCAGATCCAACTCTGAGGGGGGACTTTTGTTGACTCTCCTTTCGTCACAGACTCTAAAGATCGGAAAAGGGAATATTTGAGTTCAAAGTGATTCAACCTTTGATGAAAACATCAAAAATCGACAAAGGCATGAACAAAGGATCAACAACAACTGCACAGCGCAAGTTATATTACGGTCGCGCAAGTACACTTGCGCGACGCTCTTGGTCGCGCAAGTGACTTGCGCGACCTAAGTGGTAACCGCCCGGTAACCGCCCGGGGTCTTCTCCTACCTATAAATAGACCCTGTGGGCCCCCCATTTAGAGGATCTTTTTTCAGAAACTTGGATTGAAGCTCCCGACGCCCAAGTCTCTTCTCAAATCTTCCGGAACACTTCTAAGGTAATTTCTTACCTAGAACGGAAGATCTAAAGAGAAGAAGGAAGGCCTAAGTGTTGAAACTTATCAACACTTGCGCGCCGACTTATTTCCTTCAAAATAACTTGCGAGTCCCTTTTCTGGAAGAACCTCAAGAGGATTCTAAAGTGATTAAAAATGAGTCACTCAAGTATTCTAATACTGGTTGAAAATCGCGCAAGTACCCCACATATCGCGCAGGTATACTTGCGCGATCAATACTTGCGCGCCCACGGAAGACTTGCGCGCCTTTCAAGACTTGCGTGCCCCTACCTTTTTGGGTGCCCATCTTGTCCATTTTACCCCTCTTAAGCCATTACACCTTTTTCTTTTCAAGATTCAGTCTTCAAGACACTCTTCAAAGCCATTTATGGCATGATTTCTTGATTCAACTTCCTTATCTGAAAGGAATTCTCTGGAATATCTCTCAAAACCTAGTGATTTAAATATCCTTATGTCACCAAAGATTGAGAGTTCATTCATTTAACCTCATCCTTTAAGGATGAGAGAATCCTTAACCTGGGTCTCCTTTTTTAGGAATAATCCCCAGTTATAAATCCTTTAATCTGGGCATCCTTCTTTAGGAGTAAGCCCCAAATTCTTAAAGTTCCCAAACTTGGGCATCCTCCTCAGGAGTAAGCCCCAAACCTTAATTCCTTTAACTTGGGAATCCTCCTCAGGAGTAAGTCCCAACCTAAAATATGGGCATCCTCCTCAGGAGTAAGCCCCAAACCTTAATCCCTAACCTGGGTCTCCTTTTCAGGAATAAGACTCAGTCATAATCTTGGGCTTCCTTTTCAAGAGTAAGCCCCAAGTGCCCTAACCTGGGCCTCCTTTTTAGGAGTAAGTCCCAGTCATAATATTGGGTTTCCTTTTCAAGAGTAAACCCCAAGCCCCCTTAAATTTCTCTTAACCAGTCCTAATTTACCCTTGATTTGGGTTTCCTTTTCAGGAGTAAAACCCAATCATAAGTCCCCTCCTAACTAGGGAATCCTCCTTAGGAGTAAGCCCCAAGATTATAGTATTCAAATATCCATGAAGCACATATAACTTTATGGACCCTGTTCATGGATTTTCTCCCTAAAAGGGAATCCTAAACCTTCATCTATCTGGGCAGTCATACATACATAAGCCCCAAACAAATTCTTATGATTGCATCTTTCATGGCACAATTGTCTAATTTTTACCAATACCTCTTGTTTCTCAAACTGAGCATGACTCACATGAGCTTAGAGTGTAAAATTAATTATGACATTCTTCTTTGAGCCATCAATCATAAACATCATACTCCATTACTCGAACTACGTGGGTTCTGATTCCTTTTCCAAAACAAAGGATACGTAGGTAGCCCATTTTTGGGTTCGATCCCAACTTTGAAATAATCCCTGTCCTTCTGAATGACGATAAACTTCAAGTTCCCCACTGAGTAGCTTTAAAACCATCCTGGTCATCATAATGACCAAGAGACTTTTATATAAATGTTTTGAAGGATACCATTGACCAAGAATCTATAAACAGATATAGATGATTCTCTATTGATGAAGAACCTCGAATACATATAAAATATTCTCTAAATTTCTTGCATATTTAATCATTGATTGTTAAAACTAAAGGAAAGCACATTTTATACTTGGTAATGTAATAAGGATTCACGAACATAACTTAAATCTATAAAGAGAGTCCCGGAGTAGACAATAATTCCCCTAAGAAAGGTGTGATGAGTCCGACCTCCCATCCTCTCGACCAATGCAAATTCCTAAGCCTCATAAGTCCACAAGCTAATGAGCTCCTGCCTTTGGAAAGTAGGTCCAAACGGATGTGGAATCATTGGATGTTTCCGGTTCTACGAACAAACCTGCTAGAAACCGATCGGAATGTTTGAATCTCCCGTCCATGAGGTCATCCCCGAAATCCGTGAGGAAACAAACATACACCCATGAAAGAAGGATCATACAATGATGATGTAAATATCCATGAATTAAAGTATATTACACAATAAATACAAACATGGGCAGTACACAAACCACAAGAAATAAATAAGTGGTGAACAATGGAAATCTCACAAAATTAAAAGTGAGATAAGAAACCCCTTACATTGTACTTTTTCCTTGGTCAAAGGTTGGTTATCCTGCTGTATAATGGTGAAATAATTGTTATTTAATTATAAAAGAATCATATACATTAATATGATATCATATATGATCTTTTAACATTGCTTTGTTAATAATATCTTAGTATTATCTTCGTTTCTAGTGTTAACTTAATCATTTTTTTATATGTTTTGTTACATAAGGTGGGTTTGTTATGGATAGTTTGTATCCTATTCATATATATAATGATATCAAGTCCTTAAACATTATTTTTAATCATAATATTAGAATTAGACTTTTATGGATACGATGGGGAATGAATCTAATCGCGTTCGTGGAGACTGTAGTCCGTACGTACGCACGAGCGATAATATCATTATTTTCATATTAAAATCATATATAATTGGATGGTATATCATATTTACAGAATCATTATCAGGTTATACTTATTGTTTACATGAATTACACATCATTATTATACCCATCCAAATAATAATGTATTGAATAACAATTACACCATTACGTGGAGATGGTAGGTTGTACGTATGCACGTATGGTGAAATGTCATTCAAAGGATGGATAGAATACTCAATATGGTTGTAACATATCTATAATAACATCACAGTATATAAAAAATACCGGAGTTATTATTTTAGAATGGAAATAACAAAGAAATAAAAAGTTGAAGGAACTTGAAAGAGGGTTGTGAAAACATTACCACTTCTTCGGGTTTTTCCTTTTGATTTGATCAAAAGGGCTCCAAAGGCTGGATTTCTGATCAAACTAAGGCCTCTAGGATAAAGTGAGGGAATTTGAGAGAATATTTGGGCAGGGGATGGATGAGCCAAAAGGATTTGAATATGTAAATTACAGATAAGGGGGATTACCCTTTTATAAGAGGGGCGAGGGGCACCTTTGGAAAAGTTAGAAATTTTATTTTATAATAAATTCATATTCAGTTTCTAATGGCTCCAAAGTGGATTATGTAAAGTTTAATGTTGGGATGGGTAGAAATCCTTTTAAAAAATAGATCTTAGATGAGTTTTTGTCACTGTATTAACCTTATCATTTATATTTAACTCTTAGTTAAATAGTTTGACATTTACCATGTCTCTTGGTATTTTTATATTATATAGTTAATAAAAATACAATATACCTCAAAACTACCCCCAAGTGGTCCATTAATGATACATATATCATTATATAAGTTCTTTGGCCGATCCTTGGATTTTGAGGAATAGAATATTAATTAATAATATAATATTTGTTTTAAAAACTCTTTTATGTTAATTTTAACAGTATTGGGTTTTTTTTATAATTTCATAACAGCATTATTACTTCGAAATAAATTTATATAACCAATAATAATATGTCATATTAACATATAAAATTAGTGTAATTCATAAAAATTTTCAAATTACATTTATTTTGATATTTATAATATCAATTAATTTAATATTTCATTAATTAGGTAATTACTGCATCGCCATTGTGTCATAAATAAATTAAATTATATAACGTCTAAAAATTATAAATAAAATACCATTATGTATGAATTTTTTTTAGTTTTAATTAATATTCATAATTGAATATATCTTATGTATAACCCTATATTAAAAATATTTTAGTTATTAATCTTTGATTTTATCTCTTTTAACTCTTCTTTGAATTAAATAATAATAAATGTCTTAATCTAATACAAGTGGATATAAATGATAATATTTTATTCCTAAGGTTTTTTTTCAAGATAAATTTGTCCAATAGAACTAGTACATGTGTTAGGGTAATATTAATATCATTTTTACCCTTAATTACCCTATTTACTTTTAACAGTGGTAAATAAATGTAAAAAATTTACGATTCCCAAAAAATTATTTTTAATCTCATTGATCAACATTTTACACATTGATATTAACCATGTCTCTCAGATTTTCGAAATTCCACTCATAGAAGCGGTAAAATTATGTTTTATGTGAATTTCTAAATTCTCCTAGGAGATGTGTAAAATATGGTGAAAAGTTCAATAAAATATTTATATATCTAAAATTATTCTAAATTAACTCCAATGAATTACATTGAACTTATATAGGTATTATATATCTATTTTTACCTTAATTAAATTTAAATAAAATTAATAATTATTTAAATAAAAATTTGGTTTTAAACTATAACTCAGTGTTTTTTCACTATTCATCAAAAATAGAATGTTTTCAGAAATATACAAAAATTTCACCCTAAGATAATTTCGATATTCAGAATCCAAAAATGAAGTACATTTTGTTAGATAAAATTTATAAAATTTCAAAAAGTGGGTATTACTGTTCAAATGACTAGTTTGACTGACTTTGGTGTGTGTTAGACCTCAAAGTTGCGTATAACACACACTACTGTATTATTCAAAGAGAAATGTACCAGGGAAGCTTGCGGTGTCACTGGTATCCCTTTGGATGGGATCCAATATGATGAATTCCTTCCGATGAGGAACACCTGGGGAGATGGATCACGAACTCCTATGCGGATATGGCACCTGCTGGAGCTGGCCAAGGAGAGGCTAGGGGTCAAGGATTTCATGAAGGACATTGCTTATAGGAAATGGTTGAACTTGTACCTAGAAAAAGATTTGGAAGTCAAGATGTAGGGATGAGGGAGATGGTGTCCGACCGTGGGATAGAGGAGACAAAGCAGATCATACTGGAAGATCCTGGAGGCGGGAGACTATCAGTCATAGGGATTCAGCAAAAATGTGACTTCGGAAATGAACATCCAATATGCCAGATTCCTCACCACATGCCTGAGTGGGTGGCTTCTGCTAGTGTGGGATGCAAGGATGGGGGTTCGTCCAGTAACCCTAGTGATAGCTGACATTATGGCTGCTAATCAAAGGTTCAATCTGGGAGTCCCCGTGCTGGCTCGCTTGTAAGCCATTTTGGAAAAAATCTTGATAGGAGAGTCACCGAGGAGGATCTGTGGCCCCTTCTAGATCTTTTATCATTGGTTCACTGCCCATTCTTTCTGGTATACCTTCCTGAACGCCATTTTTCTTCTAGGTAATGGCTTAAGACCTTCATTGCTGAACATTGCCGGGGTCATGCTGTTGATGCTTAATGAGGAGGGAGTAAGTATCCGGATCACCAATCATGCCAACTTCACTTTCAACCCATTCCCCACCCCGACAGGCTAGATGATAGATAATGGGAAAGGCTCACTGGATCAAAGGGAATACTTCCAGAGCATTATAGGTGGGCTGATCGTGGACCGGATCGAGGGTAAGATCTTCGGTGAACACTACATTCCATCTAGGATTTCCCGACAGTTCAGATGCCTTTAGATAATGCCGAAGAAGGTGTACATAGATGTTCGGAAAGAGACGCATCCATGCATTCTTCACCAAATGTGGCAGATGATCACATCCCAGGGCTCTGGGGATGTTATCACCTTTCCTCCCACCAGATTTGAAGCTGGTCTCACAACAAAATATACCGAACATTGAACTGTAGCGTACCCTGAGAGACTATTGTGGAATCCAGTCTGCCAGCTCAAGGTAGCCCGTGTAGAGCTTGGTCGGTGGGAGAGCAGACAAGGTGTTCTTAGGGAGAAAAGGTCGGAAGCTCATTGGGCTGCTAGGCCCGCACAGGCTGAGACATCAGAAGAAGGGTCATCACATGGTGGGGTCATTCCCTCATCGCCTAGGTAGAGAATAGATAGAGAAGTGTCCAGGGAACTTCTTGGGAAGCAGATAAATATCTACTACAACCTTCCAGTGCTGAACTCTTCCAGGCTCTGTCATCAGTTGGGATAACCCTGTGATAGTGGATGGGTACCGAAGCTCTTTGGAAAAAGCTAATGCAACACGGAATATAGCTACCCGAGTTTGGGCTTATTCGGGTTGTTGATATGGTAAAATTTCATCATCGACATGCATATTTGACGGCCATGGACGCGTATGCATGCCAACAAGGTTGGTGTGAGGAGCCATCTTTCTTGGTGAAAGTCAAGTTCGGCCAGGAACATGACCCTGAAAATATGCTTTTAGAGGATGATGACAGCGACGATGAGTTGGAGGGCGGTGGGATGGAAGAGTACAAATAAGGAGAAGGTGAAGGAGAATAGGATCCTAAAGATGGAGGGTCTTAGAGGGCATCCCACCAGGGGAGTCTCTGGGAGATCAGTGAGATTTTCAGCTCTGATGTCGATATAACCGAGCTTCTTGATGTATGAATCAGCCCTTATATATCCATTACCCTAATCCTGTTTTATATCCCTTAATTACATCTCTTTTTCTTCTTGAGGAGCATATAGGCCCTGGCTAGGAGTCTCCATTTGAAGGGGAGGAGGTGCGGGTAGAACATGGTGGGGTGTCGATGCCCAGTTTTTAACTAATGAGTGATGAGGAATCCCCCATAATGGTAGCTCATGCACTGACTAGAACACAGAAGGCTGATGCTTCGGGCTCCTATAAGTTCATTACTTCAACGCTGGTTAATCACCATCGGAAAGCTTAGTTGATCAGGGTGCTCATTATTTGTGCAGTAATCATAGCCTGGAGGCTCGTCGGGCTGTCGAACCTGGATCTCCCATGATTTATTCAACTGCAAATGTGGCATCCCGCACTTCTCAAAATGATTCAACCCCGATGCTCGGTGAGTAAAGGGCTGTGGACATCAGCGGTCCCAATGACGAGGTGGGGCTGGAAGCTGTCGAAGAAACTACTAGGATCGATGCAAGAGAAGAAGTTCTCCCAGACATCGAAGAGCCCAACCCCATGGGAAAAAACACTCGAAGAGGACCCTACTGCTAGCTAGTTGGATACTTTCCCAAAAAATCGTCCCACAATCCCCTAGGAGGTTGATGATTTAGACTCGTAGGCGGCCTAGGAGAGCCGGATGACACGACGCAAAGGGGGTAAGTGCATCAAGCGCTTTCTCGGTTAGCCTCAGACGGAATGGCTGAAGTGGATGAGGTCACTCCACAACTAGCTGTTCTTTCTCTATTATGGAGGGGTGGATGCTCAGTGCCTTCATTCGACGGTCTGTGACTACATGGCCGAGAAGCTGCGCGAGAGAAGCCGATGCTCCGATGTTGTACATTGTCAGGTGGGGTCAGAGAGCACCCAAGGGTTCATCAAGGAAGAACAAGAAGCCTGAATACTTTAATAAAAATTTAAGGAAAAGGAAATATTCATCACATACTATTCTGATCTTTTGGAGCAGTTGACGTCCTACCTGGCAGATTCCCCAGAGTAACCAGTGGAATCGGGTCACCAAATATCTACACTTCTAACTGAACAGGCACAAGCACGATCTAGGGTCAATGGATTGTACTCTACGGTCGCTGAAGAAAAGATAATTATTAGGGGATGGGAAGCAATACTAGAGGCCACCAGCCATATGGTGGAAGTGCTGGAATGGTCCATCCAAGAAGCTAACCCCTAAAGGCCTTGTTTTGGACAAACTCATAAACTAATTTTTTATTACTGCTTCTTATTCTGAACTGTTGGTATGGATAAATTTATTTACCTGTCTATTTGTTTTAACATATTCAACCCCAATCCTGGAATAAATAGCAATCCATCTTTAAGCTAATGCGGGTCACACCCATTATGAGAAAAAAGGGAGGGTCATACCATTACTTCTCTTGATCGTGGGAGCATCGACCATGCTCTGGGCATCTGTGGTTTGAACAACTGGCCCGAATTTCTGGGAAGACATGGGAGAGACCTGACTGGAGAATGAAACTCTCAGAACAGCCAAATTACCATTTTCCCAGTGTGCTCTTTGCACGAACAAGATAATTCCAGGGTAGATGGGATCAATCTGAACATATGGGAAGGGAAGGTGTGAATCATGATACACAGTATTCAGAACACTGTGGGGGTGGAGTGACAATAATGAATAACTTTTTACCACATTCAAAACACAGTATCCTGATTGTGTTATCCTAGAATGCAGATAGAAAATGGGGGCCGACTGCTGATCATGTTGGGAACATGGGGCACGAATCAAAATTTCATATGTTAGTCTTCTAGAATGTTGGCCTAGGACAATAGGGGGGCTATAGGCTGAGCATATATACTATTAGGGGGTTACCGTAGACATTAAAGAGGTCTAGGGTCCGAATAAGGGGAGCACAAAGTATGGATGGTGGAATGATGGTGTGTTCGAATAGAATCCAACAATCAAAATTATGCCACCGTGGTGGGAGCACAATAGATGGGATCATCGGTTTGATCATGGATCATCCATTATTACAGACAGGACCTCTCTACAGTAGAAGATTTCTCTTCCCAATGTAATCGTGGGGCATCCTTAACATGTTTAGGGTAAAGCTTTAGTGACATAATTCCCCACAAGGTGTCTGGACAGGGGTCAGAAATGGGAAGGAATAGGATTTATGATTCCTGAGGCTGGACCCAAGGTGAAATGCTGGGGTGTCTCTACGTATCCCATAAGGATGGGAATCTATCCATACTTAATTAATGAGGGCCATGACATTTAACGTCACGTGGTGAGGACGTAGAGTGGTCTTATTTTATGGTCATAGAGCTCGGACCATGGATGGTAGGAAACAAGGGAGACAAATGGTGGGGTAATTATAAAACCCGACATGAATGGGAACCTGGGGTTCTGACCACGATGTGTTCCCTAGGAATTTTTTAGGTCAAGGGACCAGAAAAAAGTGTTATGCTAGGACAAAAGGACACATGCACAAACATTTCTACATACCCCATGAGAAGGGGGATCAAGATTTATGTAGTTATAAGATAAGGTTGTGCGGGTCTGGACCTTTCACCAAAAAGAACCAGTATTTGATGTATCTTGATTGTCTATTAAGATGAATGGTTTTTTTGGGAAGAGAAAGT
This sequence comes from Viscum album, assembly GCA_963277665.1. Lineage (NCBI taxonomy): Eukaryota > Viridiplantae > Streptophyta > Magnoliopsida > Santalales > Viscaceae > Viscum > Viscum album. The sequence goes on along the minus strand of OY728125.1, from coordinate 198,651,222 downwards.
CCTAGGATAGAATGTCCTGGCATCAGCACAATAATCAATCCATATGATGGATTTGATAAATAGTATGGCATGTTACCAATAACAAACATGGTGTCCCCTTGAGTAAAGACATCACGGTGTAGTTCCATTTTTCGTCATGCGGCCAAGACAATAATATCATAGTTTAGGGTTGTGTGATGGGACTAGGCATGCATTTTAACATCATGTAGTATAGACGTAGTAGAGATGAGGCTAAAGGGGAATCTTCACGGTGCAATAGAGCGTACCCAGCGTGAATGAGGACATAATCTCATACCATAATGTACGTGATTCTGTGAAATAAACATTGTGGCAAGGAGCCAAAATAGTGGTAAGAGGGAAAAAGGGCAGGATAAACTAGCTCTCAACTGAGCTGGACCTAAAAACGAGATGCCTGGGTGATCCTACGTATCCCATGTGGATGGGAATCAAGCTACATGTAGATCTAGAATAGATCTTAGTATATGGTATTTGAGCTCGGACCATGGAGAAGGGAAGTCGGTGTGGAGCCTCGAATGATGCCCTTAAAGCGGCTTTTCCCTCCTAACATGAAAATGTGCACTGAGGGATAATGTTAGGAGTGTTAATGTTCAACTTGGAAATTATGGGGTGGTCAATGATGTGAATAATGTAACCATCATTCAAGGCTTAATGGGGATGATGTGATGATAGAGGATGACTCTTGACTATGTTTGAAACACAACATCCATATCACGTTAGCCTATAATGAGGACAAAAAAATGAGTGTCAGACTCTGACCATATTTGCAATGCGGGACTTGTATCGATTTGATGTCTTAACCTTTCGAGGACGTTGGCCCGTGATGGTAGGAGAGCCCTTGGTCCTAGAATCCAAGCCATATGAGGGTCCCTTTTGGGTGTGGAAGATTATGGAAGCCGAAATGAAGGGGAACACAAAGCCTGAAAGATGGGTGAAATCATGTCCATGCAAAATTGAACACTAAAAATGTTGAACCAATGTAATCTTAAGAAGATTGGTGAATTGCCGACAAGGGTCGAGGAGGGTGTTCAACATAAGAGTAACCAATTTGAACATATGAGTATAGAATACCGGGATAGATAACTCCCATGAGGGATAGGTATGTGGCGTGATTGTTTTAGAAACCCGACGTGAATGAGGACATAGTCCCACACCACACCATATACTCCCCTCTCTGGGAAAGTGTAGGCCAAATGGACATGGTGAGAGGGAGATTCTTAAGAGATAGAGCTTGGCCCGAAGTCTAGTTGTTCAGTCGATCCTACGTATCCCTTGAGGATGGGAATCAAGCAATTAGTAGTTCTATGAAGGGGAAATTACAAAAAGATCTTAGTTTAAGGTCTTAGAACCCGAACCATGGAGAAGCATGACTATCCCATGTAAAGGCAGACCTTAACTCCATCGCTAAGCCTATGTGAGTTGAACTCGGTGTAGGAAACAAGGGCGTATAATGTATTTACAATACATGAGATACATCAAAAGGGGAAATCGGTGGAACCCCAAATGATTGCCTCATCGTGGATTTTTTCCTCTTAACATGAGGATGTGGATTGGGGAATAGTACCCAGAGTTTTGAAGTTCTACTTGGACATGATGAGGTGGAGAAGGATGTGAATCATGTAACCAACACTTAAGTCTTAATGGGGTTGGCACGACGATAGAGGATTACTATTGACCATGTTCAAAACACAACATCCATATAACATTAGCCTGAAACAGGGACAATCAAATGAGCATCAACCACATACATATCCAAAAAACAAGATTTGTATAGATTTGTTGCCCGTAACCCTTGAGGACATTGGCCCGTAATGGTAGTAGAGCCCTTAGGCCTAGCATTCATGCCACTTGGGGTCCCTTTGGGTGTGAAAGGTGATGGAAGCCCTTATGAGGCAGAACATGAATACTGAAAAATGGGTAAAAGCATGTCCGAGTAGATTCTGACACTCCAGGTATTAAACAAGAGTACCCTTAGGCACATTGTCGAATCGCCAAAGAGGACTGAGGGGATCATATTGAGAGCGACCGTTTTGAAAAGGCGAAGATAGCGCAAGGGGACAGAAAATTACCATAAGGAGGAGGTAAATTGCATTGTTGTTACAACACCCGATGTGAATGAGGACATAATCCCATACCACACCATACATTCCTCTCTCTAGGGGAATGCAGGCCATGGATCAAAGATGGGGCTGGTCTTGGAAACGAGATTCCCAGGCGGTGCTACGTATCCCTTGAGGATGGGAATCAAGCCACAGTAGTTCTAGAAATAACGTACATAGGGGTGAGATACCCCAATGAGGGGGGTGTACGGTGTGACGAGTAACCCGACATGAATGAGGACATAATACCATAACACACCATACATCCCTGAATAGGAACTTGTGTCGGGGGCCCGAAAAGGCCAATGGGCTTGAGGCTAGGCCTTGGATGGGAAGACCCGAATAATTTGCAGTTTAACGTCTTGCAATGAGGATGAAGAAAAGGGAAAGATACCTTAAATAGGAGGTGTACGACGTGGTATGAAACCCGGTGGGAATGAGGGCATAATCCCATACCACACCGTACAATCCTGAATATGAACTTGGGTTGGGGGCTCGAAATGGCCAAGTGACCTGAGGCTGGGACTCGGTTGGAAAAGCCCGAACAGTCTGCAATTTATCGTCTTGTAGTGAGGACGAAGTGAGGATAAGGTATCTCATCCAGGGGTGTGTATGACATGACGAGTAACCCGACGTGAATAAGGACATAATCCCATACCACACCGTACACTCCCAAAAAAGAGAACTTGGGCCGAGGCCCTAGAAAGGCCAAGGGTCCTGAGGTTGGGGCTTGGATGGGAATTCCATATGTCCTCTTGTGTGGTTACCACCTCATCATAGCTCTTAAGCACACGTGAGCAGTGCTGGGTTTGGGAAATAAGGAGTTAGTCTCAACTCTCCCCATCATATGGGGGTCAAATAGTTAGCATTTCCCGAAGGGATTTCCTCAATTGGAGATACAATGGGGTAGAATAAACAACTACACTCAATGTTTGGGACATCTTGGGGTGTTTCTGATGACAAAGGGAAAATGTTGACCATGTTCCAAACTTAGCGTCCCTATAGTGACCTAAAATGGGACCAACAAAATGAGCATTAACAACTGACCATATTCGCAACGGGGGACTTGTATCAGATTTTTTATCAACATCCTTGAGGACGTTGGCCTGAAATGGTAGGAGAGCCCTTAGGAATAGCATCCATGCCATTTCGGGACCCTTCTATATGGGAAAGATGATGCAGTCCCAAATCACAGGAGTGAGTGAAGAATAGTTGTACCCATATTTGAAAGAGGCGAACGTCTCCAGGGAGTAGGATGTATAGCTGGATCGAGATGAGCTCGACGTGAATTGGGGACAAATTCTGCACCCCACTATATGTACTGACCTGAGGGGAAGATTCTGGCATTTGGGCTGGGCCAACAGATGAAATGTTTGGGTGTTCCTACGTATCCCATGAGGATGTGAATCAAGCCATATATAGTTCTTGAAGGCCATGCAGTTTAACGTCACGTGGTGAGAACGTGGGAGGATAGAAGAATGGGGAGCGGGCAAATAGTGAGACCATTATAATCCTGTTAGGAGTGGGGCTAAGGAATCCTACACCATATCATGCAAGGATCCTCGGAGAGAACTATACTCAGGGGGAATAGTCAAAGATAAGAGTTCAAGGGCTAGGGTCAAGACGAAATGCTTGCGCATTCCTACTTATCCCATGTGGATGGGAATCAATCCATACGTAGTTCTATGGGCGCAGTTTAACAACTTGTGGGATGATGAATATTTTAAAGTAATATAGGACTTGAACAATTTATGGTCATTCTGAACCGAATAGTTTAGGGTCATGCCAGGCCAGCACGCAGTTTAGGGTCATTCGGGACTAGCGGTTTAAGGTCATGCTAGACCATCATGCAGTTTAGGGTCATGCAGGACCGTCATAGGACACCATGATGCAGTTTAGGTTCATGCGGGACCAACACATAATTTAGGTTCATGCGGGACCGACAGTTTAAGGTCGTGTAGGACCATCGTGCAGTTTAGGGTCATGCGGAACAATCTAGTTTAAGGTCATGCAGGACTGGTAGGCTCAGTCAATGTGTTGTTTGACGAACTTTGCATTGGTGGGAGGAGTTATACGCTCACCATCTATGGTCACCGGGGAGTATGATCCATTGGGGTAAACCCAGTGAATTATGTAAGGACCTTCCCATTTGGGCTCCAACATGGGTGCTTTCCGGCCAGGTATCATTGGCACCCTGAGGGCCAATACCAAGTCACCATGTAGGAAAGAGCAGAGGTGAACCTTCTTGTTGAAGGTTCTAGCTATCTTATTATGATGCCTTTCCAGGTTAGGAAAGGCCTGAAGCCAATTCTCATCAAGTGCTTCCAATTCAGCCAGACAAAATTCGGCTACCTTATCTAGTGTCTGATGGTCATAGAATACTATGCGTAATGAAGGTAGCCAGATCTCGATGGGATAGACGGCCTTATATCCATACACTATTGAAGAAGAGGACACCTGGGTAGAATTTCAAGTCGTCGTCCGATAAGCCCAAAGGGCATTGGGGTGCTTTTCTGGCAAACTCTTCTTGTTCTGACCAACCATTTCCTGCAAAAATTTTAGAGAGGGTTTTGTTGGACACCTTGGTCTTCCCATTATCCTGCACCTAATAGTGGGGGGTATGATTTGAATGGATATTGTACATGGTGTACAATTTCTTTAGATCAGCTACTCGGATGTTGGTTCCGTTATCAGTAAGGACAACGTGAGGAACTACAAACCTGTAGATTATGTTGGAGCTTAACAAGTCAACGATAGAATGAGCTTTGACCTCCATGAGAAGAACTACCTCTGCCCACTTGGAAAATAAATCTATGGCAGTCAGGATGAACCTACACTGGCATGTTGTCACTGGTGGATATAGTCCCACGACATTAATTCCCCACACCGTAAATGACCATGAGTTGTTAGTGGAGTGGAGAGGCTCTGGTGGCCGATGCAAGAAGTTAGGATTAATTTTTCATGCATGACATCTCTTGGAGAACTCAATACAATCATGGATCATTGAAGGACAGAAGTACTCCAGTCTCCAGATCTGATGAGATAGCTTCGACCCAGTATGGTGAGACCCACAGGAACCGATGTGAACCTACTGCATGACTTGATAAATCTCTACTCCTTGGATGCAACGGAGTATAACACCAACAAAACCACTCATGTAGAGAATCTTCTCAAGACTAGGACCACTATAGAGGGTAAAATACAGTGCGCGGCATCAGATTCAATCGCGCTCGGCCTGATCAGTTGGAATTTAACCATTTTGGAGATACTTGACAAAGGGGGATATCCAGTCGGGGGTTGATTCAACCACTACATCTGAAGAACCTGGGGGTCCTTATGTGGAGGCTATGGTTGTAAAATGGCTTACTTGCAGGCTGTTGTCATCATCTGGGGTGACAGGAGCAATGACTCTCTGATGCGCTAGGTGTATAATCATATCATCCTGCTCGAGTTCTACAAGTGATGTAGCCTGTCCAGCCAGGGCATTGGCTTGACTGTTTTGAAATTGAGGGACATGAGTATCTTCCGGCCAAGATGGAAACTGGTCCATTAGATGGAGGGTTCACTCCCAATATAGTACAAGCTCTGGTTTCCTGATGACATAGCCTTGCTTTATGACTAGTTCGGAATCCCCTTTTACATGAAAATGGGGCACATCAATCTCGAGGGCCAGATAGAGGCCAGTAATGAGAGCATGATACATTACCTCGTTGTTGGTGCAGCCTTCCAAAAACAAGAACAAATATAGCAGAATAGCTTGTGCTGAGGTAATAATGACAGTACCAAGGCCTACTCTATTGAGTCTGGGATCATTTATTTTCCTACCGGTGGGGCTCTGGGAGGAACTGTCAAAGTGCATCTGCCAACATGGGATGGCATGGTCTACCAAGAGCATTGCCTTGTCGGAAAAAATCTAGGTCCAGGGACTGGTCTTCAGGGGTTGGATGGATAGAAAAGTAGTCTTCCAATGCCGATACCTTGATAGCTTTCTGAGGGATAGAACTGATGTCAAACTGCTGGAGGATTACTGCCCACCGTGCTACACGTCCAGTCAATATGGGGTGGTTTATAATATACTTCATATTGTCTACCCAGGACACCAGCTGGACCTTTGGGTGCTGCAAGTAATGTCACAACTTCTGTACTACGAACACCAGCGCAAGGAAGCTCTTCTCGATGGGGGAGTATCTTTCCACTGTATCGACGAGCATGTGACTGTGATATTAGAGACTTTTTTTTGTTGCCTAGTTGTTCTTATGGGCAAGAAGGGAACCAAGAGATCATTCTCGAGTAGTCATGTCCAGGATCAGCAGTTTTCTGGAGACGGGTGGCATCAGGACCGATGGATGGAGAAGATACAACTTACTTACCTTAAATGCGGTCTGGTACTCTTTGTCCCATTTGTATGGAGAACCCTTATTCATTTGATGGAAAAGGGCTTACACTTTCTGGGAAGATTCGCAGTGAATCAACGTATGTAGGCTAAGTGGCATTGGAAACCTTGAAGCTCCTGAATATTGCTCGGGGGAGGAATCTAACTGATGGCCTTGATCTTCTCTGGGATAATCTTAATTCCCCGATACCTGATAAAAAATCCAATAAAAATATCAAAGGTGACCCTGAAGGCACATTTCAGGGGGTTCATCTTGAGATGGTGGGAATAGAGGAAGTCGAACACTTTCTCAAGGTCCATGAGATGGTCTTGGTGCTGGTGAGATTTGACCACCAGATCATCCACATAGAATTCCACCCATTTCTTGAGTAATGGCTTGAATATGTGAAGCATGGCCCGTGAATAGGTGGAACCTGCATTCTTCAGGATGAAGGATTTAAACTGGTAATAGAACGTATCTTGGGGCACCCTGAAAGCTGTGGATTCTTCATCCTTGGGGGACACCTTGATTTGATTATATCTAGAGTACCCATCCATAAAGGTGATGACCTAAAACCCAGACGTAGCATCAATCAACAACTCCATCAAAGGAAGGGGAAAATCATCCTTCAGATAGTGATATTTGAGATCCCGGAACTCAATGCAGACTCTGATCTATCTGTTCTTCTTCTTGACTGGAACAATGTTAGCTAGCCACTTGGGGTACTGGTGCTCCTTGATGAATTTGGCTCTGATGAGCTTGCCAAATTTGGCCTCGACCATGGCACCACGGGAATGGTGTATCTTTCATGGAGGATTCTTGAACCCATGATGATATGCACTGAGACTAAGGTGGTGGACGACTACATGAGGATCTAGTCCTGGCATTTGGTCATAGATCCAGGCGAATACATCACGATGCTGCTTTAGAAAACATATGTACCGCTACTGCTCCTCAAGGGACATGGCGGAACTGATCAAGGTTGGTCTCAGATTCTCCTCGCTACCAAGGTTCACCTGTACCAGTTTATCAATCGTAGTGGAGATGCCTTTTTTAAATGTGTGGGGAGCATCCTCCAGATCCTCTTATTCGCTTACGGAGGAGGGACCTCCAGCGGAAGGTGCTTCCTCTAGGTTAGAAGATCCCAATGGGAGGATAGTACTATCTTGGGTAGCAGTAGACTACATATCAGAAAATTCACATGCTTCTAAGACCATACCAATGAAGGTAGTCGATCTGATCCCATTTGGTCTTCGGCCCAAATTTCCATGCTTGATGATATCAAAGAAATAGTGGCGTGTCAGCTTGATCTAATTAATCCCAGCCCGACTAATTTGACACGTTTAACGTACTACCATTGCCATGGGGTAGAAATCCCAATATCATATGGGTGTAGGAGGTTTCGGGATCACCTGATCCTGATTTGTGCAGGTGTACGAGGTGTTTTTTTTGTCGTTGATTAGACATGGGAATATTCTCCCCTCTTGTACCAGAGACAACAAAAAATTTCCCTATATCGGGGTTTGTGGCCTCCAATTGATGGATTGGGAAGTCATAGGCATCCTACAGACCTACCCAAGGGTCAGTTGCAACCGTGACAGGTTCAACCTAGCTCGCCTGAATTTGCTTTTCCATTCTCTAGTAATAGCTAACATCAAGGTAGCGGGCTTCATAAGAGGTGAAAGGATATTCATCACCTTGGAGTACACCTACTTGATCATTAAGGGAGAACATGAGGAACTACTGATACGATGAGGGGACCACATGTGCAGGTGGATCCATGGCCTGCCCATCAATGCATTGTACGCGGTTTCCTAGGAGACGACCATAAACATGGTACTGAAAACAAGGCCGCCAAATTGGGTCTTCCAAAGGATCTTACCGACTGGGGTCTTCTCTGTCCTGTCATATCTCTGGATCCTTAAATCAGAGTGGATTAGGTCATCTTCCAATAACCCCAGCTTCCGCAGTATCCGGGTCGGGATAAGGTTGATCCCGGAGCCGGTGTCGACAAGACAGTGGCAGACCTCCATGCCATTGAATTGGCAGGCGATGTACTGGGTAGATGTTCCCCATTATGGGAGAGCCTTCATCCTCTCTAGAGAATGAAACGATGGCCTGACATTTGACATTATCAACTACATCAGCATGAAAGTCTTCCGTAGCTGCTAACTCTGTCTCAAACTAGAGAGGGCTTCCTAAATCCTCAGCGAGGGACTCACGCATATCTGATAACAGGTGAAGGGGATCTAGGTTGGAAAGCCTCACTGGGATACTGGAAAGGTGATTGAGGACATCATATTTCCACAGCAGGCACGAACTTCCACTTGCAGGAGGCCTCTCTATTATAGGAGGCATGGTGGGCCCTACCAACTAGACCAGTGGCTGACTGCTGTTGGGTATACCCCGCTGCTCGCTAGTCAATGACCAAAGGTTAGCTGCCCGATGATGATAGGATGATTGAGATCATCCTATAGTGGGGAGAAGCTGGTCACGGTACATCCAATGTGGTTCTGCCTAATCTAGAAGAAACAATGGTAGCGGGGGCAGGCCTACCAACACCGGATTAAGAGGTTGCATGTGCAGAGCTCTACGCTGGGCCTACTGTCTAGTGTTAGTGGCCTGCACAGCCTGGTTAGAGGTTCCGACTGATGTGCCCTGAGGAATCATGTGGTATCAACTCTACCGATGTTGGATTCAGCTGGGGAGGTTTCCCTAGCACTCCCTGTCATCGGGAGTCATATAGGGATTTACCAACGCCACGGTATTAACTGATGCGTACCCTTTACTATCACATGAAGAGTCATCCATCACAGGGAATATTCTGGGGGGAATCCCCATATCCTGAGGCATAAATCACCGAGAGTGCGGGATGACAATGGCATTGGTGGGGTGCATTGCTTTTTCTTGCGCCATCAATGCTTGCTCTTTTGGGAAGAGTCAGACTGAGATGATGATGCAAAGGTAGTGGCCGTAACTTCTGAAGGCTTCGGTTGATTCAAGCATGCCAGTATGATACCGTGGGCATGGGAAACTATTTTTTGAGCCATCCAGTCATTATATTTCTGGAAACCGCAGATGGAAACCTGCTGCAACTCACCTTCGCTGTCGCTACTACTGTCTGGACTTACAAAGACACCTGCCACTTGTGTTGGGGCCGTGCACAACCTAACTATGTTGTTATCAAACTAGTCTTGGAGCTAGTATTTAAACACATTGAACGGTTTTAGGGTGTTCCCCAGAATCCGATGATAGGGGTAGTAGTTGGGGCGATCAGTGAGATTCCCCTATTTTGGCCTTCTATACTCAGGAAAGAGTACAATCCCCTGCTCTATGGTGCTACAGAAGTAACCAGGGACCTGATTCTCATTTAACAAGTAAGTCTGATTTCTCCTATCTGAGAAGAGGGCCCTAGGAGACTGGCCCTGACAAGGATCTTTTGGTGACTGTAGAGGAGGTGGACCCTAATTTTCCCACCTGGGGGGTAGTGGCACATTCTACAGAGGCGCTTGATGATTCTTAGCCAGAAACTGCTGAGCTGGAGGATGGGCCAGAGGTGGAGGGCCTCTTTGAGGCAACGGTGGTGGTGCAACTAGTAGCAATTCTGGGTTTCTGGGGGATTCTATTTGGGCCACCCCTGTGGGCTCGGCTCTGGTATCCATCCTCACTGGGATTATAGGGGGTAACAGACGTGCATGACTGGCCTGTTGCAGGGAATCCTCCAAGTGTGGGGCTTTATCGAAGAAGTCTCAGACTTCTCTAGTGTATTTATAGGTGATCAGGGAGGGAACTAGTACTGTCTTGACATTACCTACGCACATCGTTAGTAATTGATCCGTATTCAGTGGCATGTCAAGGGAGTATGTGAGCCCCTTCCACCGGGCGATAAAGTCTGTGAATCACCCATCAGGCCTTTGTTTTCATCTGAAGAGGTTTGCGATGCTATTTTTCCTCATGGTAGAACTGAACTGGCAGAGTAATTTCTTGAGAAGGCCCTCCCATCTAGTTACGGATCCAATGGGGAGCTGGTTGTACCAGAAAAATTTCAGCCCCTCCAATGCCTAAACAAAACAGCGGAGCTTGGCAGCCTCCTTCAATGCTAGAGTACAAAACATGGTCTCGCACCTTGAGTTGAAGTGGGCAAGGTGCGGCGGAGGATAACCTGTCCCATTAAAGGGGGAGATGGTGGGATTTTTGAAACCTGGAGGTGCTGACATATCATCCACCCATGCCGAATATAGCTTACCATCAGCTGGGATTGCCACCTTTTGCGTTTCTAATGCCTCAAGGTGGGTTATGAGCACCGCCATAGGATCATCTGGTTGGGGTCCCTATATTGACAGGGATCTCTAACCATGAGCATGTTGTCGTGTTCTTCAACATGGTAGACATGCTCTGCGGTTCATGGAGCGGTTGTTGGAGCAACCCTTGGGGCGGTCAGGGGAGAACGAGCTGGATTAGTTGGATTACAGCGTCGTTTGGGAGGGTTTGGTGAGACATACTGCACCTTCATGACATGACCTCTGGATTCAGCCCTGCCCACAAAAGTGGCATGATCAGGATTTCTTGGGGGCCTCTCACTGAGGAGTATTAGTTCCTGCCCCTGCTGCCTAGATTTAGGATCTCCGTAGTTGGGCTGTCACTCAACAGCGCCTCCAGCCAGGATTTCGTCGACCAACTTCTTCTGCTCAAAAGGTTTTTCATGGAACGTGGCCTTCTTGGGGTCCTACTCCATCTTCTACATTGAGTTGGATGGGTCGAATTTCTTGACAGCTCTGATGTGTTCTTTTCCCTTAAAAATTTCTCTGCTGAGTACCAATGCCTTGGTGGGTGCAAAGAGACCAAGTAGGTTTCTCTACTCGCGAGTAATCCTCCCCGATGGGTCAAATAGTAGTCGAATGCCCTCAGGGGATAAGTCTCCATAGATAATTTCACACTCGTCCTCCACGTCCACTATGTCGGCCATGTTAACCCTAACCCTTCCTGGAGGCAAGTCCTTGATATCACCTAGCGAGTCAGGATGATGCTGGATAGGACTGAAGAGGAGAGCAGCATACTGCCCCCTAGCCATGGATTTGCACATGGGGAGTAGCCTCCTTGAAACATTTTATGAGTATCTTGACACTCTAAATGCAAAGATGTTGGAGGGCCTCATGGTGACCTGGTGACTCAGGGAGCTAGGCCATAAGGAGTACGGCCAGATCAACTAGATGACCCTGCTCGCTGATATTGAGCATTAATTATTTTTTCAACAGCTCTCAATGATGAAAAATTGAGTTCACACCTGTATGAATAAGGAACTTTGATACCTCATTTTAGATTACAAATTAAATATAATTTAAATAATCCTAACTGACAGTGTACTTCTATTGGTAAATATATTAAATCCTTGAATATGGAGGATGTTGATTTAAGACAATAGTTTTTGACTTTAATTTATTATATTATAAAATAAAAAGAAATTTGTAAATATTTTGTGGATTTTAATGTGGAGATCCTCATAGCCACTTATAAAATTATTTAAAAACAATTAACACATTAAAAAGTGGGTTTTCCAATAAGGGTATAATATTTTCTCACATTCCTTTCTCATTGAAGGACTATTCCATATATTGGTTGAAATAATTACTCTCTGACTCAAACAAAATATAGGATTTTATTTCAAATATATTTTCCAAAATGAAATTCCCACTACTATAAATAAGGAAACTATTAAGTGACATTAAAAATAATGCAAAACATGATTGGTAATCAAATTATACGGATGATTAGTTATTTAAGGTACTTATATTAAGAAAAATTATTTCATGGACTAATATATCATATTTCATTGAAATATATCTAATATGTATAGGAAATAAATTCATGAAAATAAGTTTATTTCTTATATGAAGGATGGGATATGATAAAAACACCATTGAATGTAAGAAAACATTTATAATTTTTATCTAAAATACTTTGTTTAAAGGATTAAATGGTCTTATATAATGAGGTATTCATCATGTGGAGGAAAAAAAATACTAGAAATGAAATTAAAAACCATATCTAAACAATTAAAAGCACTACATGATATATAAATTATATGATAACTATTTGAGAAATAATTAAATATTTCATGAGATTAAAATGGAGGTCCTGGGTTTTTTTATTATGTACAATCTAGTATGAAAGAGAATAAAATAAAATAATTTATAATTATGTGTTTGAAATGTACAAAAAATTATTTAAATAAATAATGTGGCACACAAATGTATTATGTAATTTAAAAAAAGTTTGGGAAAAACATATAGGAGGGTAATCCATTTATCATTACGAAGTTCCCCTTAGTAATTCCAAAGGAAATAAGTAACCACGACCCACTATTAATTAATTATATTCCCTAAGGGAAAACATTCTTTAGTAAACATAGTAATAACAATTCCATACATAAGTCATAAATATCAACCCTCTTTCGAAGTATTGGTAAAACAATACATCATAAGAAATGATCATCCTCTCTTAAAAGCTGATATCAAAAATAAATATAATTATTTTTACTTGGATAATTACAAATCATCACTTTTGGAATATTTAACAACTCTTATGGAAACATTCCAAAAAGATATATAGAATTATACATGGTACATTTAAATGAACTATACAATGGAGAAATAAAACGCTTTTGGTTTTATTAATTTAAAGGCTTCCAAAGGATATATACACCCGTAAAGAGAAGGAATTCAAAAATGAGAAGGATAAATAAAAGGAAGAAAAGTGGAAAGAAAAGATCATTACAAGGAATTTACTAATGAAGAAGAAAAGGAAGGAATAATGACTAAAAATGGAACTTCCGAGAAACAAAAAGCACAACATTATCAGCCACCTCTTTTTTTATGAGTTGGATTAACCATGGTATTTTCAATGGTCAATATAAAAAGTTAATGGATATTTTAAAAATTATCATATCAAAATTTTTAACTAATGAAGTTTAACAAATTTTAGTGTATTCCACGTGACACTATTAACTACTATCTAACAAGGAACATTTAGAGGACTTTAGAGTGATATCTCTTTGTAAATAATAATCATTCCTGGTTAAAAAGAATCTCCCACTAAAAATCAATATATAGTTTCCTTTTCTATATTCCATAAACTATAAAATCATGAAATTTTTAAGAATATGTTTATAATTTAGGGAAATGTGTCAATATTTTTCAACACATTAAAAAAATAATTGGATAAAGAAAATTTGAGCAAAAATATTGATATGTCATAAAGATCATTATTAAGTTATAAAATTTATTTTCATTCTAAATGAGTTCTTTTTTAATGTGGATAAATTTAATCTTTCCATGGATTTTATCATTATAGATATGTAAGTGGAATGATTGGACCAAACCATTCTTGGATAAATTACTTATCCCTAGGAAATGAGGTGATTCCATACTTTCATATAAAAATATTACATAATTATAGATAAATATTAAATATATATAATTATATTATATTCCCAAGAAAAATAAAAGTTTAATATATTTTAATAGTAGATAAATCATTGATTTATTTCATAAAAGATCATAAATATATCCCAAAATGTTTTTCTCATATAGTAATCTTCTTCAAAATATCCTAAAAACATTCATCAAAACCAATGGAAATTTAAACATGAAAAATGGTGGCCTCAGATCCCCAGTAAGGTAAACGTGGGAGATATAAATTGATAAACATATGTTACCATATGATAAGAATTAGGGTATGATATTTTTATCATAACTTAATTTATCCATACCAAATTTTTCATAGGTAATAAATCTTGAGTTATAGAATATAATTTTCTCAAAAACGTTTCAATTCATAAGAGTGATAAATCAAAAAATACTAAATCAGGGGCCATGGGTAAATTTATTTAACACCCTAAAATTTTAATATATAACTACCTTTATTTAATTCAATTTGTTTGATATAATTCTCAATATTCAACAATAAAAAAATAACCTCTATATATTTAGATAAAAATATAAATATTAAGTACCACCATTAAAACCAAAACATTGAATTAGTGGTAATGAATATGTATAATAACTTCATGAAATTTTATTGAAGTGAAATAAAGTAAACTTTTAATATAAATTAAATTCAATTAGTGAGGTTAAAATTAATAATATGATAATTTTATATATAGAATTGTAATTTTGAAATTATTTCCATTCAATGCAATGTGAATCTACATTTAAATAATCATATGATTAATTATTATAGAATTTATTTGATATTAATAATGGGTTAATAATAATATTATTAGTAAATGATATAAAATAATAATGACAATGGTTAATATTCTAAAAAAATATATTTTTGTATAGAAATAATATTTCATTACATCACACCATTTTATTTAAAAGTGAAATTTCTCAAATTTTTAATTTTTGAATTAAAAAAAATAAATATATCTAGTTTTATCATAGTAATAATTTTTTAATATGAATTTTTTGGATTTTCCTTAAAAAAAAATTTAGGTGAAAATAAAGTTTTTAAAAATCGCATGGAATTTATGAAAATGTTATCATATAAGTAATAATTAAAAATATAGGAAATATTTTTATAAGACCAAATATAAATTTTTATTTTACTTTACAATTTTAAAAATGTGGGCGTTTATTGAAACACCAATATTTGATATTTTATAGCATTTGTAAAATTTCCAAAAACAAAATTTATTACATTACATATTATTATTTTAAAATTAATTTTTATAACTTTTATAATTGAATAAAAATAAACGAATGTCAAATTTAGATTTATTGGATTCAAATAATATAATAAGGAACACTTTATTATAGGTCATAAATGAAAGTATCCTTTAGTAGAAACTACTTACCACTATAAAATAAAAAATAGTAAAAGTAATAAATCTAAGATTAAAAGAAATTAAATTGAGTTTAAAACATATGTGGTAATGGATGGTTGAGGCATATATGAACATTATACCTTAAACAATCTATTTTTTTTTATCAATTTTGTTTCTAATTTCCTAATTATTTACTTCCCACTATTATTTTTTTGGTATTTACAAAAATTTCAACCTTTAGACATATAAAAGAGGATCTCCAATTATTGATTCACCTCACACTAGAAAACCCTAATTCTAGAAGAAAAATATTACATAACCACTCTTAAACACAAATATCTACCATAGGTTTGTTCAAATCATCTAAAAATACCATACAAGGATGGTTTATCCCCCTTTGAAATGGATATAATACAAGTCCTAATGTATAGAAAAACACTCAATCCACATTTCTATTTCATTATATGATTTTATTATACATAAAATTTAATTTATATATATTAAAAGGATTTAATTAGTTTAATTATTTTTCCATCATGAAATTATAATTTTGATATAATAATTTACCACACTCCATTTTTTCATTAATAAAATAATATGTGAATCATGTGTTGGCCAGACTATGCCTCTAAGATATAACACGTCTCATTTTCCTTAACCATCGAAAAATGGTCCTACTAATAAGGAGGTATATATTTAATACTGATATTTATGATATTTTTAATATTTTTAAATGATTATCCATATTTATTATTTCTCTCATTCTATGGAAAATTAAATAACCATCCATGTGTACAAGTGGACTAGTGCCTCAATGGAACAATTTAATATTATTTTTATTTTCATTTCTTCCATTCATGGATGCTTCTAAGAATGAGTTTAATGGATAAATATAATTTTAATTATATCATTGATGTTTTGTTATGATCAATTGAATGAAATATTGATAACATGATCAAAAAATTTACATCATTAACTCAATTTATTAAAACAAGTATTCTAAGATAAAAACATTTGTAATTGTATTATGTAACATTTTCAATTCAATTACTTATTATCCATCCAAGTAAATATATTTTTGAAGAATAATAAGTTTTATTGGTTTTGTAAAAACCTTAAAATTCACACCTGATTCAAATACCAACACCCTACAAGTAAATTCCACTATAGTAGCATTATAAATAAAAACCATTTGAAACCAAAAATTTCAAAAACAAGAAAAAAAGTAATAATTGAAAATACAGAAGGCATGAAAAAACTGTGTCCACGGTCCATGTGCACCACTATCAATCACCAATAACGTCATCACACACAACATGTCTAATCCTATAAAGGGCATGCCTCCTGACTTGTCATCGACCACTCTAACAACACATAACAAAGTCTCCTTGAAGCCTAAACACCAGATCGATTTTGAAAGGAACTACGAAACATGAAGATAGATGAGAGTGAAATTGGATTTAAAAATTCAAAATGATCCACGGCCTCTTCCAGGACTTCCGAACCCCATCCAGTGCAAGCGGAGTTAATCTACCTGTATAAACTCATATACCGAACCACTAAAGTAATCATACCATCATAAAACTGCAAACCCCATAGGGTGGCACAAAAACAACCACCACCATCATAAAAAACCAACACCTTCAAGATAAAAGAAAGTGAAATCTGATATTGGAAAGACCAATTGTGAAGGGTAACTCATGTGATACCAATGATGTCTCATCCTACACCTCCCAAACCATCCTGACATACCAAAACACTGGACCAACAAGATCAAAATGTGGATACAGATGGTAATATCATAGTATGTGTCACTAATGACATCATCAGGGATATGCAACCATGCGAGAAATGACATGAGGGGATAGAAAGGGATAGAGACCAACCAAACTGATTTGTGGAGCAAAAATTCAATGAATTGTGAGATGGTGAACCCCTTTGATAGGATACAATTTCTAATGATGAATAAACCATAAAAACTGTGATAAGGGAAATCCCAAACCTAGATGAATCCAAAAAAGATGATCCTAAAAGACAACTGAGGTGGACCAAGTCTAAATGACTGAATCACCATGAACATATACTAGGAGAGGAATTACTAAGAATAAAATCCATAGGCCAATAGGGGATGTAAAAAACTAATAAATTAAAAAGAAATTCCTAATGAGATAGAGAAAATCAATGATTATGGGCCACCATAAGGAGAAACCCCCACAATGAATCTAGCTGAGAAACCCTAGCGAAGGGTCATTGTGAGGGGGATGGATGAGTACGGGGACATCCTGCACCCCCCTCCACTTCTAGCATTCTACCTACCTTAATCAATTAATTATTAATATAATTAATTAAAATTATGATATATCATAAAAATAAAAACTATATAGGATCATTTTTCTTTTAGTATAATGATATTAAAACAAAACCACATTATAATCAGTCACTAATCATGGTAGGTCCATGTTTCTATTTGTTTAACAACCAACATAGAAAATTCTCCAAATTTAAAAAATGTATGACTATGGGAATATAATAATATTATAATCAGATATAATTTTGTAAATATTTTTTTGGGTAATGTAATATAAATATTAATCTCATTAATTAAAAACACATTTTTCTCATTAAAAATCTGCGAAACATTATCATCATCAATTTCATATTCACGATTTTTTACCAAACATATCATAGAATGAAATTATATAAATATAAAATATCTTGAAAAATAATTTATAGTATATTATATGATATAATTATGATTAAAGTTGAAAAACTAATTGATACTAACACCTCTTCATGAAACAAGATTGAAGTAATAAATATTAATTTGACCTAGTTTTGAAAATAGGTAAAAGTTAACTTATATATATATTTAAATATAATTATTTTAAATGTATAGTATAAAGAGTTATAATTATGAATAATGTTATTTTTTATCTATTTAATTAACATGATTTTATTGTTCCAGACATTTTTCTCATTTGCAAAAATAAATGATGACCAGAGTAAGGATTTTCCTCTCAAATTACTCTCTTTGACGCATGTTTGATATTGTGAAAATAATTTCATTTATGTTTTGTATGTAATACTAATGTGATATATCATATAACGAATTATATTTTATTAATTTAATTTTATGTTTTATTTCAATCCCTCTATTTCGACGAGTTTGGATAAAAATGTTAGACAATCATTAAGAGTTCTTTGGATCAAACTATAATTCCATGAGACAAAGTAATGTTATGCTCCGGGTTTTCATTTTAATGGTTTATTCCATAGCCATGTATTTATAATTATCATATATTTGTATTATTAATTTTAAATTCAAATCCAAATATGTTCCTTTTCATAAAATGTATTTTACTCCATTGTTACCCCCATTGTAATGTGATTGGTAACCAAATTTTTATTTATTTAGTTATGATCATCATATTGGACATAAAATTAGTGTACATTCTCAAATTGAGTATATTGTGTGGAATTATAATTTTTTTCAGTGATTCTATATTTCAACAACATTATTCACCTTCATTGTGTTTTTTTACTTTATGTAGTATTTTTACCATAAGGAATATTTATAACGCATGTATCTTTTCCTTGATTTGTATTGTTGCATCATGAACTTATTTCTTACAAAAATAGGTTTTAAAGCCCTAATAATTTATTAAATTTTAATAATTCTACCTACATTGAAAATTATATTTATATAAATATTTTCTTATACTCATTTTACACTATTATTTTTGAACAAAGGTTTTTTGAAAATTATAAAAAGGGGTTTTCACTTCACTGTCAGATATTTTGTTTTAATTTCCACATTTCTATAAGATTAAATGTATATATTTTAATGTCCATTTTAGCAGAAATTATATTTTAAAAAATTAATTGTTTTCAAGGAGTTTTCACTTCACCTTAAAAAAGAATTTTGAAAGGTAATTGTAACATCAACCTTTCCATTAATGCTTTAAAAATTTCTAAAAGGACACATTTCTTTTCATTTTTTTCCATTTTAATTTTTAAACTAATTTATCCTAATAGAATTTATATTTCAATATTTATAATTATAAATATATTAATAATTTTTGTGAATGAACTATTTGTACTTAACCCTCTAGTTTTTAATCCCTTCATCGGTGGTGTCATTCAAGCATTCATTTGAAAGGTTATATTTCATATATATCAAGAAACTTATATGTTACTATTATTATAATAGGGATATGTTAATTTTAACCATCCCACTTATTTATCTATATGGCTTATGATTGGGTTATTTTAGTATTGAAATATACCTATACCTATTTCTCTAAATAATGTGATCACCACACTAGTACAAAAAATGTTTAACACGTTGGCATTTTTCATGTCAGTTCCATATAACCGAAGTGAAAAGATGGATAAATTGGTTTATCAGATCGGTTATTTTATAACTGATGTGAGAAATTGATGACAATCTATTTTTTACGTAGTTTATTTTATATCTGATGTCAAATATACCAAGTAGATTTATCAAGTCAGTTATTTAATAACTGACGTGATAGATCAAATCTGGGCACATTATAAAGTCGGTTATAAAATAACTAACGTGATAAAACTCAATCTGTCACATAATTTATAAAATATTTATCATGATAATGTATTTTCTATGTTAGTTAGTAAATAAATGAAATTATCAACATAAAAAAATAGTTTATCACATCGGTTATTAAATAACCGACGTGATAAAGCTTTTAAATTATTTATCTTTCCCCATATTTAGTTATTATATTTTCTTTGATTGGGAAACCTAGGAATCGTCACTCTCAGGTGGCAAACCTAGAATGGATTCTTCGATGTCGTTCCATCCAACCATGTCTTTCCAACATTAATCATCATCTTTATTATCACCAGATCTATCAATTTGACTTGCAACACTCAAGTAATCCTCACACACCTCAGTTTCATTTTTTTTCATGATGCCCTAAAATTATGTTTTGATATATTATTTTTCAATATTTTTTCTTGCTATCATGGTATGTTTCGTATTTTTCTTTTATTCCATGATAAATACTTTTCTTGTAAAATAAACCATTGGAGTGATATCATGAAAATTCTATGATTTTTTTTGCTACCATGTGTGTTCTATCATATGTGTGTGCATGTACTTTCATGTGTGTCTAGGGGGTGTCCAGGGGGTGGGGGAGTCTAGGGGTGGGGGCCT
Organism: Viscum album; assembly: GCA_963277665.1. Lineage (NCBI taxonomy): Eukaryota > Viridiplantae > Streptophyta > Magnoliopsida > Santalales > Viscaceae > Viscum > Viscum album. The sequence goes on along the minus strand of OY728125.1, from coordinate 198,630,711 downwards.
TTCCAGGGGATGGGGGTTGTCCAGGGGGTGGATATCCAAGGAGGTGGTGGTGTCCAGGGGATGTCCAAGGGGGTGGGGGTGTTGTTTAGGGGTGAGGGAGAATTCTAAGTGGGTAGGGGGTGTACGGGGGGGGGGGGGGGGGCTTGTTTAAGGGAGTAGGTGTCTCCAGGGGGTTGGGTGTTTGGGGTTGCGGTGGGGGGTGTCCAAGGGGTTGGGGGGTTGTCTATGGGGGTGGGGGTGCCCATGGGGTTGTCCAGAGGGGGGGGGGGGGCTGTCCAGGGTGGTGGGGGTGTCTAGGGGGGTTGTCCAAGGGGGTTTGGGTGAAAAGGGGTGTCCAAGGCGGTGGGGTGGGGTGGTTTCCACGGGTGTTAGGTGACTGTCAAATGAGGTAGGGGAGTCCAGGGAGTGGGAGTGGTGTCTAGGGGGTGATGGGTCTATCCCAGGGGTAGGGGCTGTCCAGGGGTGTTGTGAGTGTCTTTGAGGGTGGGGGTGTCTTGGGGGGGGGGGGGTTGTCCAAGGGGGTGGGGGTGTCTAGGGGTGTACAATGGGGTGGAGGTGGTCTCCAGTGGGTGAAAGGGTTGTCCAAGGAGATAGGGGTGTCTAGGGGGTGGGGGTGGTGTCCAAGGGGGGTGAGGGGATTTCTAAGGGGTTAGGGGGTGTCTGGGGGGTGGGGTGTATGGGGGGTCCATGGAGGTGGGGGTGTCCATGGGGTGGATTGTCTAGGGGGTGAGGGGGCTTTCCCATGGGGTAGGGGAGTCCAGTTATGGAGTCAGTGTCCAGGGGTGAGGGGGTTATCCAAGGGGGTGGCAGTGTATCGGGGGGTATCTGAGGGTGGGGGCATCCATGTGGTTGGGGGCCTCTCTATGGGGGTGGGGGTATCTGTGGGGGTGTCTAGGGGGTGGGGGATGTCTAGTGGGGTGGGTGTGTCTATGTTGGTGGGGGGGATGTCCAATGTGGTGGGGTGTCTAGGGAGTGTCCAAGGGGGTGGTGTGCTGTTGCTTAAGGGGTGAGGGGGATGTCCAAGGGGGTAGGGTTGTCCATGGTGGGAGTGGTGTACAGGGGGGTCAGGGGGATGTCTAAGGGGGTAGGGGATTTCTAGGGCGTTGGGGGTTGTCTGGGGGTGGTTGGGTGGGGGGGGGGGGGAGATATCCAAGGGGTTGGGGGCGTCCCGGGGCGTGGGGGTCGTCTAGGGGTGGGGGATGTCCAAAGGGGTTGGGATATCCAGCGTTGTCCAGGGGGTGTCCTAGGGGTGAGGTGGTTGTCCAAGGGGGTAGGGTTTTCCAGTGGTGTCTAAGGGTGTGGGTTGGTGTCCATGAGTGAGGAAGTTTTCCAAGGGAGTATGGGTGTTCAGGGGGTGGGCTGGTGTCCAGGAGGGTGGGGGTGGTTTCCAGGGATGAGGGGGCTCTCAAATGGGGTAGGGGGTGTCCAGGGATGGGGGTGTCTACGGGGTGTGGGGTTTTCCAGGGGGTTTGGGTGTCCATGGAGGTGGGGTGTCTATAGGGTAGTGGTTTCCAGGGTGTGGGGGGTTTCCAAGTGGGTAGGGTGTTGGATAGACCCCTCACAATTCTAGACACCACCCCCACCCATCTTGACAACCTACCCCCTTGTTCAGGCATTCTATACCAACGGTTCCTATAGAACTATTAGTATATGGCTATTGCAACGACCATAAATCCAACTCTATGTAAAACTATTGAGATATTCTATCCCAATGGTTTCATGGGATTTCCAAATGGTTTCAAATAATTGGGATGGGTTTAATTTTCAACAGTGAAGGTATACATATTTTAATATTTAAACATAATATTTCTTATTTATGGAATGGTGAATTTGGTATGTGGTTTCACCATGATGTATTATTTGTGTACCTTTTGAAGAAAGGATCCAGGATGAATTTATGCTGTTATATCATGATCCATATGAGAGAGATGTAATCCTAAAATGATTTTCATAAAAATAAAACCCTATTATTTAACTATATTTAAAAAAACATTTTCATGCATATATTTTTCAAATATTCATATATTTTTTTTTATATTTAAAATTTATTTTACATTTAAATTTGGATATTTTTCATATAAATATAAAAATTTATTATCTTAACAAGATGTATAATTTTGATATGTGTTATAGGACATAATGTGTAGAAGTTGGATTATTTCACATCAAATGAGTATTGAATATGTGGAAGGTGTTGATGCCTTTTTGAAATTTTCTAAACGAAATGTTCCATGAAATGAAATTTTTTACTGTCCATGCCTAAATTTTTGGAATATGAAGATGTTGAAATGTAGAGATATCAATGATCTTTTGATTTTTCATGGTTTCAATATGAGTTAATGATCTTGGATTAGGAATGGTGAAACTAGATAAAATTTATGATCTACTGATGATGTTGATTTGCAGGATGGTAACTTCAATGAAATTGAATAAATTATTAGTGATAATACATCAGAGAAAATTGAGAGAGAAACGATAATTTCACGTCAATATGGTGATGCTGAAAAACTATTTTATCCTGGTTTTACAAAATTTTTGTTTTTTAGGGGTGTTTGGACAGATTAACCTGAAGGAGAAACCTAAATGGAGTGAGAAAAGTATTACAGAGCTGCTACAATTGTTGAAATACATTCTTCTTAATGATAATGATATTCCATATTCACATTATAAGGAAAAAAAATATTATGCTTGATGGGATTGGGATATATGAAAATACATGCCTGAATAAATAGTTGTATGATATATGGGACAGAATATGTTTTTTTAGAGTGTCCTAAATGTGGGACATCACGTTATAAGTTGAAATAAAAATAATAGAATGATGTGGAGATTACAAAGATACCTACCAAGTTATTTTGGAATCTTACTATAATTCATTGTTTGAAATGTTTATTTGTTAATTCACAAGATGGAAAGAGGTTATGATGGCATGATGATGTGTGGATATGTACTAGAAAAATACGTCATCTAGTTAATTGTCCATAGTGGAAGAAAATTGATGGGAAGTATCCAACATTTGGGAATGAAATTAGAAATCTCATACTTGAGTTGTGCACAGATAAAATGAATCCATACTAAACCCTCAGTATTACACATAGTACATGGCCTGTTTTATTGGTAATTTACAACCTCTCTCTTGAAGTTTGTATTAAGTGAAAATATTTCATGTTGAGTATAATGATCTCTGGTCTGAAGCAACCAAAAAATTATATTGATTTTTTTTCACCATTGATTGATGATTTGAAACATTTAATGGGAAGATAGTATTTACTTGTATGATTCTTATAAAATGAAATATTTTAAATGCATTCAGTGCATATGTTCATTATAAATTACATCCCAGCATATGGGAATTTGTTTGGATATAGTGTTAAGGGGCATAAAGCTTGTCCAATTTTCGAGCAATAGACTTCAAATTATTGATTTCATCATGGGAGGAAAACAATATATATGGATCATTGAATGTTTATTCCTATAGATCACTCTTATAGATGACTAAAAAGGCATTTAATGGATCACAAGAATTTGATATTTCACCAAAAACATTAAACCATGATGTGTATTTTGAGAGGGTGCAAATCCTTGATGTGACATTTGGAAAGACACATAAATCAGGTAAAGATACACATATTTGGATGAAAATGTTACTATTTTTTGATATACCATTTTAGAGATATCGTGAAGTCAAACATAATATTGATGGCATGCACATGGAGATGAATATCTGTGATAGTTTGATTGTAATATTCTTAGATATAATAGTGAAGAATAAAGATGCATTGAATGCAAGATTAGTCTTACCATCAATGGGAATACATTGGTAGTTATCTCCCACTCCTAATGAAAGACAATCATTTCTTCCCCATGATTTTCATACATTATCCAGGAGAGAAGAAATTATCTTTTTTCAGTGTCTTCATGATATCAATGTGCTTCATGTTTATTCTTCAAATGTAATTTTTTTGTCTCTTTAATGGATTTGAAGTTCATAGGTATGAAATCTCAGGATTGATGTTTATTTTATCATGTTTACGAATATGTAACTTATATATCTATTGATCTTGTTGAATGAAAATTAAATTGCCATGTTTACCTTGTTTACCATCTTTTCCGTTGTTTAACATTATTACCATTGTTACCATGTTTACTATTACGTAACGTATTTCAGTTTTACATTTTTTGTTTACATTAGTATTGTAATATTTGAATTTGTATATTTTTTAAACAACGATTGCTTTTTTGATTTGAAGAATAATGGAAGACCAATCAGTTGATCAACCACTTGATTCTAGAGATGATCATCATGACCATACCTCTATGGAGAAACATTATCATTCTCCTCTTGATGTTCCCCAATATTCCTCATGTTCTCCCATGATGAAAAAGAAGAGTTCAATATTACGTAATCATGGATGCACAAGTCTTCCAAAATTATCACATTATCGTAGCCAGGACCAAAGGATACTCGTTGGGTTTGATTAGAATGACAATCCTAGTGGTCCAAATGAAAATTATTTTAAGAGTTTTATATAAAATCCATGTAAAATCAAAGTATGAATTTTGTACGATGATTGGAGAAGTGTCGACAAAGAGAAAATATCTCAACTGTGGGAGATGGTTTTGGTAAGATCATTTGCTATTTGTTTCTGATGCTTTCTTCGGGGCGCATGCGTCCATCTCTTTCTTGGACGGGGGATGGAGGTGTTGTCTTGTTTCCCCAAATTCCCTCTTTCCAAAGGCTGGTGGCATCTGTTCCTTGTTCAGGAACATCCACTCCTTGATCAAAATAGGATGGTGGGATGTTGGTTCTTCCTTCCATGGATTCCTCTTCAGAACTCATCACTTAGTCCTGGTCTCCCTCATATATTTAATACATTGTTCGTGAAACTATTCCTAGTGCCATATCTTCAGGGACACTAGTTAATTACACTGCTTCTGTCAGGACATTCCAAAGGGTCTGGTCAGGGCATCAACCTTTGATCAGGGGAGTAGTTACTTTGGACATCACTAGCATGTCTGGACATTGGAGAATTGGCATGTCTATTTTCTGTCCCTTATTATAGGGCTTCTCGAGGGCGCGGAAGCTCGAAGAATCCCAAATAAAACGTGGGGAATCATATTCCATGGGAATGTATCTGAGGTTTTCCTCTTCTCCTCATGTTTAACACAGGGTATGCCGCAAGTTTAACATCTAGCAAAGACAAATCGAACTGATCAGAACACTGACTAGAGTGGATCATATGGAGGAACCCCCTAGAGGGAACACCGATATTGGGGCCAACATGTGGGTGGCTTCCTGAATTCTATTAAATGGAATGGGGAATGGGGTGGCATGATCCCATAAATATGTTGTGGCCCGGGTAAGAATCAGGATGGATGGTGGAAGGTTCCTTGAGGTGGGCGGTGAATGGGATAGAACCATCATGAGGATGACGATGGTTTTGGGCTTGATCCTCGAAGAGGCTTCCTACGTATCTTCGTGTTAGGGAATCAAAGTCCATGTAGTTCATCAGACGATGACTTACCACCGATTGAGGTTCAACGGCTTGCCGCTGGATGGGGGTGTCGATAAATTACCACTGAATAGGGTCCCAACAGCTTACCGCTGGATAGGGTCACAACAACATACCACTAGATGAGGTCACAACAGCTTACCACTAGATAGGGTCACAACGACTTACTGCTGGATGGGGTTGCAATGACATACTACTGGATGGGGTCGCAACGACTTACCGCTGACTAAGGCACATAGTTTAACATCTTGCTGGACGGGGGTGGATGGACGTGAAGGGGGTCGGAACTGTTGGTTGTTGATCATGAACCTCAAGGAGGCTTCCTATATACCCTACCTTGGCCGGGATCCAAGACATCGTAGTTCCTGTGGCATGGCACATGGGGATTACGCTCTCAGGTGGCCCAGGGTGTCGGTGACCCGATGTGAGGGAGGACCTAGGGTCAAAAAGTTGTTGGGCATGATCCTCAGGGAGGTTTAATACGTACCCTGCATTGGTAGGGATGAAATACCTCATAGATCAGGTTTTGTCGAACCAATGTGAATGGGGTCAGAATGACCTGGTGCTGGTGGGCCTGTGCCTCAGGGAGGCTTCCTACGTACCTTGCCTTGGCAAGGATCAAAGACCACGTAGTTCAGGTGGGGTGTGGGTCTTACACTCTAGGCAGCCCAGGATGAGGCAGGATTTGGTGAACTGATGTGAATATGGACCTAGGGTTTAGGTGGATGTTGGGATTGAACCTCAGGGAGGCTTCCTACATACATTCCCTTGGAAAGGATCAATGAAAATGTAGTTCAGGTAGGTGGGGGATTGGTGAACCGACATGAAGAAGATCGTGACCAATGGATGGTGGTGGGATTGAACCTCATGGAGGCTTCCTACATACCCTTCCTTGGCAAGGATCAAAGTCCATATAGTTCAGGTACTGTGGCATTTGGGGCTTACACTATTAGGTGGCCAAGGGTGTTAGTGACCTAACGTGAGGGAGGACCTGAGGTCAAATAGTCGTTGGGATTGAACCTCATAGAGGTGTCTTACGTACCTTGCCTTGGTAAGAATCAAAGACCACGTAGTTCAGGTAGGTGATTGGGGATTATTCTCTGAGGTGGCCCAGGATAGATTTAATGGTTGGTGCTCACTCTAAACCCATGTGAGGTATGCTCGGTGTGAAAAAACAAGAGATAATAGAGACCTAGTGATCACATCGTGAAAGGTGTGTTCGTGGGATGTGGAGTGGGGATTACATGCAGCTACCAACCCAAAGAGGAATCCAAGGGATTACGCATGGTTAGCAGCCCAAAGGGGAAATAGGGACTTATGTGTGGTTAGTGGCCCTAAGAGGTTATAGGGGCTTATGCGTGATTAGCAACCCAAAGAGGAAAAAGGGGATTATGCGTGGTTTCCGGCCCAAAGAGGAAACATAGAATTACGCATGGTTATTATCCCAAAGAGGTTGGGAATTACTCCAAGATGGAGCCCCAGTGGTGACAAAGCCCAGAAGAAGAGGGATTTGGGATCGATGAAAGGAGAATCATGGTTCCCAATCACGCCCTTTGCTAGCTGTGGGGACTGAAGAAGAAAGGAGGAGTAGGGATGCTACCTCCTACAAGAAATATACAAGCTTACACCAAGATGTTTTCCCATTTTCTACAGACAAATTCCACTCCAGTAAAGAGGATATCATCCCGTTTGGGGGAGATCTCATCCTCATGGAGACTTGTGGGTGTGGAGAATTTTCATGGTTGGGGAACCCCGCATGCGAGGTATAGGGTGAGTTCAGAGTTTAAGGTCATGTGCTGAGGATGATAGTGTTTGGCATTTTAACATCCTGCAACACGAATGAGGTGGGGTCACTCTACACCCTTATGACTTACATAACTGGTACCCTCTTCTCCATGGTGAAGAGAGGGGATAGGAAATACTGTGGTGAGGGGATTTCATGGAGTGAACCATCAGGGGGTCAACGTTAGTGTGACTATGCGAAGAAGCAATAGCCATTAGCGTGTCTATGCGAAGAGGCATGAGGCAAAGCAACACTATATGAGGTATCGTCCAAGGTACTTTGAAGTTACTTCGTACGAATCTGGAGGTTCGTATGGGAAAATAGTATGTGGTGGAACTGTTTTGGGCATGGGAGGTGCCCAAAAATGATACCTGGAAAAGAGACATCATGCACGCATGCAAATGGGCAGTGGGTGTGCAAAAGGAAGGGCCAGTGCGTAATGAAGCATGGGGAACACAATAGGTCATGCCGGTATTGATGTGGCCTTAAAAACACATGTTTTTCTACATAATTTTAATTAATTTTTTTTAATTTAATTACATATTTTAGTACTTTTTGATAAATAAAATCACTTATGTAATTTTATTACTAAATTTAATAATTATTCAATTTTTTATAATTAATTGTGTATTTTAAGACTTAAAATAATTAATTTATTTCTTAATTTAATTTTATTGAATAATAAATTTTTATTTAGTAGGGTGGTTTTTTCCGCTTAGATAATAATTTAACAATAATTAATTAATTAATTCCGTTTATGCATATAATTAATGTAGTCTTAATTTAATTTTGCATGTTTTAATTATTAATTAATTTTAAGTAACTTAATATTTTAAGTCATCTTTCAATAATTCATTAATTAAAATAAATGATTATAGACCTACTTCGATCATTAAGTCTCTTTAAATTCTATTACATCAATTAACACTTTGGTTTAATAATATAATAATTATATTTCTACCTTAAATTAATTTATTTTGAGATTGTAAATATTTAACTATATCTTATAAATGTTTAAATTTTGTGTTAACTTTTAATAAGTCAGTTTCTTTTCAGTATAGTAATAATTTATGTCATGTGAATAATTATTTTTCATAAATTAACTTAAGTTGATTTGTTTTATAAATTTATTAATGTTTATATTTTATTTAAGTCTTTAATTGTTTAATTAAGTTTTATCTTTTATTAATTATTTTGTTATTATTTAATTTATGTTTTAATTTAATTGATTACTCTATTTATTTCTTACAGGTTCATGGTTTCATTCCTTTGCCACTGGTTCACTACATGCTGGATACCTCACGTTCTCACCGTGACACTCCTCACAGATGCACCATAATCATTGCCACCAACCCACCTTTTCTACTTCATAGTCTCACCTCTTTGGACACACTATTTCCATTCCCACTGTTTCAGTCACGGTGGCACAGTGACCTTGTTTTCATGGACCCATCATAAGCCCCTTCCACCGTAACTTCTCCACGCACCATCTCCTCTGCCAACTTGACCTCCTTCCTTCCCTCTTTCACCGCATCCTGAAAACCGATTCCACTGCAATCTTCTACAGCATATTCTATCCTTCCACCCTATCAATGGAGATATAGAGAACGCATCCGATGTTAATCGATGTAGCTCCTTGAAGAAAGATATGGATCTGCTACTTTAAGAATCTCATAACACCACCACTGTATCTTTGTCCACCGCATGAAGTCGTCGCTCGAGAAGTGATGATGCACGAGAAGTAAACTGTCGTGGCCCGCTACGGATTTCTCCAAGCCTCTACTGTCAGAACCATGGTGGAGTGGAGCAGTGCTATCCGCTTTTATTTACCTTCCGAAGTGAGCCGTTGAGTTGTCACGTTGGTGAATAAAGGCAGACCAACTGAGGAATTGGACCTACACAATGGCAAAGGAGCAAGACCGGGCTCGATAGACTCATGTGTAAGAAATGAGGAGTTGAGTCCATCTCAAAGTAGGTGGAACCAAGGTTCAAGGAGAGGATTCGCCGTGCGTGGAGGAGATTCGCACCACCCGAGACTTGATCGCCGCTGGAGGGGTTTCTATGTGAGGAAGAGTAGGGACCGAAGGCCGAGCCTAGAGGAAGAGATGTGTTGTTTGCTGAAGAATCGTCACACTAGAGTTAGAGCGTCATGCCTCATACTGATGAGTCGCGCCACTGTTGGAGGACGAGCTGAGTCGTCACTGGAAGAGCCCCGCCACACCTGTTGTGTTTGTGCTGAGCCACTGAAGTAGGAGGCTGAGGAAGAGGACTCCGCACGATGGAGAAGAAGACACAGAGAGGGAGAAGTAAAATAATAATAATAACAAAAATAATAAATTAAAAGTAAAATATCTAATAATAAATTAAATTAATATAATACATAATATTTTATTTATATATTTATAATTTCAATTTTAATAATAATAAGATAAGTTATAAAATAGATTTTTAGAAAATCTAATAAAATATTAAAGAATTAAAATATAAATAATGATAATTTATAAATTAAGTTAGATAGTAATTAATATAAATATATTAACACTTTAATTTTAATTCTAACAGAATTATTATTTTATTAAAGTAATTAATATTAATATAATTTATTTAATCTAATTAAGTTTTACTTTATAATTACTTAATTATTATTAATAACTTAATAGCTTTTTAATAATCATAATAATTAATAAACAACCATCTTCTATGTTATTTATTTATTAAAATTAGTTACTTTAATAGTAAATTTAAAAGATATAACTTTAAATTCTTAATTTACCTTGTTTGTGTTTTTAATTGTTTTATTTTTATATTCTATCTATGCAGTTTCATTCAAGTGACTAAAATATGTCCAGATGCACGCAACTAACTCATCCAGAGTTGGTTATGTGAGGAAAACTCATGCGACATGTCTATCGCGGATTAAACGCATGAATTCGGTGCATTAATAAAAGATGATTCCAAGTCGGTGGAAGGGATCGGTGACATGCAGTACATGATGGAGAATATAAAACAGAGAAACAATAGAAGTTTTGTGGGGGGGGGGAGATTCATTCGAAAAAGCACACCACTGGAGAGAAGAGAACCTGAATCAACTCTCGAAGAACCATTCCTTAGAGACCCAAAGTCTTGGAGCAGGAGGAATTCATGCAAGTAGAGGGAGTTTTCTTCCTCTGTTCTTTTATAATTATTTTCCTCTGTAATTGAATGTTTTTAGAACATGTAAAGAAAGAAATGTTAGGCTAAATACTTATGTTTGGGGGGGAAAATTGAGTCTACTAGTTATTGTTCTTTTCTTTTCTCACTATCCTATTACTGTGATCGGAATTGATTGGTGAGATCAGTTATGATTACATTAAATTGCAACGTAACCCTTGTTCTTAATCTAAGATTTCCACATTTATATGGGGAGTTTAAATGTGGATTGATTTTCTTGAAATTTTAATTGGAAATAAAAGGCTACATGACATATGGAGAGTTAGTTCTGTGTTCTTTCAAAACATGTTTTTTTAAGTTGGTTAATCTATGGGTGGAGAACTCTGAAATTGGCCGGCTTGAGTGATTATCTCCTGGAGAGGGAAATAAATCACTCCATCTCAGTGGTATTATTTGTAATAAATGATGTGAGAAAGTATACCTTCAAAACTAGTAGAGTTGATATACTCCCCAAATGTTTATCTCCAGATTGTTTACTTTTCAGTGCACTGTTTCTTTGTTACTTGCATTTTTTAGCCTGTTTCTTGTTTAATACAGTTTAGATAAAAAAAATCAAAACAAATGTGTTGTTTCATTTGTGCCTCATAGTAAAAATAAAAAAATAGAAGGATTATAAATTCAACCTCACTGCTTACAACGGTGAGGACTTTAGTTAGTTTTTTTAATGAATAGTAGACAAAATAGCCTTCCCTGTGGGTTCGACCCTTCTTGCCACATATAATGTAGTTAGTAGGAATATAAATATTAAACTTTGATCGTCTTAAAAGACGGTTTAGGTCATGTTTTTGGGGCCGTTTCCGGGGAGGGCACGAGACATTTCTAGAAAAAAACACATATTAAAAATACACATATATAAATTTTTTAAAAAAAACATTTAAAAAATTTGAAAACTCTAAAAAGCGTTGAGTCTTATCTATATAAACGGTTACTGTTGGTACCATCTTCTATTTTTTTGTATGAGCACAAGGCACTCTAATGTTAGATTAGAGCCCTTAAAACTTGAATTAAAAAAAACATTTATCTTCTTTAAGAAAGAAGAACAAAAATGAAATGAATAACATAGATAATAGAGTTCCTGTGCATAATAATTTCCATAACCAACCAGAACTGTTAGATGAAAATGAAAGGCCTAGGATGAGGGAGTTTCAAATTCCTCAAGTGTCTAGTAACCCATCTTCAATTAGGCTTAGTCCTAGAGCTCTGAATTATGAATTAAATCATTCACATATTTCTTTGATGCCTTCTTTCAATGAGCTCTCTAATGAGGACTCTATAGCCTTCATTAGAGAATTTTATAACACAGTAAAATAATTACCACTTTTAGGACTCATTGAATATGAGTTAAGGATGAGAGTTTTTCTCTTTTGCCTTAAAGGGAATGCTAGGAACTAGTTTTTAAGTCTAGATGAAAACATTTTTGAGAATTTGGATCAAGTTTACAACTCATTCATTCTGAAATTTTATCCCCAAAGATTAAAAGGAGAATTGAGAACTAAAATCACTAGTTATAATCAAGAGGATGGAGAAGCTTTTCATGAAGCTTGGGAATGATTTAGGGACCTTCTTAGGTAGTTTCCTCATCATCAACTCCCATCACAACTTCTTATAGAAACCTTCTATGAATGGTTGTCCTCCTCTGGTAAGAACATAGTGGATCAAGATGCTGGGGGAAATTACAATGATAAGACTGATCAGGAGTTGAGACAAATCTTCAATAATGTAGCCCTTAACTCTGATCATAAGAATTCAGGAAGAAAAATAGTTAATAGAACTGTTAATTCAAATACTAGTTCAATGAATGAAACTCGAAGTCAAATGGCTGAAATCACAAACCAACTTAAAACTTTTATGAACTAGAATTAAAAAAAAACTATAAATCAAATTGAAAATCAGAATCATTATCAATCTCTTAGGAAACAGTGCACTCAATGTGGTATGTTCAGGCACTCTGAAAATTTTTGTCCTAACTTTTATTTAACTTCCCAACAACCTGAAACCTTAAAAAGTTTCAATTATAGTCCTAGGATTCCTCTAAAAGAAGATCCATTCTCAAACAACTATAACCAAGGCTATAGGAACCATCAAAATCTATCGTGGAAGGATCAAGTTACTATTAAGCAACAATCTGCCCCTAATTATCAAAACCAACCAGGACCAAACTTTCAAAATCAACAAAGGGGTGAGACTTCAAATGTTCAAGGAAGTAATGGTAATCAAATGTCTTCTAAATTGGATCAGATATTGAATAAAATAAATTCACAAGAGGAAATGTACATGACTCAACTTAATAAACTGAAAAGTAAATATGAGTCAGACAAAATGCAAACTGATGTTAGAATAAAAAACATGGAAACAAAGTTAAGCCAACTTGCTAGAGAGTTTTCATCTAGGGAAAAAGGTAGGTTTCCTAGTACAACTGAACTTAACCCTAGGGAGAATGCCATGGATGTTATAACTAGAAGTTGCTTTAATAATCAAAATTTTGCAGAAAAAGAACATGGAAACACTCAAAATGAAATAATGTCTCAATATGAAAATAAAAATCTGTTTATCACACATGCTGAAAATTCACAAAAAATTAATGAAAATGATAAAAATATGAATTTTTTATCTAAAAATCATGCTGAAACTTCTTCTAAAAATAAAAATAATAAAGGAAAAGAAAAAGTTGTGGAAGAAGTGAGGGATATGCCTCCTATCCTTAGGAATTTTTCCCCACCCATCCCTTTCCCTGAGAAGCTGAAACCACAAAGTAATACCAGGGCTGAACTTCTTCAGTTCCTTGGTCTTTTATCCAAGCTTCAAGTGAACATCCATTTTATCCATGATTTAATTCAAATTCCATATTATTTTAAATCATTGAAGAAAATTGTTTAAAAAAAAGACCCTTGAAGAATTTTCTACCTACAGCCTCACTGAAGAGTGTAGTGCTATCCTCCAAAATAAAATCTCACCTAAATTGAAAGATCCAGTTAGTTTATTCATCCCTTGTACAGTAGGAAATTATGGTCAGATGAACTGTATGTGCGATTTAGGTGCCAGCATTAATCTTCTTCCATACTCACAATTTGGCAGTTGAGGTTGTGTGATATTCAACCCACCGCAGTCATTCTCCAGTTAGCTGATAGATCATTCCCACATCCAATGGGTCAAGTAGATGACTTAATAGTTGGAGTTGGGAAGTTATTCTTGTCTGCTGACTTTCTTGTTCTGGATATGGAGTGTGATCAAGAGGTACCTATCATCTTTGGTAGACCCTTCTTGGAAACTGGTGGTGCTGTTATAGATGTTTCTAAGGGTCAAACTAACTTTAAAATTGGTGAACAACAAGAAGAGTTCAATGTTTTTATGAATATTTAGGGACCAACTTACTCTGAAAACTATTCAAAAATTGAGTCCCTTGAAGCTAAATGTTCTTATAAAAATCAACTTGAACACATCAAAAAATCTGAAAAATAGCCCTCAGTTGAGGAAAACATTTTTGAAGTTGAAAATCTTTGTGAATCTGTTTTAGAAAATGAAAATTCTACTGCGACAACAAAACTAGATAATCTTCCACAACTGGACATCTTTCCAGTTTCTACAGTAGGAGAGTCCTCTATTTCTGATCTTAAGAGCCTTTTTAGTGAATTTGAGGATGTTTATGTTAACACCGACCTTGCTGAACACTTTGATGATACTGAGGGAGAGCTTATTAGACACCTTGATGATTCTTCTTTGATAAACCTGCTGAATTCTGATCTATAAAGTCTGGACAACATATTGCCCACCTTGGACAGTAGCACTATTATTACTGAATCTGAGCTTGATTTTGAATATCTTTCATTTATTAATACCCCATACAAGAGGTATGCTGAACAAATTGGACCTCCCAGGCCTGAGAGTCTTCAATCTAGTGCTGAAGCACCTGTTCTTGAACTTAAACAACTCCCTCGTCATTTGAAATATTCATTATTGGGTGAGAATTCTACTTTGCCTATCATCATTTCTGCTGAACATAAAGATTATCAAGAAGAAATTTTTTTGAATGTGTTGAAAAAGTTTAAATCTTCCATAGGCTGGACTATAGCATACATAAAAGGTATTAGTCCCTGATTCTGTATGCACAAGATTCCTATAGAGCCTGATTATAAGACTAGGGTAGAATGTCAAAGAAGATTAAATCAAAACATGAAAGAAGTCATGAGAGAGGAAGTAATCAAACTATTAGATAATGGAATGATATATCCCATCTCTGATAGTTCTTGGGTCAGCCCTATCCAGGTTGTCCACAAGAAGGGAGGTTTTACTGTAGTTAAAAATGAAAAGAATGAAGAAGTCCAAGATAGTAATGCCACAAAATGGAGAGTCTGTATTGATTATAGGAAGCTTAATGTAGCCACTAAGAAGGACCATTTTTCTATTCCCTTCCTTGATCAAATGCTTGAGAGGCTTACTGGAAATGAATTTTTCTATTTTCTTGATGGGTATTCTGGTTACAACCAGATTCCTATTGATCCCGATGATCACGAGAAGACAACTTTCACATGCCCCGTTGGGACATTCGCTCACCGGAAGATTCCATTTGGGTTGTGTGGAGCTCCAGCCACCTTTCAAAGGTGTATGATGGATATCGTTTTTGATATGATTGAGAAAATCATTGAAGTGTCCATGGTTGACTTTTCTATTGTGGGCAGTACTTTTGAAACTTGTTTAGGAAATCTTGATTTAGGTTTGGAGAGATGCATTGAAACCAACCTTGTGCTAAATTGGGAGAAATTTCAGTTCATGGTTACAGAAGGCATTGTTCTTGGTCATAAGGTATCCAAAAGAGGCCTAGAATTTGATACTACTAAGACTGATGTTATTCAAAAACGGCAACCTCCTGTTAATTTTAAAGGTGTTATATGTTTTTTAAGGAATTCCAGTTTTTACCGGAGATTCACAAAAGATTTTTCTAAGATAACTAAGCCCTTGTGTTCTTTGCTAGTAAAGGATGCACATTTTAACATTAATGAAAACTGTTTGAAATCAATTAATATTCTTAAGTAGAAACTCACATAATCACCCATCATTATTGCTACTGATTGGAAATTAACTTTTGAGATTATGTGTGATGATAGTGACATAGATGTAGGTGTTGTCCTTGGACAGAGAAGAGATAAGTGGTTTCATGTGGTTTATTATGCTAAGAGACTGCTAGATGATGCTAAAAAAAATCATACCACTAATGAAAAAGAGTTGTTAGCTGTTGTGTTTGCTCTTGAAAAGTTTATCCAGTACATGTTAGGCTCAAAAGTCATCATTTTCACCGATCATTCTGCCTTGAAGTACTTGGTTTCTAAGAAAGAAACAAATCCCAGGTTGATTAGATGGATTTTTTTAATACAAGAGTTTGACTTAGAGATTAGGGATAAGCAGGGAGCTGAAAACTTAGTTTCTGATCACTTATCAAGGATTACTCTTACCCAATATAATTGTGAAAATCCTAGAGATATTAATTGTTCCTTTTTTGATGAGAAGCTACTCACTGTGTCAGTCAGGCAATCTACTTGGTTTGCAGATCTTGCAAACGTTCTAGAAGTAGGTGTCATTCCCAAAAATCTATCTAATAATCAAAGAAATAAATTCATTTATGAACTTAAATATTATCTTTGGGATGACCCTCTACTTTCTAGGAGGTGTGATGATGGTATTCTTAGGAGATGTGTACCTGAGGAAGAGATGCTGCTGATTCTTCAAAGT
Organism: Viscum album; assembly: GCA_963277665.1. Taxonomy (NCBI): domain Eukaryota; kingdom Viridiplantae; phylum Streptophyta; class Magnoliopsida; order Santalales; family Viscaceae; genus Viscum; species Viscum album. Next base: position 198,614,481 of record OY728125.1, on the reverse strand, counting down.
TGTCATTCTTCTCCTTGGGGAGGTCACCTTGGGTGTAAGAGGACTGCTCAAAAAGTCATACAGTCTGGTTTTTATTATCCTACACTCTTTAAGGATGCTAGGAGTTTTGTGGTTGGTTGTGATATGTCTCAAAGGCTGGGTAATGTGGGTAGGAAACAAGAGTTACCCCAAAAAGGTATTTAGGCGGTAGAGATTTTTTATGTTTGGGGTTTATATTACATGGGTCTATTTCCATCATCTCATGGGAATGGGTATATCTTAGTTGTTGTGGACTATGTGTCAAAATGGGTTGAGGTAGTAGCTCTTCCTAACAATCAAGACAAGTCTGTAATAAAATTTGTCAAAAAGAATATCTCTACAATATTTGGACTCCCAAAATATTTTATCACTAATAATGGAACACACATTAAGAATTAAAAATTTAAAGCTTTGATGAAAAAATATGGTTGTGTTCACAAAAATAGTACTCCTTTTCATCCATAGTCTAGTGGACAAGTGGAAATTTCTAATAGAGAATTGAAACAAATCCTTGAAAAACTGTTTCAAACTCTAGAAATGACTAGTCAGTCAAACTAGATGAAGCTTTATGGGCCTATAGAACTGCCTTTAAGACTCTAATAGGTATGTCTCCCTACAAGCTGTTTTTTGGGAAATGCTATCATTTACCTGTGGAGTTGAAATATAAGTTTTACTGGGCAGTTATGGCTTTAGAAATTGACTTTAACAGTGCTAGTGAGATGAGGTTACTTGAGATGAGTGAACTCGATGAGATTAGGAGATACAACTATTATAATTAAAGAATTTATAATGAGAGGACTGAAATTTTTCATGATTCTATCATTCAAACTAAGGAATTCAAACCTGGACAGAAGGTCCTTCTCTTTAACTCTAAACTTAAATTCTTTCCTGGGGAGCTGAAGTCTAAGTGGTCTGGACCATTTACTATAGTAAGAGTGATGAATAATGGAGCTATTGAAATTGTTGGTGAAGAAAATAAACCCATGTTGGTCAATGGGAAGAGACTGAAACATTATTTTGAGGGACAACCAAAGGTATTGGATGCCTTCGGTGTGATAAAAAAAATTTCTTGAATAACGTCTGGCTGGGGACTTTAAACCTAGCGCTGCAAGGGATGCATCCCATGGTATTATTTTGTTAATAAATAAAAAAACTGTAATTAAATAAATTCTAACTGAAGACTTTAAATTCAGTGCTTCTTGGGAGTCAACCCCTACTCCTTTTTCTTTTGTATTTGATTTTATTTTTGTTCATGTTTTAGTGTTGAATAAAGTACTGCTTTGTTGTATTATGTATGCACTATATCTGCTGGATTTTTGTTCCTGGTTTACATACTCTTTGTCTCTAGGATGAAGATGTTTGGTCATTTATGTTGTAGAATTCCCATAATAGCTAGAAATGGACAAATATATTTAGGTAAGTACTCAATTCATAATTGTAGTATTTCATTTATCTGCTCCTTAATGATTTAGAAAAAAAATTCTGATCATTAAAAAAATTATGCTTAAATTGAAAAAAAAATCATCTACATGTGTACTAAAATTTCTGCCACATTTTACAGTATAAAATTCTGTTGCATGTCTTGCTACTGAATTTTTAAAATTCTGCATGTGCCTCTTACTCAAAAAAATTAAATTTCACCATTTTTAATATCATTCACTGAATGAAATTAAGTATGGGGGGGTAAATGCTTTCTGGTTTGTGTGTTTTTCATTAAAATGGTTTTACTTTATGGTGTTTAGAATTCTTCTTTCTACTATATTGAACGTCTATTTGAATCATACTTTGTTAAAATGCTTACACCCAGTTCACTTACACCCACAAGTTACAAGCTTTGTTTAACTTTAATGGAAAATATGTGTCATTGGACTTAAATGTTAATGCATACACTTGCTAATGAACCTACTGATTATTTATTTCCTGTAGAAAACAATAATATTTTTCAACTTCATTGAGACCCTTTTTACATGTCATAAATCTACTTAATTGAAAATCTGTTTTATACTTTAATTGTTTAATTGCTATTCTCCATATGTAGAAATCATCTTTGGGGAAAAATTTGGGTATTAAGTATGGGGGAGGGGGTCAATTCTTGACTGTGCTTAACTACGCTTAATTGAAAGTCGATCAATTCCCACTGCAAATTCAAAATGTTTTGTAAAAAATTGATAACATTTTTCAAATTCTTGTATAATTTTAGGCATTACACTGTACTCAAATGAGTCTTACCTAAGGACAGTGATTTGCTGATAGTTGAGAGTTGCTTTGAACCTGAAATTAGTGATAATGGATGATTGCTGAGTGATATATCGTAGTGATCTAATAGAAATTGTGGTTTAGTAATTTCTTTTGAGAGTGACATGGGTGATCTGTTAATGGAATTGTTATCAAAACTCTTGGAATTGGAAGTTTGATTTTGATCATAGGTGACACATTTTTCTTTTATTTATTAAAAGTAGTTGCTTTAACGAGCCAACGTAAATAAATTTTATATAAATCTTTTGAAACTGTAGTAATCTGGGCATCTGGGATCTCACGGTGTGTCTCTGAGACCCTAGATACTTTAATAAGTGTATTACTCAGTGCTCAGTACATGATACATGGCTTGGGAAAAATAAATAAATTGTCTAGGGTCAATAATGGGCTCATTAAGGTGAGGGGAATGATGAACGCCAAATGAAGAAGGGATCAATTTATTTATATGGAAATCATGTAGGTTATATCAAAAAGGTGATTTAAAAAAATTATTTTTTGAAAACTAGGAGATGAGTCAAAGTACAAGGTTCCTCTGGTTATGTTCTTCTTTCCACATAAAATTTACCTCTTGTCACTCATGGATTTTGGACTTAAGTCTGGATTGAAGTTAATCACTAATTATTACCACATATGAGGTATGACATCTTCATTGTTTGTTGATTCATAGTTTTCAAGACTACCAGTGAGTATTTTCATAAGGCAAGGTTCATATGAGCAACTTAGTTTTTAAAAGCCTAATGACATGTTTTTGAAGTCCTCTTTTTATTGTGCTGTACATGTTACAGTTTGATCTAAATCATAAATACAATTTATTTTTTATCAAAGAGAATAAAACTTTGTATTGTTTGAGTAAAGACAATGTTTAAGTGTGGGGGAATTTGATGTGGCCTAAAAAGAACATTTTTTTCCACATAATTTTAATTAATTTTTATTAATTTAATTACTTATTTTAGTAATTTTTTTAAATAAAGACACTTGTGTAATTTTATCACTAAATTTAATAATTAATCAAATTTTTTATAATTAATTATGTATTTTAAGCCTTAAAATAAATAATTTATTTCTTTAATTTTGTAGACTAATAACTTTTTATTTATTATGGTGGTTTTGTCTGCTTAGATAATAATTTAACAATAATTAATTAATTAATTCTGCTTATGCATATAATTAATGTAGTCTTAAATTAATTTTTCATGTTTTAATTATAATTAATTTTAAGTAAGTTAATATTTTAAGTCATCTTTCAATAATTCATTAATTAAAATAAATGATTATAGACCTACTTAAATCATTAAGTCTCTTTAAATTATATTACATCAATTAACAGTTTGGTTTAATAATATAATAATTTTTTCTACATTAAATTAATTTAATTTGAGATTATAAGTATTTAACTATGTCTTATAAATGTTTAAATTTAATGTTAACGTTTAATAAGTCAGTTTCTTTTTAGTATAGTAGTAATTTAAGTCATATGAAATGATATTTTAAAAAATTAACTTAAGTTGATTGGTTTTATAAATTTATTAAAGTTTATATTTTATTTGATCCTTTAATTGTTTAATTCAGTTTTAGATTTTATTAATTATTTTGTTCTTATTTTATTTAAGTTTTAATTTAATTGGTTACTCTGTTTATTTCTTGCAGGTTCATGGTTTCATTCCTTTGCCCCTGGTTCACTACATGATGGGTACTGCATGGTCTCACTGGTTTGAGTCACGGTCTCACCGTGACAATCCTCACAGATGCACCGTAATCTTTTCCACCAACCCACGATTTCTACATCACGGTCTCACCGCTTTGGACACAACATTTCCATTCACAATGTTTTAGTCATGGTGGCACTACGACCTCATTTTCACGGACCCACCGTAATCCCCTGCCACCGTAACTTCTCCACGCAATGTCTCCTTTGCCACCTTAACCTCATTCCTTCCCTCTTTCACCGCATCCTCAAAAACAATTCCACTGCAATCTTCTACAGAATATTCTATCCTTCCACCCTATCAACGGTGATCGAGAGATCGCAGACGATGTTAACCTATGTCGCTCCTTTATGAAAGATATAGATCCACTTCATTAAGAATCTCATAATGCAGCCATTGTATCGTTGGCCACTGCATGAAGTCGTCGCTCGAGAAGTGATGACGCACGAGGAGAAAACTGTTGCAGCCCACTACAGATTTCCCGAATCCTCTACTATCTGATCCTTGGTGGAGTGGAGCAGTGCTATCTGCTGTTATTTACCCACAGAAGTGAGCCTTTGAGTCGTCATGTTGGTGAAGAAAGGCCGACCAACTGAGGAATTGGACCTACACACTGGAAAAAGATCAAGATCGGGCTCGATAGACTCATTGTGTAAGAACAGAGGAGTCGAGGTCATATCGAAGTAGGTGGAACCAAGGTTCAAGGAGGGGATTCTCCGTGCATGGAGGAGATTCGCGCCACCCGAGACTTGATCACCGTTAGAGGGGTTGCTATGTGAGGAAGAGTAGGGACCGAAGACTGAGCATGGAGGAAGAGCTGTTTCATCTGCTGAAGTATCGTCTCACTAGAGTCAAAGTGTCGCACATCCTACTGATGAGTCATGCCACTGTTGGAGGACGAGCTGAGCCGTCACTGGAAGTGCCCCGCCACACCTGTTGTGTTTGTGTTGAGCCACTGAAGTAGGATGCTGAGGAATTGGACTCCGCATGATGGAGAAATGACACAGAGAGGGGGATGTATAAAAAATAATAATAACAAAAATAATAAAGTTAAAGTAAAATATATAATATTATATTAAATTAATATAATACATAATATTTTATTTAGATATTTATAATTTAAATTTCAATAATAAGAAGATATGTTATAAAACATGGTTTTATAAAATCTAATAAAAATTTAAATAATTAAAATATAAACAATGATAATTTATAAATTATGTTTAATAGTAATTAATATAAATATATTAACACTTTAATTTTAATTCTAACAGAATAATTATTTTATTAAAGTAATTAATATTAATATAATTTATGTAATCTAAATATATTTTACTTTTTAATTACTTAATTATAAATAATAACTTAATAACTTTTTAATAATCATAATAATTAATAAGCAACCATCTTATAAGATATTTATTTATTAAATTTAATTAAATTAACATTAAATTTAAAAAATATAACTTTAAAATCTTAATTTAATTTCTATGTGTTTTTAATTGTTTTATTTTTATATTCTATCTATGAAGGTTCATTCAAGGGACTAAAATACATCCAGATGCACGCAACTAACTCATCCATAGTTAGTTAAGTGAGGAAAACTCGTGCGACATGCCTATCATGGATTAAACGCACGTATTCAGTGCAATAATTAAAGATGAATCCAAGTCGATGGAAGTGATCGGTGACATGCAGTAGATGACAGAGAATATAAAACAGAACAACAATAGAAGTTTTGTGGGGGGGAGATTCATTTGAAGAAGCACACCACTGGAGTGCAGAGAACCTGAAGAGACTCTCGAAGAACCATTCCTTGGAGACCCGAGGGCCTGGAGCATGAGGAATTCATGCAAGCAGAGGGAGTTTTCATCCTCTGTTCTTTTATAATTATCTTCCTCTATAATTTAATGTTTTTAGAACACGTAAACAAAGAAATGTTAGTCTAAATACTTACAGTTTTGGGGAAAAAATTGAGTCTACTGGTTATCGTTCTTTTCTTTTCTCACTATCCTGTTATTGTAATCAGAAATGATTGGCGAGATAAGTTCTAATTACATTAAATTGCAACTTACCACTTGTGCTTAATCTAAGATTTCCATATTTATATGGGGATTTTAAATGTGGATTGATTTTCTTGAAAATTTAAATGGTAATAAAAGGCTACAGGACCTACGGAGAGTTAGTTCTGTGTTCTTTTAAAACTTGATTTTTTATGTTGGTTAATCTAAGGGTGGCGAACTCTAAAATTGGCCAGCTTGAGTGATTATCTCCCAGTGAGGGAAATAAATCACACCATATCAGTGGTATTAGTTTTAATAAATGACATGAGAAAGTATACCTTCAAAACCAGTAGAGTTGATATACTCCCCGAACGTTTATATCCAGATTGATTACTTTTCAGTGCACTGTTTCTTTGTTACTTGCTGTTTTGATCATGTTTTTTGTTTGATAATGTTTAGATAAAAAAATCAAACAAAATGTGTTTCTTCATTTGTGCCTTATAGTAAAAATAAAAAAATAGAAGGATTAGAAATTCAACCTCACTACTGACAACGGTGAGGACTTTAGATAGTTTTTTTAAATTAATAGTTTCCAAAATAGCCTTCCCTGTGGGTTTGACCCTACTTGCCATATATACTATAGTTAGTAGGAATATAAATATTAAACATTGACCGAATTCAATGACGGTTTAGGTATGTCATGTAATGGAGCACAGGGTGTGAAAAATGATGGATGCGGCATGAAAATGAAAAACATGCACACAAAAGCCCTGGCTGGAACGCAAAAGGAATTGTGTGCGCGAAAAAGGCATGGTCGGCACAAAAAAGGAATTGCGCACGTGAACAATTCATTGCGCGCAATTGGAAAGAATTGTGCGTGGGGGAGCGGGCTCAATGGTACTTAGAAGAAGATCAAGCCTGAGAGGTCTCATGCAAAGGCGGACCCCCAGGCGACCTGGCGTGAAACATTTTGTACCTGAAAGCCATCCTTTGCGTGCACGAGAGGTGAATTACATGCAGGGGAGACAATTTAGATTCTTCAGGGTGAAGTAAAAGGGGTGGACTTCTATTTATAGGTTCTCAGGATTGTTGGTCCTTGCAGAATACAATCCGGTGTGAAATATTGCACGTCGGGGTGTTGGCAGCACGCAAACCAACAGAGCCGGGTGGTGGCGCAATAAAGTTAAGCTCCGATGCGGAAAACTTTAGCAGAACCCGGAGTTTTTCATGCGGGGTGTATATTTTTCATGAAACTCCTTATTTTTTCATGCTTCCCCTCTGTGCCCCCTGGAACGGATCGCCGGTTCCAAATATGGATTCAAATTTTCACGTTTCACCCAAACTCAGCTCTTTAGTGTATTTCGGCGTCTACAAATTCACCCCTCAAAATCGGACCGGTGAGGAGTCATAAAGGTCGTATTCTGAGGGAAATGCTCAGATACAGGACTCCCTGGGGCTGTTTCTCACTTAAAACCGTAGTGGCACAAAAAACCGGTCAGGAGCACGGAATCTTCTTTTCACGCGTGCGCGGAAACCGCTCATCGCACCTATAAAAGGAGTTCTAGGTCCACCATTCGATACTTATTTTCTCGCACTATAAGTCTACAACTCTCATGGGCGAAACAAATTCCTCCACCCTATGTGAAAATCACTTTGGTTGCGCATAATACTTCATGATCGGTCGTCATTTTTCTCACCAACCCAAGATTTTCAGCGCCAGTCCTGATTTTTTCACGTCGGCCAATAATTTTTCATGCTGGCTACTGATATTTTCACACCAACTCCTGGTTTTTTGTGAAAACTCTTTAAAATATTTACAAAAATAGATGGACGCCAATTGTGCTGATGGTGAGAGGGAAGCCACATCTGCTACTCAAAGGGCTGAGATGGTAGCCAACCCTGAGGTTTATGGCACCCAAAGGATCATGTCCAACAACCATACTCTCTTCAATATGTTGACCCCAGTGCAGAAGGAGTATGCACAGTCTTCAAACTTGCCAATATGGGATTTCAAAATCCTAGAGGAGGTACATGTGCCATGGTTTGAGGTCGACACACCGTAGTCATTGGTGACCCATGAGGATGACCTAACCTGATATAACATTACCTACAATGGCCATACTTCTAGAGAAACTAGACACATGGATGTTTACATCATGAATCCTAGGTTCAAGAACATCTTAGTGAGTGACCATGTCATGGAGAGTTATCCAGACCTATACGTGAGAACCTTCCATCAGAGTGTTACTAGCAAGACCAAAGGCTAGATGTAGGATTGGGAACTGTGGTCTAGAGTCAACTTCACTAGTGAATGGGCCTAAGCGTATTGGGTTCTCTAGACATGTGACTAGTTTTGGGCCGAACTGCGGCACATCAGTTTGTTCAAGGTGGTGTGGACATCACAGCTTCACTTCTACCTCCAGCCTGAGCTCAGGCCAGATTGGCTTACTCGATGGTCCCTCGATACCAATACCTTTCAACTTTATCATGGGAGAGTCAGTATCAGCCTTTGGGATGTTCATTTCATCGGGGGTATTGTAATGCCCCGACCCCAGTTACCCAGAGTCGGTGAATTATTACATAATATTTTTATGATCACAATAGATCAAGTCTCTAAAGACTGATTAGTTTAGTATTCTTGGAAACACGAGATATATTCATATGTATTACATTACATCATAAGTTAAAAAAACAACAACAACATCTTGTCTTCATATACCCTCATATTATCCCTGCCAGTCATTCATAAATTATTTCTTCACATCCTAGGAAAAATAAAACATTGAAAGTGGTGAGCTCAAATGCACATTAAGGATAACAATATAGAAGAAACATTCATAAATAAGCATAAATATTTAAGGAAATTTATAACTAAAACAAAATCCTTTTAAACTTGAACTTCAGCATAATATGGAAAACAAAAAATGAAAAAAAAATCCATTTACTTATTCACATGGATATTATACTAGTCAAATAAACACATGAAATATCAATAACCACTTTCATAATGATGGAATTCATAATGGCAGAATATCATAACCATATAGTCAAGGCCTCGTGCCAAGACTACAAATAAAATTTTGTCAAGGACTTGTGCCAAGACATTAGTTTGTCTCATGAGACCTACCGATGCATCGTGGAGCTATAGCAGGCTCCACCCGTCACTTACTAAGTCCAATGCATTCTTCATTTTAAAAGTTTGAAACATAACATAAACATTCGTATTAATACTAGTATAAGAAATGTCAATACTTTAACCACAAAACATGAATGGTATAAAAATAGCACATCCATAGTCAAACGTAACTCATTCGATACAATATGAAAGAATTTACTATATCAGATTAACCTCAATCGAGAATAATCAAGGATATTTAAATAGATTAAAATAATCATCAAACTATTGAGAGAAATATCCCCCTTTTCTTGAAAACATTTACAAGTCACAATATTTGTCAAAAAGTCATTTAAAATATATTTTTGAATCAAAGTGTCCCATACCACTTTGAAAATTTTAAAAGGAATTTTGATTTGAAAACTTTAATGCCGATATAAATAAATCCTTATAACCATTTTTAAAACATGGACATTAATGCGAAAGACTTAGAATAATAAATCTTTAAAACATTTTAAAATGATATTTTAGTTGGAGTTCCTAACCAAAAGAGAGACACTTGAATACAAATAATTGAGGTAATAAAAAAAATTAATATCATAAGAATACATAGATTCATGATATAATATGTCAATGTACATAATATACAACATATAAAATTGATTTGGTGTATAACAACAGAGGGTTCTCAATGGAATTTAAATTGAGATGAAATCTCTCATAAAGGCCATATCCTTAGGTTAAGGATAAATCAACATTATAATGTTGTGTGACAAATATAAATACACTCAATATGATTGGATATTCAGTGTAAAACAATCAAAGGACATTCACACATATTTTTGTAAAAACAACACCAATGAATTGGATGTTTAACTCAACAAATGGAGATTGAGTAAAAATTACTCTTATGAAGTTCATACAGATGACTTGAGAATTTATCAATGGTGTGATTATGTGTATCCAAATTATATCCACAGAAAAGGGAGTGAAAATTATCACATAATCAAATGAATTGTTATTCCACACATAATCTTGGAGTAAAATAATCAATGAAGTATGCGTAAAGCCGAATGAGTGGAAATTAAAATTTCAAATTCCCTTATTGATTTGGTAAATTAAGAAACATACACCCATGAAAGAAGGATCATAAAATTATGATGTAAATATCCATGAATTAAAGTATATTGCACAATGAAAAAAAACATGGGCAGTATACACACCACATGCAATAAATAATTGGTGAACAATTGAAATATCATGAAATTAAAAGTGAGATAAGAAACCCCTTACTTTGTAATTTTTCCTTGTTCAAGGGTAGGTTAGCCTCTAGTATAATGGTGAAATAATTTTTATTTAATTCTAAATGAATCATATACATTAATATGATATAATATATGATCATTCAACATTTCTTTGTTAATAATATCTTAGTATTATCGTCGTTTCGGGTGTTAACTTACTCTTCTTCATTTATATGTTTTGTTACATAAGTCGTGTTTGTTATGGATATGTTGTATATTCTTCATATACAGAATCGTATCAAGTCCATAAAAAGTATTTTTAATCATAAAATGAGAATTATACTTGTATGGATAAGGTGGGGAATGAATCTCATCGCGTTCGTGGAGATGGTAGTCTGTACGTACGCACGAGCGATAATATCATTATTTTGATATTAAAATCATATATAACTGGATGGTATATGATATATACAGAATCATTATCAAGTTATAATAATTATTTACAGGAATTACACATCATTATTATAACCATTCAAATAATAATGTATGGAATAACAATTACACCACGACGTGGAGACAGTTGGCCGTACGTACGCACATATGGTGACATGTCATTCAAAGGATGGACATAATACTGAATATGGTTGTACCATATTTATAATATCATAAAATTATAAAAAATATACTAGAGTTATTATTTTATAATGGAAATAACAAATAAATAAGAAGTTGATGAAGAAAGGAACTTGAAAGAGGGTTGTGAAATCATTACCTCTTCTTCGGGTTATTCCTTTTGATTTGATCAAAATGGCTCCTTAGGTTGGCTTTCTGATCAAACTAAGGCCTCTAGGTTGAAGTAAGGTATGTTGAGAGAATATTTGGGTAGGATATGGACTAGACAAAGGGCTTTGAATGTGTAAATTATAGAGAAGGTGGATTACCCTTTTATAAGATGGGTGAAGGGCACCTATGGAAAAGCTAGAAATATTATTTTATAATAAATTCATATTCGGTTTCTAATGGCTCCAAAGTGTATTATTTAAATTTTAAGGTAGGTATGGGTAGAAATCCTTTAAACCAATATATTTTAGACAGGTTTGGGTAACTATATTATCTTTATCATTTATATTTAACTCTTAGTTAAATTGTTTGTCATTTACCATGTCTCTTTTTATTTTTATATTATATAGTTAATAAACATACTATATACCTCCATGCGACCCAAAAGTGGTCCATTAATGATACACGTTTCATTATATAATTCATTTGGTCTAAGCTTAGATTTTTAGGAATATTATATTAATTAATAATATAATTTTTGTTTTAAAAGCTCTTTTATGTTAATTTTAACACTATTGGGTATTCTGTTTTTGATAATTTCATAAAAGCATTATTACTTCAAAATAAATTTATTTAACAAGTAATAATAAGTCATATTAACCTATAAAATTATTTTATTTAATAAAAAGTCTCAAATTACATTTATTGTGATATTTATAATATCAATTATTTTAATATTTTATTAATTACGTAATTACTACATCACCATTGTGTCATAAATAAATTAAATTATATAAAGTCTAAAAATTATAAGTAAAATACCATTATGTAGGAAATCGTTTTAGTTTTCTAATGAATATTTATAATCTAATTTATCTTATGTATAACCCTATATCAAACATATTTTAGTTATTAAACTTTTTTTATATTTTTTAACTCTTCTTTGAATTAAATAATAATAAACGTCCTAATCTAATTCAAGTGGACCTAAATGTAAATATTTTATTCCTAAGGTTTTTCTGGACCAGATACACTTGTCCAATAGAATTAGGACATGTGTTATGGTAATATTAATATCATTTTTACCCTTAATTACCCTATTTACTTTTAACCATTGTAAATCAAAGTAAAAAGTTACTATTCAACAAAGATTATTGTCATCTCATTAAAAAAAACATTACACATTGAAATTAACCATGTCTCTCATATTTTCAAAATTCCACTCACAGAAGCAGTAATATTATGTTTTATGTGAATTTCCAAATTCTCCCAAGAGGTGGTTAAAAGACGTTGAAAATTTCAATAAAATTTTTATATATCTAAAATTATTCTAAACTAACTCCAATTAATTTCATTGAACTTATATAGTTATTATGTATCAATTTTTAACATAATTAAATTAAAATAAAATAAATAATTATTTAAATAAAAATTTGGGTTTAAACAATAACTAATTGTCTTTTCACTATTCGTCAAAAATTGAATGTTTTTAAAAAAATTCCAAAAATTCTCCCTAAGCTAATTTTGATATTCCGAATCAAAAAATGAAGTCCATTTTGAATGATAAAATTTATGAAATTTCAAAAAGTGGGTATTACTATTAATAACGTCTAGTTTGATTGGCTTTGGTATGTATTAGAACTCAAAGTTGCGTACAACACACGCTACTGTATTATTCAAAGAGAAACATATCGTGGAAACTTGGGGTGTTACATTCTCCCCTCCATAAAATAATTTATTCCTCTAAATTTTTAAAATTGGTCTTGGGAATATAATGGAAAGTCCCACATCGGAAAAAGAGTCAATAAAACTATCACCTTAAAAGAAAGAATGAGAAGTACCAATGTCACCCAAGATAACTCATACTAGGATTCCATGTAGGAAAACATGGATATGGAAGATAAACTAATTGTCAAGTTCTGATGGAGAGGGATAGAAAACATGATCAGGAGAATGTTAACAATAAGAAATCCACAAACATGTGATGGCTCGAACGGTCATTAGTTTCCCAGTAGGAAAAGTATACAGACAAAAAATTATGTTACATTACATAAAGATGGGGAATTTATTTCCGAGATTGATTAAGAAAATAAAGAGATATACTTACTTTTTAACTATAGTTTCTTTCTTTATAAATTTCCACCACTAACCCATTTATTTAAATGATGAGTATTAAAGAAGACAAGGTCACACTAGAAGAGCTAGAATAAACTTCTGTAGAATCACACGATCCACAAAGGATGAACTATATATTTACCTTTTCTTTAGAGACTAATCAAAACCAAAATGGTTAGTACAATATCTGATGATCCCCCAAAAGGATATTCCTTTTGAGAAAGAAACACTAATATTATTTCTAAAATTAAACAAACAATACCCCAATGTTATATAAATACCATTCAATAAACAATTGTCCTTAAAATCCATAAATACAATCCAAACTAATATAGAAACTAAAAACTTAGAATAATTTGGTTATGTAGTCTTCCACATTAAATTGTTTCTCCAAATGACATCAACTACTCTTAAAGTCACATACTTAATAATAATTCACATATTATCTATTATAGTTTAATTATTTCCATAAATAACCCAAATCACTATAAATCCACATTAAAAACAAAGATAAAAATACACCATTACTCCTCAAATGAAATCCCATAGTATTCTAATTTCATTGAACATATAGTGTTCCCAACAAAGCGAACATCTTCCAAAATAACATTTATCACTTAATCACCAAATCATTTTCCTATACTAAGGGTATTAATTTGATAAGACATAAGAACCCAAATCAACTTATTATTGATAAATATAATCATTTAACTAAAAATAATTAGTCACACTAACCAGGGACTTCACGTAGTCTAGTGGTAGGCGATAAATCCCAATTGCACTCTAGTTGTGGGTTCGATTCCAACATATTTGTCCGATGCGATGGGTTGTCACACGGTCTGTGTGTTGTCCTTTTTCAAAAACTATATTTTATAACATTACCAAAATGAGATAAATTACTCAAAATAACTATAAGATAATTTTAATCAGAAATCTTATCTCATACCTTTCATTTTCATCCCAAAATATAATGACATGTAATTGCCTAAAACCCAATGATAATATAAAACCATATGGTTATTCATAACTATACCCACAAGGGAAAAGATAATTATTCCTCAAATATCATTCTCACATGGAAACTTGCGGGGTTACAAATACAAGAGAAAATTATTCCAAAGTAAACCCATCAACAAGGAGTACTAATACTTTTAAACATTTCCCCAGCCATTTATTTCCACATAACATCTTTTTTAAATAAGAACATATCCTACAGAATAGGGAATTCACTCGGGTAATGGTCTGGTCTCCTACATTTACGGAAAATGATTGTAAATGGATTTTTGGGACCATTTTTTTCTTCCACAGTACTCTTCATTTTTCCTCAGTAATTCTTCACATTATGTCCTTCTTTCCCGCACATAAAGCATTTATTTGTTCCGTTGAGACACTTTCCTGGGTGTCTCCTTCCACATTTCCTACATGATTGAAATTTTGGATTCTTTTCTCTATGGTCTCCACTGCTGGAGCTCTTATAATTCATCACATTTCTCTTCTTTGTTGAGTCCGGGAGTTGGTTAATATATATGATGTTGATAATATTTTTGGAAAACTGATTTTTCATGAACACGATATCTTTTATGCCTATCAACATTCCATTTTTTTGCTCATTTCCTCTGTTGTTCCCACCTTGTACATAATTCTCAATGTTACTATGACTTCCTTGGACTCCATACATTGTCTAAAACCAGAAAAAATTGTATGAGTAATAGTAGTCATAAAATCATTTAGAGAATATCATGACCCCAAATTCTCAATTTGAAACAACATAGGATTAAACATGTTCATTTATTCTAATCTTATATTAATATACATCAAATTGGATTGTAGTGAAAATGTAAATTATCCTATTATTATCCACCGAATGTGTCATAACCAAGAGTGCATCAAGGCCCGTTGCCGTGCACCAGTTCCCGTTCAAGTCTAGCTCAAAGCGGTGTTTTTGCGTTTTACCCCTAGGTACATATGTGCCAGATCATCCTCTACTTGCTCATATCCAGATAAGGATGTATTGCATGGAAAAATCACAAAATCTATATAATACCTATATTATTGGATGTTTTCTATACTAATCCTCAAAGTCTATCCTAGGGATATGTTCTCTAATAAGAGTTTATCTAAATATTGTTTCCACGGTTTGTACTAAACTTCCTCTGATACCAACTGTAACGCCCTGACCCCAGTGACCCAGATTCAGTGCATTATTACATAACATTGGAATGATCACAAAAGAACAAGTATCGAAGGAACGATTAGTTTAGTAGTCTTGGTAACACTAGATATATTCATAAGTATTACATTACATAATAAAGTAAAAAAACTACAACAACATCTTGTCTTCATATCCCCTCATATTATCCCTACAAGAAATCCATAAATTACTTAATCACATACTGGAAAAAATAAAACATTGAAAGGGGTGAGCTCAGATGCTCAGTAAGGATAAGAATATAGCAGAAACTTTCATAAATAAGAGTAATCATTTAAGGTAATGTATAACTATAACAAAAGCTTCTTAAAATTGAACTTCATCATAATATGGCAAAGATAAAATGAAATAATTCCATTTACATATTCACAAGGATATTAAACAACTCGAATAACCACACACAATATCAATAACCACTTTCATAATGATGGAATACATAATTCCAGAATATCATAACCACATAGTCAAGGCCTCGTACCAAGACTACAAATAAGAATTTGTCAAGGTCTTGTGCCAAGACACTAGTTTGTCTCATGAGACCTACCAATGCATCGAGGAGCTTTAGCGGGCTCGAACCAATACATACTAAGTCCAATGCATTCCTCATATGAAATGTTTGGAACATAACATAAACATTCGTATTAATACTAGCATACAAAATGTCAATACTTTAACCACAAACCATGAGTGGTATAAAATATCGCATACATAGTCAAACCTAACTCATTTGATAAAATATAGAAGATTTTATTGTATCAGATTAACCTCAATCAATAATAATGAAGGTTATTGAAATAGATTAAAATAATCATCAAACGATTGAGAGAAATATCCCCCTTTTTCGTGAAAACATTTAAAAGTCACACTATTTATCAAGAAACCAGTTGAAATTGTTTTTTGAATAAATGTGTCCCATACCACTTTGAAACTTTTAAAATGAATTTTTATTTTAAAACTTTAATGTCCATATAAATAAATCCTTAAAACCATTTTTAAAACATGGACATTAATGAGAATGACTTATAATAATAAATCTTTAAAACATTTTAAAATGATATTTTAGTTAGAGTTCCTCCCCAAAAGGGAGACACTTGAATAAAAAAAATTGAGGTAGTAAAAACATTGTAATATCATGAGAATAAAGGGATTCATGATATACTATGTCAATGTACATTTTATACACCATATAAAACTGATTTGGTGTATAACAACAAAGAAGTCTCAATGGAATGTAAATTTAGATGAAATCACTCATAAAGATTTTATCCTTAGGCTAAGGATAAATCAATGACATAATTATGTGTGAAAAATATAAATGCACTCAATATGATTGGATATTCAGTGTAAAACAATGAAAGGACAATCACACATATTCTTGTAAAAACTACACTAATAATTGGATGTTTAACTCAACAAATGGAGATTAAGTAATAATTAATCTTATCAAGTTCATACCGATGACTTGAGAATTTATCAATGGAGTGATTATGTGTATCAAAATTATATCCACAAAATGTTGAGTGGAAATTATGACATAAGAAAATGAATAGTGATTCCACACATAATATTGGAGTAAAATAATCAATGAAGTATGCATAAAGCCGAATGAGTGGAAATTGAAATTTCAA
Organism: Viscum album; assembly: GCA_963277665.1. Taxonomy (NCBI): domain Eukaryota; kingdom Viridiplantae; phylum Streptophyta; class Magnoliopsida; order Santalales; family Viscaceae; genus Viscum; species Viscum album. The sequence goes on along the minus strand of OY728125.1, from coordinate 198,597,407 downwards.
ATTCCCTTATTAATTTGGTTACATACGGAACATACACCCATGAAAGAAGGATCATACAATGATGATGTAAGTATCCATGAATTAAAGTATATTACACAATAAATACAAACATGGGCAGTACACAAACCACACGAAATAAATAAGTGGTGAACAATGGAAATCTCACAAAATTAAAAGTGAGATAAGAAGCCCCTTACAATGTACTTTTTCCTTGGTCAATGGTTGGTTATCCTACTTTATAATGGTGAAATAATTGTTATTTAATTATAAAAGAATCATATACATTAATATGATATCATATATGATCTTTTAACATTGCTTTGTTAATAATATCTTAGTATTATCTTCGTTTCTAGTGTTAACTTACTCATTTTTTATATGTTTTGTTACATAAGGTGGGTTTGTTATGGATAGTTTGTATCCTATTCATATATATAATGATATCAAGTCCTTAAACATTATTTTTAATCATAATATTAGAATTAGACTTTTATGGATACGATGGGGGAATGAATCTAATCGCGTTCGTGGAGACTGTAGTCCGTACGTACGCACGAGCAATAATATCATTATTTTAATGTTAAAATCATATATAATTTGATGGTATATAATATTTACAGAATAATTATCAGGTTATACTTATTGTTTACATGAATTACACATCATTATTATACCCATCCAAATAATAATGTATTGAATAACAATTACACCATTACGTGGAGATGGTAGGTTGTACGTATGCACGTATGGTGACATGTCATTCAAAGGATGGATAGAATACTCAATATGGTTGTACCATATCTATAATAGCATCACAGTATATAAAAAATACTGGAGTTATTATTTTATAATGGAAATAACAATGAAATAAAAAGTTGAAGGAACTTGAAAGAGGGTTGTGAAAACATTACCACTTCTTCGGGTTCTTCCTTTTGATTTGATCAAAAGGGCTCCAAAGGCTAGATTTATGATAAAACTAAGGCCTATAGGATGAATTGAGGGAATTTGAGAGAATATTTGGGTAGGGGATGGATGATCCAAAAGGATTTGAATATGTAAATTACAGAGAAGGGGGATTACCCTTTTATAAGAGGGGTGAGGGGCACCTTTGGAAAAGTTAGAAATTTTATTTTATAATAAATTCATATTCAGTTTCTAATGGCTCCAAAGTGGATTATGTAAAGTTTAATGTTGGTATGGGTAGAAATCCTATTAAAAAATAGATCTTAGATGGGTTTTTGTCACTGTATTAACCTTATCATTTATATTTAACTCTTAGTTAAATAGTTTGACATTTACCATGTCTCTTGGTATTTTTATATTATATAGTTAATAAAAATACAATATACCTCAAAAGGACCCCCCAAGTGGTCCATTAATGATACATATATCATTATATAAGTTCGTTGGCCGATCCTTGGATTTTTAGGAATAGAATATTAATTAATAATATAATATTTGTTTTAAAAACTCTTTTATGTCAATTTTAACAGTATTGGGTTTTTTTTATAATTTCATAACAGCATTATTACTTCGAAATAAATTTATATAACGAATAATAATATGTCATATTAACATATAAAATTAGTGGAATTAATAAAAAGTCTCAAATTACATTTATTTTGATATTTATAATATCAATTAATTTAATATTTCATTAATTAGGTAATTACTGCATCGCCATTGTGTCATAAATAAATTAAATTATATAACGTCTAAAAATTATAAATAAAATAACATTATGTATGAAACTTTTTTAGTTTTAATTAATATTCATAATTTAATATATCTTATGTATAACCCTATATTAAAAATATTTTAGTTATTAATATTTGATTTTATCTCTTTTAACTCTTCTTTGAATTAAATAATAATAAATGTCCTAATCTAATCCAAGTGGATATAAATGATAATATTTTATTCCTAAGGTTTTGTTTTCAAGATAAATTTGTCCAATATAACTAGTACATGTTTTAGGGTAATATTAATATCATTTTTACCCTTAATTACCCTATTTACTTTTCACAGTGGTAAATAAATGTAAAAAATTTACGATTCCCAAAAAATTATTTTTAATCTCATTGATCCACATTTTACACATTTATATTAACCATGTCTCTCGGATATTCGAAATTCCAATCATAGAAGCGGTAAAATTATGTTTTATGTGAATTTCTAAATTCTCCTAGGAGGTGGGTAAAATATGGTGAAAAGTTCAATAAAATTTTTATTTATCTAAAATTATTCTAAATTAACTCCAATGAATTACATTGAACTTATATAGGTATTATATATCTATTTTTACCTTAATTAAATTTAAATAAAATTAATAATTATTTAAATAAAAATTTGGTTTTAAACTATAACTCAGTATTTTTTCACTATTCATCAAAAATAGAATGTTTTCAGAAATATACAAAAATTTCACCCTAAGATAATTTCGATATTCAGAATCCAAAAATTAAGTACATTTTGTTAGATAAAATTTATAAAATTTCAAAAAGTGGGTATTACTATTCAAACGGCTAGTTTGACTGACTTTGGTGTGTGTTAGACCTCAAAGTTGCGTATAACACACACTACTGTATTATTCAAAGAGAAATGTACCAGGGAAGCTTGCGGTGTCACTAGTATCCCTTTGGATGGGATCCAATATGATGAATTCCTTCCGATGAGGAACACCTGGGGAGATGGATCACGAACTCCTATGCTGATATGGCACCTGCTGGAGCTGGCCAAGGAGAGGCTAGGGGTCAAGGATTTCCTGAAGGACATTGCTTATAGGAAATGGTTCGACTTGTACCTAGAAAAAGATTTGGAAGTCAAGATTTAGGGATGAGGGAGATGGTGTCCGACCGTGGGATAGAGGAGCCAAAGCAGATCATACTGGAGGATCTTGGATGCGGGAGACTATCAGTCATAGGGCTTCAGAAAAAATGTGACTTCAGAAATAAACATCCAATATGCCAGATTCCTCACCACATGCCTGAGTGGGTGGCTTCTGCCAGTGTGGGATGCAAGGATGGGGGTTCGTCCAGTAACCCTAGTGATATCCGACATCATGGCTACTAATCAAAGGTTCAATCTGGGAGTCCCCGTGCTGGCTCGCTTGTAAGACATTTTGGAAACAATCTTGATAGGAGAGTCACCGAGGAGGATCTGTGGCCCCTTCTAGATCTTTTATCGTTGGGTCACTGCCCATTATTTCCGGTATACCTTCCTGAACGCCATTTTTCTTCTAGGTAATGGCTTAAGACCTTCATTGCTGAACATTGCCGGGGTCATGCTGTTGACGCTTAATGAGGAGGGAGTAAGTATCAGGATCACCAATCATGCCAACTTCAATTTCAACCCATTCCCCACCCCGACAGGCTAGATGATAGATAATGAGAAAGGCTCACTGGATCAAAGGGAATACTTCCAGAACATTATAGGTGGGCTGATCGTGGACCGGATCGATGGTAAGATCTTCGGTGAACACTACATTCCATCTAGGATTTCCCGACAGTTCAGATGCCTTTAGATGATGCCAAAGAATGTGTACATAGATGTTCGGAAAGAGACGCATCCCTGCATTCTTCACCAAATGTGGCAGATGATCACATCCCAGGGCTCTGGGGACGTTATCACCTTTCCTCCCACCGGATTTGAAGCTGGTCTCACAACAAAATATGCCGAACATTGAACCGTAGCGTACCTTGAGAGACTATTTTGGAATCCAGTTTGGCAGCTCAAGGTAGCCCGTGTAGAGCTTGGTTGGTGGGAGAGCAGACAAGGTGTTCTTAGGGAGCAAAGGTCGGAAGCTCATTGGGCTGCTAGGCCTGCACAGGCTGAGACATCAGTAGAAGGGGCATCACATGGTGGGGTCATTCCCTCATCGCCTAGGTAGAGAATAGATAGAGAAGTGTCCAAGGAACTTCTTGGGAAGCAGATAAATATCTACTACAACCTTCCAGTGCTGAAATCTTCCAGGCTCTGTCGTCAGTTGGGATAACCCTGCGATGGTGGATGGGTACCGAAGCTCTTTGGAAAAAGCTAATGCGACATGGAATATAGCTACCCGAGTTTGGGCTTATTCGGGTTGTTGATATGGTAAAATTTCATCATCGGCATGCATATCTGACAGCCATGGACGCGTATGCATGCCAACAAGGTTGGTGTGAGGAGCCATCTTTCTTGGTGGAAGTCAAGTTCGGCCAGGAACATGACCCTGAAAAGATACTTTTAGAGGATTATGACAGCGACGATGAGTTGGAGGGCGGTGGGATGGAAGAGTACAAATAAGGAGAAGGTGAAGGAGAAGAGGATCCTAAAGTTGGAGGGTCTTAGAGGGCATCCCACCAGGGGAGTCTCTGGGAGAGCGATGAGATTGTCGGCTCTGATGTCGATATAACTGAGCTTCTTGATGTATGACTCAGCCCTTATATATCCATTACCCTAATCCTGTTTTATATCCCTTAATTAGATCTCTTTTTCTTCTTGAGGAGCATATGGGCCCTGGCTAGGAGTCTCCATTTGAAGGGGAGGAGGTGCGGGTAGAACATGGTGGGGTGTCGATGCCCAGTTTTTAACTAATGAGTGCTGAGGAATCCCCCATAATGGTAGCTCATGCACTGACTAGAACACAGAAGGCTGATGCTTTGGGCTCCTATAAGTTCATTACTTCAACGCCGTTTAATCACCATTGGAAAGCTCAGTTGATCATGGTGCTCATTATTTGTGCAGTTATCATAGCCTGGAGGCTCGTCGGGCTGTCGAATCTGGATCTCCCATGATTTATTCAACTGCAAATGTGGCATCCCGCACTTCTCAAAATGATTCAACCCCGATGCTCGGTGAGTAAAGAGCTGTGGACATCAGCGGTCCCAATGACGAGGCGGGGCTGGAAGCTGTCGAAGAAACTACTAGGATCGATGCAAGAGAATAAGTTCTCCCAGACATCGAAGAGCCCAACCCCATGGGAAAAAACACTCGAAGAGGACCCTACTGCTAGCTAGTTGGATACTTTCCCAAACAATCATCCCACAGTCCCCTAGGAGGTTGATGGTTTAGACTCGTAGGCGGCCTAAGAGAGCCAGATGACACGACGCAAAGGGGGTAAGTGCATCAAACGCTTTCTCGGTCAGCCTCAGACGGAATGGCTGAAGTGGATGAGGTCACTCCACAACTAGCTGCTCTTTCTCTATTATGGAGGGGTGGATGCTCAGTGCCTTCATTCGATGGTCTGTGACTACATGGCCGAGAAGCTGCGCGAGAGAAGACGATGCTCCGATGTTGTACATTGTCAGGTGGGGTCAGAGAGCACCCAATGGTTCATCAAGGAAGAACAAGAAGCCTGAATAATTTAATAAAAATTTAAGGAAAAGAAAATATTCATCACATACTATTCTGATCTTTTGGAGCAGTTGACGTCCCACCTGGAAGATTCCCCAGAGCAACCAGTGGAATCAGGTCACCAAATATCTGCACTTCTAACTGAACAGGCGCAAGCACGATCTAGGGTCAATGGATTGTACTCTACGGTCGCTGAAGAAAAGATAATTATTAGGGGATGGGAAGCAATCCTAGAGGCCACCAGCCATATGGTGGAAGTGCTGGAATGGTCCATTCAAGAAGCTAACCCCTAAGGGCCTTATTTTGGACAAATTCATAAACTAATTTTTTATTACTACTTCTTATTCTGAACTGTTGGTATGGATAAATTTATTTACCTGTATATTTGTTTTGACATATTCAACCCCAATCCTGGAATAAATAGCAATCCATCTTTAAGCTAATGCGGGTCACACCCATTATGAGAAAAAAGGGAGGGTCATACCATTACTTCTCTTGATCGTGGGAGCATCGACCATGCTCTGGGAATCTGTGGTTTGAACAACTGGCCCGGATTTCTGGGAAGACATGGGAGAGACTTGACTGGAGAATGAAACTCTCAGAACAGCCAAATTACCATTTTACCAGTGTGCTCTTTGCACGAACAAGATAATGCCAGGGTAGATGGGATCAATCTGAACATATGGGAATGGAAGGTGTGAATCATGATACCCAGTATTCCGAACACTGTGGGGGAGGAGTGACAATAATGAATAACTTTTTACCACTTTCAAAACACAGTATCCTGGTTGTGTTATCCTAGAATGCAGATAGAAAATGGGGGCCAACTGCTGATCATGTTGGGAACATGGGGCATGACTCAAAATTTCATATGTTAGTCTTCTAGAATGTTGGCCTAGGACAATAGGGGGGCTATAGGCCGATCATCTATACTATTATGGGGTTACCGTAGACATTAAAGAGGTCGAGGGTCCGAATAAGGGGAGCACAAAGTATGGATGGTGGAATGATGGTGTGTTCGAATAGAATCCAACAATCAAAATTACGCCACCGTGGTGGGAGCACAATAGATGGGATCATCGGTTTGATCATGGATCATCCATTATTACAGACAGGACCTCTCTACAGAAGGAGATTTCTCTTCCCAATGTCATTGTGGGGCATCCTTAACATGTTTAGGCTAAATCTTTAGTGACATAATTCCCCACAAGGTGTCTGGACAGGGGTCAGAAATGGGGAGGAATAGGATTTATGATTCCTGAGGCTGGACCCAAGGTGAAATGTTGGGGTGTCTCTAAGTATCCCATAAGGATGGGAATCAATCCATACTTAATTCATGATGGACATTCCATTTAACGTCACGTGGTGAGGATGTAGAGTGGTCTTATTTTATGGTCATAGAGCCCAGACCATGGATGGTAGGAAACAAGGGAGACAAATGGTGGGGTAATTATAAAACCCGACATGAATGGGAACCTGGGGTTCTGACCACGATGTGTTCTCTAGGAATGTTTTAGGTCAAGGGACCAGAAAAAAGAGTTATGCTAGGAAAAAGGACACATGCACAGACATTTCTACATACCCCATGAGAAGGGGGATCAAGATGTATGTAGTTATAAGATAAGGTTTTACGGGTCTGGACCTTTCACCAAAAAGAACCGGTATTTGATGTATCTTGATTGTCTATTAAGATGAATGGTTTTTTTGGGAAGAGAAAGTCCTAGGATAGAATGTCTTGGCATCACCACATTAATCAATCCATATGATGGATTTGATAAACAGTATGGCATGTTACCAATAACAAACATGGTGTCCCCTTGAGTGAAGACATCACGGTGTAGTTCCATTTTTCGTCATGCGGCCCAGACAATAATATCATAGTTTAGGGTTGTGTGATGGGACTAGGCATGCATTTTAACATCATCCAGTATAGACGTAGTAGAGATGAGGCTAAAGGGGAATGTTCACGGTGCAATAGAGCGTACCCAGCGTGAATGAGGACATAATCTCATACCATAATGTACGTGATTATGTGAAATAAACCTTGTGCCAAGGAGCCAAAATAGTGGTAAGAGGGCAAAAGGGCAGGATAAACTAGCTCCCAACGGAGCTGGACCTAAAAACGAGACGCCTGGGTGATCCTACGTATCCCATGTGGATGGGAATCAAGCTACATGTAGATCTAGAATAGATCTTAGTATATGGTATTTGAGCTCGGACCATGGAGAAGGGAAGTCGGTGTGGAGCCTTGAATGATGCCCTTAAAGCGGATTTTCCCTCCTAACATGAAAATGTGCACTGAGGGATAATGTTAGGAGTGTTAATGTTCAACTTGGACATTATGGGGTGGTCAATGATGTGGATAATATAACCATCATTCAAGGCTTAATGGGGATGATGTGATGATAGAGGATGACTCTTGACTATGTTTGAAACACAACATCCATATCACGTTAGCCTATAATGAGGACAAAAAAATGAGTGTCAGACTCTGACCATATTTGTAATGTGGGACTTGTATCGATTTGATGTCTTAACCTTTCGAGGACGTTGGCCCGTGATGGTAGGAGAGCCCTTGGGCCTAGCATCCAAGCCATTTGAGGGTCCCTTTTGGGTGTGGAAGATTATGGAAGCCGAAATGAAGGGGAACACAAAGCCTGAAAGATGGGTGAAATCATGTCCACGCAAAATCGAACACTAAAAATGCTGAACCAATGTAATCTTAATAAGATTGGTGCATTGCCGACAAGGGTCGAGGAGGGTGTTCAACATAAGAGTAACCAGTTTGAACAGATGAGTATAGAATACCGGGATAGATAACTCCCATGAGGGATAGGTATGTGGCGTGATTGTTTTACAAACCCTACGTGAATGAGGACATAGTCCCACACCACACCATATACTCCCCTCTCTGGGAAAGTGTAGACCAAATGGACATGGTGAGAGGGAGATTCTTAAGAGATAGAGCTTGGGCCGAGGTCTAGTTGTTCATTCGATCCTACATATCCCTTGAGGATGGGAATCTAGCAATTAGTAGTTCTATGAAGGGGAAATTACAAAAAGATCTTAGTTTAAGGTCTTAGAACCCAGACCATGGAGAAGCATGACTATCCCATGTAAAGGCAGACCTTAACTCCATCGCTAAGCCTATGTGAGTTGAACTCGGTGTAGGAAACAAGGGCGTATAATGTATTTACAATACGTGAGATACATGAAAAGGGGAAATCGGTGGAACCCCAAATGATTGACTCATCATGGATTTTTTCCTCCTAACATGAGAATATGGATTGGGGAATAGTACCCAAAGTTTTGAAGTTCTACTTGGACATGATGAGGTGGAGAAGGATGTGAATCATGTAACCAACACTTTAGTCTTAATGGGGTTGGCATGACGATAGAGGATTACTATTGACCGTGTTCAAAACACAGCATCCATATAACATTAGCCTAAAACAGGGACAATCAAATGAGCATCAACCACAAACCATATTCAAAAAGCAAGATTTGAATAGTTTTGTTGCCCGTAACCCTTGAGGACATTGGCCCGTAATGGTAGGAGAGCCCTTAGGCCTATCATTCATGCCACTTGGGGTCCCTTTGGGAGTGAAAGGTGATGGAAGCCCTTATGAGGCAGAGCATGAATACTAAAAAATGGGTAAAAGCATGTCCGAGTAGATTATGACACTCCAGGTATTAAACTAGAGTACCCTTAGGCACATTGTCGAATCGCCAAAGAGGACTGAGGGGATCATATTGAGAGCGACCGTTTTGAAAAGGCGAAGATAGCGCAAGGGGACAGAAAATTACCATAAGGAGGAGGTAAATTGCATTGTTGTTACAACACCCGATGTGAATGAGGACATAATCCCATACCACACCATACATTCCTCTCTCTAGGGGAATGCAGGCCATGGATCAAAGATGGGGCTGGTCTTGGAAACGAGATTCCCAGGCGGTGCTACGTATCCCTTGAGGATGGGAATCAAGCCACAGTAGTTCTAGAAATAACGTACATAGGGGTGAGATACCCCAATGAGGGGGGTGTACGGTGTGACGAGTAACCCGACATGAATGAGGACATAATACCATAACACACCATACATCCCTGAATAGGAACTTGTGTCGGGGGCCCGAAAAGGCCAATGGGCTTGAGGCTAGGCCTTGGATGGGAAGACCCGAATAATTTGCAGTTTAACGTCTTGCAATGAGGATGAAGAAAAGGGAAAGATACCTTAAATAGGAGGTGTACGACGTGGTATGAAACCCGGTGGGAATGAGGGCATAATCCCATACCACACCGTACAATCCTGAATATGAACTTGGGTTGGGGGCTCGAAATGGCCAAGTGACCTGAGGCTGGGACTCGGTTGGAAAAGCCCGAACAGTCTGCAATTTATCGTCTTGTAGTGAGGACGAAGTGAGGATAAGGTGTCTCATCCAGGGGTGTGTATGACATGATGAGTAACCCGACGTGAATAAGGACATAATCCCATACCGCACCGTACACTCCCAAAAAAGAGAACTTGGGCCGAGGCCCTAGAAAGGCCAAGGGTCCTGAGGTTGGGGCTTGGATGGGAATTACATATGTCCTCTTGTGTGGTTACCACCTCATCATAGCTCTTAAGTACACGTGAGCAGTGCTGGGTTTGGGAAATAAGGAGTCAGTCTCAACTATCCCCATCATATGGGGGTAAAATATCTAGCATTTCCTGAAGGGATTTCCTCAATTGGAGATACAATGGGGTAGAATAAACAACTACACTCAATGTTTGGGACATCTTGGGGTGTTTCTGATGACAAAGGGAAAATGTTGACCATGTTCCAAACTTAGCGTCCCTATAGTGACCTAAAATGGGAACAACAAAATGAGCATTAACAACTGACCATATTCGCAACGGGGGACTTGTATCGGATTTTTTCTCAACATCCTTGAGGACGTTGGCCTGAAATGGTAGGAGAGCCCTTAGGAATAGCATCCATGCCATTTCGGGACCCTTCTATATGGGAAAGATGATGCAGTCCCAAATCACAGGAGTGGGTGAAGAATAGTTGTACCCATATTTAAAAGAGGCGAACGTCTCCAGGGAGTAGGAAATACGGCCGGATCGAGATGATCTCGACATGAATTGGGGACAAATTCTGCACCCCACTATATGTACTGACCTGAGGGGATGATTCTGGCATTTGGGCTGGGCCAACAGACAAAATGTCTGGGTGTTCCTACGTATCCCATGAGGATGTGAATCAAGCCATATGTAGTTCTTGAAGGCCATGCAGTTTAACGTCACGTGGTGAGAACGTGGGAGGATAGAAGAACAGGGAGCAGGCAAATGGTGAGACCATTATAATCCTATTAGGAGTGGGGCTAAGGAATCCTACACCATATCATTCAAGGATCCTCGGAGAGAACTATACTCAGGGGGAATAGTCAAAGATAAGAGTTCAAGGGCTAGGCTCAAGACGAAATGCTTGCGCATTCCTACTTATCCCATGTGGATGGGAATCAAGCCATACGTAGTTCTATGGGAGTAGTTTAACAACTTATGGGATGATGAATATTTTAAAGTAATATAGGACTTGAACAGTTTATGGTCATTCTGAACCGAATAGTTTAGGGTCATGCCAGGCCAGCACGCAGTTTAGGGTCATTCGGGACTAGCGGTTTAAGGTCATTCTAGACCATCATGCAGTTTAGGGTCATGAAGGACCGTCATAGGACACCATGATGCAGTTTAGGTTCATGCAGGACCGACACATAATTTAGGTTCATGCGGGACCGGCATTTTAAGGTCGTGTAGGACCATCATGCAGTTTAGGGTCATGCGGGACAATCTAGTTTAAGGTCATGCAGGACTAGTAGGCTCAGTCAATGTGTTGTTTGAGGAACTTTGCATTGGTGGGAGGAGTTATACGCTCACCATCTATGGTCACCAGGGAGTATGCTCCATTGGGGTAAACCCAATGAATTATGTAAGGACCTTCCCATTTGGGCTCCAACATGGGTGCTTTCCGGCCAGGTATCATTGGCACCCTGAGGGCCAATACCAAGTCACCATGTAGGAAAGAGCAGCGGTGAAACTTCTTGTTGAAGGTGCTAGCTATCTTATTATGATGCCTTTCCAGGTTAGGAAAGTCCTGAAGCCAATTCTCGTCAAGTGCTTCCAATTCAGCCAGACGAATTTCGGCTACCTTATCTGGTGCCTGATGGTCATAGAATACTATGCGTAATGAAGGTAGCCAGATCTCTATGGGCTAGACGGCCTTATATCCATACACTATAGAAGAAGAGGACACCTGGGTAGAATTTCAAGTCGTCGTCCGATAAGCCCAAAGGGCATTGGGGTGCTTTTCTGGCAAACTCTTCTTGTTCTGACCAACCATTTCCTGCAAAAAATTTAGAGATGGTTTTGTTGGACACCTTGGTCTTCCGATTATCCTGCACCTAATAGCGGGAGGTATGGTTTGAATGGATATTGTACATGGTGTAAAATTTCTTTAAATCAGCTACTCGGATGTTGGTTCCGTTATCAGTAAGGACAACGTGAGGAACTACAAACCTGTAGATTATGTTGGAGCTTAACAAGTCAACGATAGAATGAGCTTTGACCTCCATGAGTAGAACTACCTCGGCCAACTTGGAAAATAAATCTATGGTAGTCAGGATGAACCTACACTGGCATGTTGTCACCGGTGGATATAGTCCCACGACATTAAGTCCCCACACCGCAAATAACCATGAGTTGTTAGTGGAGTGGAGAGGTTCTAGTGGCCGATGCAAGAAGTTAGGATGAATTTTTCATGCATGAAATCTCTTGGAGAACTCAATACAATCATGGATCATTGAAGGACATAAGTACTCCAGTCTCCATATCTGATGAGATAGCTTCGGCCCAGTATGGTGAGACCCACAGGAACCGACGTGAACCTACTGCATGACTTGATAAATCTCTACTCCTTGGATGCAATGGAGTATAACACCAAAAAAACCACTCATGTAGAGAATCTTCTCAAGACTAGGACCACTATAGAGGGTAAAATACAGTGCGCGGCATCAGATTCAATCGCGCTCGGCCTGATCAGTTGGAATTTAACCATTTTGGAGATACTTGACAAAGGGGGATATCCAGTCGGGGGTTGATTCAACCACTACATCTGAAGAACCTGGGGGTCCTTATGTGGAGGCTATGGTTGTAAAATGGCTTACTTGCAGGCTGTTGTCATCATCTGGGGTGACAGGAGCAATGACTCTCTGATGCGCCTGGTGTATAATCATATCATCCTGCTCGAGTTTTACAAGTGATGTAGCCTGTCCAGCCAGGGCATTGGATTGACTGTTTTGAAATTGAGGGACATGAGTATCTTCCGGCCGAGATGGAAACTGGTCCATTAGATGGAGGGTTCACTCCCACTATAGTACAAGCTCTGGTTTCCTGATGACATAGTCACTATTGCCTTGCTTGATGACTAGTTCGGAATCCCCTTTTACATGAAAATGGGGCACATCAATCTCGAGGGCCAGATAGAGGCTAGTAATGAGAGCATGATACATTGCCTCGTTGTTGGTGAAGCCTTCCAAAAACAAGAAAAAATATAGTAGAATAGCTTGTACTGAGGTAATAATGACAGTACCAAGGCCTACTCTATTGAGTCTGGGATCATTTATTTTCCTACCGGTGGGGCTCTGGGAGGAACTTTCAAAGTGCATCTGCCAACATGGGATGGCATGGTCTACCAAGAGCATTGCCTTGTTGGAAAAAATATAGGTCCAGGGACTGGTCTTCAGGGGTTGGATGGATAGAAAAGAAGTCTGCCAATGCCGATACCTTGATAGCTTTCTGAGGGATAGAACTGATGTCGAACTGCTGGAGGATTACTGCCCACCGTGCTACACGTCCAGTCAATATGGGGTGGTTTATAATATACTTCAGATTGTATACCCAGGACACCAGCTGGACCTTTGGGTGCTGCAAGTAATGTCACAACTTCTGTACTGCGAACACCAGCGCAAGGAAGCTCTTCTCGATGGGGGAGTATCTTTCCACTGTATCGACGAGCATGTGACTGTGATATTAGAGACTGTTTTTTGTTCCCTAGTTGTTCTTCTGGGAAAGAAGGGAACCAAGAGATCATTCTCGAGTAGTCATGTCCAGGATCAGCAGTTTTCTGGAGACGAGGGGCATCAGGACCGGTGGATGGAGAAGATACAACTTACTTACCTCGAATGCGGTATGGTACTCTTCGTCCCATTTGTATGGAGAACCCTTATTCAATTGATGGAAAAGGGCTTACACTTGCTGGGAAGATTCGCAGTGAATCAACGTATGTAGGCTAAGTGGCATTGGAAACCTTGAAGCTCCCGAATATTGCTCGGGGGAGGAATCTAACTGATGGAATTGATCTTCTCTGGGATAATCTCAATTCCCCGATACCTGATAATAAAATCCAATAAAAATCTCAAAGGTGACCCTGAAGGCACATTTCAGGGGGTTCATCTTCATATGTTGGGAATAGAGGAAGTCGAACACTTTCTCAAGGTCTATGAGATGGTCTTGGTGCTGGTGAGATTTGACCACCAGATCATCCACATAGAATTCCACCCATTTCTTGAGTAATGGCTTGAATATGTGGAGCATGGCTCATGAATAGGTGGAACCTGCATTCTTCAGGATGAAGGATTTAAACTGGTAATAGAACGTATCTTGGGGCACCCTGAAAGCTGTGGACTCTTCATCCTTGGGGGCCACCTTGATTTGATTATATCCAGAGTACCCGTCCATAAAGGTGATGACCTAAAACCCATACGTAGCATCAATCAGAAACTCCATCAAAGGAAGGGGAAAATCATCCTTCGGATAGTGATATTTGAGATCCCGGAACTCAATGCAGACTCTGATCTATCTGTTCTTCTTCTTGAATGGCACAATGTTAGCTAGCCACTTGGGGTACTGGTGCTCCTTGATGAATTTGGCTCTGATGAGCTTGCCAACTTTTACCTCGACCATGGCACCATGGGAATGGTGTATCTTTCATGGAGGATTCTTGAACCCATGATGATATGCACTGAGACTAAGGTGGTGGACGACTACCTGAGGATCTAGTCCTGGCATCTGGTCATAGCTCCAGGCGAATACATCACGATGCTGCTTCAGAAAACATATGTACCGCTACTGCTCCTCAAGGTACATGGCGGAACTGATCAAGGTTGGTCTCAGATTCTCCTCGCTACCAAGGTTCACCTGTACCAGTTTATCAATCGTAGTGGAGATGCCTTTTTTAAATGTGTGGGGAGCATCCTCCAGATCCTATTATTCGCTTACGGAGGAGGGACCTCCAGCGGAAGGTGCTTCCTCTAGGTTAGAAGATCCCAATGGGAGGATAGTACTATCTTGGGTAGCAATAGACTACATATCAGAAAATTCACATGCTTCTAAGACCATACCAATGAAGGTAGTTGATCTGATCCCATTTGGTATTCGACCCAAATTTCCATTCTTGATGATATCAAAGAAATAGTGGCGTGTCGGCTTGATCTAATTAATCCCAGCCCGACTAATTTGACATGTTTAACGTACTACCATTTCCATGGGGTAGAAATACCAATATCATATGGGTGTAGGGGGTTTCGGGATCACCTGATCCTGATTTGTGCAGGTTTACGAGGTGATTTTTTGTCGTTGATTAGACTTGGGAATATTCTCCCCTCTTGTACCAGAGACAACAAAAAATTTCCCTATATCGGGGTTTGTGGCCTCCAATTGATGGATTGGGAAGTCATAGGCGTCCTCCAGACCTACCCAAGGGTCATTTGAAACCGTGACAGGTTCAACCTAGCTCGCCTGAATTTGCTTTTCCATTCTCTAGTAATAGCTAACATCAAGGTAGCGGGCTTCATAAGAGGTGAAAGGATATTCATCACCTTGGAGTACACCTACTTGATCATTAAGGGAGAACATGAGGAACTGGTGATACGATGAGGGGACCAAATGTGCTGGTGGATCCATGGCCTGCCCATCAATTCATTGTACGCGGTTTCCTAGGAGACGACCATAAACAAGGTACTGAAAACAAGGCCGCCAAATTGGGTCTTCCAAAGGATCTTACCGACCGAGGTCTTCTCTGTCCTATCATATCTTTGGATCCTTAAATAAGAGTGGATTAGGTCATCTTCCAATAACCCCAGCTTCTGCAGTATCCGGGTCGGGATAAGGTTGATCCCGGAGCCGGTGTCGACAAGACAGTGGAAGAACTCCATGCCATTGAATTGGCAGGTGATGTACTAGGTAGATGTTCCCCATTATGGGAGAGCCTTCATCCTCTCTAGAGAATGAAATGATGGCCTGACATTTGACATTCGCAACTACTTTTAGCATGAAAGGCTTCCGTAGCTACTAACTCTCTCTCAAACTAGAGAGGGCTTCCTAAATCCTCTGCGAGGGACTCACGCATATCTGATAACAGGTGAAGGGGATCTAGGTTGGAAAGCCTCACTAGGATACTGGAAAGGTGATTGAGGACATCATATTTCCACAGCAGGCACGGACTTCCACTTGCAGGAGGCCTCTCTATTATAGGAGGCATGGTGGGCCCTACTAGCTAGACCAGTGGCTGACTGCTGTTGGGTATACCCCGCTGCTCGCTAGTCAATTCCCAAAGGTTAGCTGCCCGATGATGATAGGATGATTGAGATCATCCTATAGTGGGGAGAAGATGGTCACGGTACATCCAAAGTGGTTCTGCCTAATCTAGAAGAAAAAATGGTAGCGGGGGCATGCCTACCGACACCAGATGAAGAGGTTGCATGTGCAGAGCTGTACGCTGGGCCTACTGTCTGGTGTTAGTGGCCTGCACAGCCTGGTTGGAGGTGCCGACTGATGTGCCCTGAGGACTCATGTGGTTGCAACTCTACCAATGTTGGATTCAGCTGGGGAGGTTTGCCTAGCACTCCCTGTCATCGGGAGTCATATAGGGATTTACCAACACCACGGTATTAACTGATGCGTACCCTTTACTATCACATGAAGATTCATCCATCACAGGGAATATTCTGTGGGGAATCCCCATATCCTGAGGCATAAATCACCGAGAGTGCGGGATGACAATGGAATTGGTGGGGTGCATTGCTTTTTCTTGCACCATCAATGCTTTCTCTTTTGGGAAGAGTCAGACCGAGATGATGATGCAAAGGTAGTGGCCGTAACTTCTGAAGGCTTCGGTTGATTCAAGCATGCCAGTATGATACCGTGGGCATGGGAAACTATTTTTTGAGCCATCCAGTCATTATATTTCTAGAAACCACAGATGGAAACCTGCTGCAACTCACCTTCGCTGTCGCTACTACTGTCTGGACTTACAAAGACACCTGCCACTTGTGTTGGGGCCGGGCACAACCTAACTATGTTGTTATCAAACTAGTCTTGGAGATAGTATTTAAACACATAGAACGGTTTTAGGGTGTTCCCCAGAATCTGATGATAGGGGTAGTAGTTGGGGCGATCAGTGAGATTCACCTATTTCGGCCTTCTGTACTCAGGCAAGAGTACAATCCCCTGCTCTATGGTGCTACAGAAGTAACCAGGGACCTGATTCTCATTTAACAAGTATGTCTGATTTCTCTTGTCTGAGAAGAGGGCCCTAGGAGCCTGGCCCTGACAAGGATCTTGTGGTGACTGTAGAGGAGGTGGACCCTAATTTTCCCACCTGGGGGGTAGTGGCACATTCTACAGAGGCGCTTGATGATTCTTAGCCAGACACTGCTGAGCTGGAGTATGGTCCAGAGGTGGAGGGCCTCTTTGAGGCAACGACGGTGGTGCAACTAGTAGCAATTATAGGTTTCTGGGGGATTCTATTTGGGCCACCCCTGTGGGCTCGGCTCTGGCATCCATCCTCACTGGGATTATAGGGGGTAACAGACGTTCCTGACTGGCCTGTTGCATGGAATCCTCCAAGTGTGGGGATTTATAGAAGAAGTATCATACTTCTCTAGTGTATTTCTAGGTGATCATAGAGGGAACTAGTACCGTCTTGACATTCCCTACGCACATCGTTAGTAATTGATCTGTATTCAGTGGCATGTCAAGGGAGTATGTGAGCCCCTTCCACCGGGCGATAAAGTCTGTGAATCACCCATCAGGCCTTTGTTTTCATCTAAAGAGGTTTGCGAGGCTCTTTTTCCTCATGGTAGAACTGAACTGGCAGATTAATTTCTTGCGAAGGCCCTCCCATCTAATTATGGATCCAATGGGGAGCTGGTTGTACCAGAAAAATTTCGGCCCCTCCAATGCCTAAACAAAACAGCGGAGCTTGGAAGCCTCCTTCAATGCTAGAGTACAAAACATGGTCTCGCACCTTGAGTTGAAGTGGGAAAGGTGCGGCGGAGGATAACCTGTACCATTAAAGGGGGAGATGGTGGGATTCCTGAAACCTGGAGGTGCTGACATATCATCCACCCATGCCAGATATAGCTTACCATCAGCTGGGATTGCCACCTTCTGTGTTTCTAATTCCTCAAGGTGGGTTATGAGAACCGCCATAGGATCATATGGTTGGGTTCCCTATATTGACAGGGATCTCTAACCATAAGCATGTTGTCGTGTTCTTCAACATGGTAGACATGCTCTGCGGTTCATGGAGCGGTTGTTGGAGCAACCCTTGGGGCGGTCGGGGGAGAACGAGCTAGATTAGTTGGATTACAGCGCCGTTCGGGAGGGTTTGGTGAGACATACTGCACCCTCATGAAATGACCTCTAGATTCAGCCCTGCCCACGGAAGTGGCATGATCAGGATTGCTTGGGGGCCGCTCGCTGAGGAGTAGTTGTTCCTGCCCCTGCTGCCCAGATTTAGGATCTCCGTAGTTGGGCTGTCACTCAGCAGCGCCTTCAGCCAGGAGTTCGTCGACCAACTTCTTCTGCTCAAAAGGTTTTGCATGGAACATGGCCTTCTTGGGGTCCTACTCCATCTTCTACACTGAGTTGGATGGGTCGAATTGCTTGACAGCTCTGATGTGTTCTTTTCCCTTAAAAATTTTTCTGCTGAGTACCAATGCCTTAGTGGGTGAAAAGAGACCAAGTAGGTTTCTCTACTCGCGAGTAATCCTCCCCGATGGGTCAAATAGTCGTCGAATGCCCTCAGGGGATAAGTATCCATAGAGAATATCACACTCGTCCACCTCGTCCACTATGTCGGCAATGTTAACCCTAACCCTTCCTAGAGGAAAGTCCTTGATATCACCTAGCGAGTCAGGATGATGCTGGATAGGACTGAAGAGGAGAGCAGCATACTGCCCCCCAGCAATGGATTTGCACATGGGGAGTAGACTCCTTGAAACATTTTATGAGTATCTTGACAATCTAAATGCAAAGATGTTGGAGGGCCTCATGGTGACCTGGTGACTCAGGGCGCTAGGCCATAGGGAGTACGGCTAGATCAACTAGACGACCCTGCTCGCTGATGTCTTCGAAATGCACCTAGATGCTTGGATAAAACACTCACTGATGAATAAGACTAAAATGCATCCCCCAGATGGTTTAGAGGAAACACTCAACTTCCTCTGGGGTGAGGGATTCTGGTACCCATAAATTCTACACTGACATGGGCCAGAACCTCTCAAGGAAATGGTCGGCTGGGAGGATGTTCCATAAGCTCCTCGACTCAGATTCTGGGTCTGGCCCTTGATTTCTCCACTCTTCGACCGGGGGTGGATGAGGAACTTGTAGCGGTACTGAGGAAGACCGCTGGGATGGTAGGCTGGCCAGTGGGGAGTATGGTGAGTGGCCTGATTGGCCACCGAATCTTGGGCTATCCTCCGAAGTGTTTAGTGACCTAGCTGCTATGTGTCGATAAGACGGACTGATGGATGCAGTTCTGGGCTCAGGTTCCAGGGATATTGGTGATAGGCTATGATTCTTCTCACCATTCATCAGTTCCTATAATAACTCTTTGCGATCTCTTGTGGAGGTAGAGAGCACTTCCGGTGATAATGGTGGTGATTGCACGATTATGAACTACAGGGTCTCTAGGTTTTCATCCTCCTGGATATATCTATAGAGGGAGATAAAAATCATATAAACCTCATATTATAGGAGCACCAGGATGATGCATCTCGTCCCTACCCCAGCCCTTGATTCAGATAAGGGAGGGGAGGGTTCCCGAGCTGAGTCATACTCCGCTTCAGAGTTTAAGAAGTGGACTGGTCTGATCTCTGTCCAGAACATCGTGGTATTCCTCTTATAGTGGCGACAGCCCGACTTCTTTCCCTTGGTTGGATCCTCTAGGTAAGACAGATCCCTAACATATGTTCCTTCGGCTACACTGGGGCTAGGGTGGAAAGGGTTTCCACCTGAGAGAGATGGGGTGCGAGGAGGACCAAGAAAATTTTTTAAGGAGACATGGGGAGGACCTCTATGGGTCGCGCTAGAGTGGGATGGACCTCTTCTAGAACTGGCAGAATCAGTGGGAGGACCTCCATGCTTTCTCTCCTTGGTGAATTCATTATGAAGAGGGCCCTTATACCTGTCTAACTGAACACGAGCAGGACCCCCATGCTTGGTACATGTGGAGAGAGGCTGGCCTTCACCCCTATGGTTTCCTAGGTGAGGAGGACCTTCACCAACTGCCAGGAGAACATGGGTAGGATCCCCACGTTGAAGGGAGACCGGATGGGCAATGTCCCTACATCAGTGATCAGGGGTAGGAGAAATGACTCCATACCCAGTGTAATGGGAACGGGAGAGGCTTCCGTGCCGAGCATCACTGCTGTGGGGAAGACCATCATTCGTATTTGGGGTGGCACGAGGTGTAATTCATTGTTGAGCCTCAAATTATGGAGGGCCCATGCTTTCCATGGTGCTGGTATGGGGAGGACCTCCATACTGGGTGGTATCACAGTGGTTTGGTTCGCAGCGGCCACTACTTGTGCCAACGGCCATGAGAGTTGACCCAGCCTTCCCGTGGGGTGGTTGGGACCTCTATATTATCCATTTGTATAATACCCCTACTAAGTGTACATAGGGAATTGATTATATACGTCAGAGGTGGGTCGAGCAATGAGATATACTGACGTTGACACCCCTTGGTGGTCTTACTCTTTAGATTGTGCCCAACGCTGGTGTCGGGTTAGATGAACCAGGGCTGGTGGTGCAGGAACATAGTTTACCTTCTCCTCTTCCAACATCATAGGCCGACGGTGTTGGCACGGTCAGGTGGGAACCCTGGCTGGGAGCCCCTGGAATGGGACTCTGAACAGGCTAGGCCAGACGTCACCTACCTCGTCAGCATAAGGCAGGGAGTCGTCAAAGGTCTCTGGGGATAGGCTCCTGAAGTAGTTGAATGTCGGGGTGGGGAAAATCGGCTCCATGCGCAGTCCTCGGGGGCAGCGTTGGCAATGAGGCGTAGACACCTCGAGGTCAAAGCGGGCCATATAATACGTGGGGAGTATGCCCTCTTCCTCGTAACGATGCACAAGGTTGTTGATTATCCTCTACTAAATGACCTCAGACAGGGAGAGGGGGCATGGTCACCCCATGGTCAAAAACGCAGAGGCTATAGAATAAGAGGTGAAGACACGCAGAGTGGCTTTTTTCGTGTTTCCCCTAACCCTGCATAGACCGGAAGGTGGTGATCGTGTCCCCGAGGCAATAAATTCATTATTCAAAAGCAAAGAGTTTAACTCATCAGTGCTGTAAGAAGAAGTAATTGACGACCAATGCCCCATTGTTATCTCGTCTTCCATGGACTGTATGAGTGATCCATGTGGAAAACATCATATAATGGGATGTCCAACGTTCTACTGCCCCGATTTCTAGTGAGTTCCATGCTAGGCCCACTATTTTCTTTGTTGCACCCGGTGCTGGATAACTGGATCCAGTGACATGTCAATCCGCCGGTGTCTCAAACGATACTAATATCCATATCGAGGAGAATAATTTCATGTCGGGTTCACCATTTCTATTTCCGATGCTTTCACCAGGGCGCGCACATCCATATATTTTTGGGTAGGGGGCGAATGACAGTTCTGTCTTGTTTCCCCACATTCCCAAATTCCAAAGGTGGGTGGTATTTGTTCCTTGTTCAGGGACGTCTTCTCCTTGATCTAAATGGGATGATGGGATTTCAGTTCTTCCTTACATGGATTCCTCTTCATAACTAGTCACCTAGTCCGGGTCTCCCTTGTAGATTTAATATTTTGCTCATGAGACTCTTCCTAGTTCCATATCATCATGGACACCAGTTAATTACATTGCTTCTGTCAGGACATTCCAAGGGGTCTGGTTATGACAGCAACCTTCAGTCCGGGGAGTAGTCATGCTGGGCTTCACTGGCGTGTCTGGACTCTGGGGAATTGGCGTGTCTATTTTCTGTCTCTTATAATAGGGCTTCTCGAGGGAGTAGAAGCCCAAGGCATCCCACATAAAATGTAGGGAATCATATCTTATGGGCATGTATCTGACAATTTCCACATCTTCCCATGTTTTACATGGGGTATGCCGCATGTTTAACATCTAACAGAGATGGATCAGACTGATCAGAACACTGACTAGAGTGGATCAGATAGAGTAACCCCCTGGTGGGAATGCTGATATTGTGTCCAACATGTGGGTGGCTTCCCAAATGCAGTTAAATGGAATGGGGAATGGGGTGGAATGATCCCACCGAGATGTGGAGGCCCGGGTAAGAATCAGGATGGATGGGGGAAGGTTCCGTGAGGGGGTGGTGAATGGGATGGAACCTTCTTGAGGATGACGATGGTTTTGGGCTTAATCCCCAATGAGGATTCCTATATATCCCTATGACAGGGAATCAAAGTCCACATAGTTCATTTGATGATGTCTTACCACCAATTGAGGTTCAACGACTTGTCGCTAGATGGGGGTGACGACGGGTTACCACTGAATGGGGTCCCAAAGGCTTACCGGTGGATTGGGTAACAACGGTTAACCGCTGGATGATGTCGCAATGGGTTACTGTTGGATAGGGTCACAACGGCTTACTTATATATGGGGTCGCAATGGATTACTACAGGATGGGGTCGCAACAACTTACCACTGACTAAGGTCCATAGTTTAACATCATGCTGGATGGGGTAAGACTGACATGAAGGAGGTAAGAACTGCTGGGTGTCAGGCTTGAACCTTAGGTAGGCTTCCTACATACCATACCTTGGCAAGGATCAAAGGCCTCGAAGTTCAGGAGGTGTGGAATTTGGGGCTTACACAATGAGGTATCTTAGGGTGTTGGTGACCTGATGTGAGGTAGGACCTAAGGTCCAATGTTTGTTGGGATTGTACCTTATGGAGGCTTCCTACATACCCTTCCTTGGCAGGGATCAAAGACCTTGTAGCTTTGGTTTTCCTGAACCGGTGTGAATGGGTTCTGAATGACCAGGCGCTAGTGGGCTTGAGCCACAGGGAGGCTTCATCTGTACCTTGCCTTAACAAGGATCAACGACCACATAGTTTAGGTGGGGTGTGGGGATTATACTCTTGGCTGCCTATGATGATTAAGGGGTCGGTGAGTTGACGTGAATAAGGGCCTGGGGTCCAGGTGGAAGGTGGGCTTGATCCTCATGGAGGCTTCCTACGTACCATTCCTTGGCATGGATCAAAGACCACGTCTTTTAGGTAGATGGAGGCTTGGTGCACCGATGTGAAGATGATCAGGACGAATTGATGGGGTTGGGATTAAACCTCATGTAGGCTTCCTACGTACCCTACCTGGGAAAGGATCAAAGTCTACGTAGTTCAGGTAGCATGGAATTTGGGGAATACACTCTGAGGCTGCCCAGGGTATCGATAACCTGACGTGAGGGAGGGCCTGGGGTCTAATATTTGTTGGTATTGAACCTTGTGGAGGGTTCCTACGTACCTTTCCTTGGAAAAGATCAAAGAACATGTAGTTCCAGTAGGTCTTTGTGGAATATGCTCTGAGGTGGCCCAGGATAGATGTCATGGTCGGTGCTCACTCTAAGACCACCTGAGTCATGCTAGGTGTGAGAAACCGGAGATAGCAGAGACTTGACGATCACATCGTGAATGGTGCGTCGTTGGGAAGTGGAGTGGGATTTACATGTGGTTAGATGCCCAAAGAGGAAACAGGGGCTTATGCATTGTTATCTACCCAAAGATCTTACAGGGGCTTATGCGTGGTTAGAGTCCCAAAGTGGAAACATGGGATTAAGCATGGTTAGCGGCCCAAAGAGGAAATTGGGGATTATGCGTGGTTTGCGGCCCAAAGAGGTTGGGAAATACTCAATGATGGAGGCCCAGCGGTGACAAAGCCCAGTAGGAGAGGGATTTGGGATCGAAGAAAAGAGAATCACCATTCCACATCACGCCCTTTTGCTGGCCCTGGGGACTGAAGATGAAAGGAGGAGCAGGGATACTGCCTCCTACAATAAATCTAGGGTCTTACACCGATATGGCATCCCTTTCCCCGCGAAAAAATTCTACTCTGATAAGGATGATATCATCCCATGTGAGGTGATATCTCATCCTCATGGATTCCAGTGGGTGTTGAGAATGTCCAAGGTGGGGGAACCCCATGTGCGAGGCATGGGGTGAGGTCATATTTTAATGTCATGTGTTGAGGGTGACGATTCTTGACAGTTTAACATCCTACAGTGCGGATGAGGTTGGTTCACTCTCCACCCCTAGGAATTACATAACTAGTACCCTCTACTCCTTGGTGTAGAGAGGGGATAGGCAACGCCGTGGAGAGGGGGTGTCATTGAGCAAACCATTGAGAGGTCCACATTAGCGTGGCTATGCGAAAACGAAATAGCCATTACCGTGCATATGTGAAGAATCAATAGGAAAAGCAATGCAATGGGTTGTATCATCCAATGGACTTTGAAGTTACTTCGTATGAACCTGGAAGGCCATACGAGAAAAGAGTATGTGGAGGAAGAGTTTTTGGTGTGGGAGGTGCCCGAAAATGATGCTTAGAAGAGAGACAACCTACGCGTAAATAAATGGGAAGTGGGTGCGCAAAAGGTGGGGTCGGTGTTTAATGGAGCGTAGGGCGCGCAATAGGCTAGGCCGGCGCATAATACAGTATGGGGCGTGAAAAAGGCAGGGTGTGGTGCACAAATAAACAACACGTGCGAAAAAGGTCTAGGAAGCACACAAAAGGAATTTCACGAGTGAAGAACTGATTGCATGTAATTGGAAGGAATTGTGCACAGGGGAGGGGGCTTAATGGCGCTTCGAAGAAGATCAAGCCCAAGGTGTCTCATGGAAAGGTGGACCCCAGGCGACCTGGCGCAAAACATTTAGTACATGAAAGCCATCTATTGCACGTGCGAGATGTGAATTACGCATAAGGGAGAAGCTTCATATTTTTCAAGGCGAAGTCAAAGGGGTGGCCTTTTATTTATAGGTTCTTAGGATCATGGGTCTGCGCGGAAAACTAGCAGGCATGAAATATTGCATGCCAGGGCATCGACAACATGTAATCCAACTGCGCCAGGTGGTGCCCTGAAAAATTTTCACGATGGCATGAAAAACTCCCGTGAAACATTTAGTTTTTCATGCCTGTTGTATTTTTTTCATGCAACTCCTTATTTTTTCATGCCACCCCTCCGGGCCCCTCGAAACGGATAGCCGGTTCCAAATATGGCTCCGCTTTGTCATGTTACAACCTACTTTAGCTCTTTAGTGTATTTTAGCATCTACACTATTTTTTTACTAATATTTAAATATTTCATTTAAAATATGGTTTACCTTTTCTTTTTTAGATTAAATTTGATATTCCTGACACTAGAGGAGTCAGCCGGAAATGTTTATCAATGGATTCAAGGAGAGAGAGGGATTTAAAAGAAACCCCCACATCTGATTTCATTTTTGGTCATAGGAATATTGAAAATACATGTCATATATACCCTTTCATAGATGTAGACACATGGAGAAAATTAGTTGAAAGTTGAATAAATGATTCATTTTTTGTAAGGGAAATGTAAACTTTTATAATATTTCTTATATAAATGATCTTATTAATGTGTTTAATGATTTCTTATTCTTAATTTATAGAAAATAGGGACAACTCATTAGGAGATCCAATCTAAAAATGTATACCCTCACAGTTTATCTCCAGGAGGGTATAAATTATTGAAAGAAAAAATAATGGGGGAAAATTACAAAAACTGAGAACTAAGTCTTCAAGCTCTTGATAGCATTCCCCTCAACCCCCCATCTAGACATGAAAAATAGAAGATAGCTTGGATGGGAAAAAAGGGAAATATATTTTGGATGAATTGAAAATTGTAGCTCAGAGGATTGTAAGATATTTATATTATTTATTTAAGCTAATTATATTATTTATATAATTTGAATCACTATAGAAATGTAAAATTATTTAATACATGATTTTCTTAAGGAGAAGTTCTCATAAGGGGTATTTATAGCAGCTGGGGGAAAGATATTTTATATGCAACATTGGGAAAGCCCGAAAACCCTGGTCATGTACTAGGATATCCGACGGGTGTATCGGTAAGAAAAGTGTCTCCACCTTCTTCAACTTCTTCCATTGAGGGTGTTTATAAACAAAACTGAATCCTTGTAGGCTGATGTTCATAATATTATTATGACTATGGAGGAAAATATTAGACCATCGGTACATTCTATGTCTGTAGACATGCGGAGACAATTGCGAACTACAGCTCCCACTCCTCCACCTACCCCTACAGACCCCATTATTTATCCTCCACCTCCGCCAATATCTCCCACTCCCCTCCCCCTTAAGCCTGTGAACCTCATTTTTTATCCGACTCCCCCGCCACAACTTCCTACTTATTGTGAGTTATATGTTTTGATCCTCACCATCATATAGTTTCATATTGGTAGGTATATTCTATAGGAAATATAGTTCATCGTCAACAGTAATATGTAGAGCCTCATAGGGTCACAATACATGATATTATAGATATATCAACTCGAGAATCACTACCTACATACAAGGTGACTTTAGTTGGACATAGTATTGACCACCTTTTAGTTTTTTCATCCAGACATCTGTGACTCATTACAATAGAGGTATGTATGTTATAATTTTTTTATTTATTAATTTTGTTCTTACATTTGAAAACTAATATATTTTTCTATTTATATTTACATGAATACTTCAAAGGTAAAGAAATACTATATAGACAATAAAAATAAAAATGGATATAACATCAGATACAGATTCTAGTATTCTTGAAAAATTGTCATGAAATTTATATTTTTTGGTAGATCATTATGAGTTTCCAATGAAACCTCATGTATGTGGACATGAAATAAATGTGGGGATTATGAAAAACAATACCATGTACCTTGTTACTGGAGATAACTTGGGCATTAAAGTGGTGCATATTTCTTTCATGTAAGTCTTAACACCTTTCCCTGGGTTATATTAATAAAAAATGTATACATATTTCTATTTTAAATTAGGTATCTTTATAAAATGTTTGAGAAGAATGAGCAGACGTATTTATAAGGATTCATGGAACCTCATCTGATTTCTTTTTAAGAACATGCATTGGATGAGGAACAAAGAACACTATATTGTTGAATGATTTGAAAATAATATAATCACGTAGTGTTGTATGATGCCTTTTGGATAAAGGTATGAAACATATATCTAGAAAAGTGTTTATTTTCTTTTATCATAAAAAACCACTAACCATAAATTTACTTTTATATCAGTGATCATTGGTTGTCTGGTGTTTTTTACTAAGGGAGAAAACACATTATTGGATACGATCTATCCATGGTGATGTCTGTGGAAGTTTTATAAATTTTTTGGAAGATTAAGGTTCAATTTATTAATATTTGTTTATATTATAATGAATTTAAAATTTATCCCATTCCTATTATTTTCTAATAGTTTATGGGTTTACTATTGAAAAAACACAATGTAAAAGAGTGCCAAGATCCATTATGTAAAAGTAAAGGAAAATATCCAATTATAATTTGTGTATTTCAATGTATTACAGAAAAATGATGTTTTTAATTGACACTACATTATACATAATCTTCATGAGCAAGAAGTAATCTTCAAATGCAAATATTATATGCTAAGATTTAACTCTAAAATAATTATAACTGGAACACTTGTGCAGTTTTACCCTTTATGATTTCATTATGAACTTTTCCATAAAATTTCATCTGATCTATTAATTATACATGTTAACTACTATAAATTTAATTTTTATCTATTTTATGACCCTCAACCCTATAGTTCTCAAGAGGTCAAAAACATACAAGTTTAATGGTCAAATTATTGAACATGTTTGTTTGGATTTTAGTTTGTTTGTAGTGTAAAATGTAATATGGAATATTGTAATTATAATTGTGTACTTGGTAGTTGTTTTGGATGGATTTAGTTTTTTAGTTGGAACTGTATGTTTTGAATGTTATATATGTGAATTTTTAATTTTTCTTTGGTTATTATTGTTTTTGTCTAGTTCTGATGTTTTTCTGGTATGGATTCTTGTCTTTTTTTGGTCTTCTTTTGGTCTGGTTTCTTCTTGTTTCAAAATATAGCAGAGCATAGTAATGGTTTCATTGGGGATACCCATGGGGTGTGGGGGGTTGTCCAATGGGTCGAGGGTGTTTAGGGGGTGGGGGTGACCAAGGGTTGGGTGTTGTCCATGGGGGGTGGGGGTGGTGTCAAGGGGGTGGGTGGGTGTCCAAGGGTGTAGGGTGTGGGAGGGTGTCCATGGGGTGGGGGATGTCAAGTGGGGTGGGTTGGCGTCAAGGGGTGGGTCGCTATCTAGGGGTGCGGGCTTATCCAAGGGTTAGGGGGTGTCCAAGGTGGTGGGGGTGTCCAGGGGTGTGGGTTGTCCAACGGGGTGGGATCGTGTCTAGGGGGTAGGATGGTGTCTGAGGGGGTAGGGGTGGGAGGGTGTCTAGGGGGTGGGGGTTGTCCAGTGGGGTGGGGGAAGTCCAGGGGTTGGGGGAGGGTGTCCAGGAGTGGTGGGGGATG
Organism: Viscum album; assembly: GCA_963277665.1. Taxonomy (NCBI): domain Eukaryota; kingdom Viridiplantae; phylum Streptophyta; class Magnoliopsida; order Santalales; family Viscaceae; genus Viscum; species Viscum album. The sequence continues at coordinate 198,569,117 of OY728125.1, read as the reverse complement.
TCCAGGGGGTGGGGGTGTTAAGGGGGTGGTGTCCAGGGGGTGGGGGGTTTTCTAAGGGGGTGGGGTGTTCAGGGGGGTTATGAGTTTCCAGTGGGGTGGGGTGATGTCTAGGGGGACTGTCTAGTGGGGTGGGGTTGTGTCTGTGTGGGGGGAGGGGCTGTCTCGGGGGGGGGGGGTGGAGGTCTGGGGGTGGGGGAGGGTGTTACGGGGTTGGGGGCTGTCCAGGGGGTGGAGGAATTTTATAGGTGGTGGGGGGTGTCTAGGGGGTGGGTGGGTGTCTAGGGGTGATGTATAGGGGTTTTCCAGGGGGTGGTGTGTCTAGGGGGTGGGAGGGTGTCTAGTGGGTTGGGTGGAGTGGGGGGTCCAGGGGGTGTGATGGTGTCTAGGGGGTAGGGGGTATCCATGATGTGGGGGTGTCCATGTGGGGGGGAGGTGTCCAGGGAGGGGGGTGTAGAGGGGGTGGGGGTTTCAAGGGGTGGGGTGTCAAGGGGGTGGGGTGTTTAGGGGTTGGGGGCTACTAGGGGTGGAGGGGATGTCTAGAGGGTGGGTGTGTCCAGGGGGATGGGAAGGTGTCCTGGGGGTGGGGAATGTCCAGGCGGGTTGGGGGTGTCCAGGGGGTGGGGTGTCCAGTGGGATGGAGGGTGTCTGGGGGGTGGGGTGTCCAATGTGTGGGAGGGTGTCCAGGGATGGTAGGGGGTGTCTAAGGGGTGTGGGTTTCCAGGGGTTGGGGGTCCATGGGGTGGGGGTGTCTAGGTGGTGTCCATGGGGTGGGACGGTGTCCAGGGGATCAGGGGGGTGTCCAGTGGTGGGGGTGTCTAGAGGGCGTGTCCAGTGAGGTGGGGTGGCTTCTAGAGGGTGGGGTTGTGAAGGGGGTGGGGGTGTCCTGGGGGTGGGATGGTGTCCAGGGGGTGGGGTTTCAAGAGGCGGAGGGGCTATCTAGGTGTGGGGTGTCCAGGGTGTGGGAGGGTGTCCAGGGGGTGGGGGCTGTCGAGGTGGTGGTGGTGTCCAGGTGGTGTGGTGGATTCTGGGGGGTGGGGGTGTCTATGGGGGTGGGGAGCCCTGTGGGTGGGAGGGTGTCCAAGGGTGGGGGCTGTCCAGGGGGTGAGGGATATATAGTGGGGGGTGGCATCCAGGTGGTGTGGGTGTCTAGGGGGTGGGAAAGTGTCCATGGGGTGGGGGTTGTACATTGGGTTGGGGTGGTGTCCAGAGGGTGGGATGGTGTCTAGGAGGTGAGGGGGGGGGGGGTGTCTGTGGGTGGGAGGGTGTCCATGGGGTAGGGGTGTCCAGGGGTGGGGGTTATCAAGGGGGTACTATCCCGGGAGTGGGAGGGTGTCCTGGGGGGTGGGGGTGTCCAGTGGGGTGGGGGCTTCCCAATAGGGTAGTGGTTGTCCAAGAGGTTATAGGTTTTATTAATTTTCATTGCAAGATTTGACTGTTAAGTATGTGAATGTTTAATTTTGCATTGGTTATTCTTGTTTTGGTCTAGTTTTGAGGTTTTTATTCTCTGATTTTGGTCTTGTTTTGGTATGTTTTTTGCTTGTTTCAGGTCCTCTTTGTCAGAGCCTAGTAATGGTTGAACCATTTTTTTTAAAAAAAATTGGTTTTTATGTCAGTTATTTTATAAAAGACATAATAAATTCATGAGAATGGTTTTTTTACATTGCTAATTTAATAACTAGTGTAGTATATATATTTTCTCATCGGTTAAGTAATAACTGACATGAAAAACAATTTGCAGACTGGTTTTATGTCAGTTATTTTATAACCGATGTAATAAATTCATAGGAATTTTTTTTTTATCGGTTATTTAATAATGGACATAGTATATATGTTTTAACGTTGGGTATATAATAACTGACATGAAAAAATGCTTCACAGACTGGTTTATCACGTCAGTTATGAAAATAACTGATGTGATAAACTTGTTTTTCACGTCGGTTTTTTAATAACCGATGCAAAAATGCTTCATAGGAATAGTTTATTACGTTAGTGATTACCTAAACGATGTAATAAACTATATACCAAGTCATTTATTTAAAAACCGATGTAATAAAACATGACTCAAAATCGTTTTCCACACGGGTTTTTAAGGAACCTATGTGAAAAATTCTTCGGAATTATGTTTTTTATGTCATTTTTAAAATTACCGATGTAAAAAACAATACTTAGAATGTATCCTATAATAACTTCAGCCAAAAACTGAGGTAAAAAATAAAAAATAACCAATGAAAAAAACGTTTTCAATGCTAGTTCCACATTTTACAAATTTCTGACTGGATGATGTTCACCTATATGGAATATTGTTTTATTACATAAGAAAAATTATTGAAATTATTGATTTTTTTATTACACAAAATATGTTTATTTGTAAATTTATTATGTTTTTTTACCATCCACAATCTTTATTTCCATGGTTTATGATCGGAGTATCCACTTTATAGACATGCTGAAAATTGTTAACAATCTTGATAATTATTGACTTCTAACAATGTTTGATTAATTATAGAAATTTCATTATCCATAAAATAAAGTTTTCATTAATCTAGAGGTTCCTTAGGGAATGATATAAAATCTATTTTCAACTCTTATGGGTAATGAAATGGACTTAATCAAGTGATTGGTGGGGATCAACATCATATATCTCCCACAACATCCAGATGTCTCTTGATACAATATTGATTTGGTTTTGATGTATACTTATCCCCATATGAGTATAGTGCATTAGAAAAGGCCTTGACAACATGTTTTTTTGTTTGAAATTATACATTCCATCATTATGAGATCAATATTTATTATTATCCACATGTTCATATATTTTCATGGATATAGTCAGTTGTCAATATCACTTGATTATATAATTATTTAGATTATTTATTATTTTCATATTATGTATTAAATGATTTTGGTTTTAATATCTGTAGTAAAATATATTATTTATCATTTGAGTATATCACTTTCTTATTTATCAATTCCTCAGGTTGTGAAAAAATGTTGGACATGTGACATGTTTTAAATAATAGCTAATGAGAAATAATTTTTGGATGATGTTTAATACTTCATATGGATTATTTATTTTTGTATATATTTAAAACAAATATATTTTATATTAAGAAATTTTACTTTCTTAGCTATCTTTTTCATAATTATTTAAATAACTAAACTTAAAATGGTCCTTGTGATGAAATAGATGTAAAAATCATTGTATATTTTAAAATTAAGGATGTTTATAAACTTTTTATTAAAGATGGTTTGAAATTGAGTAGGTAAATATTGATATAGAGTAAATGTTCTAGGAGTACTAGTTTGGGGTTTCATAGTCGGTATTAGAGATAGGTATAAACAAATATTGATAATATGGTTGTTTTAGGATAATTTAAGGCCTAATATGTTCTGGTTCATAATTATTTAAAATGTATAGATAATATTTCGAATCGTATAGGATTTAAAAATAGTGTAATAATTCATTTTTTTTGGAATTAGGATAATATATCTATTATTAAAACCATAGGTTTTGTTCTAAGAAGAATTATAAGTATAAGATAACATCTTAATGTATTGGCAATGCCGATATTAAGTGATTATTTAGAAAATAAAATTCATAACTAGATAATGAATGTTTATTCAGAATATAAAATATATAAACCTTTCTATAATAACCCCAAAAAAGTAAAATAGGATATTGACTCAATCATCATTGGGTGCACAAAAAACAGGCCAAACTAAACACCCATTTTGACTCCATTATGGGATATTTTTTGTTACATCACAGTTTATTTACAAACCGTTAGTAGAGATTTGAATATTTTTAGGGTAGATAGCCTAATATAAACTGAACATGGATAATCTAGATTTAAATGTATAGATTCATATGTTAAGGTATTTATTATTTAATATATACTTCATGGATAATAGATATATTGGATTTTAAGAGGACAAAATTCAATATTATTTTGGGATTAGAACATTTAAAAAAAATTAGGGTAATTTGGAATACCTATTTTGATATTTAGGTTAATAGTGATTTTAAAATCCCAGTCAATTTAACTAAGGTTGAAAAAATAATGATATAGGTTAAAATGAGAGTGATATTAGTTGAACCAAATTTTACAAGGGTAGAGTTGAAATGACTATAAGATAATATGATAGTTTTATAAAGTGATAGATCATTAAAAGTAATTTTACTATGGTAATTTATTATAATTATCTTATAATTATTTTCACTCATGTTAACTAATTTGGTTTTAGTAATCGTTAGAACTAGAAGTAACTATTATTATGAGGGATAATGGAAACATTACCTCACAAAACAATCCAACTAAATGGGATATGGATTTATAAACCTTTTGATTATTAAAAAATAGTAATAAAGATTTTTTTTAATAATGTGTACATGGTTGAAATATATAACAAATTAAAGAAGTTAAATATGGAATCATATAAAAATTTCAGTGACCAATATGAGGAAGGAAAGAAGATTCAATTTACTATATGTCAAAAATATGGGAAGAAACATATTGAAATTTCCCTAATGAGATATGTAAATGATATAAGTGTTGATATGAAGTTCATAGACCTCAAAAATTGTTATGTAAATAAAGAATCCATAAAAATTTGTTACTTCAATTGTAAGAGAGTTAGGTACTATGTGACTAAATATACAATTCTGAGGTAGAATGTGAATAACATTCACAAACAACCATGAGATCATGTAATAGCCTATGAAACTACTAAAAATTTATTGTATAGAGAGTTTTAAATCATGTATTTCTTATTTCATATGTCATGTAAGTTTTCACAAGTAATTGGGTAATTAGTTATAAATAAAACCCCTTAGTGGTATAATTATCATATAAATTATTTTTTGGTTTGTAGGAATTTATTCCTTATGGATGTTGATCGTATTATAATAGTTGAATTCTATGTGAAATTAGGAATAAGTATTCTCTTTTTAAAAAGTTCTTATAATATTTTTTAATATAGATAAATCACATTTCACGTCATAATGGATCCCATGAACATTTAGTAGTGTATGGTTTAATATGAGGTCCCTATATCAATTTTCCTAATCTTATTATTAAAAGGGTGAGAACCTCGAATTTTAATATATTTTTACATTTAAATAAGTCAAATTGTTTGATAACATCCTCTACATGAAACATAGGACTAAAAACAAATTGGGATATATTTTTTTAAAAAATATTAATACAATGTATGGACATTAAATATAATATTTTAATTATTTTTAATGAACATTGATTACCACATTATGAAATATTTTGAAGGACAATATAATTACTAATTTTAATTTTATTAAAATTGAATTGGTATAGATAAAATGACGTATACGATAATCTTATTTTTAGAAATGTTTTTTTGTATATATTTCTGTTCTATATGATATGGAAGAATATTTTATAAAACTTATAATTAGTGATGATAAAAAATATTAAATATGAACAATTGGCTGAACCACGTTTTATTAATAAATGATAAAAAATATGAATGGAAATGGTTAATACTCATAAAAAGTAATTCTATCATAATTTTTTTTTCATTTCATCAGTGATTTTATTTAAAATATAAATTCATAAATTTTTTTAATTTAAATAAAAAATGAAAATTGTTTTTTTATTCAACAAATTTATGTTTTCATAATTTTAATTATTGATTTTTTTATAAAAAGAATGAATTTTAGGTGAAAATATCAATTTTTAAAAGTTACATGAATTTTATAATATTATTAATATAAAATTATGAATTAATAATTAATGAAACAAAATTATAAGAGAAAATGTGAATCTTATATGTGAATTAATAAATTCACAAAATATGGTTTTATTTTTCAAACCCCTATTTGATATTTTAAAACATGAGTAATATTTTCTTAATATTTTTTTGTAATATGTTATATATTATTATTTTTAAATTAATTCAATAACTGTTATAAATATAAAAAATGTAATATATTTGAAATATAGAATAATTGGGTCTAAAATATATATTGAAGGCTGCATTTTGAGTATAAAGTATAATTTACTTTAGGGAGAAACTAGATACTATTGTAAAAGAATAAATTATAAAACTAATGAAGCTAAAAATAAAAGACCTATAATATGTTTAAAAAAACTATGGCAATGGGTGTTTTATGCCTTTATTTAACTTATGAAATTAATTAACCTTTAATTTTCAATTTGATATCAAATTATATTTTATATTTACATCCCATTATTGTATTGTTTTGGGTATTTACAAAACTCTCATCCCTTTTCACTTGTAAAATATTATCTCTTATACTCACATACCATCTCATGAAAACGCCGCAATTTAGTGAAAAAATATACCCACACCTCTTAGAAATTATTCTTGAAACCATAAGGAGGTTTGGTCTTTACAAAATGCTTTCCCTAAATGGTTTAACCCCCTTCCTAATGGAAATTACCCAAGTAGTAAGGTATCAATTTCTAACTAATCTGCATTCTGTTCAAAAAATTTTCTTATATTTTCTTCATAAAATTTCATTTCATCGTATTTAAAAGATAAATAATTATCATTATTATACATGTATGTTATTATAATTATCTTACAACAATAAACCACCCTACCCTTTTCCATTAAGAAATAAGAATATGTCAATCATGTGTTGTGAAGACTACCACCTCTAAAATGACAAATGTTTTTTTTCCTGATCAACTATGAATGGATAGACATACTAGGAAAATTAATATACAATTATTATAAATATAAAACATTTTATATTCTTAAAATATAAACTATATTTCACATTTCTCTCATTACATTAAAAAATAATCCTAATACATTTTTACTTGTGTACTAAGCCTCTATGGAATGATTGATTCCATTTATCCATTAAATCAATTCATATAAAGTCTTGAGAATGGTTTTAATGGATAAATATGATTTTTTATTTCATTAAAATGATTTTATGATAAATTGAAAAACCTAATAATGATATGAACAAAAAATTATAATAATTAATTAAATTGTTTAAAAAAATATACTAAGGAGAAAATAAGTTTTTTCATATTTTATAATATTTTAAAATCCTTTAATTATTTTTATAATTACATAAAATTATGATATATCAAACTAATAAAAACTAAATTAGATCATTGTTATTCTATAATAGTTATATTATAAATATGTCATCATTTAAGCATCCATTAAATAGGCTATGTTCATGTTTGTGTTTGTTTAAACACATACCTGAACAGTGATATGAATTTCTATAATGGATGAATATGGGAACATAATTATAGGAATAACATGATATAAATGTGTAAATAATATAATTTGTTTTGTATCTAGTAATTTTATATCAAAATTTATCTCTTTAATTAATGAAACACCTTTCATTCTATAAGAATCATCGAAACCTAATCATTATCATTTTCACCATCAATGATTGTAAAAACGTCCAAAGGATGAAACTATATTAATAATATATTTATTGGAGAATATATTTTATTATATTATATTATATAGTAGTGATGTAAATTTTAAAAATCATAGATACCAACACCTCTTTTATGAAATTAATTTATACCAATAAACATTACCTACACTCAATATTCAAAATAGGTAAAGATAAAATATATATATTTATGTATAAGTGTGTGTATATGTAACAAATTAATATATATAAGTATTATAATTTTTTTTATAGTTTTGAATATGGTTCATGGGGTTGACTTTGATGAAATTAATTTAATTATTCTGGATATTTGGTCCATGTATAGAACAAATCCAAACCATGGTAAGTGATTTCTTCTCAAATTACTCTCTTTTATACCTCATTGGTATTATAACCCTACCTAAATTTGTGTTTTGTAAAAAATAAATATTTTATATATGATATCTATTTTATCTTCTAATAATGTTTTTTTTAATTTAAGTTACAATTTCTTCCATTCAATGGATTCTCTTTAAAATTCTAGTCAATATGTAAGTGTTCTTTATCTCAAACCTTGTTTCCATGACAGATGTGTATGTTATGAAAAACGTTTTACATTGAATTTATTATTAACTACCCATGTATTTATTTTTTCTATATTTTTTTATATTATTAGGATACACTAAACCAAAATGGTTAATTTTCATCAAATGGATTTTACTCAATTGTTACCCCAATGGTCATGTGTTTTGTAACCCAATTATATTTCATTGAGTTATGATCATACCCTTGAAAATAAATGTTATATGCATACTAAAAATCTTTTATATTATGTGTTACTATATAGTTATTCTATTAATTTAAATTTCTACCACATAATTCAACTTATTTAATATTTCTTATTTCATGGTGTGCATTTCTTGAATGAAATATTGCTAAATCATATCTTCTTTACTTAAGTTATATTGTTTCATAATGAACATATTATTACATTTTTGGTTATCACATGATTAAATTTTATTCTGTGGTAAATTTTCTCATCTATTAGTAAATATTTATTCCTAAAAATGAATTTTTTATGACTTTTATACAATGTGAGTTTTTTATAAAGGTGTTTTGAAAATAATAAAAAGGGGTTTTCATTTTACATTCTTATATTTTTTCATCTTATAATAATTTCTGAAAAAAAACATTATATATTATCAATAACCTATTATTGTTGTTATTTTTTAAAAATTATAATTTTTTTGAAAGAGTTTTCAAGTAACTTTTTCAACAATGATTTTGTAAGGAACTGAAAACATCAACTTTTACATTAATGATTAAAATAATTTATTAAATATATTTTATGTTTTCACATCAATGTACCATTTATATTTAATAATTATTTACCCTAATATATTTTTGGTTTCGCTATTTATATTCAAATATATATTCATCCTTTGGAGGAATAGACCCACAGAACCAAAAAATTAAATTCAAGATCCCTTCATAGATGGTATCATTCAAGATTTATTTTGATGAAAGTTTTTTCATATAGAAAAATAACAATCTAGGTTTCCATTGTTAAAGTAGGTATATTTTCTTTTTAAACCATCCACCTTTATTATCCTTTGGTCTTATGATCATGTTATTCTCTTGTTGACATATATCTATAGTCATTTTTCTATATAGTTCCATCATCAAATTTTATAGATTTAATATTAGATTATGTTCACCTAGAAATAATTATATTATATTGAAACCAAGAAAAGTATTGTTTTTATTTATGTTCTTATTCCAAAACTGATGATTATTGGTATGTTAAATATGTATTTTTACCATATTCATTCTTTATATGGATGGGTTATGATAATGTTATCAATTTTATTTACAGGGGAAAACTATTGAATTTTGTGATGATTATTGTGTTCTAATGTGGATTGATTATTCATTTTCATTATGAATTTTTCATTTTATGTATACCCATGTTTTTATTTATCATGAAGTTCCTAAGGTAATGGTTTTTATTGTATTTTTTACACTTTTGAAAATTGAATTATACTTAAACAAGATTCAAGTTGGGAACATTATTATATATCCCCTAAATGCATTGATAGGTATCAAGTGATAAAACATCTTGGTTTATGGTATATACCACTACACTTATCAGTATAGTGTATTGGAACAAGCCCTTGATAGAATGATTTTTATGTAATAAATTAATAATTAATTTGGTATACGATCAATGATTATTTTTATCCACAACTTCATTTATAGTATTTTATATAGAATTCTCTCAGTTTAACTTGATTATTTATTTATTCTTATTATCTATTACCACCATATTATATAGACCATTTTTATGTTTTTGAAATAGTCAATTATATGTTTCCCCTACTCATCATTTGAGAACAATCATTTCTTATTCTCAATTACCTAGGTTGTTATGAAATATTGTAAATTTGACATGTTTTGAAGTATATAACATTTGAAAGAACTTGTTTGATATGTTGAAGAAACAGTATGGGTATTTGAATTTAATATATAATGGGGAAAATGTCTTTGATACAAAGAACATGAGATTTTTTATTTAACATTTTATATTAATTATTTAGATTTCTGAAACTAAGATATCTTTAGGCTTTAAGAGATTAAAAAATTGTTATATATTTATAATTAAGGATGGTTATATCTTTTTTTGTTCAGCTAGTATTAAATTTATTATGTAAATTATGTGCTTATGGAATAAAACCCATGCATGGGGGTCTAATAAATAATAATATCATATGTTTAAGACTATTTAATATGATCTTTTCACAATGATACATATAGAAAATAATTACATTATTCATGGTTCAATTCCATCACCATCATAACATAAGGTATGGTTCCCCATAGTGGATAGGGTTACTCCCCATTCTCTATTCATACATTGTAGACATAGTCCCATATTGGATTTTGTTCACTCCCCATTCCCATTCATATTATCTCATGATGTATAAATCTTTACCCAATTAATTATAGTTATATATAATTTTTTTACCCACCCATTATGAAATGAAAACCATACGTATGTGTTCCACAACATCACATAATCATTCATTATTTTCTCATAGCATAATTTACAAATCAGAAATAAAAAGGTTTCATGAAATTATTCATTAAAAGTATTTAACATAAACAATCCAAATAATGAAATTTTATAGTATTAGAAGATAATATCCCTAGTGGAGCATAATATTCCATAAGAGATATTGACATTGATGAAAACTGTTTTATAAAATTATTTTATATACACATTAAAAACAATAGGATGAATTCCTTTTATTCGATAAAATTTAAAATTAAATAAAAATTAATAATAGGTTATTTTTTATTTTTAAATCATTGGAAACATCATAATTAATATTTAAAATAAATAACTATGATGAATGTGTAAAAATATATTTACTTGATCAATATTAAGAAATTATATTTTTCATACTTTTCTCAAAAGATAAATTTATTGTGTACTGATAACATTTAAAAATTATATATTAATCATTCATAAACAAATTAAATTCTGTATGAAATTTAATTTATATAGTTATTGGAAAACATAAATGGAAATTCAACAATTTTTTAAAATAATATGAAAATTGATGGATGATGTTCCCAACCAAAAAGGATAAATGAGGAATATTTTCCTTTAGTAAAAAGGTCTCATTTTCGAAAGCGTTTACAAGAGCTTCTTCTAGAGAGGTGATTCACTCTAAGCCCCCAGTCATAAAGCACTCGTGTGAATGATTAATCACGGTGGTAGCTAATACGGATGCCATCAGGTAGGGAATGAAATCCTTCAAATTCTCAGTGCTAGGTTGCATTTACCATGAAAGAGGGTCAAAGCCTTGGTCTATTCAAATATGAAGGACCACGTTTCTCTCATTTGGATCCTCTTCAATTGGTGTATTATAACAACTGGAAAGGGTTATTTTCACGTCATATTGAGAAGCCAAGAAGATATTAATGCAATCTAGAATTTGTGCACTCTCAATCTGAAACTAGGGATCCTACAACTCTCAAAATGGGATATGAATTTCAATCCCTTAATGCAAAAAATTCCATCATTCAGGTTTGGGCTAGGATTCATGGAATCCCATGGACCTATTGGCTCCCAAAAATTCTAAATGATATGTCCTCTGGCATTAGGAATCCATTGAGGATTGATCAACAAACACTGAATGGAGACATTGGTCTTCATGCTCATGTTCTTATTGTGATTGATTTGTAATTATGTCCTACAGAACCTGTATCTCTTAACATGAATGATAATCTTATTGAGGTGTGCTCTAAATTTTAAAACATACCAAAATAATGTGCACAATGTATAATGATAGGCCATGCCATTGACAAGTGCAGAATTGTTCAGAAATAATCCAAGCCATCCGGTCATAATACATCAGTGAAATAACATCCCAATGGGAAATATCCTTATACCAATCACTATGTGAAAAAAGAATCCAATCATGGTCCAAAAGTGGTCTCCTATGATAAAAATGATGGGGGAGTAAATCATGTGCATTCTTAGTAGAGGAAGAATAATCCCAAGGACGTGATCATGCTGAAACTGTTATCTCCAATGATGGGAAAATACTGAAAGATTGTGCTCCAGAATCGTTTAATTTTCAGGAGTTATCTAATGATATTATATCATTGGATTTAAGTCTTTAGTTTGAATCCTTATTTTGATTTAAATACCTCAATATTATTACATATAATTTATATGGATGACAGGCTTGTTTCTTGAGTTTCTCAAGATTCATACTTGATGTATGGGTAAGTGAACATTCCATATCAGCATATAGAAATTAGTATATTAGATTCATCCCATATAAAGCCAAACTCACAGACCATGGAAGAGTTTGTTATGTCGAGGAATGAGTCCACCCTAAAGCAAGAACATTCCACCAACCGGTCCAAAAATAGGGGGTTGAGAAGATCCCATAAAAGTAAGGAAACTGAGAAAAAATTTAAAGGGGGACTTACCCCCACTCAGGATCAATGATTCATATCCTCAATTAAAACTGCAAGTGGATGGTCAACCCAAGAACATTATATTCCCTCAGGATTCTTGTGAGAAAACATAAACCTTCTTTTATTGGAATCTATGGGCCAAAATCTAATAACATCAATTCTAGAATCCTTCCTACCCGAAGTGGTTATTCTTCCCTCAGTTCTGTACAAAACAACACTAGTATTGAAAGTCTTTGTTTTCTTGTACATAATTCTATTAATAATCTTCATATTGTTTGTGTGGACAACCAAATCATCACTTGCAGCCTTCTAAAGGAGGGCCAACTCTTTTTTTGTTCAGTAGTTTATGACATCAACTGCTACATCAGTCGAAGAACACTTCTGTAGCACATCGATGAGCTTTCCATAGTTATTTTAGAACCTTGGGTTATAATGGGATATTTCAATGCCATTTTACATGCATATGATAAGATTGTTCTTGTATCCAATTCCACCATTATGAGGGATTTTAGAGCTTGTAACGTGGAATCAAACCTTATTGAATTCAATAATTTGGTGGAAAATACACATCGTATAGGAGGCCTCTAAATGGAACCAGGGAAAGTAGAATTGGTTATGCCTTTGGTAATCACTATCTCCTTGGAAGTTGGAAAACCATATCTTATGTCACAAATGTAAATCACATCTTTGATCACCATCCAATTCTTACAACCTTCACTTCCAAGGAAGACAATATTTCAATTCCCTTTAGGTTTAATAATTCATGGACCACTCTTCTCAAATTCTCTCAGCTGGTGAAGGACACATGGAATATGGAATATCATAATTGTAACCCTCTCTCTTGTATTTCCATGAAAAAATCTATCAATATTAACATGAAACATTAGAGCAAGAAAACATTCAGCCTCTTTGACCAGAACATTGACTCTCTTGAAAGATCACTTCATGATCTTCAAGAGGACACCACTGAAACCAACATTACCAGTGATACTTTACAAAAAAACAGCATGTCCTCCCAACTCAATGTACTCCTTGGACATAGAGTCAACATATAAAGGGTGCTCTTTAATTTCAAGTGGCTCACAGATGGGATCGAAATACCAAATTTTTCAATACCCTATAAAGAGTTAAAAAAGTTTAGAGGCCTATTTCCTTAATATGGGATGAGGATAAAATTCTAGAGTATTGAAAAAGTATCTCTAATTTTATTGATTTCTATTATATGAACCTCTTCAATGTTCCTACAAGAAATAAGGTTTTTGAGGATGGAATTATTTCCAAACATGACACTGAGGTTGATAACACTTTTCTTACTTTTATTCCTCTTGACACTAAGATCAAAGATGTTGTTTTTGGGCTCAACATTGGGTGTTCTCCAGGACCAAAAGGATTTACTTATCACATCATTCAATATAACTGGGAGGTAATCAACTTAGAAGTTTGTAAACTTGTTAAACAATTCTTTATAGAAGGATCCCTCTCACAATTTTGAAATGCTCAGTTCATTTCCCTTACCCCAATAGTAGAAAATACCAACGATACTGCTCAATTAAGACCAGTTTCTCTTGTCAACACCATATACAAGGTCATCACAAAAATCCTAGCCAATCAACTTGAACTTATCATTGAAAAAATCATCTCTTGGAATCATGTTGGATATGTTATGGGGAAAGAAATCTTGGATTTCCTTCACACTAACATAGAATGTGTCAACTTGATATAGAAGTCAACTCAAGGGGAAATATTTCTCTCCAGTTGGATATCATAAAGGCCTTTGACAGGATTGATTGAAACTTCATTGGGTGAATCCTCCATGAATTTGGTTTTAATATGATGTTTATTCAATGTATCAAATCACTAATTAGCATTGTGAACATTTTCATTTTCATTAATGGTTCCCCAGAGGGTTTCTTCAAGTGCTCAAGAGGAGTGAGGCAGGGTGACCCCCTCTCTGTTATTATTTTTGCAATTGTTGAAGACTATCTAAGTATACTTCTCCTCCATATGACTTTATTGGGTTAACTCAAAACAATCTGAGCTTCAAGAGGACTCTATGCCCCCTATCTCCTTCTATTTTATGATGATATTATTATTTTACTAAGCGTGACAAGAAAAAAAATTCAGAATCTCAAGAAATATTTACTTCATTATGAGACAGTCTCTAGCCATGTGGTAAATTGGGGAAAGTCATTTATTTATTTTGGAAAAAAACATACCTGAAACAAGAAAATCCTACTTGATATATGATCTTGGAATTCTATATGGATATCTCCCATTTACCTACCTAGGGGTTCCCATTTTCTTTGGAAGACCCATGACCTCTCACTTTATGGAATTTGTGACCTAGGTTAGAAGGACCCTCTCCTACTGGATAGGTAAATTACTCTAGATGGCAGGCATACATTGCTTAGTTAAACCTGTGGCCACCTCAAAACTAGTCTAATCCTTTATGGTATACTCCTGGAATGCCTCGATAATTAAAACATTAAATTCCTTGATGCCAACCATTGTGTGTAGTGGTAGTATTATAGAATGACAGGTAATTTCTACTCCTTGGAAGTGATGTTGTTTGTCGTATGCTAACAGTGGGCATGGATTCCATAATTTGGACACTTTAAATTGGGATTTGTAAGAACAGTTCATATGGAGGATAATTTATGATAGTTCACAGTCCTTGTAATTCCTTAGATCTAAGCTCCTCAAAAGAATTATTGAAGGGAACATGAGCTACATTCAATCCTCAATCTGGCCTGGTGTGAAAAAACTTTTCCTACATATCAATTGTCAATCCCACTGGATTGTCAATGCTCAATACTCTGTCAGTTTCTGGAAACATAACTCTATAGGGTCTCCAAAAATTGACAGTGTTGTCATCACAGATCTAAATATTGATTATGACTCCTCCAATAAAAATCCGATTGAGCATGGAAATAATCCCCCCCCTCATATTGTTTCTAGGATTGAAACTTATGACTTCCTGGATGACAATGATATGCTTCAGTGGGAACCATGTATAAATGGAATCCATTATCCTAAAGGATAATAAAATCACATTATTCATGGAGTGAGAATAGGAATTGAATCCTTTAATAACAAATTGTTGCTGCCTATATACATTTCTTTGCTCTGGAGACTTCACCTTGGCATGCTCTCGGTTCAGGTGAATCTGCAACATGTTGGTGTCAATATCTGATCAATATGTTCCCTCTTCCAACAGGATCACAAGGATTTTAATCATCATTTACTCTCCTATAACACTTCTGCATCTCTTGGAATTTATGTTTTTGAACTCTTTGATATCTAACCTCCTCAAATTGCTGATACCACCCAGTTCTTGTTGGATTTGGATGCTATATAGATCTCCAAACAGGTGCATGCTCTCATCCTAGTTTATTGGGAAGAGGTAATATATACAATCTGGACTTGCTGAAACAAAAAACCACATGGTGAAGTTATCCCCAATCTCTATGCCACACTCTCTAGCATTATGCATGCAGTTTAAAATGACAACAATCATTATTCGAAAAGCTGTAACAAAGGCCCGGTTGTCCTGAGATGGCTATGAATTCCCGGTAATTTTCGAAAAACTCATAGAATGATTAAGGTGTTACGGGTTCCCCCATTTTTAAGTTGGGTTAACTACAATACGTAAGGTTCCTCAGAGGGAAATTCAGGACCTGCGGGATATGATATTGTTTTTTGGGAAAACAATGATGTATTTTTAGAGGGGGAATAGGGTACATGAGGACATGCCACGAAAATTGAGGCAGAGATGCAAGGAATCATTAAAGTGGATGATATTTCTTGACAACGAAACTGAGACTCAGTCTAGTTTGATAGTGATTCAATGACTATTGTGAAAGTTATTTGGATGGGCCATATTTATCTTTCTTGGAAGATTAAAACCCAATGGAGAAATTACCTTAGCAACGTTGCCTCCATGAACATTATCATCACACACATATATCGTGAGGGAAATCAACTGGATGGGTGGCTTGCTAATGTAAGATCCTCTAAATGGAACAACATTCACTACACCAAAATACCCGATGAACTTATGAATATACCTCATTGTGATTAATGTAAACTTTCATCCTTACATATTGTGTAACTATTTTTTTAATAATTTGAAGCCTCAATGATTTATTTTGTAAAAAATATTCATACCTTTCATACAATTTATTATTCATTAATAATTTATATTCCCTTATATATTATTAATTCTCCAATAAAATCATTATTCTTGGAGTTAAATATTTAATTTTTCATGAAGGTTTTTGTTTAACAGTTCATGTTCTTGAATGATGTTCATGGTTTCATCTTCTAAAAAATAAAAAACAGTTCAAAAATATCACATTTATTTATTATATAATCTTTTAATTAAATCAACATAATGTGGTAATGAAAAATTATTGGCTTCAATTCGTGGTTATGGTAATCTGTAGATATACAATATTAAATCTTCAATATTTCAATTAATGAAAATAAATAATAATAAATAATAATTTATATTTTCATAATCACAAATATATCCTAAATATCATATTAATTCATTAAATACTCAAATATAACAATTTATGTGAGGCAATGATACAAAATGAAACACACCACGTCATGGAGTTGGTAGTTCGTATGTATATATGAATGATGCATTCATTTATCATTAGATGGTTGATAAATAGATACTGGTTAATAAATCATCAATATATAATTTTAGTATATTTATTATACTAACTCTATTATATTATGATGAATATAACACATTATAATGAGGTGGGAAAATAAATAAACGTGAAATAGCTTGATTAATATGATTACCTCTTCTTTGAGTATCATCATTTGTCCAGAACCTTAAAGCTTATTAGGATAGTATTTTTTTGGGGGGAAAGAACTATAGTACATCAGTAGGAATGTTGGGAAGATATTTAAGAATTTTCTAACTGTTATAGAGTGAACAATGGTTGTGAGTAAGCCATGAAAGGAGGTCCTCTTTTATATGCGATAAAAGTATCACCCTTATAAATATTCAATATTATAAACTAATATAATGATATTATCATTGGAAATTGGATAAAAATAGACAGAAACGTTATGATAGGTAATTTAATGATTAAAATTATCTCATATAACCAATTTTCTAAATGTTTTTGAGTTATTTGTGTATTAGCCTCATAATTTAACTCCATCATTAAGCTATTTAACCCTTACCATGGTGACAATATTATTACCATGGTCGATATTAATAGTGACCAAAAACAAAATTGGTATTTAAAAAAATGAATATTATAATTCCAAACTTGGTTACCTGTTTTTAAAATTCAATTACCTTTGGTGTTAATAATTAATTTTAAAATAAGCATTCAAAAAAAAAATAGTTTTCGGAAAATTGACTTTACACATAAAAATAAATCTATTCTAATTATTTTCTAATTAAAACCCATTTCATGAATGGTAAAATATTTTATTTAAAATATAATATATAGGAATTATGAAGATAATATATTATTTATTTATTTATTTATTTTATTATTATAAAAACACATTGCAATTATAAAAATAGTTTTATGAAAATATATATGTTTTTCACTAAGATGAATATATCTTCAATTATAATATTTTCACTATATATTTATGAATGATAATTAATTTTTATAAAAAATAAAAAAAAATGTTATATAATTTTAATAATTAAAAATAAATGAAATGAAATTTAAAATATATTTATATAATAAAAAAAGTTTGAACATAAAATATTTCATTTTTTTCTTAAATTACTCGACTAACATTCATTATCATCTCTTAACAATATAGTAAATGTTATTAGTTTTTTGGTTACCTGTATTTTATTAATTTTACTTTACTATCTATAAATATTATTTAATTAATATACATAATAAGTCATTATTTACATAAGTTCTATGTTGTGTGCATCAAACGTTATAGAAAACATAATGATTATTAAAAAGAAATTTATTCTAAATTCACCAGCGGTTTTAGGGAAAAACACTATGATTTGAACCTATGATGTCTGATATTATGTGTTAGAGTGGAAAAACTGAAATTATTATTCATAAAATTTGTGATATATGGTAATAAATTCAAATATTTCCTTCTAAATATAACTTCTTTAGAGGAATGTAGAGTACATAAGATGATACTAGGGGATCCAAGAATCATGATGCACCTCATTGATCATAAAGTAGATAAAAAACTAAGAAAAAAAGTGGGGAACTTTCATAATATTATGGGTGATGATAATGGGTGGGGAGTTTAATTAGAGGAGTTTTGGCTGTCCAAAGGGGATTGTAGTTGGGCTGGAGACCACCTAGGGACCCAATGGTAGTACTAGGTGATTGGTGCCCTACAAGATTATAAAAAATGAGGGGGAGGCTATCCTGATTATATAGAACCCATATTATCATAAATGTATATTACAATTATTTAGATTAATATTCATTACATTACTCCTACACACGCCTAATGAACATAATCGTTTAATGGAATTGGAAACATGGAACATAATAATCAAATATGTGAATGATCTTTCCATTTAGAAAACTTCTTACAAATTTCCTATATAAAATATTTCTTCATAACCTGACTATAGGAATAATAATAAATTGTGATCTAAGATACCCTATTAGGGTAAATAAGGGAAATATGTAAACATAACTTGACCATAAGTGTATACGTACATGATAATAATAAATTTAAACAATAACATGCATATCATAGATCATAAACGTGACTCAAAACATAAATCATTGTAATTCATAAGATACGAATCATATGTTAATCAATGAACATGAGTCATGAGAGTATAACAGTGTCATAAGACACAATATTTTTCTATGTATATAAGATTAAAAAATAATTGTGTCAAGTATTCCCACAAGGATATTCATAACATTTTTGTATTGGGTAAACCACCGACATACCATCTTCTGGTATAGGATAACCACCTTTGTATCCAATTTTTTTGGAATGGACTAACTGCCTATGTACACTCCTTTTTCAGGTATGGGATAACCCCACATGTATCATATGATCATATCAAACAATTATTATTACCCAATGTTTTAAATGGAGATTTAGGTCCCATAAACTTATAATAAGAACCATATTTTTTATCTTCATAACAATAATAAAAATTATACATATGATAAACCATTAAATAAAATTGATTTTATAAAAATTTAATTGTACCATAACCTCTAGAAAAGAGAAATGTATCATAATTATTTCATTATTTTGTCATAAAATTACCTAATAAAATAAGTGAGTTTTACAAAAAAAAATATGTAATAACCCTTGGAAGAGAAATATGTTAGTTAAATATATTTTCATTATTAAAATAAACTATTATAATAATGAATTTGAATGGTATTCGTGGATGATTTCAGTATTAAAGAATTAGTAACATCAATTGATTTCATCTTAGATGTAGTTGATATTGAAATATTCTTTAAACAATTTCTTAAGGAAGACAAAAAATCATTGAAAATAAATTATTAATACATAAAATATTGTCTAAATCAATTTATTTTAAATAAAAAATAAAAAATAATAATGTAATATTTAAAATTTATTTAAGACATTTATAGTGTAAAACATCCTTTCCTCTTTGAAAGAATATATTTAACTCATAAAAAAATTTCACATTCCCTTTCCCATTGAAGTAATTTTAAAAAAATATAAATATATTAAAGAAAATTTTTTAATTGAAAATAGATTTGAAAAAATATAAGGTTAGCTTGAAATCATTGAGTAGTCCCAATAGTCAGAAACGTTGTGCATCTCGTTCATGTTAAAAACAATGAATATTTTGACATTTTTAGTAAAATCTAAACAGGTAATGTTTGAAAAAAGACACACATATACCTAAAACAAATTTAATGAAAATTCAAGTATGGTTAAAATAAATTTCAAAAATAATAATATAATGTTAAAATATTTTTGAAATAAATTTTGGAAAACATGGTTTTTGATTAAAATAGTATTTTTGACCGTAGAGAGATGTAAAGTATGATTCTTATAAAAATGTTTACTCAATTAATTTAACATCCAAACTGTAGATAATGGTAATATTGATATCATATATAACAATATTAAAATAAAATTCATTAGTTTGTTGAGATATTGGTCAAAATATTTTATCATCGGAAACAAAATCATAATCAATCTTGATAAACGATGAGGTTATAACATAAATACATTACCACTTTGGTAATTTTGAATAATAATCCCCAGGAAAGAATACCAGTAAAGGAAACATAAAAATCCATGAGTATAAAAAAATTCATGATATTACAAGTGAAAGGTGTTTTATGTACTCTTTGAAAAATATGATATGTGCGTAACATAACACATGCCTCAAAGAAAGAAAATTGGGTCAAAAATCATGGACAACTTTGGGGATAATTTTAATTGTCATTAACAATAAATCCTATAATAAAATGGAACATTTAAATATCAATAGAAAAAGGGATAAATGTTATAAAATTTTAATGGGTTTTATATAAACCACATAAAAGAAACCAGTGGTTAATTTTCATACCTAACCCTGAAATAAAAGAAAGACTAGATATCCATTACATTAAGTCATTCATTCCTTTATACATTTCAGAAGCACATTTATTATAAAAATAAATTTATTTTATATAAATTACCAAACCATAAATAATTATATATATATATATCATAAAATATTGAAAATTATTATGACCTTTCAGTACCCATTTATTTACAATTCCATGTTAAAGTTTCTTTTTGAGTTATAACTACATTGTTTTTCATATATGTTTTGATTTTTTTTGGGTCCCCTTTATTTTATCATTGTTCCATAAAATCCATAATTTTATCCTTGATATAAATATCAAATGTATTTAAATATATGTAGTTATATTAATCTATAAAATATGGAGATAAAAAACAAAATACACAATTGATGGAGATGATTGGTCATATATATGCCTGAATGTTGTTACTATTTTCTCAACTTATTGAATAAATGAAATATAATGGTTTATTGTCATTAAAGAATATTTTTTATTCAATTTATATCATATATTTTCTTTAAACCAATCTTTATTACCTTCTTGGTAATTTTTGAATGAATCACATCGCTTTGCAAGGTGGTGGTCTATTGTACACATGTGAAAAGATATTGTATTCCCAGAAAATGGAAATAATGGATTTATGTGTGATGTAATCATTATATATTAATAATAATAAATTAAATATGATATATAATAAATAAATATTTCATAATTTTAAACCATTATTTCTGGTAATGGGAAAATAAATGGCATCGATTCGTGAGTTGGTAGTCCACCGCACACATGAATAATGATTTAATAACCAATTTTATATAAGTGTAGATGGTTGTAGGCCATTAAACTAGAATAAAAAAATTTAAGTAAACATAAGATAATTTGGTTATTATATTATCACTATAATGGTCTTTTTCATCTTTGTCTATTACATTTCGGGTTTTTGTTATTGGAATGGTTTAGAGGAGGCTGAGAGGAAGTTTAGAGATGTTTGATTGCTAAAAGTTTTAAGAAGGTGGTCAAAAGTCTGTAATAATATTAAAAGACATGAAATTTAATTTAAAAAGTTTTCTTTGAGGATTCACAACAATTAATATTTCATGGTTATAAAAATAAAATTAAATTTAAAGGTGACGTGTTTTTTAGTGATAATTGAACCCTTGGTATTATTTGATGTAAAATTGGATTACACTTCATGTAATACCCCAATCATGTATAGTTTTCAAATTATTTTTTTTCAAACCCTCATTCACCCATCAATGGTTTCCTTTTTCCTACCATTAGATTAAAACCCTTGGTACCCCAAAGTATCCGTTGATCCCTTTTCCTCCCCTTTTTGATCTATTAATCCTACTAGATGTTGATTGCTAATATACAGTAAATCTATAGTGTGTGATCTTTTATTTAATGTCCATTTTGATACATTCTTCTCCCAAGGATCTAGTGTGGTGGTATTTCATTAGGTTGAGGGTGCATTCGGGTTACAGTTTTATGGATCCTTGGCGCGGTAAAGGTTAATTTTCTTTATTGTGGTGTGGTTGTGATTCACAAGCAATCTTCTTTTCCTTGTGATCCAAAACAGTTGGATGAATTTTTTGAGGTAGTATTCCCTCCATATATATCTATTATGCATCATGTGGGAGGGGTTTTACTTCATTTTATCTATGAATCATGCTTATTACAGCTTAATTTAAAGATAAAATAATTTTTTTAAATGAATTGAAAGCGGAATGGGGTTTAATTAGTATTATTTTATTAGGTTTCCTATTAACTGTGATATTTTTATTGTTTAGAATTCACACCCTAATTAAATTTATGGTTGTTTTTGTATTTTTTGTGCATGATACATCTTATAAGGTTGTTTCCATGTTTTACATTTCTTTGGTATCACCCTAAAATGAATAATGATTAACCACATAAACTTGGATATAGAATTGGTTTCCCTGGGATTCGGTTTATGTGATAATGCCCTAATGAAAAGTGGTAGAATGTGATAAATTTTCTTTTTAACCTGTAAAATATTTTTATGGTTTTTATGTGTGGGGGCGTGGATGGTATACGGTTGTACAGTTGTACTATGATGGGTATTTTGTGATAAAATAGTAGGGTTGTGAAGCTGGTTGTGTTTCATTTTGTTTCTAGATGTGGTTGCGAGTTAGGGGTTTATTATAGGTAGTATGTTTGATTTTTCATTGATAACATGATTATAGCTTCACCCAATACTGAGAGGTCATGGTATGATGTTTCTTTAATGTTAAACCACCTTAATTTATTAGGTCTCTTCACCTTTTGAAATGAATATTTTGTGTTTCTTAGTTTCTCAGATTGTGTTAGAATGAATAAGTAATATTATAATGATCTTTGGAATGGCTTGGGTGAGTTTGGTTAACAAAATATAAATGGTTAAGTGAATTGGTTAGAAATATGAGATGGGTTTTTTTGATTATTGTGTAGGGTTGTGCATTTAGAAGTGGCAGAACAATTGACAGTGTTGTGAGTTGTCTAGTATGCTTGTAAGCCCATAGGTTGGGCTTGAGTGTTTAGTATTACTTATGTGTACACATATATTTTCCCTATTATTTCTATATGCACCCACCCTAGTTTAGTACTATGTTTTGGACACCCGCATTGCCATGAGGGAGGGTGTCTTTCCCAATATCTCAGTGGGATGATGAATGGCTAGCCAACAACTTATCTTTGCTCCCTCTTACAGGAAGGAATGACCCAATTTTCATTGGATAGGATGTGGTGATATGTGGAACCTGATGTGTTTTTGGGAGATATGATTTTTTTTTCTTATGTTTATTTAGGATGAGTTGTGAAATGCCTTCCTGGGTGTCATCAGGATGAGTTGTGATGTGCTTTTCCAAGTGTCTTATGGATGAGATTTTATGTGTTGTGAGGCCCATGTGTGTGTGGGAGTAATTTTTGTGAGACCTAGGTTTTTGTGGGAGGGATGTGTTGTGAGGCTTTAGTGTGTGGGTTGGAATGTGTTGTGAGGACCTTTTGTTTGAGGGAGGGATGTGTTGTGTGGACCATGTGTGTACTAGTAGAATTTATTATCAGTCACAGGTCTGTACGGGTTGGACGTGATGTGGTATATTATTAATAGGTGGGAGCACCATAATGTTTTCCATTGCGGTGTGAGAGTGGCTAATCAGTGGAAAAGTGGTGCATGATACCCTATCATCGATATGATTTATATTATATTATTTGAGTCATATTACTTTTGGAGCATTCCTTGGCGAGGTTGGGATGGTTAGTATACCTATTTAGGTGTTGATTGGTTATGTTGTTTTCTTTTTCACAATAGAATTAGTATGCTTCTATCACATGATAGAAATTGATTTTCCTAATAAGTATACTTGTATGCTCCCCAACATATATAAAAAAGTTTTTAGGTTTACAAGAGGATTTCATGGACCATGATAGGCTTTACTATCTCATATTTGATAGTTGTTGTGTCACTTCCTTGCTTTACTTTTATTATTTACTTTGGAGGATTTTTAATTTCTATCAGTTCAATTTTTCACATGCATGTGGTATGTTTTGTGTTTTATTTATATTATGTCATTATGTTTTTTTGCGGATAATCCATTATATCTTCTAATCATGTGTATCAAAAAGGGTAATCACTCTCATATTTTGAGATTTGTATACCCTTGGTGATTGTCGCCAATGCGGGACCTACTAGAGGTGGGACTTGGGGATCATTATCTCCCATTCTTCATTTCCATCCCCAGAGATGTACCATTAGAGAGAGGGGGTCATAAAAAAGTTGTATTATTGCCAATGGTTTTGAGATAGGATATAGATTGGAGATAGTAAAAATAATGATTGTGTGGGGTGGTATGAATATGGTTCCAGTTGACCTGGGTACATTACATAGACTAGGAAGACTTTCTAGGACACCTGATTTTAGGGGCCCTAATGACCTAGTGTATAGAATCTGATCTTACTTAATGGCTAGGTATGATGGACCTTCTTGTAGGTCAGTGACCTAGGATAGGTAGATGCATCATAATGATTTGTGTTCTTGTATTAATTAGGTTATATCTCGAAGGCAAAAAGTGATACAAAAAGAAAAATTAGTTAAAATCATTTTTTATAAAATTTACTACTATTCACATTATGAAATCATTGATTAACATTCAGTTATGGATTTTGGCCAACATCCACATGCAGTTTAGGCAGTAGAGGTTTAACATTTTGATCCAGTTGATTACCGTAGGGTTGATCTGGTTGAGGATTATGATCAATGGTTAAGAATTTTATGTGATTTCCAGTGGAAAGATTTCGAAAATTATGAGGGTAGTGTTTTGGGTGTGGATACAAAATTATTAGAAAGATGACTTGGAGATTTAACTCTATCGGATCTGGACCATGACAGTGTATGAAGTCCCTTTGGAAACCAACCAGATTTTGGGATCTATGAAACAGTTGTGGATGTTGTATTAGGGATAGAATATGAAGGTCGACATTTTGTGGGTTGACTTCCAGAATGAGTTCCTAGTAGAGTTCATTTCATAAACCAAGAAGGCTATGTAGAGGAAAGATATACTCTTCATTTTGTTGAGGAGTATGTATGTATATGAGATTGGGATCAAGTTAACTGTCCTTATGCGCTTTGACTTGGATATTATCCTGGATGATCAGTCTCATGAGAGATATATTCATGAGGCAGTTCACCATTCTATACAGTATGTAGTTACTCCTTTTACATTGACAAATTATTTGGAGGTTTAAAAGAAGGAAGAGGTGATTGAGTGTATGCACTCATGAGAAGGACTACCACAATATGAGAGACAATTTTTTTCTTTAAGAGGTAGATTTTTCAGTGGTAGATATCAGGAACTTGGACCATAAAGGGTTTGAATGTCTTGGAGAAGACCTCAGTAGATTTATTTCAGGCCTTTTGGTGCCAGTGGTCTCTGTTCCATTTCTGTGGGATTGGTGTCAACATGTTTCGTATGTGGGTTTGATGAATATATTTTGAACCAGTTCCCAGTGGTTTCCTGAGCTCAGTTTGGTGGATGTGGACGGGTTCAGTGCCATCCATAGCCACAACTTCCTGTAAAACATTTTTTGTAGTTGGGGATGCAGATATTTTCTCGGCTAAGAGGGGATGGAGCATGTAGAGTCAAACCGTTGGATTTACCTCATTTTTAGGGGCTATAAACTGAGAATGGTAATGGTGGTGGTCATTAGCAATGAATGAGAGGATTTTGGAATTGTGAGTTTCACACAGTAGAAGAATCTATTCTTGTGGGGCCAAAGATCATCATATGTATGATCAGTTTGTCTAAAACCCTTGTTTCTTCCTTATTTGATTTATGAGCTCCACACTCCTTTTTTGCACCCGCTCTATCCCATAATATGGGACATGACATATAGATGATTTATATGCCCTAGATGTTGAAAATGTGAGTCAAGGGCTAGACAACCTTGTTTGATGTGGGTCAGGGGTGTTGATTTATGATGGAACCACATCAGTCCTATGGGGATATCTTCTTGCTACAGATGCATCCATACGATGTAATACATGGAATCAAGTTGTATCATTCTATACATACTATTATTAACTACATATATAGGAGAGTCATGTTTTTATATGTGAATTGTCAACATCTATTATTCGATGGTGGGGGGTTGTCTAGTGGGTAGTCTGCATGTGTATCGCCATATTTCTCTATTAGAAGAGATATCAATTGAATCAATGGATGATGAAATGGTAGAGGTTACCAGGGTTCTTGTGGAGTTCCTAGATGTTTTCCCCAAGGATATCATGACATTATCCCATTTACGTGATGTTGATACTAGATATACTTGAATCATGAATCTTATCAGATTTGGATGGCTCCTTATCCAATGGAACGATCTATGTTATGGGGGTGAGGAATCATATAGGTGATCATAAGTACAAGTGTTTTATCCATCCCATTGTGTCAACATGGGATTCTATAGTGTTGTTTTCAAAGAATTTAAAAGGTGGTTTGAGTTTGTTTATAAACTACCGAATGTGGAATCATTGAATGCTAAAGAACCGTCACACTCTTCTGAGGAAATTCAATATTTTCTAGCAGATGAGATGGAATTTTTGGTTTTATAAGATAGATCTTTGGTCTGGATATCACCAGTTGATGGAGATAGAGAGTGATATCATGAAGACTACCTTAAAATGAACGTATGGTAATTTCATGTTGGCGGTCAATCTATTTGGTGTTACTAATGAACCATACTTGTTCATGGGTTTTGTGAACTCTATATTCCATTAGTTCCTTGACCGATTATTCATTGTATTCATATATGATATATCAACATATTCAAAGTCATATGAGGAGAATACCGATCATCTCAGAACTGTCTTTCTTGTTCTTTGATTCCACCAGCTCTTTTTAAATTTATCCAAGTGTTTGTTCTCGACACGAGAGGTGAATTTCCATGAGAATGTGTTGTCTAAAATGAGTGTGGAAGTAGACCCCTTGAATGTTAAAGTACTGTTTTTGGGAAGTACCCAATAACATGGTATAGGTTCACAGATTCCTTGGTCTCACGACCTATTATTGGAGTTTTGTACCCATTTTTTATTGATTAGAATCCCTTTTTATATGTTTGATTGGAAAATACCATTATTTCTATTGGAGTGACCAGTTTGAGGCTACGATCTATTGCCATTAGGGTTAGTTGCTCAATGATCCAGTGCTCTGTTTTCATGAGAAAAGGGTGATGTTTGAGGTATTTTTTTACAATTCCTATCTAGTTTTGGGATACATCCTAATGTTTCAGTGATCATTGATCTATTATGGGTCTAGGAATTTTCATCCCCATGAGTGTAAATATTCCACCCATGATCTAGATGTAGAGTTCTTTGTGATCGAACTAATGTTGTGGTTCCATTCCCACATTAGGGGGCACTTTGTGGTCTTTACAGATCACCAGAGTTTAAGGTAGCCATTCTCCAATTGTGACCTGAACCTATGCCAGTGTTGGTGGATGTTTTTTATTCTGAACTATGATATTAGGATATTCCAAACCTAAGAAAATATAAACATTGTGGCCAATACTCGGAGGAAAATGTCTCGAAAGAAGTTGTTTTTTATTCAGTGGATTATTTTAAAGTGATTGAGGAGTTGGAGACCTTGCGCTTAGATGCAAGAGTGGATGGTGATAAAGGCTATTTTCTTTTAATGACAGTTTAGTGTTCTCTGATGTAGTAGGTGGTAGATTTTTAGTTTGGAGACTTAGAGGCAGTGTTGTTTCATGATCGTGTTGTCCATGTTGATGCTCTGGATGGATAGATGGAGGGTGTTCAGAACAAGATGTTGTTTCATGGAATGTTGTCCATTCTAGTAGTAATGAATAGTGGAGCCCTTCATGAGTTTCCTAGATCACCCTTGATGGTAAATCCCAGAGTTCCCAAGATGTACCATGGCCTAAAGGTGATATTATCATGGCATGGAATGAAATGGGAAGTGGAAGATTTTATGGAGAAGTGCTTTGTTATCTAGTAGGTAAATCTAAATCATTGTGTTCCTCATGGTTTGTTGTAGCCCTCGGATTTCCCCAAGTAGAAGAATGATTAAATCTCAAGTGATTTCATCATAGGGTTACCTATATCCCATGGAAGTCATAATTCTATCAGGGTAATAGTGAATTTTTTTATGAAATCAACCCACTTCATTGAGACCAATGAATCAGTTATAGTGGATTCCTTGGTTTAGAGATATATGGATGAGAGAGGATATATTGTGGGAATGCATCTTAGACTTTGTAGGATCTTCAGTATGACACCTACCCTTGGTATAGTTTTCATATAATAACATCTATCACTCTTCTATTTACATGGCTCTGTTTACAGACTTTTATGGAATAACGTTTCATTATTTATTGTGTTCGGTAGTGGTTTGGTAGATAGGTGTTCTTGGGCCTGATGTGGTGTAGATCACAACCAAGAATGTTTATCTTGTCCATGAGAGTATGAAAGAATCACATTACTGGAAGAAGTCATGCACTGATCATAGAAGGAGGGAATTGAAGTTTCATCTTAGGAACCACATGTTATTGAAGGTTTCCCCTTGAAATTGGAAAGAGAGGTTTGGTAGAGGGGGTAATATTTCTATCATCTTTTTTGGAGAGATTGAGGTATTGGGGACAGTTGGTTAGGTGGAAAATTGTTTTCTGCTATAACCATATATGGAGAGAATACATACCATCTTCAATGTCTCTCATCTATGTCGGTATTTATAAAATAACACCCATGCCTTTGACTGGGACGATTTGGATATCAAGGATGACATGACATTTGTGTAGTGGCTAGTAGAGATCCCGGATTGCTGTGAGAAGGTGTTGTGTGGATAGAACATTCCATTGGTTTGTGATTTAATGAAGAGTGGTGGCTAGGAGGAGAGTACATGGGAACTGAAAAATAATATGTGTGGCCAGTGCCTAGAGTGGATTTGATTTTTTCCTTGTTCTGTTTTGTTTTAGGATTTTTGTTTTACACCCTTTAATTTTATGGGGTGATTTTTTCTATAGTTTTATGATTGTGTGTGCTGTGATCTGTGATAAATCTATAACATTTGGAAATGGGAGGAACTGATTCCTAATGAACCTGAATTAATAGTGATGCGATTAAACACATATGGACGAGTCAATTCTACCCATAACAGATAGTATCTTTACATAGAAGATGAAATTCCATGATTCATGTGTTTGGGAGGGTTCAGTTGTCATGGGTATAGTGGGATGGTTCATTGGCTATGTATTTGTGATGTGGAATTGTGGTTCCATGAGCGGAGCTTC
Source organism: Viscum album (assembly GCA_963277665.1). Lineage (NCBI taxonomy): Eukaryota > Viridiplantae > Streptophyta > Magnoliopsida > Santalales > Viscaceae > Viscum > Viscum album. Next base: position 198,539,357 of record OY728125.1, on the reverse strand, counting down.
CCTATTGTTGTGGAAATGTGGATGTGTTGTGTGGTTGTGGTCATTTGGTTTGGTGTGTTTAGCTGGTGGTAGTTTTTGAGGTATGATGAGATCCTTGGGAGGTATCTGGTGGGGTGGTTGTTTGGACCCCTTTTGTTAGGGATTTGGTTATGGATTCTTGAGGATGATAATCATGTTAGAGGTATATGATGTAATGGACTGTTCCTTCTCAATCAGTTACTTTGTGGGTTTTGGTCATTAGAAGTTTTCAAAGGAGGCTTAGTGGGATTTTTTAAAATGCTGGTTACTAAAGGTTGGATGAAGGGTATTACACGTTGTGTAATAGTATTATTTGACATGAACATCTAATTCACATTTTTTCTTGAGGTTTCACATCATGTAATATTTTTAGGTTTGAAAAATAAAATAAAAAGGGCAATTGAAATGTTTTTTGGTGAAAACCAAACCCTAGGTAGTACAAATCATGAAAAGGGGTTACACATCAAGTAATACCTTAATCATTTACAGTTTAATTTTTTTAACCAAACCATCATTCATTAGGCCTTGGTTTTCATTTTTTTTCTTTTTTTGGGAAACCCCTATGTGACCCAAAGTGTTTTTCGCGTCCTTTCAATCCCTCTTCGATCCATTGATTCTGGTGGATGTTCATTGGAAATATTTGGTCGATCAGTGGTGAGTTCTATACCATTTCATATATTTTTTGTAATACCACATGCTTCCACGGTACGTTTCTCTTTGAATAATATAGTATCATGTGTTGTACACAACATCGAGTTCTAACACACCCCACAACCATTTAAACTAGCCGTTATCAATATTAATAACCAATTTTTGAAATTTTAAAAAATTTATCTATTAAAATGGACTTCATTTTTAGATTTAGAATATCTAAATTAGCTTAGGGTGATTTTTTTGTATTTTTCTGAAAACATTCAATTTTTGATGAATAGTGAAAAAACACTATGTTATAGTTTAAAACAAAATTTTTATTTAAAAAATTATTTATTTTATTTCAATTTAATTATGGTCAAAAAATACTCATAATAACTATATATGTTCAATTAAATTCATTGGTGTTGGTTTATAATTTTAGATATTTAAAAATTTTACTGAATGTTTCACCATCTTTTACCCACCTCCTAGGCGAATTTGGAAATTCAACTAAAACATAATTTTACCGCTTCTGTGTATGAAATTTAAAAACTCTTAGAGACAAGGTTAATATGAAGGGGTAATATCTTATTCAATGAGATGAAAATAATTTTTTGTGAATAGTAACTATTTATTTTAATTTAACACGGTTAAAAGTAAATAGGGTAGTTAAGGGTAAAAATTATATTAATATTACCCTAACAGATGTCCTAATTCTATTGGACAAGTGCATCTCGACCAAAAACAGGCTTAGGAATAAAATATTATCATTTAGGTCCTCTTTAATTAGATTAGGACATTTATTATTATTTAATTCATAAGGAGTTAAATGAGATAAAATCAAAGTTTAATAACTAAAACATATTTAATATAGGGTTATAAATATGATAAATTTTATTAAAAATATTCATTAGAAATCTAAAACAATGTCCTAAATAATGGTATTTTATTTATAATTTTTAGACATTGACCAATTTAATTTATTTATGACACAACAGTGATGAAATAATTACCTAATTAATGAAATATTAAAATAATTGATATTTTAAATATCAAAATAAAAGTAATTTGAGACTTTTTATGAATTCCACTAATTTTATAGGTTAATATAACATATTTGGATTGGTTATATAAATTTATTTCTAGGTAATAATGCTGTAATGTAATTATCAAAAACAAAATACCCAATAGTGTTAAAATTGACATAAAAGAGTTTTTAAAAAAATATTATATTATTAATTAATATTCTATTGCTATGTCACGACCCGTCCTCGGGGCCCGTGCCGTGACTACCCCAAGCCCGCCTTCCATAGGCCAGGGGCTGGCGACTAGCACCAAGGCGTAAAATCCCAGTAAACAGGGAAGGCATTGCCTTTAAGTAACAACCACACAGAGTCAGCAAGCGGAAAGTAAAGTGCAGAAAAGTAAAGGGGGCCGGAAATACAAGCCCAACTGTAAAGTACAACTGAAAAGTAAAGTACAGCAACTGAAGAAAAGACGGCGGCCTCGTGTCGTCCACTGGCAATCCCACCTGAAGGGTGGGTACAGATAGCCTCCAGGCTCCTCGGGTCCCACGTCCGCTCCGAGCACGTCCCGCCCAGTGGTCCACCTCCAGGTACCGTCCTGCTCCACACCCCAACCGTGATCAGCGCTGTCCGTCGTCTGCAACCAACACAACAAGGTGCGGGCATAGCCCGTGCAGGGGTGAGTACAACTACTCAGTAAGGACCCCGAGACCCCCGAAGGTCTCCCGAAATCCACAAAGGATATAGCACAAAAGAAAGATGCAATCACGAAGTAACATCTGACTCGACTTAGGTATATGCCCATACATATACCTAAGTCCCCAATTCTAGCTCTGCTCACGAGCTCAAGAACAACTCAATCCACAAAGGAAAGCAAGACTCAAATCCACAAGGAGAGTAAACAGTAAATCCACATAGGATAGTTCAACACAATCCACAAAGGAGAGTAACATTAGATTCAGCTCAACCAGGATTTTCATTATCGAAACCGTAAATGTTGAAGAGCCCCATCTCTGAAGTGTACAGTGGTCCTGTCACGACTCCGAGGTACTGCTCACTAACCTAAGACTGCTGAAGTACTCCTCCTGTCGAGTACCGCGGGTCTGCTGCCAACTACCGGGCGCTCCGTCCGCTGAGGGTCTGCTGCCAAATACCGGGCGCTCACCCAGATAGCCTACTGAGGTACTCCTCCTGTCGAGTACCGCGGGTTTGCCGCCAACTACCAGGCGCTCCGTCCGCCGTGGGTCTGCTGCCAACTACTGGGCGCTCCGTCCACTGGGCTAGTCGACTCACTCCAAGTCGAGTCGGTCAAGCAGTCATCAGGTCTCAGTCATTTACACGGTCTCCGTACTCCGCACGCACGTCTCCACCGTTGCGGGTCTGTCGCTACAACCAAGCGCACACACTCCGTAGAGTATCGCGGGTCCGCCGCTACAACCAAGCGCTCCACCGCCAAGGGTCTGCTGCTGCATCCAAGTGCACCACCACTGTCAAGTACCACGGGTCCGCCGCTACACCCAAGCGCTCCACCGCTCAAGGTAAAAAAGAAGATTCAGCTCACACAGGTTCGGTAGCACTGTTCCACGTAGGATCGCTGAGTGCAGTAGTCGACGCAGTCCACTGCGGATCTCTTGCACAGTCGTCGCCGCAGTCCACGAAGGATCTCTGCTCTGCCGTCGTCGCAGTCCACGGAGGATCTCTGCTCTGTCGTCGTCGCAGTCCACGGAGGATCTCTGCTCTGTCGTCGAAGCCACAGCCAGCACTAGGGTTCCCGCACTTAGCGAGCTCGTTTAGGAGGGTCCGCTCCACGAGCCGAGAGGATGATACATCAACTGACACGTAGTCCGAAGTTGATGTATCCAAAGTTCCGTATCGACAACAGGATCTCAACGCAACAGACAGCGCGTCAATCAGACGCCCGGTCTGAGAGTTATTGGCATTTTCGTCCCAGGGGCCCGGTTGGTTTTTTTGGGCAAAACCAACCCGACCGTACTCCGCCTGTATCCGATCCTCGGGCGGAGTATGCCAAAAGTTCCGTCTCACTTAGAGGAATTCAACGAAACAGACGGCGCGTCAATCGGACGCCCGGTCTGTTAGTTATTGGCCTTTCCGTCTCACACCCACCCTGGCAAACTTTCCAGGAGGTCACCCATCCTGATCACTGCTCTAGGCCAAGCACGCTTAACTACGGAGTTTTAACTACGTAGGCTCCCGAAAAGGAAGGTGCACCTTGAGTATAGTATACCGAAACGACCGTCTCGATCCAAGGATCGCGTAGCCGCTGACGGTTCGTCAATCGGAGGTCCCAGGCCCAAGATATGGGCGAAAGACCGAAGAGGGCCCGAAACGGGGGTTCTGGGTCCGGGGCGACCCGGCCCGAACCCCCCCTGGGGTCGCCCGAACCGGGTCGGCCCGACCCGGCTTGGCCGGGTCCGGTCCGGCCTGGGCGCGGCCCGGCCGACCGGACCGGCCGGCTCGGTCTTCGGCCGAGCGGCCGAAGAGCCGCCGCGGGTCAAACCCGCGGCTTTGGGAGAAACGCGGCCCGCGCGGGCCGCGTGCTGGTGGCCGGACCGCGGACGCGGTCCGGCGGTTCGCCGCTGCCGCGGCTCGGTCGCGGCGGACTCCTCCGGCGGCGCGCCGGGCGCCGCCGCCTCCGGTCGCCGGCGCCGCCGCGCCGGCGACCCGCGCCGCCGTCTCCTTCCGCGGGCCGCCGGAGCTGCTCCGGTGGCCCGATTTCTTTCCCGTCTGCGCCGTTGCTCCTCCCGGGGGACGATCTTCACTGCAGAATCAACAAAATGCCCTTTCCGCACGGTTCGTCGTCGTCCGCCAAATCCGCACAACAAAAGAGATCGGCGGAGGGTTGCCGGGTCTTGTTCGTTAGACCCGCACCCTCCGCGTTTAGTCAAAATCCACGGGAGGAATAATCAACAACAATTTTAGATAAATCAAAATTGTCGGAGATCATGTTCTTCACATTAAAAGAATAAACACGGGGAAAAAGATAAAATAATCCAACATCCCTTACTTGTCGTCGTCGTCGGACGAGAGGTCGTCGCGGAATTGCTCGTCGCGGAAGAAGGGGGGATCGTCGCGTCGTCGCGGTATCCGGCGTCGCGTCGCCAATCTCCGGATCAAGATCAAACGGATTTAATTAGTTTAAATCCATTGATATCGAAATTAAAACGGGAGAATTCAAATGATTCGTTTCTCACCTTAGTTGCCGAACGAGGATCGGCCGCAGAAGAAGAGGCGTCGCCAAAGAACGTCGCGGGTAGGGCTCGTCGACGTCGCAGATCTCGGTGTGCGTCGTCGAATTCCGGTCGCCGGCGTTCTTCGCGTTCTTCGCGTTCTTCGCGTTCTTCGCGTTCTTCGCGTTCTTCGCGGGGAGAGTGGAGGTTCAGAGGAATTGCACAACGATAGCAATCCTCCAAAATAGACAAGTTGTCTATTTTATTATTTTGCCAACAAACGCAAAACGCGTAAGTAACGACCCATTTAATTCGTTGAATTAATTCAACGAATAAAACAGCCCATTTAATTCACGAAATAAACCGCCCAATTAAATGGTCTGTTAAGAATTTAAGAAAACGCGTCGGTTGACTTTTCAGTTACTTTGACGGGTTTTCGCAGGTGCGTTACTTAGCGAAAGAAACGGCGGGGCTCGTGCGGGCCCCACCGCACAAATATCCTACCAAGGGGGTAGGATATTTCTGGATAGCCTCCTATCCAGTTCCACTCAGTTCAAGCCGCCCTTAAGTGGCTTCAAGTGGCTTCCAAGCAGCTTAAGTGAAATAAAATAAAGTTGTCGCACAAACTTTATTTTATTTCTGACATAAAGCTGCAAAATTTAAAAACCACGTCTGAGCAAACGCAACTCCGGAAGAGGCGTTTCTAAGCAAATACCGGCGCTGCGATTTCATCGGTGCCCTCAGAATTTGATTCCGGGCACCGGTTCAAAAGATAGAAAAACCCGCTCGTCCGTTCACTGAACGTACCCGAGCCAAACTTCGGAAATTGATTCCGGGCACACCGGGCCTCGGAATCAGGTGCCGTCTGAAGCTGCGCTCTTGTAAAATTCCAAAGAAAATTAAGAAAAAAAATTTCCTTGAAATTTGCGGGTCTTTACGTTACTCCCACCTCAGGGCTTTACGTCCCCGTAAAGAAACATCAAAAACTAGGGGAACAAATGGGGGTACTGAGCACGCATCTGAGCCTCCCGCTCCCAAGTGCTCTCCTGGAGGTTCCCGTGCTGCCATCTGATGCGCACAAGAGGAATCGACCGCCCACGTAGGACCCGCTCCTGTCGATCCTCGATCTCCACTGGGACCTCCGCAAAAGTCACCCCATCGTCCACGTCCAGCTCCCCAAAGTCGATGATGTGCGTCGGGTCGTGCACGTATCTCCTCAGCTGAGACACGTGGAAGACGTCGTGCACCCGGTGCAACTGAGGTGGTAGAGCCAGGCGATAAGCCACCTCTCCTATCCTGCTGAGGACCTGGAAAGGCCCGATGGAGCGTGGAGACAACTTGCCGCCTCGGCCAAATCTCCGTAAACCACGTCGAGGTGAGACACGCAAAAAGACGTGGTCACCATCCTCGAACTCTAGTGGCCTCCGCCTCCTGTCAGCATATGACTTCTGCCGGCTCTGAGCTGTCCTCATCCTCTCCTGGATGATCTGGACCTTCTCTGTCGTGGCTCGGACCATCTCTGGTCCCACAAGAGCTGCAAGATTTCTTCTTTGCCGAAAAGAGAAATCCGGTCTCATCCTCTGGATGAACCACATTCTTTGCCTAAAACAGTCAATCCTAACATGGATGATACTAATCCATACCAAGGATGACGTCGTAAGGCCTCGACGCTACTACTAAGAGATTCAACCGTTACTCTCGCCTCCAAGGGTTGAGTCACACTGTCGGCATCAGTGTGTGGTAACTGGGTCTCCTCCAGTAGACGTCTCACAAGTGAGGGTCAAGTCAACAGCCAAAACTGGAATCTCCTAGTAACATCACGAAAGAGGACAGGAACGAAAAAAAAAATCACAAGGGTATGCGTCTTTTATTATTGCAGCTCATATTACAAGACGCTACACAAAAGCAACAAGGAACCAGAAGTACAAAGGATGTATCCACTAGTTCTGCTCCTGTCCATCAGCTCCCAGGGCTCCATGATCGAAGGCCTCGACTGCCTGAAGCTCAGCTCTCCCCTGCGGTCGGGGTGGACCTCCTGGTGGTGGTGGTGGTAGAGCCTCAAAGCGTCGTCCACCACCTGCTGCTCGGCCAGCTCCTCTACCTCGTCCGTCTCCTCCCTGCAGACCGCCACGGTCGAACCTCTGCCTCTTCCTAGGTGGTTCCTCAACCGTCTGCTGCTCCCCCGCATGGCGGGTCGGGCAGTCACGAGCCATGTGACCAATTCCGCCACAGGAGTAACACTGCCCACTCTCGGCACGCCTGGCTCTGACTCCACCCCGGCTTCCCCGCACAACTGAGCCTGAGTCGTGCAGTCGGCCACTGGTAGGTCTGGTCTGCCTGGAACCCTGAGTCATCTGTCGGCTACCTGCTACCGAAGACTCCGCTACGTGCCGCCCTGCGGTGGGTCTTTGTGCTGGTGTAGACTCAGCAAGTAAGCTCTCGATCAGAAGGGCCCGCTCTAGCACTCCCGCCTGGGTCGGAATGATGAGGGAGATCAGCGACGCCCGAATCTCCTGTCGCAAGCCCTGCTCGAAGGTCCGGGCCCGGAAGAAGGGGTCCCGTACCATGTCTGTCGAGTACCGAGAAAGGTCGGTGAACCTCGCCGCGTACTGAGCGACCGTCATGCTGCCCTGCCGCAGCTGTAGAAGCTCCTGGATACGCACCGCACGAAGGGTGGCCGGGACGAACTCCGAGCGGAAGAGGCTCTCAAAGTCCGTCCAAAGAAGAGATGCCTCATCGTGCACCTGGAGCATCAAGCTCCACCATCGTCCTGCCGCCGCCTGCAGGAGGCTCGCCGCGAGAATCACCATGAGATCCGCTGGTGTCCTCACTAGCCTAAAGATCCGTATCACCGCCTCTAGCCAGTCCTCGGCGGCCTGGGGGTCCGCCTCACCGCGAAACCTGGGCGGTCGCTGGCTCTGAAACTCATGCAGTGCCCTGAGGCGACGTGCATCGTCAGCGTCTGGTACTGGTAGCATCGGTGGCTCGGCGGGTAAAGCTACCGTCGGTGCCACTGCTGGCAAAGGGCCCTGCACCGAGGCCTCGTCGCTCGGTGGGCTGCCTTCGCGCCCTACACTCGGAACCCTAGCTGGCTGTCGTCGCGGGGCCATCCTGAAAAGGAGAACAAGAGCACCACAGTCAGAACAATATACCTGGTGAGCTGGCACAAGTAATCACAAGGAAAACTTGAGACTTTCATGAAGCAGATCAGTATACCCGGTGAGCTGACACAAGTAATCACGAAGAAAACTTGAAACACACATGCAATCAATGTTTTCGTGCATTAAGTCAGAAATCAGAAGTCAGGGTCCTGGTGTATGGATACGTCGGCCGCCGCACCAACACTGGACTCCCTGGACTGATAACCACACTCAATACGCTAAACACTATTGCTTCACACAGAAGAAAGATCAGAGTCTGCGGTAGAACCGACCACCTCTGATACCAATTTGTCACGACCCGTCCTCGGGGCCCGTGCCGTGACTACCCCAAGCCCGCCTTCCATAGGCCAGGGGCTGGCGACTAGCACCAAGGCGTAAAATCCCAGTAAACAGGGAAGGCATTGCCTTTAAGTAACAACCACACAGAGTCAGCAAGCGGAAAGTAAAGTGCAGAAAAGTAAAGGGGGCCGGAAATACAAGCCCAACTGTAAAGTACAACTGAAAAGTAAAGTACAGCAACTGAAGAAAAGACGGCGGCCTCGTGTCGTCCACTGGCAATCCCACCTGAAGGGTGGGTACAGATAGCCTCCAGGCTCCTCGGGTCCCACGTCCGCTCCGAGCACGTCCCGCCCAGTGGTCCACCTCCAGGTACCGTCCAGCTCCACACCCCAACCGTGATCAGCGCTGTCCGTCGTCTGCAACCAACACAACAAGGTGCGGGCATAGCCCGTGCAGGGGTGAGTACAACTACTCAGTAAGGACCCCGAGACCCCCGAAGGTCTCCCGAAATACACAAAGGATATAGCACAAAAGAAAGATGCAATCACGAAGTAACATCTGACTCGACTTAGGTATATGCCCATACATATACCTAAGTCCCCAATTCTAGCTCTGCTCACGAGCTCAAGAACAACTCAATCCACAAAGGAAAGCAAGACTCAAATCCACAAGGAGAGTAAACAGTAAATCCACATAGGATAGTTCAACACAATCCACAAAGGAGAGTAACATTAGATTCAGCTCAACCAGTATTTTCATTATCGAAACCGTAAATGTTGAAGAGCCCCATCTCTGAAGTGTACAGTGGTCCTGTCACGACTCCGAGGTACTGCTCACTAACCTAAGACTGCTGAAGTACTCCTCCTGTCGAGTACCGCGGGTCTGCTGCCAACTACCGGGCGCTCCGTCCGCTGAGGGTCTGCTGCCAAATACCGGGCGCTCACCCAGATAGCCTACTGAGGTACTCCTCCTGTCGAGTACCGCGGGTTTGCCGCCAACTACCAGGCGCTCCGTCCGCCGTGGGTCTGCTGCCAACTACTGGGCGCTCCGTCCACTGGGCTAGTCGACTCACTCCAAGTCGAGTCGGTCAAGCAGTCATCAGGTCTCAGTCAATTACACGGTCTCCGTACTCCGCACGCACATCTCCACCGTCGCGGGTCTGTCGCTACAACCAAGCGCACACACTCCGTAGAGTATCGCGGGTCCGCCGCTACAACCAAGCGCTCCACCGCCAAGGGTCTGCTGCTGCATCCAAGCGCACCACCACTGTCAAGTACCAGGGGTCCGCCGCTACACCCAAGCGCTCCACCGCTCAAGGTAAAAAAGAAGATTCAGCTCACACAGGTTCGGTAGCACTGTTCCACGTAGGATCGCTGAGTGCAGTAGTCGACGCAGTCCACTGCGGATCTCTTGCACAGTCTTCGCCGCAGTCCACGAAGGATCTCTGCTCTGCCGTCGTTGCAGTCCACGGAGGATCTCTGCTCTGTCGTCGTCGCAGTCCACGGAGGATCTCTGCTCTGTCGTCGAAGCCACAGCCAGCACTAGGGTTCCCGCACTTAGCGAGCTCGTTTAGGAGGGTCCGCTCCACGAGCCGAGAGGATGATGCATCAACTAACACGTAGTCCGAAGTTGATGTATCCAAAGTTCCGTATCGACAACAGGATCTCAACGCAACAGACGGCGCGTCAATCGGACGCCCGGTCTGAGAGTTATTGGCATTTTCGTCCCAGGGGCCCGGTTGGTTTTTTTGGGCAAAACCAACCCGACCGTACTCCGCCTGTATCCGATCCTCGGGCGGAGTATGCCAAAAGTTCCGTCTCACTTAGAGGAATTCAACGAAACAGACGGCGCGTCAATCGGACGCCCGGTCTGTTAGTTATTGGCCTTTCCGTCTCACACCCACCCTGGAAACTTCCCAGGAGGTCACCCATCCTGATCACTGCTCTAGGCCAAGCACGCTTAACTACGGAGTTTTAACTACGTAGGCTCCCGAAAAGGAAGGTGCACCTTGAGTATAGTATACCGAAACGACCGTCTCGATCCAAGGATCGCGTAGCCGCTGACGGTTCGTCAATCGGAGGTCCCAGGCCCAAGATATGGGCGAAAGACCGAAGAGGGCCCGAAACGGGGGTTCTGGGTCCGGGGCGACCCGGCCCGAACCCCCCCTGGGGTCGGCCCGAACCGGGTCGGCCCGACCCGGCTAGGCCGGGTCCGGTCCGGCCTGGGCGCGGCCCGGCCGACCGGACCGGCCGGCTCGGTCTTCGGCCGAGCGGCCGAAGAACCGCCGCGGGTCAAACCCGCGGCTTTGGGAGAAACGCGGCCCGCGCGGGCCGCGTGCTGGTGGCCGGACCGCGGACGCGGTCCGGCGGTTCGCCGCCGCCGCGGCTCGGCCGCGGCGGACTCCTCCGGCGGCGCGCCGGGCGCCGCCGCCTCCGGTCGCCGGCGCCGCCGCGCCGGCGACCCGCGCCGCCGTCTCCTTCCGCGGGCCGCCGGAGATGCTCCGGTGGCCCGATTTCTTTCCCGTCTGCGCCGTTGCTCCTCCCGGGGGACGATCTTCACTGCGGAATCAACAAAATGCCCTTGCCGCACGGTTCGTCGTCGTCCGCCAAATCCGCACAACAAAAGAGATCGGCGGAGGGTTGCCGGGTCTTGTTCGTTAGACCCGCACCCTCCGCGTTTAGTCAAAATCCACGGGAGGAATAATCAACAACAATTTTAGATAAATCAAAATTGTCGGAGATCATGTTCTTCACTTTAAAAGAATAAACACGGGGAAAAAGATAAAATAATCCAACATCCCTTACTTGTCGTCGTCGTCGGACGAGAGGTCGTCGCGGAATTGCTCGTCGCGGAAGAAGGGGGGATCGTCGCGTCGTCGCGGTATCCGGCGTCGCGTCGCCAATCTCCGGATCAAGATCAAACGGATTTAATTAGTTTAAATCCGTTGATATCGAAATTAAAACGGGAGAATTCAAATGATTTGTTTCTCACCTTAGTTGCCGAACGAGGATCGGCCGCAGAAGAAGAGGCGTCGCCGAAGAACGTCGCGTGTAGGGCTCGTCGACGTCGCAGATCTCGGTGTGCGTCGTCGAATTCCGGTCGCCGGCGTTCTTCGCGTTCTTCGCGTTCTTCGCGTTCTTCGCGGGGAGAGTGGAGGTTCAGAGGAATTGCACAACGATAGCAATCCTCCAAAATAGACAAGTTGTCTATTTTATTATTTTGCCAACAAACGCAAAACGCGTAAGTAACGACCCATTTAATTCGTTGAATTAATTCAACGAATAAAACAGCCCATTTAATTCACGAAATAAACCGCCCAATTAAATGGTCTGTTAAGAATTTAAGAAAACGCGTCGGTTGACTTTTCAGTTACTTTGACGGGTTTTCGCGGGTGCGTTACTTAGCGAAAGAAACGGCGGGGCTCGTGCGGGCCCCACCGCACAAATATCCTACCAAGGGGGTAGGATATTTCTGGATAGCCTCCTATCCAGTTCCACTCAGTTCAAGCCGCCCTTAAGTGGCTTCAAGTGGCTTCCAAGCAGCTTAAGTGAAATAAAATAAAGTTGTCGCACAAACTTTATTTTATTTCTGACTTAAAGCCGCAAAATTTAAAAACCACGTCTGAGCAAACGCAACTCCGGAAGAGGCGTTTCTAAGCAAATACCGGCGCTGCGATTTCATCGGTGCCCTCAGAATTTGATTCCGGGCACCGGTTCAAAAGATAGAAAAACCCGCTCGTCCGTTCACTGAACGTACCCGAGCCAAACTTCGGAAATTGATTCCGGGCACACCGGGCCTCGGAATCAGGTGCCGTCTGAAGCTGCGCTCTTGTAAAATTCCAAAGAAAATTAAGAAAAAAAATTTCCTTGAAATTTGCGGGTCTTTACATGCTAAAAATCTACGGTTCGGCAAAAGGACTTATAAAATGATAGGTGTATCATTAATGGACCACTTGGGGGTCTCTTGGAGGTATATGGTAAGTTTATTAATTATATAATATAAAAATACAAAGAGACATGGTAAATGTCAAACTATTTAACTAAGAATTAAATATAAATGATAAGGTTAATATAGTGACCCAAACCTATATAAAATCTATAGGTTTAATAATCCACTTTGGAGCCTTTAGAATATTAATAAGAATTATTGTAAAATATTATTTCTAGCTTTTCCAACAGTTCCCCCACCCCTCTTATAAAAGGGTACTCCCCCTTCTCTCTAATTTACACATTAAATGCCCTCTGGCTTGGCCAACCCCTGCCCAAATATTCTCTCAACATCCTTGACATCAATCTAGTGGCCATAGTTTGATCCTAAATCCAACCTATGGATCCATTTTGATCAAATCAAAAAAAAAATAACCCGAATAAAAAGTAATGTTTTCACAACCCTCTTTCAAGTTCCTTTCTTCTTCAACTTCTTATTTATTTGTTATTTCCATTCTAAAATAATTACTCCAGTATATTTTATTTACTGTGACATTATTATAAATATGGTACAACCATATTAAGTATTCTATTCATCCTTTTAATGACATTTCACCATACGTGCGTACGTACGGCCTACCGTCTCCACGTCGTGATGTAATTGTTATTCAATACATTATTATTTGGATGGGTATACTAATTTTAATGTCCCAAAGTTTAATTAATGGAAATACCTCTTAATCTAATTAAATTTCTCTGTATGTTTATATAATATGTCAACTTCATTGATTTTATGTTACGAATTTTGACCGTTGCTAATATAGTCGTTGAACAGTGATCACATGATTAGTATAAATATAGGGCTTTAACAAATCCAAATTTACTCAGACAAAGGAAGCGATGCCTCATCTAATAGAATTTACCCATACTAAGACCATTAATTGGATCTCGGAAAAGGGGTGGCATCCTTGGCCTTCGCTCTTGATCATTCCCATGCTGAGCTTCATCATGTCAAGCTCGAACGAGACCGTCTACGGGAAAGGTGGAAGGTGATAGAGATTACCACTCAAGAGATGTTATCTGAGCCACCCCAAGAGTCTGTCACCATCGCACAACTTACCCTTAGGTCTTATGTGGCTGTTTTAAGGGGTTATGAAACAAATCTCTAGTACTATGTTCATGTATATTATTTTTGTAAATAATAACGAATATACTTTCTTGTCATTATTGATACATTGTAAATAGTTTTTAAAGTACAAATAGTGTTTTTATTTATTATTTAATTAAGAATTCTATTTTATTAAATTAATGGATTTTTGAATTAAATAATATTTTATTAAAATATTATTATTATTGTTATTAAATTAATTTTTATTAAATATAAATGATCTTATAATTTTATGAATGCAATTATAATTTTTATTAAGGTTTGAAAACAATTTTTGTCAAACCCCATGAATTTTCGATAAATGTCAGTTTTTAATATAAAAGTGAAAATTACCATATTAATAAAATTATTTAGATAAAATAAATGTTATTTCTGGAATCAGGACTTTGAAATTATCCAACGGTGAATTTTTCATAATTTCCTGAGACAGTCAAAATTTTAGGTAAAAATTAAATACCATTTAAATATATAATGTGTTTTATGACTACATAATGTCCCAATAGTGATGTAATAAAATACTATAATCTTTATTTTCTGCCAATATATGTTTTACCATTAAAATAATTTGATTTTGGGTTTGTTTGAATTACATTTCAAAGCATTAATGGACCCCTCAAGACTTATTAAACACGTTGTCTTTTTAAATTATTTTCCATGGGAGTGTGACTCACCTCCACATAACCAAACTTTTTATTTAAATAATATAGGAATTTGTCCTTATAAAATATTGTTTTCCTCTTCCCTTTTCCAAAAACCATGGCCAAAAACCATTGGATGGTTTGTGTTTTGGATTAATTTAATATAAGGGGTCCCAAACCTAAATAACAAAGAATTACCTCAACTTTCCTATATAAACCCACCCAAGATCCAAAGTCCTCCTCACTAAATGCCTTTGGAGTTCATCCAACCTATGCCCTACTCTCCCAAGAATCCTCTAAAGGTTCCCCAAGCTTCCAATAAGCCTCTCACAAGCCTCTCTCTAGCCTTTGGAAGCACACTTCAAAGTAAGGGTTTTTTCTTCCTTTCTCATTTTTTACCAATATTATTTAAGTTGTTTTTCCCTTTTAATTTCAATTATGAATGTTGGGGTATGGTTTCTCACCTCCTTCATACTTACCTCTTTATGGTTGAATGATGGTATACCCCTTTCTCTCTCATTAAATGCCTACCATGTACACCTGTTACTATGCCGAAATTCCGAAAGGAACTTCTCTCTCCTCATATACATTCAAGAAATACTTTTGCATCATGAATCTAAATTCCATTACAATTGTTGGGGAATGTATCTATATGACCCCATACTGTCCTTTTCATTTAAATATGATGAGGAACCTCTTTCACTATCATCAACCATTTTTATGAATCCTTATGTCACGCCGTTACCATGCCGAAATAACACCGATTTTCTAAGACAATGCCTTAGGGTATTGAATTACATGACCATTTCTCCATCAAGGGTATTCACCTTTATGCACATTTACTTATTGATTATAAAGTTTAATGTATGAATTCCACATTCATTTATCATGTAATAATTGATTATGTTTTATGAATCCATGTTTTATGATCCATGTGGCACACTTATGCATGAAATGAAATTTTTATTAAGGGTGAACCCTTATTGTGCTCCAATGCATTGGGTAAAGTATAGTATCATGATAGGTCCTGTGCAGTGAGTGTTGACTCATTCTAGTTCAAGTGCAATAAGGGTTTACTCGTGCTTCATGTGCAATGAGGATTTACTCATTTTCTATGTGCAATGAGCCTTGACTCATGCTAATTCCATGTTAAGTGTTGTTGCCACATTTCCATGTTATGATTATCATGATTAATCATTCCTTTATGTTCATGTTTCTCTTGTGATCTATTGATATGCCTATTGTCTAACATGTATTTTACTCCTCATGTATTCCATGTTTATTCTCTTACTGGTATTTATAGCTCACCCCTTTTCTTATGCATGTCACCAGGTTATCCCATGCAATGCTAAGTACGAGGGAATGTAGTGGTCATGTAAAGGATGTTTTCAATAAAGACATTGAATTTAATGTTTTAAGTTTTTATGTAATGATCCTAAGCCCCTATTACACTAGACCTCTCAATCTTCCATGTTGTATCAAGTGAATAGTTTATTTAATAAATAATGTTTATGTTTGTAATAAAATCAGGGATGTCATAGTTTGTATCAATGGATAGGTTTAGTTATTTTTGGGATTAGGATTTGAAAACCCTAGTAAAGCCTTAGATACACGACTAAGTACAATAAAAACATTCCTATGTTTTGGTGAGTATTGAGTAAGTGGGTTATCAATCAAATACATTCCTTTCTGGATACAAGCAGGTAGAGGTGGCTCTGGCACAGATGTATCCTAGGGGTAAAACCCAAAAACACCGCTTTGAGCTAGACTCGAACAGGAACTGGTGCACGACAATGGGCCTTGTTACACTATTGGTTATGACACTCCCAGGGAATATGCTTTGGTAAATTCACAAGCTTAGTATGAACCCTTATTAAGGGAAATAAAAAAATTCCCCTTAGAATATATGTTAGAAAGTAGATCATGAAAAGCCTAGATTGAAGCCTATAGACTCATGAGTTAAGGAAATAAAAGTTTACTTATAAATCATCATATTTTGTATTTGGATTTCCCTTTATGTGTTACCCCTAAATTTCCTTTTATCCAAGAAAATGTCCATTAATAAGAGGACTCAGGCTTACAACCATTTTGAAGATCTGTGTGATGACTATAATAATGAGATACCCAATCCAATGGGAGTGGGAATCGCAAACTTTGTCATGCTTCTATCTTACCTAACTCAAGTTTTGAATAGAAACACATGTCAAGAGGAATGTTCAACCCCCCTAAGAAAGAACAAGTCGCTATCGAGAGCTACCTGAGACAAAGTCCTCATACTTTTAGTGGATCATCCGATCCCATGATTGTTGAACAATGGATCACCTCCATTGAAAAGATCTTCTCCATACATAAATTTTCTAAACAAGAGAAGGTTCTCCTAGAAGATTATCATATGGAGGGTGAAGCTCATCAGTGGTGGACGTTGATCAAAAATATGAAGCCTGAGGAGGATATTGAGGCATTGGAATGCAAGGATTTCTGAAATATGTTTTTCGATAAATATATTCTGCGCACCCTCTGGCTTAAGATGGAAAGGGACTTCTTTTACCTCAAGAAAAAAGATGAAGAATCTATTGAAGCGTACAGGGAAAAATTCACAAGGCATGCAAGATATGATTCCTGCTTTGTCATTACCCCAGAATGCAAAGTTCACCGCTTCTTTGGTGGGTTGAAACCTAGGCTACGGAAATCATTAGCAATCTGTGACTTCAACAGCTATGAAGAAATTGTCTGATGTGCCCTCTAGGTCTAAATGGAGATAGGAGAATCAAAGGGGTATCATAGGGATAAGAAGCTTAAGGTGGACTTAAATTCTATTGGTCCTATGGATAAATCCAACGGTGCTAAGAAGATCTAGAACCCCACATGCCAAAAGTGCGGAAAGAAGCACCCTGGAAATTTCCTTAAGGGGACGAGGAAATGCTTCATGTGTGGATGAGAAGGGCACCTAGCTATTAATTGTCGGCACGAAAGACCCATGACCGCGACAGAGGAGAGGAACAATCCGTTCGAACCTCAACGCATTGTTCAATGCTACAAATTCAATGAACCGGGGAATTTTTCATATCAGTTCCCTAATACAAGGGTTTTTGGAGGCAACCAACGACCTACAAGGCAGCAAGGAAAATATTTTTCCATCACTTCTGCCAATATGAACCTTGAAAACGAAGTGGTGACAGGTACGCTAGTTATTCAGTCAAGAATATCGAACGTGCTTTTTGATTCAGGTTCTGCGCATTCTTCTATATCTCGAATGTTTAGTAGAACAATCCCAACACCACCAAAAATCATGTAAGTGAAGATATCAGTGAGTACGGAAAATGGGGAAATCATTGCATACAATGAATATAAGTCCTCCCCAGTTATAATCTATGGATTGAATTTACCGATGAACCTCGTCATACTCCCTCTTGAGGATATTTTATGCAATTCTTGGCATGGATTGAATTTCCTTATATATATCCAACATAAATTGTCGAGAGAGGGAAATCACACTCCATATAGAGAATCGACCCCTGATTATTTAGAAGTGTAAGGACTAAGATGAATCTCCTTTAGCTCCATCATCTCAACCTTGGATATTAATACCCTATGAGCACACATATCTGGCTCAGATGATCGAGTCCAAGGAAGAAACCAACCTTGAAAAAATGCCTATTGTGAGGGAATTCACTGATTTGTTTCCCAAGGAACTGCCTGGTCTTCCTCCTAGAAGAGAAGTTGAATTCTTAATTGAACTTATACTTGGGGAGCTACCAATATCCAATACTCCATATATAATGGCTGTTGTTGAGCTTGAATAGCTGAAGAAACAACTACAGGAGAATCTAGATAAAGGGTTTATACGCCCAAGTGCTTCACTATGGGGTGCACCAGTTCTCTTCGTCAAGAATAAAGATGGGTCAGTGTGGCTTTGCATTGATTATCGTGAACTTAACAAAATCACGATAAAGAACAAGTATCCTCTCCCATGAATTGATGACTTGTTCGATCAGCTATGTTGAGCACAATACTTCTCCAAGGTGGACTTGCAGTCATGATATTGTCAAGTAAGGGTGAACAAGGAAGATATCCCCAAGACTGCTTTTTTGCACGAGATACGGGAACTATGAATTCATATTAATTCCTTTTGGACTAACTAATGCTACAGAAATCATCATGGACATGATGAATAGAGTCTTTAGAGATTACCTTGACAAATTTTTGGTAGTATTTATATATGACATTCTAATATACACCAAAACCAAGGAGGATCATGAGGAGCATTTAAGAACTGTACTAGAGACATTGCACTAGGAGAAGCTCGATGCAAAGTACAAAAAGTATGAGTTCTAGTTTAAGGAGGTCTCATTCTTGGTCCATATCATCACAAGAAATGGGATATCTGTGGACCCCTCCAATATAGTTGCAATTGAGGGATGGAGGAGGCCAACATCGGTAACGGAAATCCGTAGCTTCTTGGGGTTAGCTGGATATTATCAACGATTTCTGAGAAATTTCTCACGATTGTCCAACCCTCTTACCAAGCTAACTCGAAAAGGAGTAATGTTTGCTTGGAGTGATGAATGCGAAGAATGCGTCAAGGAGTTGAAAAGGAGGCTTATCACTGCGTCTGTGCTCACTTTACCCACAATTGGGGAACTTTTTGTGGTATTCAGTGATGCTTCAAAGAAGATCTTAGGTTGTGTCCTGATGCAGAATGAAAAAATGATATCCTATGCCTCAAGGAAATTGAAAATCAATGAGTGAAACTATCCAATGCTCGATCTAGAGTTGGCGGCTGTGATCTTTGCTTTGAAAATCTGGAGGCATTATCTCTATGGAGAGAAATGTGAGATATATACTGACCACAAGAGTCTTAAATATATATTTCCACAGAAATTTCTTAATGTACACCAAAGAAGATGGATAGAGCTCATCAAGGATTATGACTGTTCAATGCACTACCACCCTGGGAAAACAAACAAGGTGGCAGATGCCCTAAGTAGAAAGGACCCAGGGATTCTATCAATGATGAGAATTGAGAGGGATCAAATATTCTTATACTAGATGGAGATGGACATGGTAATCATAATTAAGGGAACATAATCAATTCGTTCACAAATGATTGATCAAACATCTCTTTTGGAGAGGTTAAAGGATGCTCAAAAGGATGATGTGGGAATTCAGGAAAAAGTGGAAGCTATCATAAAATGGAAATCCTCAGTCTTTAATGTTAATGAAGAAGGAATTGTGCGGTTTGGGAAAATACTATGTGTTCCATCATGTCTGGAGCTGAAGAAGGAACTTTTGGATGATTCACATAGTTCAAATTTCTCTATTCACCCAGGGAGCACAAAGATGTATCAAGATCTCTGAGAAAACCTTTAGTGGGATAATATGAAGAAGGAGATCACTGAATATACATCAATGTTCCTGGTGTGTCAACAAGTGAAGGTAGAGAGGCAAGAGTCTAAGGGGATGATGAAACCATTGCCCATAGCAGAATGGATATGGGAGAACATCACCATGGACTTTGTCACCAGACTTCCGAGGACATCTAAAGGCAACAATGCAATCTAGATTTTTGTGGATCATCTTACAAAGACTTCTCACTTCATTGCTATTCGGGAGGATTTCTCATTGGATCAACTGGCATGGATATATATCAAGGAAGTGTTAAGGCTTCATGGAGTACCACTATCTATTGGGTCTGGACGAGATCCAAGATTCTCCTCTATGTTTTGGAAGAGTATTCAACATGCTATGGATACTCAACTGAACTTCAATACGGCCTATCATCCTCAAACTGATGGCCAATCCGAACGGACTATCCAAAAACTTGAGGAAATGTTGAGAGAACTCTCAATGGACTTTAAAGGAGGATGAGATCAACATCTTCCTCTGGTTGAGTTCTCTTATAATAACAATTTCCACTCAAGCATCCAAATGGCACCATATGAATCCCTATATGGGAAAAGGTGCATAACACCGGCATGTTGGGATGAGGTCGGTGAACGTAAGATGCTTAGACTAGAAATGGTCAAGGAAATGGTGTAGAATGTGAAAACCATTCAGCAACATATCAAGGAAGCCCAAAGTCAACAGAAGAGTTATGTAGATAACCATCGATGGGACCTTGAGATTAAAGTTGGAGAAATGGTTTTTCTACGATATTCTCTGTGGAAAAAGGTTATGAGGTTTGGAAAGAAAGGGAATTAAGTCCAAGTTACATTGGCCCCTTCGAGATTCTTGATCATGTCGGGACTGTGGCCTATCGACTTGCACTTCCACCTACCATAGCCAAAGTACACGATGTCTTTCGTGTATCCCTCTTAAGTAAGTACATACCGAACCCTTCTCATGTACTCTCTTCTGAGGTGGTACATTTGGAGGATGATCTTTCTTTTGAGGAGAAACCAGTGAATATCTTAGATCGTTGAAAAAATGTTCTATGAAATAAGGAAATGCCCCTCGTCATGGTGATGTGGCGAAACCACAAGATTGAAGAAGCGACTTGGGAATCATAGGAAATGATGAAGTTGAGTTACCCACATCTGTTTTAGTGTGGGAAAATGAAACTTTTGAGGAAGAAATATCTTATGGGGGGAATATTGTAACGACCCAAAGTTCCATTAATGGAAAACCCTCTTGATCTAATTAAATGTCTATGTATGTTTATATAAAATGTCAAATTTATTGGTTTTATGTTATGAATTTTGACCATTTCTAATATAGCCATTGAACAGTGATCACATGATTAGTATAAATATAGGGCTTTAACAAATCAAAATTTACATAGACAAAGGAAGCGATGGCCTCATCCAGTAGAATTGCCCCATACGAAGCCCATTTGTTGGAGCTTGGAAAAGATGTGGCATCCTTGGGATTCTCTCTTGACAAAGCCCAAGCTGAGCTTCCTCATGTCAAGCTCTAACCGGACCGTCTATGGGAAAAGTGGAAGTTGATAGAGATTACCACTCGGGCGATGTTATCTGAGCCACCCCAAGAGTCTGTTACCATCACACAGCTTACACATAGGTCTTATGCAGCTATTTTAAGGGGTTATGTAACAAATCTCTAGTACTATGTTCATGTATATTATTATTGTATATAGTAATGAATATACTTTCTTGTCATTATTTATACATTGTAAATAGTTTATAAAGTACAAAGAGTGTTTTTATTTATTATTTAATTAATCATTCTATTTTATTATATTAAGGTATTTTTTAATTAAATAATACTTTAATAAAATATTATTATTATTGTTAAATTAATTTTTATTAAATATAAATGATCTTATAATTTTGTGAATACAATTATAATTTTTATTAAGGTTTGAAAACCATTTCTGTCAAAACCCGTGAATTTTCGATAAATGTCAGTTTTTGTTTTAAATGTGAAAATTAACATATTTATAAAATTATTTAGATAAAATAAATGATATTTTTGGAATCAGGATGTTGAAATTATCCAATGGTGAATTTTTCATATTTTTCTAGGACAGTCAAAATTTTGGGTAAAAATTAAATACCGTTTAAATATATACTGTGTTTTATGACATCATAATGACCCAATAGTTATGTAATAAAATACTCTAATCTTTATGTTCAGAAAATATATGTTTTAACATTAAAATAATGTGATTTTGGGTTTGTTTGAATTACTTTTGAAAGCATTAATGGACCCCTCAAGACTTATCAAACACCTTGTCTTTTTAAATTGTTTTACACGGGAGTGTGACTCACCTCCACATAAGAAAACCTATTATTTTAAGACTTTAGGACTTTTATTTATAAAATATTGTTTTCCTCTTCCCTTTTCCAAAAACTATGGGCAAAAACCTTGGGATGGTTTGTGTTTTGGATTAATTTAATATAAGGGGTCCCAAACCTAAATAATAAAGAATTACCTCACCTTTCTTATATGAACCCACCCAGGCTCCCACTTCATCCTCACTCGATACCATTGGAGTTCATCCAAACTCTACCCTACTATATCTATAATCCTCCCAATATGCCCTTACCTCCCAAGAAGCCTCTCACAAGCCTCTTTCTAACCTTTGGAAGCACACTTCCAAGCAAGGGTTTTTTCTTCCTTTCTCATTTTTGTCCAATTTTCATTAAGTTGTTTTTCCCTTTTAATTTCAATTATGAATGTTGAGGTATGGTTTTTCACCACCCTAATACTGCCCTAATTATGTTTTAATGATGGGATACCCCTTTTTATCTCATTAAATGTATCCCATGTACACCCGTTACTATGAAAAAATTCGGAAGGAACTCTCTCTTCTCATATACATTCAAGAAATACTTTTGGATCCTTAATATAAATTCCATTAAAATTTTTGGGACATGTATATATATAACCCCCTTAATTTCCATTTCATGTAAATATGATGAGGAACCTCCTTCTCTATCATCAACCATTTTTATGAATCCTTATGTCACATCGTTATGCTGCCGAAATCACACTGATTTTCTAAGCCAATGCCTTTGTTTAGTGAATACCATGCCCATTTCTCCATCATGGGTATTCACCTTTATGCACATTTAATTATTGATTATTAAGTTTCATCTATGAATTCCACATTCCTTTATCATGGAATAATTGATTATGTTTTATGAATCAATGTTTTATGATCCATGTGGCACACTTATGCATGAAAGGAAATGTTTATAAAGGGTGTGCCATTATAGCGCTCCAATGCATTGGGTATGGTATAGTATCATGATATGTCATGTACAATGAGTTTTGACTCATGCTAATTAAATTGAAAATATGGTTCAATCGTGCTTCATGTGCAGTGAGGATATACTCATTCTCTATGTGCAATGAGCCTTGGCTCATGCTAATCCCATGTTAAGTGTTGTTGCCACATTTCCATGTTTTTATTATCATGCTTTATCATGCCTTTATGTTCATATTTCTCTTGTTCTCTATTGATATACCTATTTTCTAACATGTATTGTACTCCTCATGTATTCCATGTTTATTCCATTACTGGGCTTTATAGCTCACCCCATTTATTATGCATGTCCTCAGGTTATCCCATGCAATGAAAAGTACAAGGGAATGTAGTGGTCATGTAAAGGATGTTTTCAATAAATATGTTTTATTTCATGTTTTAAGTTGTAATGTAATGATCCTAAGCCCCAAAGACACTATACATCTCGATCTTCCATGTTGTATAAAGTGAATAGTTTATGTAATAAATCATGTTTAAGTTTGTAATAAAAGCAGGTTTCTCATAATAATGATGTGTAATTCATGTAAATAATTAGTATAAGAGGATAATGATTCTGTATATATGATATAACATCCAATTATATATGATTTTAATATCAAAAGAATGATATTATCTCTTGTGCGTTCATATGGACTACCGTTTCCACGAACGTGATATGATTCATTCCCTATCATATCCATATAAGTATAATTCTCATTTTATGATTAAAAATAATGTTTAAGGACTTGATATAATTCTGTATATGAATATGATACATCCTACCCATAACAAATATGACTTATGTAACAAAACATATAAAATAAAATGAGTAATTTAACACCTGAAATGACGATAATACTAAGATATTATTAACAAAGAAATGTTAAAAGATCATATATGATATCATATTAATGTATATCATTCTTTTATGATTCAATAAAAATTATTTCTCCATTATACATGAGGATAACCTACCCATTACCAAGGAAGAAGTACAAAGTAAGTGGTTTCTTATCTCACTTTTAATTTCGTGAGATTTCCATTGTTCACCACTTATTTATTGCATGTGGTGTGGGTACTACCCATGTTTGTATTAATTTTGTAATATACATTAATTAATGGATATTTACATCATCATTTTATGATACTTATTTAATGGGTGTATGTTTTGTAAGTTACCAAATCAATAAGGGAATTTGAAATTTCAATTTCCACTCATTCAGCTTTATACATACTTCATTGATTATTTTACTCCATGATTATGTGTGGAATCACTATTCATTTGCTTATGTCATAATTTCCAATCCCTTTATTTGGATATAATTTTGATACACATAATCACTCCGTTGACAAATTCTCAAGTGATCGGTATGAATTTGATAAGAGTAATTTTTCCTCAATCTCCATTTGTTGGGTTAAACATCCAATTCATTGGTGTTGTTTTTACAAGAATATGTGTGAATGTACTTTGATTGTTTTAGACTAAATATACAATCATATTGAGTGTATTTATATTTTTCACACTTAATTATGTCTTTGTTTTATTCTTAACCTATGGATATGGCCTTTATGAGAGATTTCATCTCAATTTACATTCCATTGAGACTCCTTTTTTGTTATACACCAAATCACTTTTATATGGAGTATATAAAGTAATTTGACATATTATATCATGAATAAATTTATTATCATGATATTAAAATGTTTTTATTACAAAAATTATTTTTATTCAAGTGTCTCTATTTTGTCTATGAACTCTAACTAAAATTCCATTTCAAAATGTTTTAAAAATTTATTACTCTAAGTCTTTCTATTAAATGTCCATCTTTTAAAATTGTTTTTAAGGATTTATTTACACGTACATTAATGTTTTCAAATCAAAATTATTTATAAAAGATTCAAATTTGTATGTGACACTTTGATTCAAAAATCTATTTTAAATGTCTTCTTGACAAATAGTGTGACTTTTAAATGTTTTCAAGAAAAAGGGGGATATTTCACTCAATAGTTTGATGATGATTTTAATCTATTTAAATATCCTTCATTATTCTCTATTGAGGTTAATATGATACAATACAATCTTCTATATTGTATTGAATGAGTTATGTTTGACTGTGGATTTGCTATTTTTATACCATTCATGGTTTGTGGTTAAAGTATTAACATTACGTATTCTAGTTTTAATTCTAATGTTTATGTTGTGTTTCAAACTTTTCATATTAGGAATGAATTCAACTTAGTAAGTGATGGGTGGAGCCCTCTATAGCTCCTCGATGCATCGGTAGGTCTCATGAGACAAACTAGTGTCTTGGCACAAGGCCTTGAAAAAATATTATTTGTAGTCTTGGCCTGAGGCCTTGACTATGTGGTTATGATAGTATAGAATTATGAATTCCATCATTATGAAAGTGGTTATTGATATTTCATGTGGTTATTCAACTAGTAGAATATCCATTTGAATATGTAAATGAAATTATTTCATTTTATCTTTTCCATATTATACTTAAGTTCAAGTTTAAAAGTCTTTTGTTTTAGTTATACATTGCCTTAAATTTTTATTCATATTTATGAATGTTTCCACTATACTATTATCCTTACTGAGCATCTGAGCTCACCCCTTTCTATGTTTTATTTTTACCAGGATGTGAAGAAGTAATTTATGAATGAATTGTAGGGATAAAATGAGGCGATATGAAAAAAAAGATGTTGTTATAGTTTTTTTTAATTTATGATATAATCTAAGAATTATGAATATATCTAGTGCTTCCAAGACTACTAAACTAATCCGTCTTCTGAGACTTGATCTTTTGTGATCTTGACAATGTTATGTAATAATGCACCGAAAACGGGTCACTAGGGTCGGGTCATTACAGTTGGTATCAGAAGATGTTTAGTACAAACCATGGACACTAGATTTAGATAAACTTTGATTAGAGAATATAGCCCAAAGATAGACCTTGAGGATTAGTATAGAAGAACATCCTATAATTTTGGTATTGTATAGATTTTTTGAGTTTTCAAAGAAATACATCCCTATTAGGATACAAGCAGGTAGAGGTAGCACAATCACAGATGTACCTAGGGGTAAAACGTGAAAACACCACTTTGAGCTAGACTCGAACAGGAACTGGTGCATGACAATGGGCCTTACAGCACTCTTGGTTACGACACTACCAGTGGATATGCTTAGGATAATTTAAATTTTATTTACAAAAAAATTTGAAGTATTTTAATACAAGATGAGAATAAATGACCTTGGATAATCCTAAGTTGTTTCAAATTAAGAATATGGTGTCATGATATTCTCAAAATGATTTCATGACTACTGTTACTCACACAGTGCTTTCTGGATTTATTCAATGGATGAAGTCCAAGGAAGTCATAGTAACTTTGAGGATGATTTTCAAGGTGGGAAAAGTAGGGGAAATGGGCAACACAATGGAATATTGATAGGTGTAAAAGATATTTTGTTCATGCCAAATCATTTTTCCAAAAATATGATCAATAAAATATATATTAACAAACTCCCAGAATCAAGAAAGAAGATAAAGGTGATGAATGATAAGAGCACCAACAGTGAAGACCATGGAGAAAGAATCCAAAATTTTCATCATGCATGAAATGTGGACGGAGACACCCAGGAATGTGTCTCAACGGAACAAATAAATTCTTTACATGCGGGAAAGAAGGACATAAAGTGAAGAATTGCCGAGGAAAATGAAGAGTGTTGTTCAAGAAAATAAAAAGGGTCCCAAATATACATTTACAGTCATTTTCCATTAATGTAGGGGACCTGAACATTACCCGAGTGAATGCCCTATTCTGTAGGATATTTTCTTAGTCAAAGAAGAAGCTATGTGGAAGTAAATGGTTGGGGAAATGTTTAAAAGTATTAGTGCTCCTTGTTGATGGGATTACTTTGGAATAATTTTCACTTGTATTTTTAACCCTGCAGTTTTCCATGTGAGAATTATATTTGAGGAAGAATTATCTTTTCCTATGTGGATATAGTTTTAAATAACAATATGGTTTTATATGATCATTGTGTTTGAGGAAATTACATGTTATTATATTTTGGGATGAAAATGCAAGGTATGAGTTAACATTTATTATTAAAATTATGTTATGGTTATTTTGAGGAATTTATCTCATTTTGGTAATGTTATAAAATATAGGTTTTGAAAATGGACAACACGAAGACGATGTGACAACCCATCACGTCAGACAAAGATGTGGGAATCAACCCCACAACCAAAGTGTGATTGGGATTTATCTCATACCACTGGACTACGTGAAGTCCCTGGTTACTGTGACTAATTATTTTAAGTTAAATGATTTTATTGATGATTAATAATTTTATTTGGGTTCTTATGTCTTATCAAATGAATACCCTTAGTATAGGAAAATGATTTGGTGATTAAGTGATAAATGTTATTTTGGAAGAAGTTTGCTTTGTTGGGAACACTATATGCGCAAGGAAACTAGAAAACTATGGGATTTCATTTGAGGAGTAATGGAGGATTTTTTATGTACATTTTTATTGTGGATTTATAGTGACTTGGGTTATTTATAGAAATTATTAACCTATAATAGATAATATGTGAATTACTTTTAAGTATGTTACTTTAAGAGTTGTTGATGTCATTTGAAGATACAATTTAATGTGGAAGACTACATAACCAAATTCTTCTGAGTTTTGGGTTTCAATATTAGTTTGGATTATATTGAAGGATTTTAAGGAAAATTGTTTATTGGATGGTATTTATTTAACTTTAGGGTATTGTTGGTTTAATTTTAAAAATTAAGATTAGTGTTTCTTTCTCTAAAGGAATATCCTTTTGAGTGATCATTAGATCTTGTACTAATCGTTTTGGTTTTGATTAATCTCTAAAGACAAGGTAAATATATAGTTTATCCTTCGTGGATCATGTGATTCTACAGAAGTTTATTCTAGCTCTTCCAGTGTGACCAAATCTTCTTGAATACTCATCGTTTAAGAAAAAGAGTAAGTGGTGGAAATTTATTAAAGAATGAAACTCTACTTAAAAAGTAAGTATATCTCTTCATTTTCTTACTCAATCTCGTAAATTAATTCCCCATCTTTATGTAATGTAACCTAAAAAAAGTTGTCCGTATACATTTCCTAATGGTAATTTAATGACTGTTTGCCTCATCACAAGTTTATGGATTTGTTGTTGTTAACATTTTCCTGATCATGTTTTCTATCCCTCTCTATTAGAACTTGACACTTAGTTTATCTTCCATATCCATGTTTTCCAACATGGAATCCTAGTATGAGTTATCTTGGGTGACCTATGTACTTCTCTTTATTTCTTTTAAGGTGATAGTTTTATTGAATCTTTTATCGATGTGGGATTTCCATTATATTCACAAGCCCGATTTTAAAAATTTCATGGAAGAAATTATTTGAATGAGGGTAGAATGTAACACCCCAAGCTTCCACTGTACATTTCTCTTTGAATAATACAGTAGCGTGTGTTGTACACAACTTCGAGTTCTAACACACACCACAGCCAGTCAAACTAGCTGTTATGAAGAGAAATACCCACTTTTTAAAATTTTAAAATTTTTATCATTCAAAATTGACTTCATTTTTTGATTCGTAATATCGAAATTAGCTTAGCGTAATGTTTTGGTATTATTCTGAAAACATCCAATTTTTGATGAATAGTGAAAAAACACTGAGTTATAGTTTAAAAATGAATTTCTATTTAAATAATTATTTATTTTATTTAAGAATAATTAAGGTCAATATAGTTACATAATAAAAATATAATTTCAATGTAATTCATTGAAGTTAGTTTAGAATAATTTTTGATATATAAAATTTTTATTGAACTTTTCACCGTCTTTTACCCACCTCCTAGAAAAATTTAGAAATTCACATAAAACATAATTTTACCACTTCTGTGAGTGGAATTTCGAAAATCCGAGAGACATGGTTAATATCAAGGAGTAAAATGTGGTTCAATGAGATAAAAATAATTTTTGGCGAATAGTAACTTTTTACTTTTATTTACCACAGTTAAAATTAAATACGGTAATTAAATGTAAAAATTATATTAATATTACCCTAAAACATTACCTAATTCTATTGGACAAGTGTATCTCGACCAAAAGCAACCTTAGGAATAAAATATTATCATTTAGGTCCACTTGGATTAGATAAGAACATTTATTATTATTGAATTCAAAGAAGAGTTAAAAGAGATAAAATCAATGTTTAATAACTAAAACATTTTCAATATAGGGTTATACATATGATAAATTCGATTATAAATATTCATTAGAAAAATAAAAAAATTCTTACATAATGGAATTTTATTTATAATTTTTAGAGGTTATATAATTTAATTTATTTATGACACAATGGTGATGGAGTAATTACCTAATTAATGAAATATTAAAATAATTGATATTATTAATATCCTAATAAATGTAATCTGAGAATTTTTATGAATTAAATTATTTTTATAGGTTAATAATACATATTAGTATTGGTTATATATATTTATTTCGATGTAATAATTCTGTTATGAAATTATCAAAAATAAAATACCCAATAGTGTTAAAATTGACATAAAAGAGTTTTTAAAACAAATTTTATATTATTAATTTATATTATATTCCTAAAATTCTATGGTTCGACCAAATTACTTATATAGTGATATGTGTATCATTAATGGACCTCTTGTGGGTTTCTTAGAGGTATATAGTATGTTTATTAACTATATAATATAAAAATACAAAGAGATATGGTAAATGTCAACCTATTTAACTTAGAGTTAAATAAAAATGATAAGGCTAATACAATTACCCAAACCTGTCTAAAATCTATTGGTTGAAATTATATAGACCCATCCCCACCTTGACCTCTAAATAATCCACTTTGGAGCCATTATAAACCGAATATTAATTTATTATAAAATAATATTTCCAGTTTTTTCAAAGGTGCCCCTAACCCCTTTTAAAAAACGGTACTCCTCCTTATCTCTAATTTACACATTCAGTGCCTTTTGGCTCGGCCAACTCCTGCCCAAATATTCTCTAAACTTCCATAAATTCAACCAAGAGGCCTTAGTTTGATCAAAAATCCATCCTAAGGATCCCTTTTGATCAAATCAAAAGGAAGAACCCGAAGAAGTGGTAATGTTTTCACAACCCTCTTTCAAGTTCATTTCTTCCTCAACTTCTTCTTTCATTGTTATTTCCATTATATAATAATAACTCAAATATCTTTCATATACTGTGATGTTATTATAAAAATGGTAAAACCATATTCAGTATTCTATCCTTCCTTTGAATGACATGTCACCATACATGCGTACGTACGGCCTACCGTCTCCACGTCGTGGTGTAATTGTTTTTCAATACATTATTATTTGGATGGGTATAAAAATGATGTGTAATTAATTTAAATAATAATTATAACATGATAATTATTCCGTATATATGATATACCATCCAATTATAAATTATTTTAATCTCAAAAAAATTATATTATCGCTCGTCCGTACATACGGACTACCATCTCCACGAACGCGATGAGATTCATTCCCATCATATCCATACAAGTATAATTGTAATTTTATGGTTAAAAATAATGTTTAAGGACTTTATATAATTCGTTATATGAATAAGATACAACCTATCCATAAAAAACATGACTTATGTAACAAAACATATAAACGAAAATGAGTAAGTTAACACCTGAAACGACGATAATACTAAGATATTATTACCAAAGCAATGTTAAAAGATCATA
Organism: Viscum album; assembly: GCA_963277665.1. NCBI lineage: Eukaryota > Viridiplantae > Streptophyta > Magnoliopsida > Santalales > Viscaceae > Viscum > Viscum album. Next base: position 198,508,825 of record OY728125.1, on the reverse strand, counting down.
TATGATATCATATTAATGTATATGATTATTGTATAATAAAATAACAATTATTAACCATTATAAAGGAGGATAAAATACCCTTGTCCAAGGAAAAAGTACAAAGTAAGGGGTTTCTTATCTCACTTTTCATTTCGCGAGATTTCCATTGTTCCCCACTTATTTATTGCATGTGGTGTGTGTACTGCCCATGTTTGTATTCATTGTGTAATATAATTTAATTCATGGATATTTTCTTCATCATTTTATGATCCTTCGTTCATGGTTGTATGTTTCATAAGTTACCAAATCAATAAGATAATTTGAAATTTCAATTTCCACTCATTCGGCTTTACGCATACTTCATTGATTATTTTACTCCAATATTATATGTGGAATCACTATTCATTTTCTTATGTCATAATTTCCACTATACTATCTATGTTTATAATTTTTATACACATAATAACTCCATTGATAAATTCTCAAGTCATCAGTATGGACTTGATAAGAGTAATTTTTACTCAATCCCCCTTTGTTTGAGTTAAACATTCAATTCATTGGTGTTGTTTTTACAAGAAAATCTGTGAATGTAATTTTATTTATTTACACTGAAAATCCAATTATATTGAGTGTATTTATATTTTCCACACATAATTATTTCATTTATTTATCCTTAACCTAAGGATATGGCCTTTATGAGAGATTTCAACTCAATTTACATTCCATTGAGACTGCTTTGTTGTTATACACAAAATCACTTTTATATGGTTTGTATAATGTACTTTGATATAGTATATCATGAATCGTTTATTCTCGTGATATTATAAGGTTTTTATTACCTCAATTATTTGTATTCAAGTGTCTCTCTTTTGGTTAGTAACTCTAACTAAAATATCATTTTAAAATGTTTTAAAAAATTTTATTCTATGTCATTCTCATTAATGTCCATGTTTTAAAAATGGTTTTAAGGATTTACTTATATGGACATTAATGTTTTCAAATAAACATTCCTTTTAAAAGTTTCAAAGTGGTATGGGACAATTTTATTCAAAAATCTATTTTAAATGTCTTCTTGACAAATATTGTTACTTTTAAATCTTTTAAAGAAAAAGGGGGATATTTCTCTCAATAGTTTGATGATTATTTTAATCTATTTCAATATCATTCATTATTCTTGATTGAGGTTAATATGATAGAATACAATCTTTTATATTGTATTGAATGAGTTATGTTTGACTGTGGATGTGCTATTTTTATACCATTCATGGATTGTGGTTAAAGTATTGACATTTCGTATGCTAGTTTTAATTAGAATGTTTATGTTATGTTTCAAAATTTTCATATGAGGAATGCATTGGACTAAGTAAGTGACAGGTGGAGCCTGCTATAGCCCCTCAATGCATTGGTAGGTCTCATGAGACAAACTAATGTCTTGACATAAGGCCTTGACCAAATTCTATTAATAATCTTGGCATGAGGCATTGAATATATGGTTATGATAGTCTGGCATTATGCATTCCCTCTTTATGAAAGTGGTTAATGATATTTCATGTGGTTATTCGACTAGTAGAATATCCATATGAATAAGTAAATGGAATTATTTCAATTTATCTATTTCATATTATTCTAAATTTCATGTTTAAAAGGCTTTTGTTTTAGTTATACATTGCCTTAATTGTTTATGCTTATTTATGAAAGATTCCGTTATATTATTATCTTTACTGAGCATCTGAGCTCACCCCTTTCAATGTTTTATTTTTCCTAGGATGTGAAGAATTAATTTATGAAATATGTGCAGGGATAAAATTAAGGGATAAGAATACAAGATGTTGTTGTAGTTATTTTACTTTATTATGTAATGTAAGACTTATGAATATATCTAGTGTTTCCAAGAATACTAAACTAATCAGTCTTTCGAGACTTAATCTTTTATGATCATTAAATTTTTTGTAATAATGCCCTGACTTTGGGAAACTGGGGTCAGGTTGTAACATTTTTTTCTTCCGTTATTCTCTTGGAGATTCTTTATAGTGGTGTTTTGTTGGTTTTTGGGTGTGTTGGGGTTGTTTTTTGATGGATCCTTGGGGTGGTATAGGATTATCCACAATTATGGTGTTGTGGTTTTGATTGGTGGGAGTTCTTCCTTTCCCTACAGTGGACATAAATTAGTAATTATTATTGAGGTAGGTTTCCCTTTGTTTCTATCTATTATGCATTATTCAGGAGGGTTTTTACTTATATTAATCTAAAATTAATTTTCTGATATCATAAATTAAATATTAAAAATTAATTAATTGAATTGAAATAAGCTTGGGGCTTGGTTCATATGCTTTTTATGCTCTTGATAATGATCTTGATATTGGGATTGTTCTATCATAATGCCATACTAAAAAATGTGGTCATTGTTGTATTTATTATAAATGGATACATCTGATGTGGTTGAATACTTATTTTATATTTGTTTGGTATCACCTAAAAATTAAAATTGACTAACCACATATTTTTTTCTAATGATTTGGTTACCACCGGATTTGGTTTTATTGGTAACGCCAAAAATAAATGAGGTGGAATGTGATAAATTTTCCATTGAACTTGTAAAATGTTTTTTTTACATGTGGGGTAGATGGTATGTGGTTTTGTAGTGTGTTTTTTATTGGTATAGTGTGAATATATAGTTGGGCTATAGAGCTAGTTCATCTATGTTTTGTTTATGGATGTTGTTGTGAGTTGGGGGTTTGTTCTGGGTTTTTTTGGGTGCTTAACCATTGACAACATGTAAAAAGATTCACCCCATACTGAGAGTTCATGGTATTGTGTGTATTTAATGTGAAGTTTTCTTAATTTATCAGGGATATTCACATTCTGAAATGATTATGTTTCTGTTTCATAATTTATTGGATAATGATGAGATGAATAAGTAAATGTTTAATGAAATTTGGAACATATTGGGTCACTTTGGTTAATATAATAGAAATGGATAAATGAATTTTTTGTAAATTTAATATAGGGTTTGTGGCTTGTTGTGTGCTATTGTGCATTTAGAGGTGGTAATAAAAGTGATGGTGTCATGATTTTTTTATTTTTCTAGTAAACATATAGGTTGGTCTCGATTTTTTTGTATTACTTAAGTGTAAACTTGTATTTTCCTTATAATTTATATATGTACCCCACCCTAAAAGAGCATTATTTTTCTAGAAACCTCATTTTCACGAGGTAGGGTGTCTTTCCCAATATCCCAGTCGGAGGTTGGATGGCTGCAAAACCACATTTCTATACTCTGTCTTCTATGAGATGGTGTCCTACATTTATTTGGGAAGGATTAAATGATATGTGGTTTCCCCATTTTTTAGGTGTTTTGGTTTGTTTCCTACGTATCTTCTGGATGACTTGTGACACGGTTTCCTAGGTTTATTTGGGATCAGCTGTGATGTGCTTTCCTAGATATCTTTGAAAAGAGATTCGACTTGTTTTTAGGTCCAGGTGTGTACATGAGGAATGTGTTGTGTGGACTAGTAGTGTGTGGGAGGGATGTTTTGTGAATCCCAGGTGTGTATGAGAAGAATGTGTTGTGAGGACCAGGTGTGTGATGGAGGAATGTGTTTTGAGGCAATGGGGTGTAAGGGGGGATGTATTGTAAGGCCCATATATGTGATAGTGGGATGTTATGTGGTATATTAAAAGTAGTGGGATCACAAGGATGTTTTACATCGAGTTGTGAAAGTAGATAATCTGTGGAAAACTGGTGTGGGGGACCCAATCATCGATTTACTTTATATTATATTACATGACATCCATTACTTGGTGATTGTGCCTTGCTGTGGTTGGAATGGTTTGTATACCTATTTAGGTGTTGATTGGTCCTGCAGTTTGTTTCAAAGGAGCATTTGTATGATTCTTTCACAGATGTATGAGAGACTTTGGTTTTCTAATTGAGTATAATTTTATGATCACCCTATGTATATTTTTTTTGTTTTCCAAGTGTATTTCATGGACCGTGCTAGAACATACAATCTCGAAATTGATAGTTGTTGTGTCACTGCCTCGGTTGACTTTTGGTATTTACTTTGGGGGCCTCTTCATTTGAATTAGTTATATTTTTTCACATTAATTTGGGATTTTTTTGATTTTTATTATGTTATGTATTGGAGTTTCTTTTTGGATGATCAATCATATCTCTTGATCTTGTTTCTTAAAAATAGTAATGACTTCCATATTTTGATATCAAAACACCCATGGAGCTAATCTCCAAAACAAGACCTACTAGTGGGGGGACTCATAGGTCATTATATCCCTTTCATCATTTAAATCCCTATAATAGTACCTTTGGAGGGAGGTGGGCATGAAAATCATGGAATAATAACAATTTATTGAGGTGGTGGTAGAAATAAAGAACAAAAACCCAATGGTGGGAATTACCTCTTCATCTAGTATCCTATTTAGGTCTGTACAATAAGACATCCTATTTTGGATTTATGTCCAAAATAATTCATATAAAATGAATGAAATAAATTTTTTATGATATTTTGTTTGGTATTTTCCAATCCCAAAGGGTATGATAATGTGAATTGGAGAGGAGAAGGGGTGGCCTTTTACAAGTGGGGTGAGAGGCACACTTGTATTTTTATGAAAAGAAAGGTTGTACTGATGTTTTTGTTATGAAAAAGACAAAAAATAGTTTATTATAGATAATATAAGTTATAAGGTAGACATATGGCTATAAAATTGTTTTTATAAATGTTTTGGATCATTTTTAACCTTTTTTCTTTTTTGGTCGACCCCAGATAAACCCATTTTTACCTTAACTTTGGTAATTAATATGTACTATTTTCATTATTTATTTTGATCAATAATTAATTTGACCATATTAGATAGTATAAATTATTTTGACTCGAAATATAGAATCATTTTTTCAAAATTCCATTCTCATTACTAAAAAAGATGAATTTAAAATTAATCCTACACATGAAATGAGAAAGAAGGTTTTTAATTTGATTTTTTAAATTTTATATTGTTTTTATATCAAATAAAAATATTAAATTAATTATAACGACCCAAATTAGATTAATGGATAGATAAGTAATAGAATTTTACTTTAAAACAATTTTAAATACAATTTAAATTCATAATAAAATATAAATGAAATGGCAGTTTTCGATTAAAATTCATTACTCTTCACTATTCATAAAAAAATGAAATTTTTTAGACAAAATACAATAAATTCACACTCAGATAATTTTGACATGATTAATTAATAATGAAATTAATTTCATAAGACAAATTTTTTATAATTATTAAAAATTAATTTTTTAATGTTCACAAAAGGCATACAAAGCATTTTTTTTCAAGAAAATAGTATTTCTGTAACATAAAAACAATTTACTAAAAATTAATTACCCATTTATAAATATGATTTAATTTTATAAAACCATTATACTTAATATTTTAAAATTATTTGTTACTATCAATATCACTTGGTTTAATGTTTATTTTATAATGGTTGTGTTTACATCCCTATAATATATGATGGTTTTGTTAAAACTATGTATCAAGTGTAATTCTAGATGACCAAGTGTTGTGTATAGTAAAAGATTAATTTTTTTTCTTGTAAAAAAGTAAAAATTATTGTTTCATGAAACATAAGAAAAAATTGATTTTTTTTGTAATGGAATATAGAGAAAAGAATAAATTTATTTAAAAAATATCACACAACTCTTGTGTTACATTCTTCCCCACATAAAATTAATTTCTCCCTAAAATAGTTTCACAGTAGTACAAAAAAATAAGTATTATTATTCCTAATTATATCCCTAGTTTCCCACATATCTTACTCTGGTTTTTAGTTTAACAAAAAAACATTCATAATGTGGGTGGTCTGGTTTTGTAGAACCTTTTATATTAAATCAAGAATCTATACCAGGAATTCCACATAAGAAATGTCATGCTGTAGTGGTATGAACTATGAGTTTAGTACCTGTGATTGATCAGGTATTTATATAATTATTATTTATATATAGAACACATCGTGAAAATGGTAGAGGTTCATTCGAAGTATAAAATGATAAGTTATTGTACCATAACATTCAAGTATTTTTATGGAAACGTTATATCTAGGGATTCTTTTTATATTATTTCATCCATGGAGAAATTTATAGAAACACCTTATCACCAATGAAAAAATATAGATCACGTGGAAAATAATTATTATAAAGTTTCATTCAAATTTTGGAAGTGCCAATATGTTAAGGATTATATATAACCTTCACTTCCAACTAATCAGCTAGCTCAGGTCACAATAGCTTCATTTTGGAAACTTCATTATAGTACGTATAAATGGATTCATAAGGATCCATCTAAATTCTCATGTGAAACCTATTATTGTATGGAAACAAAACTATCAGAAGGTTTCATCCATAAAAACATTGAAATCCAAATTATATGATCTTAGAGAATCCTTTATGGTTTGAATTTTCTATCAAACTAGCTCTCTATGTGAGGATGATACGCAGTTATCAAACACAATTCCTTTCCAAGATCATACTATAGAATTCCATAATATCGTGGTAGACTCTATATTATAATAAAATACAATTGAATATGGTGCTCTACCCATCCTTTATTATTCCTTAATTTAAATTTTGACAAGCGGAACTAAAGAGAAATATTGTCTAATAGAAATAAAGTGTACTGAGATTGAATAGTGGTTGAAGGTAACTCATAATTATCTCATCATAAAAGATATGATAAAACCTAAAAAGATAATAGTACCTTTAATCATATGTCAGAAAAGTTTAAATTTATTCATTTTCAAATAAATTTTTCACTACATATAAAATCGAAGGGTTTCATTTTCATAAATGTATCTCAAAATACCATTAATCTTCATAAAATCCAGTCTTATAAAAATTTATAAAGGTGCCTCAATGACCTTGAACATTTGATAAACATTAAACTCATAAACCAATGATTGTATCGATTAATATTATGTTAATATTCCCTGGATAAATATATGATTCAAAAAGATAATTCGGCAATTAATCCACAAATAATTTCTTTCATTATACAAATAAATTTCCATTGGAATATTGGGATCAACATTGTACTGATATAATATCATAAATGATACCATTATTATATAATTAATGTAGTGGTAGAAAATCAAATTAAATTTCACTAAAGGAAGAACAACAATATTTTCATATGGATCATTCCCAAACAATCAAAGATGAAATTCCCAACTAATGAGGGGAGGATTTGTGTGCACTAATTATCCCAATTCACATCAATCATCATAATCACATAATGTTACCATTTTTCAATTCTATCAGAGGTATTTTTTGTTTATCATTTTTAAGCCTCATATGCGAGTACTTTTTATAATAATTCCTAAACTCCTTGAAATTGAAATAGTAATATGTGGGAGGAGCATTTTTTAGAGAATTATCATCATTAGATAACTTTTTCCCATCACAGTGGCATTAAATCACTCAATGAATTTACTTTCTAATATTAAAACATTTATTAGTCCCCTTAAGATAATTTACTCTATGACTCTTCCCACACATTGAGAATAATTAAATTCTAATGTTCTTATCTCCATGGTTTTTATATTTTAACTTGAAATATTTTTTCATTTTCTTATTAAAAATATTGATACATCATTCCAACCTTTATATGCACCTTGATAGTTGATCAAATATTTTATTTAAGGATACTAAAGTATCTTATGGATAAAAAACTTTGGGGACTTGGTTTCATGCCACTAAAGAAAAGATAAACCATAATTTTAGGTGGATTGATAATTCTATAAGACTACATTGAAGTAATTCTAATATTTCCTCACTAGAACCAATTAATTCATCAAACTTTTTTTAGATCAAAGCACTCATTCTCTATCTTCATATGATGAATATAAGGAATTTTATTTTTTAAAAATATTTTCTTAAATTTTTTTTAATACTTGGAGTCTATTTCATACTATTACATTATCTTCTTGATAAGATTAAACAATTGATCTGATTTATCTTCATGATTGTAGACAACTAAAATGAATGTTTTATGTTCAGACACTAGATAATGGAAAATATATTTTAGTTTTACATCTCCATTATTAAGAAACTAGTGGTTTAGAATACCTAATTAAAAATATTGGATTTTTCCTTATAAAGGACTCAACAGAATGTTGTTCCATTATTTGTTCATTTCGAAGTACAGTATGGTTACTATACAAAGGAATTTTGTGTGAAAAATAATTATATTTTTCATACCAACTCCCATAATTTTTTGATTATTAGGAGGAAAATCATTATATTCTATGTCACATTCAATATTATCATGGTTCCATTGGGTTTCATCCATTGACTGAAACAAAAAAAATCATTTTGTTAGAAAAACTAATCATTGTGGAAAACAATATAATCATGAAAATTCACTTATAAGATGTTTAAAAATGACACCTTAGTTTAAATATATTGAACCATATGCTTAACATACTTAATCCATGCTCATAATCAATTTAAATAATTCATGATGGTTTATTTAGTTGTTATTTATTTATAAACAATATCCCCGACAGTTTCAAACTAGGTGTACCACGAGGACCATTTTTCTAATAGATGAAGATTGAGAAAATCTCAATGCTCCCTTTTCAGAGTTATTACCCCTAGGTACCATTATTCAAGATCTATATCCACTTGTAGTATCCAAACAGTGATGTAATTTCTTTAAACCCACTTTCTCTAGGCATTACAAAAATTCCATGACATTTTCTTAAAATATGAATCATCCATATAATTATCCTTAGAGACATACCTAAAAATTGCCATAGATATATCCTCAAGGAAATTACATATGTTCTATCATCCTATTTTCCAATGGTTAACTAAACATTTCCTTTGATACCAACTATAGATTCATAGTCTTATCGTATATGTATATTACATCATTATAGATGAATATTCATTAAATTACAAAAACATACGGAGGACCATAATTGTTTAGTAAATTTGGAAACCTAGAATCAATATTCTTATATAGTGAAATATTCTCAAGGTTTACCATAAATATATTCCCATTTGGTATTCAAAATAGAAATTCACTACATAAAACCATTCTCTATAAGCTGTGGAAAGTAGCATAGGAAAGGGTGAGCTAAGATGTTTTGTTTGGGTAAACAAGGGAAATACATAAACATAATGTTATCATAAGGGTATGAGAACATGATAATAATAGAGAGAAAACAATCCCTTCAGGTCATAGGACATAAACATGAGTCATGGCATAAGTCTTAGAAGTTTATAAGACATGGATCATAAGTTAATCAATGAATATGTTACATAAGAGCATAACATTTTCATAATATATATATTTTTTTCATAGATATAAGATTGTAAAATCAAATGTCATTACTATAAAAACATATATTAATAAAATATTAATCATGGGACAAGATACCTTGTTCCTACTTCAAGATTGGTCGAACCACCAGTGTACCCAATTTTTTAACCTCGGGATTACCATGCATATACCCTCTTTTTTGTGTTTTATCTAACCAAACAATTAACCATTGATCCCATAGAACGTTTATCATTACCCAATACATTGGAGGTGGACATAAGTACCACCCATCACATAATGAAAAATATATTTATGTGTGGAAGAAGATCAAAATTATTAAATATATCATAACCCATGAAATGAAATAGATTTAAAAAACATTTCCTTATTTCATAACCTATGGGAAAGATATAGGTTTTGTAATAATTTTAACATTTCATCACATAATAACCCATGAAAAGAAGAAGGTTTCATAATCAATTTATCACGGTATAACACATTCTAGATAAATGGGGTTCATAAACATCTTGTCATTAAAAACATAATCTATTTATGGAATTAATATGAATGGTATCCTTGGATCATATAACCAATAAAGAATAAGTAACATCAAAATATATCTTCTTTGATAGATAATGATTTTGAAAGATTAGTTGGAATGTTTATTAAGGAAAAAATTCACTTTGAAAATCATTTCTTTTAAACATTAAATTTTTCTATAAATATAAACATGAATATTTATGAAGTAATATCTAGACATCATTTGAATCATTTCTTGAGGAAAATATCCTTTATGCTTTGAAAAAAAATTATAACATAAATTTTTTTGAAATTACTTTTCAATTTAAAATAATATTTCAAAAATTATTAAATATTACAGAAAAAATATTATTTGAAACAACATTTATAACTTTTAAGGTTGGCCTGAAAAAAATTCATTGGTCATGAAAATGATAAATTTTTTCCATGTATAAAACAAATACATTTTTTCACATTTATTGTAAAATTCAAACAAGCAATATTTATAAATTACATGACTATTTCATTCAAAATATATTTTTAAATAGTAAAGAAATTTTTAAAAATATTTTTTAAAATAATATTAGTATAGTAAAACATTTTTGGAAAACATGGTTTTTGAATAAAATAGTATTTTGGCCGAAGTGATAGATAAAGACCGTTTTTCATTAAAACATGTCATTAATTACATTATGTAAAAAAGAGAATAGGTATTATACTAATAATATCATTAATAAACCTTTATTAAAAAAATTCTAGTCATTATTCAGATATGTATAATAAATTTTTTTCAACGGAAACATAATCATAAACAATTCTGAAAAAAATGAGAGTATAACATAAAAGGATTACCACTTTTATAACAACGAATCATTATAACCATGAAGTAATAACAATAAATGAAACATAAAATAACATGAGTATAAATAAATTCATGTTAATTTATGTCAAAATTGATTTATATATACTTCATAAAAGATAATAGGTGAATAACATAACATATGTATCAAAGAAGGAAAATTGAGGTGAAAATCCCTTACCCCTATTGTAATATTTTGAATTGTAATACCCAATAAATAATAAAAGAAAATGAAATGATAAATATCATAAATATAATGGGATTTATAATCATCTTTTAAAATAAAATTCTATGCACCACACAAAAAAATGAATGGGTAATTTTAATATGTCTCGCAGATTTAAAAGAGAGACTATAAATCCCTATCCTTGATGCTTGAATTTCATTATACACCTTCAAACATCCTATATAATAAATATAATTCTATTATACATATATTAAAAAACATAAATTAATAAATATAAATATATAAATATAATATGATATTCAATTTAATTATGACCTTTTATTTCCCATTTATAAACAATTATATGTTAATGTCACGGTTCAGGTAATTACTTCTTAGTTTTTCATATATGTTATGACGAAATATGTTTTCCTAATAATTTTATGATTTTTGTATCATATTGGTAATTTTAACATGATATAAATATCATATATATTCATTATATATTTATTCATAGTAATCCATAAAAGATAGATATAGAAAATGAAATACATGGTTCATGATTCTAGTTAGTCGTATGTAGGCATGAACACTATTTTTATTTTATATAGTTACTAAAAGAATTAATTTTGAATGATATATTATTATTAAATAATTATATTTATGATATATATATATAATATATGTTCCTTAAAATCATTGTTTTTACATTCCATGTAAAGCGTAAAAGAATCACATCGCTTCGTGAGACGGGTGCCCGCTATACACATGAGGGATGTTATCGTATCCTGAAAAAAAGTAAGGAATAAAATTATGTGTGATATAAAAATTATATAAGAATAATAATAAAATAAATTTCATAAATAAAAAATAAACAAATCAATATTTTCTACCTTTAGGGGTGGTAATATCAAAAACAAATGACATCAAGTCAGGAGGTAATAGTCCACCTTACACAAGAATGGTGATTTCATAACTAACTTGATGGAAGTAGATTTGATTATTGGATATGTCCTTAAATTAGGAACATGTAATTATATATAATATAGTTATTTAATTATTTTATAATAATAATTTATGGATTGTTAGGATTAAATCAAATAAAAACCCTCATTGATGAATGCCACCTCTTCTTCTGGCATCGTTAATTGGTTTGCACCAAAATCCTTACTATGATAGATTTTTGTCAAAAAAAAATATTCATGAATGGGTTAATGTTTTATTAGAGGTGATATTGGATTTGGTTTTTGAACAAAAAATATTATGAATGTTTGATGAGTAGAGGTGAAGGGGTGTCCTTTTATAGGTGAGGTGAGTGGAACACTTGTAATAATTTTTAAAAGGAAAAGGTGTGCCTAGATTCGTTTATACCAAAAGGATCAAAATGGAATATTATAGATCCTATACGGTGTAATATCGAAATATATCTATAAAATGGGTTTCTTACAAGTGGGGTTTGTCGTATTTTACCCTTATCTTTTTAGTTGAACCCCTGTTAAACCCATTATAAACTTAACTATGGTTATTAATTTCTACTGTTTTCAATATTCATTTTTGTAAAAAAATAAGAATTAAATTTAAATAATATAAATTATTTTCATTCCAAATATTTAATAAATTTATATAAATTCAATTAACCAATGTGGAAAATTATAATTTAATATTAATCATGTAGACGTGATGAGAAAGCGGGGGTTTAAAGAGAAAATGTTCAAAAGTTTAAAAAGATTTTATTCCCAATGTCCATATAAAATTGATTAAAATGACCAAAATTTAATTAATATATATATATATATATAATATAACTTATATTAATTTAAACTCAATTTAAAATGTAATTTATATTTATATATATTTTGATCTAAATGACATTTTTTAATTAATATTCAATATTTATCACTATTCATCAGGAAATAAAAAATTTCTAAAAAATATGAGGACATCACCCAAATATATTTTTTAAATAATTATTTAAAAATTTATATTTCTTTTATCAAGTTAATTTTAAAAAATGTTGGAAAATTAAATTTTTTTAATGCTCACAAAAAAACATAAAAATCATTTTTTCAAAAAAAATGTTTTTTTTGAAACATATTATGCCTTTAAAAAAAATCAGTACTATTTTATCTATATGTTTTAATTATTTAAAACATTTATACTTAATATTTAAAAATTATTAATTAATATTCACATCGCATGTTTAACGGCTAGGTTATTATGGTCACAATTAAATAACTAATATATCGTGGTTTAGTAAAAACACAATGTTGTGTGAAATAAAAGTTAACCAAGTGTTATATATAGCGTAATCATAACATTGTGTTGTGTATAAAACAATAAAATATCGGTGTTTCGTGTAACATAAGATAGAATCGATATTTCATGTAATAAAATATATATAAAAAATTAAATTTATTTTAAATAATTCCTCAAATCTCTCAAAATTACATTCTAGGAATGTGTTGGCACTGGGTATATATGAGGATATGAATTTGGAAACACAATTTATATATATAGTTTCTATGAAAGGCCAACACACACATGGGGGAATGATAATTTTTCCATGGATGGTATTTTTTTATACATTTTTTTATTATAGTTGTTTATTATTTCACCTTGAGTGATTTCTGTACTAACACTACTAACTAATTTATAGAATTTACCTCTAATTTCAATGATTTTACCATTTAAAATTTATGGAAAAGAGGTGATGTTCCTGAATAATTATGGTCACTTATGCATTTACATGTCATGCATATGACATGCCATGTTTATACTAGTTTATGCATTTCCTATAGAAAGTATGTGTGATGGGAATTTTATATTTGAGATAGTGTTAATATTTATTTTTGAAAAATGATATGAATAACTGGAAATTAAAAGCTTGGTTACAATTACATAAATTATGGTAGTGATTAAATGGGTTTCAATAATTATTTATAAAGTGTATAGGAATTAATTATTTTGGAAGGGTAACCAATATAATAAAACTATCATATATGAACTTGTTATATTCTGAAACTGATTATAAAATCCTGGTTACATTTACATAAATTCCAATTGTGAATTATAAAGGAATGTCTCATTATATCATTGGAATCATAATACATCAAACAGAATCCAGATTCTTATACTTATATGTATAAATTTAATTCATATTAAAATTATTTATTAAAAATGATCTGTTATTTGTAATTAAAATGGGTTCATACCTCTATTATATGGGCATGATGACCTGTATGGCTAATCCACAAAATTCTCAACTGGACCCAAGTGGTTTAGTGGGGGAATGTTTCTTATGAAAAAAACTGATAATGTTGTAATTTATCTTTACAAAAGCAATTTATTTTTAGTTTATTTAGAAGACCCCATTTTGGAATGATGGGACCATATTAAGTCACCCATATCTTAATGATTTAGTTATTGACCCCATAGGGGGGTTATTCATTATATGTGTGATGGTTATTTAATGTGCCAGTGGCCAGTTATATGGGTTATGAATAAATATATGGTGGAATATAACTTAAGAAATAATTTTTTATATGATAATAGGCCACTTATATGATTTTGAAATTTATTTATATGAGGCTTTTATTAATTAAAATACAAATTATAAACAAAATAGTGTCTTCATCTATTTCATGGAATTTAAATTTTCTTTAACTAATATTTATTTTATAATTTCATACTTATATAAATATTTATTAAATGTTTTAAATAAGATTATGGAATCATTTTTTTATTATGCTTCATAGTGTAAATTTTTTTTCATTGTATTGTTTTCTTTTCCAACTGGTAATGGAACATATTTTTATCTTAATTTAATTTAATTTCATGATAAAAGAGAATATATTAAATTCCATAAATTTAAAAAACTAACATGCTTTTCTATCTTCAATACTCGAGTCATAGTATTCTAAAAATTATTAAAATGGATGGGAACATAAAAATTTTACATAGGTGAAAATTGAACTCTGTCTTTTATAGTATTATAAGAGATTAGGATAATAAACATACCAACATTCATGGTATGACCTAGTCATATATATAATTATTTATGCTTTAGTAAGGTGATATCCTTATTGGTGTAGTGAAATATGAGTTAAATTGGCTTTGGAAAAAGCATTCTTTCACTTTTCAGATGCGTGGTTTCGTTCAGGTGCTAGTTATCCATAGTAGGAAACGAAATTTATAGAAATATAATTGGGTAAGGTGGTTTTCATCCACTGTTTAGTATTTTTTGGAATCAAAAGAATAGTGTAATGATCTCATTCATTGGTCTAGACAAGACTCGGTCATGGTTGCCTATTTTTTAATCATGGGATACTTATACTTTTCTAATGGATGATGCAGTGATTCTTATACTAGGTTAATAGATATAAGGTATAACATAACATTTAGATACATAGTTACATTGGTAATATTATATTAAAAGTATTGTAATTTTATGTTGCATTGTTTCTCTATTTTAGTAGCATGTGTTATTATATGCAGTTCCCATCAAGTATTGGAAGTGATGTGACAAATCACATGTTGTTTTTCTAACAAGGTCATTCAAATGCTTTTAATTTTTCATGATTTAAAAACACTTAGAGAAAGGGTCCTGAATTTAGTAAGTCTATATTTTGGGTCATATGTGAAGTACAGTGACTCAGATGTCTAATCATGTTGGGAGAAACGTAGCCCTGAACTGTCCCAATAAGGATGATCTATTCTAATTCTTAGAATATGTCATGAAAAAGGATCAGGAATAATAACACTATAGATTTAGTATCAATTTGGACTTCATTCATAATTTTTATGATGTGAGTGAGCATGAATCAGGATGAAAAATCATGTGAATCTAAGTGAAAACTAGTTATATAATGATTTTAGGCATTTTCATTTCCTCTTTTTTTAATGGGAACTTGGTATAAGTGTATTCTCCATGTATAAGAACCATATTTGAATGATTAATCAAGTGGAATGGAATTAGAGTTTTGAATGATGTGATTATTGGGTAATCTTATGTGGGGGAGCATCTTGTCAGTTTTAGAGATCATATCCTACAATTTATAGGGAATGAGACCATAGAGGATCATTTTGGAATGGTTATGAGGTCCTTTTATAGCTATGAGGCTATAAAGTTTGAGTTTTCTAGTCCTTGAGATGAATCTTGATATAAATAAATTAGTGTGATTTTAAATTTAATCTGAATTCAACATTCCTCCTCAGGATAAAATATTAATCCAAGAGTTGATGGGTTAGTAGTACTTATATACTCTATATGTATTAAAATAGGAGGATAGTTAGTTGAGAACCCAAAAAATGGGGAACTCTAGAAGTCAGTATAACACTTATGTATTTTTTAGATAGATCATGGGTACCTTTAGTTTTAAGGATAAGTGATCTAGAATTAATATTTTAAATCATCTGTTAAGATAGATTTCTTTTAAATGGGTTATTTTGGAGTGGATTGACAAATGCTTCCCTATTAAAATGAATTTTTTCGATGAGATTGACCCCTAATTGGACCTTGTCACAAATCTTTAGGATTCATTTACTAAGGATTGTCTCGATGTATGTATATATTTTCGTGGTGGAGTATGGATAATGAGTGATATAAAAGCCTATAAATTGAAATTAACCTTATAGTTTTGTATACTTCAAGTTCAGATACCATCTTATCCACTATCATGATATCATCTTGAGTATAATTTGATAACATCCATTATATACTGAGATAAGTAATTAAAATAAAATGACCATCTATTATAAAAAAGGGTCCCTCATGTGAGGAGGTTAATGGGATCTTGAGACTATTTTATAGAAGGTAATTATTGAACGTAGATGTCATCGGGTTATGGATCTAGGTATGGTTAATCCAGGAGACATCACCCAAAGTTAGTTAATAACTTCGTTGAGTATGCTCAATATGATATCAGTGTGACCTATTTAAAGGCATTAGAATATACTTTTGATCATACATCAGCTATTAATATGGAGAACTTCTATGAAAAATCAACTGAAAATATCTTGACATTGGTTCTCTTAATGTGACTCGTGAGTAACCACCTTAAACACGTCCTCAAGGAAGATGAGTGTAGTGGAATATTATTATGAGGCATTTCAAGGAAAATTCATCATGATTAGTTATAGAGTAGTTTATTTGGATTTGAATCTATAAATTAAATTGTGGGTCATGATTAGAGTCCTTTTGTGTGACTATGTTTCACATGTTGATGGTATTTCAAAGACATTCATCATGACACTAGGTCTGTTCATTAATAGGCAATTCTGATGGTGGGAGTACCATGAATCAGAATTTGTTGTGGAAATCTATAGCCTTAGTAGGGGAAACTCAATTAAAATATGATAAAAAATATGGTGGAATGACTTTGTATTGATTTATATGGTCTTTAGTAAGCATTGTTTGTTTCATTCATTTTTATTATCAACATTGGCATGAGTTTTAGTGGCTTAAGTAACACATGTATGAAGTATCTCTTATAGGTGTGTTGGGTGTAGGAAATGAATCATAACTTCTTGGGATGGAATCCAAAATTATTGTATTTTAGGTGATGTTTTTTTATTTTCCATGTATTCTTGGTGATGACCAGTTCAAATATGGGGATATTGTAACATCACATGTATTGAACTATTTCAAAATTCATAAAGAATTTGGACATTTCATTTGATACGAAGGATTCATATTAAGATAACAATTGGAATGTGAATATCGGTGTTGGGACACTTAAATTATATTTTTTAGATGATGTTTAAATAAGAAGAGGGGTCATTGGTGTCTTTATTAGTTTTAGAAGCATTAGATTTAAAACAAATTTTAACGAGGGAGAAGATGAGGAGAACTCTTGGTAGTAATCGTGTGCCTCAAACATACAACCCCTAAATGGAGGTTCATGTTTTGATAAGTCATGTAATGTGGGGTGAAATACCATGGTTTTCTAAAAGAGAAAATTGTAGTTGTAGGCACAATATCTACAAATGGTTTTACAAAACAACAACCTAGCTATGCGAGGGGGTGTCCCTTTAGATAGTAGATCTACACAGTTAGTGCATGGTTAGACAAACATTTAAGATCATTAAAATGGGAAAATTTTGTTTTCCCCTTCCAGTAATTAAATTGGTTTCACTCAATTTCAAACCCCCATTTTTCCTAGAGGCCACCTACATGAACTCTCCTCTTCCTCCCACATATATGGTGGGATCTTCATTATTCTTAGTCTTATTCAAGCATCATCGAGTGTATTGGAAGGGTAATGGTGTGTCTTAAACATAAAGTTACTCTTCTTTCAATTTTAATTATTTAATTTTATGCCATAGTTATGTGATCTCATATTCATTTTTTGGGAGGTTTTTGAATCTTATATTTTCTCTCATTCCAACTAGAATCAAATATTAGTATTGGATGAGTGAATAATCAATGGTATATTGTAGGTGGTGAAGTTGTTTTACCTTTTAATTTTTAACATTTATTAAATAATTCGTTGTTCCTCACACCGGAATTCCCAAAAATCACCTTATAAATGTGAAATTTATTAATTAGATACTGAAACCTTAATTTAATTTGTCCATACACACTTAATTTCATCACAAGAGGATTCCTACCATGACATGAACCACACTCTCAGGTTTGTTTCTTATATTACCATGAACCCTTATACTTATATTTTTAATTAATACCAGAATTATAAAGTGTTCAATTTACTCTTGAAAAATAAAATGGGCAAATGAGATTACATTAATTATAAGATTTTTGTATTACCCACATATATTATGATTATTAATTAAATTTTTCTTGAACCAACCACTATATGAGAAATTATAAATTTTATATCAGTGAACTATTAATGGAAAGAATTTACCATTGGACATGATCAAATTATTAATTATAGTTCATACCCCCTTGATTCTTATAAGTTGAAGGAATTGTTATGTTGGTTTGATACACCCCATGGTCCATCGTTTTTATATTCATAACTATTATACTTGATCGACCTTAGGTAGTCATGAATTGTTACAGGAATGATTCAATTATAATTGACTATTTATAAATAATAAATTTAATATATAAATGAAATCCTACTATTTGTTGAGTGATGTTGGGTTCCTTGTTTCAATACTCATTGGCTAAAATAACACCAGGAATGTCAAATTACCTTATAATGGAATATTACTTAGGGGCCTTGGTTAGGGATGTTGAATGTGATACTTTACACCCTCTTAGATGAGGATGCTTCAAATGGAGCATCAAATCACTTGGGTTTTCGGACTTGATGTTTCACACCCCCATGATTAGGATGTTGGGCATGGCACTCAAACAATATTTTTAGATGTCGGATACGGAATACTGAATCCTTTGTTCAATTATTTGTACATAGTCCACTTATTGAAATATGATCCTTCTTATTAAAATTTTATTCATATATATTTCTAGGAATGACAATATTTATTATTCAATTGAGATCACTGTTCATGATTCCCATTATAGAGTATAATACTCTTGGATTATGCATTGTTATTTGATTTATGCCTCAGGTCCTGGGTAGTACTACGTAAATATATATAATCCTATGTATATATTGTACATACATACATATATATTATATATTATTTTATATATCTATATATATACAAGTGACATGTATTCAATGTCATTTTGGCTGGGGCTGAAGAAGGTATGGTTTTCCAGGTGTCCTTAAAGAACCTGGTCCAACCTTATTTACATATATCATTTATTTAAAACATATTTATTATACGTGAACACAATATTATTTTATATTAATATAATGGATTGCATTAGACATTATTGGTGGTGTCCTAATTAGTAAATCTCAAACCAGGTCCAGACCACCATTTGGTACATGGATAGACATCCTATTAGTTATATTTCATTGATAATGGATCATGCTACATGTAGTTTCAATTTGGACTTTGAATAGAAAATGAGATTGGGAATAAACATTGAGCATGTACTTGGGCTTCCATTAATATGTTTATAATTATTTTATTTATTATTTTTCATTCATCATTCTCTCCTTACTTTTTGACCTTTTATATTTATACAGCTTGTTTATTATATCATGTTTATGTGTGATCATTTATTCATTTATTATGGATTGTTACTTAATATAATGTTACAATACATTTTTTTAATTCTTCCACTTTATTTATTTTTGATCTAGGGGTATAGAGACCCCACTGTACCATTATTAGACCCTCACTGTTAGTTGGCAGCCTTTGGCTTATGAAGAGGTGCACTTAAGGCATGGTGTCTCTCCGGTTCAGTTACTTATTAGTGAACTAGATTCATGATGCTACAGAAATACTCATATAAATGTATCAGTATTTTTAGAATATATTAAACTGAAACCCCCATTAGTATGATTACAACAATGTTTTTTTCTAGCATCCTTAATTTCCATAAATCCAAAATATATTGGATGGATTAATAATTAATTTTTATGTTTTTTAGAGGACCTTGTGGTATTTTAGTTAATATGGGTGATTATTGGATATAATTATATATACATATATATATTACATATATAAGTGTATATTTAATATTATATATTTTATATAGTTATTGTTATGGATAAATTAAATAATTGCAATATTAAATATATGTATTTGATATATATAATGGTTTCCCCAAGCAGTTTTATTATCAATATAGTATAAATGTATTAAATGGATTCAATATTAATTTAATATGATTTAATGAATTAATGTTAATAGATGTAAATTTATATGGGTAAATAAATATAGAATAGGTGTTCTATTTTATCAAATCATTCTTGGATGGTTATGTGAAGAGATGTGATCCCTCATGATGAAAACATATGAAAGTGAGATAACCTATCAATTCCGTCTTTCTCCCATACAACTGTTTATCATATGAGATAAAGGAAATAGAACCCATTTTGCATTTGGGTATCCTAGTGATATGATCAAAGATCTTTTATTTTGGGTTCCCCCCTGGGATTCATGGTTTATATATTCAATACTTTGTGATCTTGACAAAATACGATTACATCTATTGGAGTTTTCTAGGGACACTGTTTATATAGTTTTATTTATGCATAGATTATAAAACATATATCTACCTATGTTTTTATTTTTTAACTTCAAATTATCATATTATGATCATAAAAATCCCATCATGTAATACCACCTATTATGGTGTGATCTTATACTTATAATAGAATTTTCACCATACACTGAGACTATCTCCTTTATCATTTGATTAAAAACTATAAAAAAATAAAACTTCAAAACACCCCTTAAAATATTATATAATTCATTTATGTCCTATAATTATTATACAAATACCTATTTACAAAAAAAAACCATGATCACATATTCCAAATTCAAATATCCCCAAAACTTAATGACTTATAATGATGCGGGTCATCAAAAACATCCCACCATAGGGATTATCATCCATGAAAAGAACCTAAGAATTTTTTTCTAATTGTTAACCAAAAATTAGATTATAATACCACTATGAACTCTAAACATTGACTCATCATAGTTCCACTATACATAATCTTGAACTGACCAAACTATTGTTTTACTAAAATATGTTAATAAATCAAGGGATATCCATCAATAATCATATGAATGAAATATTTTATACAAACATTTCTTTCCCATACCTGCCTATGTTCCATGGGGTTAATTTGGCCTCTTATAAAAAAATTCATCCAAAAATAAACTATACATTCATGATATAACAAATAACTAAAAAACATCTCCTAAACCAAGTTGTAATCCCAAAATAAATGGATATCACCCATACTTATCAAAAATAACATTGTCCCAACTTTCTATTGAATACACACACAATAACAACTATAGTAACCTCAAACTCCGTATCCAATAACCGTTTTATACTTTATTGCGTTGGAAAATAATACATATAATCAGATCCCAAAAGACATAATAGTTTAGTATCATTGGTATACTGGATACATAATTGACATTCAAATTACATTTTAAAAAATAAAACACACAAAGGGTTTTATTTAAGAATTTCATTATTAGACTTAGTGTATCACTTCATGTAAATCATAAAACACTTCCATGTATAATGGGGAAATTAAAACATAAGAAAGGGGTGAGATGAGATGCTGAGTAAGGATAACCGTATAATGGAAGCTATGAATAAATATGGAATAATCAGTATAGAAAGATAAATAGATTAAATACATTTCATTTAATCAATAACATTATTATAATATGGTAGTAATAAATTATTATCAAATAATTCCATATAAATAATAACACCATCATGAAACTTAACCTTTAAGATTGAATCAAATATAATAATCACATTTAATATCAATAAATAAATTTGTAATGATGAAATTCATGATGATGGAAATCGAAAACATAGGTTTAAGGCCTCATTCCATGACATATAATACAATCAGGGCCTTTTTCCATGAAATCTATAAAAATTGGTTAGCCCTTGGATAAAAGCAAATCTAGTTTTTTCACAACACCTATTGATGAGTAAAGAAACTATAGCGAGACCCACATGTCTCCTACTAAGTCCAATGCATTACTCATTTCAAATGGTTGAATCATAATGCCAATAAAATTTTTATTTACACTAGAATAAAAAATTTAAACGCATTCTCTAATCATTAAACCAAATAATTAACCATCTAGAGTAATGTGAATGGTATCGGTATAATACATCCCATTTCAAAATGATCATAATCCATCCAAATAAATAATAATAATTGTATAATCATAGAATATCCCATTTAAGTCATAAGTAACATAAGAGGATGTATTATTAGTTTTAAAATAATTTTTAAATATAACTTTAAACATTCTATATGAAAAATAAACATTCTTTGTAAATCACTATATTTATTTTAGAACTAGAAAATTCAAAACATATTTTAAAAATAATTTTATTTGATTTTTTTAAACAATGAATTTCCACAATATTAGGAAAAAATTATTATAAAAAAATAACAATATAAAATTTTAATTTAATCATAAAAAAATGATTTTAATGGAAGAAGTTAATTTTGTACATGCCATATGAGTTAAGAAGAGTATTTCTTTTCCACTGTAAAAATATTTGAAAATCGTATTGTTTAAAAAATGATAAAATATTCCTATAAAACAATTGTATAAACATTTAAACATGGGTAATTTTCTTAATAAACCATTTGGAAAATTTTGAATCATTTTATTCAACATTTTTATAAAACATTGTTTCGAAAGAAAAAGGAATGTCGTCAAAAATTAAAAATAGAGTTTTATTTTATATAAAACATTTTCTTAAATTTTTTTTGTAAAAAATAGGGGAAAAAATAATATTAATTTAAAATTTTAATTTATAATAAATTTATAAAAAAATTCATCTATTTATAGATATTAATATCAAATATTTTCCTTAGGGGAGACTTCAAAAAATAATCCTACATATTTGTAAGATTATGAAATAAAACCTTTCCATTTTGATAACTTTTATATATTAATCCCTGTGAAATAAATAAATTTAAATAATACGTTAACTAATATTATTATAAATTAATTCAATATAAAACAGAAGAAATTTTAGTGTATGAAACACACAATAAAAAAATCTGGTGAATATAGAGAATATCTCATAGAATTGAAACTGAGATGAAAACCCCCTTAAATTGTGTCTGAATTGTCTCATACATTCTTTATGTTGCTGAATAATAAACCTATGCTAAATATTTAATTTATTTATAAATAATTCTTTGTTTATTATTCATTTAATTCCACTTATTAAAATGTTATATACGATTAATTAATCAATTATGTTTATATCGGTTGTTTTGATATTATTATCATTATGTATAAAAAATGACATTAGAAGGTTTGATATATTCATAATGGAATTTATTTAATCATAAAAAGAGTAATAATAATAAAATAATTATCATTTTTATAAATAATTTATACTTTTAGAACCAATAGTGAATTATTCTTATAAAAAATGAACTACATCACAATCATAAAGATTACAGGTCGTACGTAAGCTTGTCTAACATTTAAATTTAAGAATGATTGTTATAATAATTTTATCATTATATATTAATAAAAATATCATATATACAATATTATTTCATCAAATATACTTATATATATCATCCATGTTGTCTTTTAATGAAAATAGTTTCACATCACTTTGTGAAGGTGGTAGTCCACACATACATGAATGATGTTATCATTTTTTAGTTTAATAAATAATATGATTTATTATCTTTAATATTGAAAAATATATAATAAATATTATAATATTTTCAGTTATTTGACATATATATTAATTAATGTTATACTTATTTTGTTCCTTATAAAGTGTTAGTGAAAACCCAAAAATATCACTTTGTGAGGTAGTGGTCAATTAAACACATGAGCAACGTCATAGTATCCACTACAAAAATGAAATTAAAATTTTATATATTATATAGTTAGTTTATAGGTATATTTTTGTTATAAATATATTATATATACTTTATATCCATGGCCATATGCAACTGTGAGAGGTGTTGAGGGAAGACATGTTACATCGGTTCACAATGTCGTACTCTACCGTACACACGAGCGACATTATTATTTGAAATTTATGGGAAGAGGAGAGGGATATAGATCATTAACTTAAAATATTAACGTATAAGTATATAGAATATAATTTTTTTATTTTATTAATATAAATTATTAATATTTAATGGAGGTTAATGAAGATATAAAACAAAGACACTTATTTTGGAATTTTACATCTTCTCGGACCACCTTGTTCGAAATATACCAAACATATTACTAGATTAGATTTATAAGAGAAACAAGGATTATAATGTTATGTTATGTGATTTGGAATTTATTTGAATATATATTCACTGAAAAAAATGGTTGACTGTGTAAAAAATAAAGGAAAGGGGTAGCTTATTATAAGGTAGGCAAGTGCCATAGTTGTAATTTTTGAAAAGATAATGTTGTAACAGTATTTAAAATGTCCCAAAAAGGTAAAAAGTGGAGTATTATAAAGAGTTATATGATATTATTTTCATATATAGACATTAAATATATTTTATATTAGTGTTTATGTCATTGTAGTCTTTATATTTTTAGTTAAACCCCCCGGTAAATTGCTTTTACCTAAACTATGTAGTTAATTTTTCATGTTATCACTTATTATTATGATAAATAATTAATATGTTATTATTAATTAATATAAATTATAATGATTCAAAATATGGAATCAGTTTTACTAATTTCAATTCAATTAATTGGAAATATTTATTTCAAATAAACCTCACAAATGCGATGAGAAAGAGGTTTTTTCAAAGAGAAAATGTTGAAAAGTTTAGAAAGTTTTTATATCCATATTCTATTTAACAATGATTGAAAAAACCTAAATTTTATTAATAAATATATATTTTAAATAATTTTACATTAAAAACAAAAAAAATAATTTAACTTTATAAATTATATTAAAAATTAGCAATTTTAAGTTAAAATTCAGTATCATCTACTACTTATCCAAAAAATCAACTATTTAGAAAAATCAACAAACATCACAACAAGATAATAATGACATTTATATTTAAAAAAAAATATGTTTAAGTTTTAAAATAATTTTTCTAAAATTGATAATATGTAATTTGATATTATTTTTAGAAATCACTACTAAACAAACTTTTAGAATAATACGGATATTAGAAAACATTTCTTTTTTTCTTCCAAAAGGTTCTAATTTTATTATAATAAATATATATCAATTTTATTTATTTTATACATATGTAAACCATATAATATTCATCATTTATTTACTATTATTTATACACATCAAATTAACAGCGAGGATATAATGGAAATATTTAAATAATAATATTTGAATAAAATTACACTTTTTATTAAAATCTTGTGTTGTGTCCATTACATTATATTAATAAGAATTAATTAAATGAAAAATAAATACCTTTTAGATTTATGTGATAGTATATACCCTTCTATGATTAGTGCTTAATTTCATATATTCTATCTAATGTGATGTTCTTATTTTAATATCTCTAGTTGTTAAATACTACCCCATTTAAATAAATTTCTTCCTCAAAATTTAATCTTGATCTCAGTAATCATGGGGTTTTCATTTGAAAATAACCTTCTTGAAATAAAACATCCTATTGATAAGATACAACGAAAATATTACGGTTATAAGGAGAAATAGATAACTAGATTTCTATGTGGGATAAAATTGGTGGAATTTTTTAATATTGACATGGATGTAAAGAATAAATAATTATAGAAACTTATAGAGTTCATTGAGAATGAAAAATTTAATGATCTATTGAAATAAAAGGACCTTAGAGAAAACTTTGTGATGATTTAAAATACATTTGGTTCAATGGAAATAAATTTATTAAGACAATATTTCTTTTCAATATCCTTTCCCCAAGAGATGAGTAATTCCTTTACAATAATGAATAGGATAAAAAGAAATTTAATAAATTGATATATCTATATTTCATAAGAAGCATTTCATATTCTGGTTGTTCATTGATCATTTTTTACATCATTTATTACTATAATAAATTAATAACTAAGATGATTTTTTTTATTTCTGATGCACTGAATTTGGCATTTAACGGAATATAAGAACATTGAATGAGTTACAAGTCTTTCTACCAAATTATAGTTATTTTCCAAAACCAATTTTTTATCATAGGTTATCTAATATAATAAAATAATCTCAAAACCTAAATAGAAACACCACTGGTTCAATTTGAAAATTTATCAATCAAATTATTTAACTAAATATAATATCATATTATATTGGACATCATAGAGGTCAGTGGTAGGTGTTAAACTTGTATCAACCTTTGTTTATGGTTTCAAGCCCCATTTCCTTTCCAAATGTTACATGTTGTACCCCTATATGCAAGTTTTCCTTTTTTAAACCATATCAACATAATTCTTATAATGTTACAAAATTCTAATATGTAATAATTACCTCCACATCAGAGATAAGATAAAAAATAAAGGTTAACAAAAACATCATAGAAAACTTTTATTCATTATCATCTTAACATAGGTAACATATTAATAGTTATCCAACCTCAATAATGAGTTCTCTAAGAGGTTAAAATTTTCACATAATCACTTTTCATGTTCATCGATGCCATTAAAAACATTCTCTAATATATATTAATAAATGGTTTAATAGTATAATCCATATAGATTTAATGATTCTTAAAATGATAATGTGATTAATAAAATACTTTTAAATATATTTCTTTGATCCAAATAGACAATCCCATTAATAATTCCACATTGTTTGTATCAATAGAATAATCTTGACCTTCATCCCTTAACCACTTTTGAGATATATTCCTTGGAAAGTAGGGTAATTAAATTACATAGTGCAATATATTAATAATTTGGAAGTATTAAACATTCAAATTTGTTTTATTTCGCATGAAATAATGATCATAGTGTCCTCTTTATCCACACGTGAATAAAAAACCTTGTCCATTTAATCAAGTACCAAGGTGTTTCCTTTAACAAGCATCGCATTTTGTAAAATACTTTTTTCCTTATTATCTGTTTATATTTTTATAGTAATCCAATTCTTCTATATATTCCTTCACAAGTTATAAGACTTGTAGAATTTGTTCTCAATATTGATAGAACATGATACTATATGCATGAATGATAATGTGTTTTTCAAGAGTAATTCTATTTGAATGATGAGATTAATCCCATTAATTAAATTTTCATTCTTTCTCTTTGGATTTTTTATGTAATATTCAACATTCCTTGATTACCATGTAATGTTTTACTCGTACATAGAAAATTTTCTTCTTTATGTCTAGAATCAAGAAATATTTTTCTTTGAGCTTGTTTCTCATGAGGAAATTATGTTTTCCCAGAAAAGTTCTTTGAAATGATTACATTCTATGTTTTCTATTTCTTATTAAATCACAGTTATTCTAATCAATTTACTATATAATTATTCATCTCCTATGATAGGATAATAATCCATTACAACATTTTATATTTCACCACTTCCTAGAAAATGAAATATATTCTCTATGGAACTTATCCATTACTCATCTAAGAATTGTTTTTTATTCCTATTGAATGATGTATGTATCTGATGCATGAAGTGGTCGAACATTGTTACACCAAATGGTGGACTATAAGGATACTCCATATGGGTATGTTAATTACTCATAAATTGATTCATCTTCTCTATATGGTTATAATTTGACCAGTTCTTAATATATCTCTAGCTCCAACTTCATTATCATTCCTAAGAGGGAAATCCTTATAAGGATTGTGTGAAATCAGATGGTTCTCATTCCTTCCATTAGAATCTGTTTCAATGAAATTTCATAAATTATATTAGATAATAACATTATAAAACATAATATATCATCCCAATACTAGTGAAATACTAAACATAAATTCAAAAATGTATGCATAGATAATCTCAAATTCATAAAAATGGTTTATTTGAGGGAATCTTTATTGTCAATTTTTTTCTAATGGATTGCATAGAAAATTTGATATATCCTAATAAAAACCCTGTTGAAACCAAAAAAAATTGAAGAGAGAATGAAAATAATAGAGTCTATGATGACGCCTCATGAAGCTCTTGCGCAAAGCACCATAGCCAATTTTGAAGTTTGTGAGCCCGACGCGAAGCAAGGAGGCGGGATGCTCCACGATCCGATTTGATGTTCAAAAGCCCACTGTGAACCAAGGAATCCTACTTCACACTGAGCTCGCTCTGCTTCATGGTGCCTCTCGCCTATAAATACCAGCCTCCCCAGACCCAACCCATGGATCATTTGACCATCCGCCTTCTCAGCTCTCAAATCACGAATCACTTTCTCCTCTACAAACCATGATCTGCTCCATGTACTTTTTCTCTATGAAGTTCCTCCCATTTTCCTTTTATTCATTCCATATTTCACGAGGTATGGCTTTTGTGAATTCCACAAGCCTTCCAGAAGGAAGGAT
This sequence comes from Viscum album, assembly GCA_963277665.1. Classification (NCBI taxonomy): domain Eukaryota; kingdom Viridiplantae; phylum Streptophyta; class Magnoliopsida; order Santalales; family Viscaceae; genus Viscum; species Viscum album. The sequence goes on along the minus strand of OY728125.1, from coordinate 198,479,948 downwards.
ATCCTAACGAGGACTCAGGTCATCACGAATCATTTATGCTTCGCGAAGAACCCCCATGCACACGTGACTCAATTACTGAGGCAGATTCACTATGCCTCATGAATCCCATTGCATCCAAGGACCATTATTCATGAAGAACACATTCTTCAGAGGGATTATCTCCACAAATTCCCTTCCCCTTCGAGAAGAACCTCTTGTATGCACCCATGCCCTATGCCTAGGATAGGCCACTTCACTTCGCGAAGCCCACACCTTCACGAAGCCCTACCATTGCATGGATCACAAGAGCTCTATGATCCCTCTACTCATAAACCCCTTTTCTCTACAACTCCCTCTCCTGTGAAACCTCTTATGTTCACATGAAGTAACTTCAAAGTCACATGGATGATACTACCCATTATGTTGCTTCACCGCATGCTTCTTCACATAGGCATGCTAAAGACTATTTCTTCTTCGCATAGCTACGCTAACGTGGACCCTCCAATGGTTTGATCCATGACACCACCCATCCATGGAATTTCCTGTCCACTCTGTACACCAAGGTGAAGAGGGTACCAGTTATGTAAGTCATAGTCGTGTAGAGTGAACCCACCTTGTCAGATCTGCAGAACGTTAAACTGCCAAGCACCCTCATCCTCAGCACAAGATGTTAGAATGTGACCTCGCCCTATCCCTTGATCATGGGGTACCCCCACCATGGACATTTTTCATGTCCACTGGTCTCCACAATATTGAGATCATTTCTCACATGGAATGAGATCCTGATTATCAGAGCGGCGTCTATCCATGGGGAAAGGGAAACCACCCTGGTGTAAGCCCCTAGATTTTCTTACAGGAGGCATCATCCCTGCCCCTCCTTTCTTCAGTCCCAAATCCCTCTCCCACTGGGCTTTGTCACTACCAGGACTCCTTCTGGGAGTAAGTCACAGCCTTTCTGGTTTTCTAACCATGAATAAGCTCCTATATATTCTTTGGGCCTCTAACTACGTGTAATACCCACTCCACATCCCATGGACGCACCTTTCACGACATGATCATAAGGTTTTTGTTGTATCTGGTTTCTCACATTTAGCATGACTCATGTGGGCTTAGGGTATGCATCAACCATGAAATCTACCCTGGGCAGCCTAGATTATAAGCACCACACTACCTGAACAACGATGTCTTTGATCCTTGAGAAGTCAAGGTACGTAGAAAGCCTTCATGAGGATCATTCCCACAACCATCCATTAGTCCCATCCATCTTCTCATTAGTTCACAAAGCCCCACATCTGAACTATGAGGTATTTGATCCTTGGTAAAGAAAGGTGTGTCGGTAGCCTTTACAAGGTTCCATCCCACCACCCCAGTCATTCCGACCATCTTCACATTCGTTCACCAACACCTTGGGCCTCCTTAGAGCATAATCCCCAAATGACCCCCCCCTACGAACTTCGAGGTCTTTGATCGTTGCCAAGGAAAGGTACGTAGGAAGCCTCCACGAGGTTCAATCCCAACAACTGGTCATTCCTACCATATTTTCATTGGTTCAACAACACCTTAGGTTTCCTTAGAGAATAACCCCCCAAGTGCCAATATTTCGTCGAACTATGTGGCCTTTGATCCATTCCAAAGCAAGGTACGTAGGAAGCCTACATGAGGTTCAAACCCAACATCTGGTCATTCTGGCCCCCTTCACGTTGGTTCGCCCCTATCCCGTATGATGTTAAACTGTGGTCCCCAATCAGTGGAAAGCCATTGTTTCCCCAATAAGTGGTTAGTTGTTTCACACAAAATCCATCTTGAACTATGAGGACATTGATCTTTTCTAATGCAAGGAATGTAAGATGCCTCTATGAGGTTCAATCCCACCATCCACCTGGACCTCAGGTCCTTAGTCACATCAGTTTACTGACTCCTGCCCCACCTATACCCCTGAACTATGAGGTCATTGATCCTTTCCAAGCTAGGGTACATAGGAAGCCTCCATGAGGTTCAAGACTAACAACCAATGGTCCTAACCACTTCACATCAGTTCGACCCTATCCAGTGGTAGGCCATTGAAACCCTGTCAAGCATTAAGCCATTGAAAACCTTAACTGGTGGTAAGATCTCATCAGAATAACTACATGGACTTTGATTCACTACCACAGGGATACAAAAATCCTCTTTGAGGGTCAAGACCAAAACCAACATCATCCTTATGATGATTCCATCCCATTCACCATTCACTTCACAGAACCTCCCATTATCCATATTTATTATTACCCGGGCTGCCACATCCCGATGGGATCATGCCATATCATACCTCATTCACCTCAATAGAAACTAGGAAGTCAACCACATGTTGGCCCCCTAATATCGGTGTTCCCTCTAGGGGTGACACCAATATGATCCACTCTAATTATTGTTCTGATTAGTCTGATCCGTCTCCGATGGACTTTAAACATGTGGCATACCCTGTGTTAAACTTGGGAAGATGAGGAAAACCTCAGATACATGCCCATGGAATATTATTCCTCGTGTTCGATGTGGGATGCATCGGGCTTCTGCACCCTCGAGAATCCCTATAATAAGGGATAGAAGAAAGGTGCGCCAGTGTCCTAGTACCTAGACACGACATTGAAGCCCAACATGACTACTCCCAGGACTGAAGGTTGCTTCCCTAACTAGACCACTTGGAATCCCCCTATAAAAGAAGTGTAATTAACTGGTGTCCATGAAGGTATGTCTCAAGGAATAGTTTCATAGACAAAGTCTTAAATCTACATGGGAGACTCGCACTAGGTGATGAGATCTGAGGAGGAATCCATGGAAAGAAGTACCGACATTCCATCATCCCATTTCGATGAAGGAGAAAATTTCCCTAAATACATGATGGATTCCATCCACCTTTGGAAATCAGTAATACGGGGAAACAACTACGTGTCCTCCACAGACAGATGTGCGTGCCATAGAGAACGCATCGAAAACTAAAATGGTGAACCCGATGTGAAGATATCTCCTCAATATCAAGATTATTAGTGCTCGAGGCATCAATGTATTGATGTGTCACCAGATCCAATTATCCAGAACTGGGTCCCACAATGAAAATCACGGGCCTGGAGTGAAAATATCCAGAAGTTGGGACAGTAGAACGTTGGATATCCAATTCTATTATGTTGTCATTATTTCTCCCACTTACCTACCATGGAATGCAGGATGGTGCTATGGAATTGGTTGTTGATTCATTTTTCTTTCAGCACTGATGAGTTAATCTCCCTACTTCTCAAGAATTAAGTTTTTTCACCAGTGAGATGATCATCTCATTCCCATCGATGCAGGGGTAGGGGCAGTTCCAACACGGTCGTCCCGCGTGGCTTCACCTCTTCCACAATGGCCTCTAAATATAAGACCATGGGGTGTCCATGCCCCATATCCCCATCTACGGTCATCCAATGAAGGGTTATCAATGACCTCATGTGCTGTTACGAGGAGGAGGGAATAATCCCAAACCGGGATATGGCCCACCTGGATCTGGACGCGTCTGCGCCTCATTGCCAACGCCACCCCCAAAGGCCGCGCAAGGATCTACTTCTCCCGACACCAACATAAAACTGTTTCAGGAGCCTGTCCCCAGAGAAATTTGATGACTCCCAGCCTTATACTGATGAGGTAGGTGATGTCTGGCCTAGCCCAGTCTGAGTCGCATTCCTAGGGATCCCTTGGAGGGATCCCCCTAGGCCGCGTCAGTGCTGCTGCCATGTTTTTCGGGATGAGAAGCACATAAGCCACGTACCTGCACCACCGGCTTTGGTTCATCCGACCCGATGCCACTGTCAGGCCCATGTTGAGGATACCCGCCAAGGAGCATCAACGTCGACAGGTACTATGGCCCGCACCACCACATACACATATCGGCAGTCCCCTAAATACCCCGAGTAGGGTCACTTTTACGCCTGACCAGGATCAAGGCCCCAACCACCCCACGGGCAGGCTAGGTCGACTCTCTTGTTCACTGTCACAAGCAGTGGCCGCTGCGAACCAACACGCAGCAATGCCACCCACTACAGTGGTCCTCCTCGTACCACTACCATAGAGAGTGTGGGCCTTCCCTACTTCGAGTCTCGACTTGGAGGTCCAACTCACGCCACCCTCAATCTAAATGATGGTCTTCCCTGTGGCGGCGATGCTCAATACAGAGGCCTCTCCCATCCTATTACACTGGGTATGGAGTCATTCCTCCTACCCCCAAAAACCGGTGTAGGGACATTGCCCATCCTGTCTCCCTTCAACATGGGGACACGCCCAATTTCCTCTTAGCAGCTAAAAAAAGTCATCCTCGCCTCATCAACCAGAGGGGTGAAGGCCATCCTCGCTCCACCCGCACCCTGCACAGAGGTCCTAGCTATGTTCAGTTAGACCGGTACAAGTACCCTCCTCATACTATGGTCACTAGGGAAAACAATTGTGGAGGTCCTCTCCATGTTTCTTCCAGTTCCAGCAGATGTCTTGCCTGCTCTAGAGCTACCCATGGAGCTCCTCCCTATGTCCCCTTTGACATCTGTCATAGTGATCCTCACATCCTGGATTTTTCTGGTGGAAACCATCTCCTCCCCAGCACAAGTGCGGTCGAAGGTACTCATGTCAGAAATTTTCCCTTTCCCATGGAGCCACCCAAGGGAAAGAAGTCGGGACTTCACTGATATAAGAAGTATTCCGGGGAGGTCCAAACAAAGATAAGACAATTCCGTTTCTCAGACTCTGAGGAAGAGTATGACTTAGCGCAGGGAACCTCCTCAAATTAATCCAAGTCAAGGGATGGGGAAGTAATGAGGCGCATGAGCCCAGTACTCCCAGAATGTGAGGTCTATTGGATTCTCACCTCCCTCCATAGGTATATCCAGGAGGATGAATATCTGGAAACCCCCCAGGTTGTGGTCATGCAATCACCACTGTCATCACCAGAAGCACTCTCTACATTGACAGGAGATCATGAAGAACTATTCTGGGGACTGATGGCAGGGAAGCAGCAGCGTGACCTATCGCTAGTGGCCCTAGACCCTGAGCTGGGAACTACGGCCATCAGCCCGTCTTATTGCGGCATAGCATCCAGGTTACTACACTCTTTGTAGGATATCCCGAGATTTGGTAGCCCATCAGCCCATTCACTATACTCTCCACCGGCCAGCCTGTCATCCCAGATGTCTGCCTCAGTACCACTCCCAGTTCCTCATCCACCCCTAGTTGATGAATGGGGAAATTAAGGGCCAGACCCTAAATTTGAGCCGTGGAGCTTATGGAACATCCTCGAAGTGGACCACTTCCCTTAAAAGTTATGGCCCATGGAAGCACCAAATTTCTACATTCAAGATTCCCTCACCCCATAGAAAGTTGATTGTTTCTGGCACACCCTCTGGGCAACGCATTTTAGTCCCCATCATCAGCGAGTGGTTTACCCCAGGATCCAATAGAATTTCAAAGACCTCAGCAACAAATGTCTTTTGGTTGATTTGGACGCACTCCCTATGGCCCAGCGCCTCGAGTCACCAGGTCGCCATAAGGACGTCCAACAACAATTCTTTCAGAGTATCAAGGTACTCAAGAAGATTATCAAGGAGGCTACCCACCACACGTAAATCCATGGCTGGGGGTAGTATGATTCCCTCCTCTTTAGTCCTATCCAGTGGAAACCTAATTCGCTCGGCAATATCGAGGATATGCCCCCAGGAAGTGTCACGGTCAACATGGCCAACACAGTAGATGAGGAGGATGAGATGGAGATTCTCGATGGAGACATACCCCCCAAGGGAATTCCACCACTATTGAACCAATTGAAAAGGATTAGGAGCCCGTAGGGGAACCTAATAGTTCTCCCTAAGCCCACTGAGGAATTGGTACTCAGCCAAAATTCTGGTAAGGTCAAAGAGCATGTTGGAGCTGCAAAGCCCTCCGACCCATCTACCTCAGTGTAGAAGATGGAGGAGGACCTTGAGATGATAATGTTGTTGAAATAACTTTTCCAAGTATAAGAACTTGGTAGATGACCTCCTAGATGAACACGATGTAGAGTGACGGCCTGAGTACGACAATTTTAGACTAGTACAGAAGGGGTAGGAACAACTTACCCTTGGAAAACTACCTCTAAGAAACCCTAATCATGATGATCTGGTAGACAGGTTTGAGGCCGGAGCTTATGGAAAGTGGGAAAATTATTTCTTGCCAAACCCTCTTAAATGGTGCAACAATCCATGGAATCTAGCTCGGGTTCCCCCTACAGCCCCGCAAGTTGCCCCACCAGCCACTCCAGAAGATGTTGAGCCTGTTTACTGTGTTGAAGAAGCCATAAAAGAGCTCTTAGTTAGGGATATCTATCTAGACAGGGACCCCTTCCCATATGATCCTATGGCTGCACTCATAGCCCGCTATGAGGCATTGAAAACGTGGCCATTGTAAATCTCACCTGATGGAAAGCTATACCCGGCATGCGTAGAAAATATTCCGGCACCTCTGGGTTTCAGGAATCCCACCTTCTCCCCCCTTAATAGGACTTGGGACCCACCGCATCACCTGATCCACTTCAACTAAAGGTGTGGGCCAATGTTAGGGACTCCAGCGCAGCAGGAGGCTGCCATGCTCTAATGTTTTGTTCAGACATTGGAGGGGCCGACATTCGTCTAGTACAACCAGCTCCCCGTCGGATCCATAACCAGTTGGGAGGACAATCCCATGCAATCCCTCTACCAGTTCAGCTCCACCAAATGGAAAAAATCATCATAGACCTCTTCAAGTGCAAACATAGTCCTGAGGAGCGTGTCACAGACTCTATCACATGGTGGAAAGTGCTCACATACTCCCTTGACATGCAACTGACTTAGGAGAAATTACTGACGATGTGCATAGAGAATGTCATGATGGAACTGGTTCCCTCTCTGGCCACCCAGAACTACCCTGGAGTATTTTGAGACTTCTCTAATAAGGCCCAGCGCCTGGAGATGCAACATAATGGCCATGAACATCAGTTGCCTCCCGCAAATCCAGCGAGAAGGGTTGTAAGAGCCAAGCCCGCTGCGGTGGCCCAAATAAGGGCCCCCATAGAGCTGGATATATTACTAGTGGAGCCACCTCCGCAACACCATAGAGGGCCACCACCATAGGCACAACCTCTAGCCCAGCAGCGTCTGCCACAGAAATGGCAGGTGCCACCGCGTAATGCGCCTCCCCCACCCAGATGGGAGAATCAGGTTTTTCTTCCTTGATAGGGTCCTCTAGTACCTCGTCAAGGCCAAGCCCCAAGGCCACTATTCTAGGATATAAGAAACCAAACCTAATCATTCAATGAGAATCAGGTTCCTAGATATTCCAGAAGTGCCTTGGAACAATGGATCATGATTTTTCCTGAGTGTCTAAGGCCAGAGGAGGTGAACCTCAATGATCGCCCAACTACTGCCCCTATCATCAGATCATGGGGAACACCCTCATGTAGTGATATGTGTTTAAATATTGGCTTCAATACCAGGACATTAACAATATAGTCAGGATGGGCTCGGCCTCGGCATAAGTGACAGGTGTCTCTGTAAGGATGGATAGCAAAAGCAATGAGAGAGGCGAGTGGTTGTAGGTTTCCAACCATGGGTCCCAGAAGTAATATGACTGGATGGATCTCATAATGGTTTCATGTTCCCATGGTATCATCAATACACGCCTGAATCATCTAGAGCCTTCAGAATCCATGGCCACCACTTCTGCATTGTCATCTCACCCGACCTCATTCCAGAAGAGCAAGCATCGACGACGCAAAGGAAAGCAACATGCCCATCCAATGCCATCGTTATCCCACACTCTCAATGAATTCATGCCCCTTGAGATGAGGATTTCTCCATGAATCTTCCTAGTAGTTGATGAATCTTCATGTGATAGTCAAGGGTATGCATCAATTAACACTGTGGAGTTGGTAAACCCCTACATGAATCCCAATGGCAGGGAGTGCCCGAAAAACCTCCCCAACGTCCCCATATGATGACAATTTTAGAGGATCCACAACAATATGGGTCATCTAGGAACATCATTTGGCACTTTTAGCCAGGCCGTGCATGCCACTGAGACCAGACAGCAGGCCCATCACAAAGCTCATCACACACAACCTCTTAATCCTATGTTGTCAGGCCTGCGTCCATCACAATTTGTGCTACTGGATTGGGCAGAGCTACCTCGATAGTATCACGAATAGCCTCACCCAACTATAGGCCGATCTCAGTTGTCCGGTTCTCATCTGGTAGTTACTCTCCGGTAATTGACTAGTGAGAAGCGGGATATGCCCAGCACCAGTCATTTGTCGGCCTAGCCAGCAGGGCGTGCCTTGCCTCCTATCATAGAGCGGCCTCCTACAAGAATGAATTCATGTTTGGTGTGGAAGTATGATGTTCTTAAGAACATTTCCACCATAACAGTGATATTATCCATCCTTGAGGCCCTTCTCCTATTTTCAGATATGCGTGAGGCCCTCATTGAGGCTTTATGAAGCCCCCTCTAGTTTGAGATGGAGGTAGCAGCTGCAGAATCCTTTCATGCTGAAGCTATCGAGAACACTGAATGTCAAGATGTCATATCATTCTCTAGAGGAGATAAAGGTTCTCCCATATAGGGGAAAATCTGCCCTCTGTACATCACTGGCCAATTTAATGGTGTAGATGATCGCTGCTGTCTCATTCACATCGGCTCCGGGATCAACCTCATCTCGTCGCAGACATGGAAGAAGATGGGGTTATCTGAAGATGATCTGACTCCCTCCAACTTAAGAATCTAGGGATACGGTAGGACCATGCAGACCCATGTTGGATAGATCCATTTGAATACATAGATTAGTAGCCTAGTTTCCAGTACCGAGATTATGGTTGTCTACCAAGACACCGCATACAATGCATTGATGGGCAGACCATGGCTCCACATGCATGTGGCGGTTCCCTCATCATATCACCAGTGCCTCAAGTACTCCCTTAATGGTCGAGTAGGCGTACTCCAATGTGAGTAATTTACTTTCGCCTCCTGTGAAGCCCACTACCTAGATGTAAAATATTACAAGAGCAAGGATAAGCAGATTCATGCCCGTGTGGTCGAACCCGTCACGGTAGCAAATGATCCCTGGGTAGGTCAGGATGACGCCTATGTATTTCTGATCCATCAATTGGAGGCCACACCCCATGATATGGGGAAGTGTTTTTTTATGGTACAATATGGAAGCACATTCCCATGTCCAAGAAATAGTGGAAGATCACCTCGTACTCTTATAAAAAATAGGTTCAGGTGATCCCGGAGCCTCCTACCCCCATATGTTATCGGGATGTCTGCCCCATGGAAATGGAAAAAAATCATATGTGTCTATTTTTTTAGGATGGAATTAACTTGATCAATTTGAAGTGTTACTATTTATTTGATATCATCAAGCATGGCCCCTTGGGCTGAAGACCATGTGGGATCAGGTCAATAGCCTTCATTGCTATGGTTTCGACAGTACCAGAATCTCCTGATGCAGTGACCACTTCTGCTCAGGCTGGTACCATTCTCCCATCGGGATTTAACAACCTAGAAGAAGCTTCTCCCACTGGTAATCCCTCCTCCACAAGAGAAGAATTGGATCTGGAGGATGCTCCTCCCCCCTGTTGAAGAAGGGGTCTCCACCATGGTCGAGGAATTGGTACAGGTGAACCTTGGCAACGTGGAAGATCTGAGACCCACATTAATCAGCGCTTCCATTCCTCTCGAGGAGTAGCAGTGGAACATAGAATTCCTAAAATAACACCGGGATTTATTCACCTGGAGCTACGATGAGATGCCCGGACTAGATCCTTAGGTAGCTGTCCACCGCCACCGTATCATGACAAATCATCATGGGTTCAAGAATCCCCCAAGAAATATGCACACATCTCTTGGTGCCATGGTCGAGGATGAAGTTGGAAATCTTATCAGAGACAATTTCATCAAGGATATATAGTACCAGAAGTGGCTATACAACATCGTTCCAGTCAAGAAAAATAATGGATAGATCAGAGTTGGCATCGACTTCTGGGATCTCAACTGTCACTGTCTGAAGGATGATTTTCCTCTTCCAGAGATGAAATATAAGATTGATGCTACGGATGGGTTTCAAGACCTCTCATTCATGGATGGTAATTCTGGATATAATCCGATCCTGATGGACCCCTAGTATGAAGAGTCTATAGCTTTTAGGGCACCAAAGGTACCTTTTGTTACCGGGTTATGCCCTTAGGCTTGAAGAATGTAGGTGCCCCCTATCAGCGGGCCATGCATCACATATTCAAGCCAACCCTCGGGATGCTGGTGGAATAATATGTGTAGAATCTGGTGGTTAAATCTCTCCAGTGCCAGGACCATCTCAAGGATCTTGATAAAACGTTCGACTTACATTTTTCCCAATACCAGAAGATGAACTCATTGAAATGTCCCTTTAGTGTCACCTCAGGGAAATTACTTAGCTTTGTTGTCAGATACCGGGTCATCAAGATCAACCCAGAGAAGATCAATTCCATCAGTCGAATCCCTCCTTTGTGTAATATTCAGGAGCTTTGGGGTTTCCAAGGCTACTTATCCTATATACGGCGATTCATTTTGAATCTGGTTGGTATGTGTAATCCCATTTCTCAACTCATGAAGAATGGCTCTACCAACGAATGGGATGAAGAGTGTCAGCCTGCGTTTGAGGAAATCAAGTAGTATTTTCTCCATCCTCTGGTCCTGAAGCCACCGGTCTCAGGAAAACCACTTATCCTATATGTGACTGCCTTGGAATGATCTCTTGGCACCCTTCTCGCCTAGAAGAACAATGATGGGACAAATGAAATTCTTTACTACCTCATTAGTATTCTAATCGATACGGAGACCAGATGCTCCCCCATTGAAAAGAGATGTCTTGCACTGGTATTCTCAGTACAGAAATTGAGACACTACCTACAACACCATGAGGTACAAATAGTGTCTCGGGTAGACCCACTAAAGTATATTCTGAACCGCCCCATGTTGACCAGCCATCTAGAATAGTGGGAAGTAATCCACCAAAAGTTCGACATCAGGTTCATCCCTCAGAAAGCTATCAAGGGACAAGAACTGAAATATTTTCTTGTTGCCAATCCAACCCCCATGGACAAGTCCCTAGACCTATATTTTCTCAACGAGGCAATCCTCTCAGTAGATTACACCATCCCATGTTTGAAAATAAAAATTTATGGTGCTTACCGAAGCCCCATCGGTAGGAGGCTCAATGATTCTAGGCTCAACAGGGTAGGCCTGGGTATTGCCTTTATTACCCCATCACAAGCATTACTACCGTACTCATTCCTGTTGTTAGATGGCTACACCAATAATAAATCAGAGTATTATTCCCTCATCACTGGCCTCGAGCTGGCACTCGAGATTGATGTGCCCCATTTACATGTGAAAGGGGACTCTAAACTAGTCATAAAGTAGATCAACGGAGACTACTTCGTCAAAAAAAATAGAGCTCGTTCTATTATTGGAGCATACCCTCTAGCTAATGTCTCAGTTTCAATCTCATATAGAAGTTACTCATGCCCCTCGATCTTAGAACGAATGAGCGATGCGCTTACCGGCCTGTCTGCATCACTTGCAAAACCCAAGCAGAATGATCTGATTATACACATGGATTATCGGGGAGTCATTGATCTCGTCACCCCATATGATGATGATGTCCTATGGGTAATCCATCTTATGACTAGAGCCTCCATGTTAGGAACCCCAGGTTCCTTAGATGCAGTGGTTGAAGTGACCCCCGATTGGAGGGCCCCCTTTATCGAGTATCTCCAAAATGGTTACCTCCCAACTAATTGGGTCGATCACGAGTGAATCCGACGCTGTGTGCTGCAATTTACCATCTAGAGTGGTCCCAACCATATGAAGATCCACTACAAGCGCGGGGTTGATGGTGTTCTCCTCCATTGCATCCAGGGGGTCAAGATTTCTCAGGTCATGCATGAAGTTCACACTAGTTACTGTGGGGCTCACTAGACTTAGCTGAATCTATCCCACCAGATCTGGAGACTAGGGTACTTTGAGCCCTCCATGATCCATGATTGCATCGAGTTCACTAAGAGATGTCACACATGCCAAATTCATGGTAACTTCATGCATCAGCCGCCAAAAACTCTCCACTCTACCAGGTACTCTTGGCAATTTGCAGTGTGGGGACTTGATGTCGTGGGAACATATCCACCGACGACAGCTCGCCAGTGCAGGTTCATCCTGACTGGCACAAAGTTCTTTTCCAAGTGGGCAGAGGCAGTTCCACTCAAGGAGGTCAAAGCCCATTCTATCGTCGACTTCATGAGCTCCAATGTCATCTACCGGTTTTGAGTTCATCATGTCGTCCTCAACGATAATGGCACCAACATCCGACTAGTTGAGCTAATGAAATTTTACGTCAAGTACAACATCCATTCGAACCATACCTCCAGCTATCACACACAAGAAAATTAAAAGATCAAGGCGTTCAATAAAACCCTCTCAGAAAATTCAACAGAAGATGGTTAGTCAGAATAAGAAGAGTTTTCTGGACTTTCTCCCCAAAACACTCTGGGCTTATCGTACGATGACTCGTAATTCCACCCAGGTGACTCCATATTCTCTGGTGTATGGAACTGAGGCCATCCTGCCCATCGAGATCTAGCTGTCTTCATTATGGACAATGGTATTTTACCAGCATGCACCCGATAAGGTTGCCAAAATTCGTCTGGATGAATTGGAAGCACATGACAAGAATAGGCTCATTCCCTGCACAATCTAGAAAGGCATCATAATAAGATATCTAGAGCCTTAAAAAAAACATTCGGCTCCACTCTTTCCTGCAATGCGACATTGTATTGGCACTCCGGACACCAATGATCTATTGGAGGAAACCACCCAAGAAGGAGCCCGAATGGGAAGGAACATACATAATACATATGGTTTACCCCAATAGAGAATACTTCGATGTGACCATAGATGGTGAGCATATAACTCCTCCTACCAATTCCATGTTTCTCAATCAATAATTTTCCTAAGCCAGTTGGTCCTGAACGACCTTAAACTATTGGTCCCACATGAACCTCTATGTGATGGTCTGGCATGACCCTAAACTGCTTCGTCCCACATGACGTTAACAGTATGTCATACTACAAGATATTAAACTGCACCCATAGAACTATGTGTGTTTTGATTCCCATCCTCATGGGATACGTAGGAATGCTCAAACATTTTGTCTTGAGCCTAGCCCCAAACTCTTCCTTTTGACTATCCCCCCTATGTATAGTTCTCTCGGAATATCCTTGCATGATATGGTGTAGGCTTCTTTACCCCCACTCATTCCAGGATTATAACGGTCACACCATGTCCCCTCTCCTCATCCTTCTATCCTCCCACGTCTTCACCGCATAATTTTAAACTACATGGCCTTCAAGAACTATGTACTGCTTGATTCCCATCCTTATAGGATATGTAGGAACACCCGAAAATTTCATTTTTCAGCCCATCCCAAATGCCAGAATCTACCCTCGGGTTAAGACATATAGAGTGGTGTAGGTTTTTCCCCAATTCACATCGATCTCATCTCGATTCATCCATTCCTCCATTCGTTTATTGTCCATACCATGAGCACAGGCCCTGCTAAGCTTCGCGTGCCTATTTTCAAGCCCTCGACCAAAGTCTTTACACTTATGGGATTGTAAGGTGTGGTGTGGGATTATGTCCTCATTCACATCTAGTTACTCATCATGATGTATACCTCCTTTTTTTGGGGTATCTTACCCCTTATGTCATCCTCACTGCAAGACGTTAAATTGTGAATTGGTCGGGCCTTCCCATCTAAGGCCCAACCGCAGGCCCCTAATATTTTTCGGGCCCCCGACCCAAGTACCTATTTAGGTTTGTACAGTGTGGTATGGTATTATTTCCACATTCACATCGGGTTACTCTCCATACCGTACACCCCCCTCATTGGGGTGTCTTACCACTATGTGTGTCATTTACAGAACTATGTGTGGCTTGATTCTCATCCTCATGGGATACATAGGACCGCCTGAGCATCTCATCATCGAGACCAACCTCATCTTGGCCACTTGTCCTGCATTCCCCAGAAATAGCAATATATGGTATGGTCTGGGATTATGTTCTCATTCACATCATATTTTGTAACAACCACTCCATTTACCTCCTCATCCTGAGATTTTTCCATCCCCATGGGCTACACTCATCGTTTCAAATCAACTACTCTCAAAATGAGCCCCTCGACCCTCTTCAGCGATTCACCAATCGGATTGGGAGTACATTGGTTCAGCACCTAGAGTATCAGATTCTGCCCGAACATGCTTTCACCCATTTCTCAGGATTTGTGTACCCATTCATTATGGCTCCGATCACCTTTTACACCCAAAGGGACCCTTAAATGGCATGGATTCTAGGCCTAATCTCCCTCCTACCATTATGGGATGACACCCTTGAGGATTTTAGACATCAAATTGATACAAGTCCTGCATTGTGAATATGTTCAGCGGTCGACGGTCATCTGTTTTCCCCCATTTCAGGCTAACTTGATGTGGATGCTGTGTTTCGAACATGGTCAAAAGCTATAATCCATCGCCATGAAAACCCCATTAATCCCAAAATGTAAGTTACATGATTCACATCCTGATCCACTTCATTATGTCCAAGTTGAGCTTCAAAAATCATGGTACTATTCGTTAGTGATCATCCACACGTTAGGAGGAGTAAGCTATGACATGGCAATTATTCGGGGCTCCACGCCGATTTCCTACTTCCATGTATTCTACGTATTGCAAATACCATACCCGACCTTGTTTCCTACACCGAGATTGACTCATGTAGGCTTAGAGATTTGGGTAAGGTACACAACTTACTTGGAATAGTCCTCCTTCTCTATGGTCCAAGTAATAAGACCTTAAACTGAGATCTTCTCAAAGTGCCTCTTGGTGAGTACTACGTACATCGTGATTCCGTTCCTTATGGGATATATAGGAACGCCAAGACATCACATATTTGGGTCCATATCGAGTTCCACAAATTAGTCCCTTTTTTCCTCCTTCAGGGCTTTTACTCCTACAGGACTGCGTGGTATGGTATGAGATTATGCCTTCATTCACGTCAGGGTTGTACTAGCCGCACCACGTACACCCCTTATAGGAGTCAACCCCCCATTTTGTCCTGCATGACATTAAACAATATTTTTTCATTCGTGACATTAAAAGGCACCTTAAAGAAATACATGCAGCTTTATTACCATAGTCCTAGGATATATAAGAACACCCAGGAATCTTTTCTTTGGGTCCAGCTTGGCTGAGAGCCAGTCTCTCCTACTTTTTTCCCTCTTACCTCTTTTTGGCTCCATGACTCGAGGTTTCTTTCTCAGAGTTGTGAACGGTGTGGCGTGGACCTTGTCCTTATTCTCATCGAGTATTCTTTATGGTACCATACACATTCCCCCTTTAGCCTTTCTTTACTACGTCTATTCCACACAATGTTAAAATGCATGGCTGGTCCCATCACATGACCTTAATTTGTAACAGTATCGTCCTGCCCACATAATGAAAAATGGTGCTGCATTGTGGTGCCCTTGCTCAAGGGACATCATGTTTGGTATTGGTCAAACACCATACCATTTTTCAATGCCTTCATTTTGATTGATTCTTGTGTCACTGACGAGACTTTCTATCCTAGGCTAGTCACTTCACAAAAAAACATTCACCTTAAAGGACAAACAAAATACCTCAAATACCACTTATTTTGTTGAGGTGTCCAGACCCACACACTCCTACTAACCCTGGCACCACTTAGAACTACGTTTGGCTTGATTCCCATTATCATGGGACATTTATAGACACCCAGGCATTTCACCTTGGGTCTAGCCCTAGGAATCATAAATCATATTCCTCCTAATTTCCGGTCCTCTGGACCGACCCCTTGTGCGGAACCATGCAACTGAAAATTTTCTCTGAACAAGTTCAGGATTCCCCATGATGACATTGGGAACTAAATACTCCCTCACCAGAGAGGCCCTATCTAAAAGAACAAATGATCCATGATCAGACTGGTTCTCCCACCTAATGTGTTCTCACCAAGGTGGTGTAACGCCAAGAGTTTTGGATTCCATTCGAACAACCCATCACTCTGCTCTACAGGTTTTGTGTGCCTTTAATTTGAATACTCACCATCTTTCATGTCATGAACAACCCCCTAACAGTTTGTATGTCTGGCCTATTGATTGCCTACTGTCCTGGGCCAACGTTCTGGAAGACTAGTGGATGACATTCTGAGCCAGGCCCCATGTTTCAAACTTGGTCAGTGGTCGGCACTCATTTTTCATCCCCATTTTAGGCAAATTCAATATGGATACTGTGTTTAGAATACTGTCAATAGTCATTCTTAATTATCAGGACACCCCTATAGTACTGTTCCGAATCCTGAGTATCGTGATTCACACATACCATTCCCATCTGTTTGGATTGATTCCAGCGCCCCTAGTGTTACCCCATTCGTGCACAAGACCACACTGGGAAAACAATAATTTGGCTATTCTGAGAGATTCATTCTGCAGTTAGGTATCTCTCTTCTCTTCCCAGGAATACAGGTGGGTTTTTCATACCCCAGGCACCCAAAACATGGTCCGCAATTTTATGTTTAGGCGAAATGAAATAGGGGGCATCCTTTGTTTCTCACATTTGGCTCGACCCACGCGAGCTTAGATATTTATCACTGGGTTTTTCATGAATATAATAGACACTTGTAAAAACAATTCAAATAATAGAACTCATGAATTACATAACATCAAATGATCAAATCATGAACGTATGTTTGAGGGTTTTTAATCATTACAGTATCTGAGGGTATATCCCCCCCCCCATGGATAGGTTAACCTCGTCAAAAGAGAAAAATAGCTCCGCCACACTCTGGCTGGTGGAGTTAAGGATTTTCTGCCACCTATTCAGCTCCGGCTCCTCCTTGGCAGCGATGGGGCACAATTCCTTGGCCGCAATCTGGGCCCACTCCACATTGGCCCGGATGGAGGACAACTCCTCAGAGGCTCGCTTGATTCCCTCTTAGTTCTCTGCCAGCTAGGCCTTCAGTCGTAATATTATCTCAGATTGCGCATTGAGGGAGGTTAAGTGCTCATCCGTATGACTTTGCAACCGCTGGACCTCATCTTCAGCCTCCTTGAGCCTTTTGATGTTCACTGCTTTCCTCCACTACTAGCCCAAACTGAGGCCACAATCATGCTCCCGAATCATTGTTTCCATAATATATTGGAAAATAATGTGAGAATGTTTGGAATCCACTCCCCTAGAACACAGATCACGTAGTTTCGTGTGAAATCTGTCCATCTCATACAACCATAGTGCTTGGGGGGTGTCATCAATGAAGCGCTTGATCCGCTTCCATGATCGGTGATGGACTATTCTGCTTTCCTCTTCATCAAAGGCCATCTCATCCCAGTCATCATGATTGGTGGGCTCATATGTAGGGAATTCCCCTAGGAACTCATCAACCATGTTTTCATCTGGTGTTTGATCATGCATGGTAGGCCTTGGGCTATCTGACCAATACTCATCATCGGACCTCACCTCGATGATCTCATTCTCATCCCACCTGACTGTCCCACTGGTTTTTGGGAGAACCACTGTTCGATCAATCTATACATCCACCTCCATATTCACCCTTATTCCATAAGAAAAAGGTGTTTTCAGGGGTACCGAACGAACTCTCAAATGCAACCCACTCCATTTGGAGGAATGTGCATACCAAAGTGTTATCATGCACGTCAGTCAATATGATCAATGGATGAAAGTCATTAACATGGGAGAGGAAACATATAGTGATCAAATTATCATTCTCGATCATGGGTTGATGTCATCGGGACCTGAAGCATTGCCCTCCTTATATTGTTGGAGGGTCTGAAGATTCGGGAGCCACTTCGGGTATTACGGCCCCGCCAAACATGCTGATCTCCCCGGAAGCAGGTGTGGACCCCCAAGGCCCCACATCTGTATCTCTTGAAGGGAAGCAATGAGCTCTGTGAACAAGGCCCTCCTGCACAATTTAGATGTTATCAAGGGGTCCAGAATGGACTGAAAGTGGGCCCTGGAAAAGGGGCCTGGAATATTTACCTCGTGGGCCTCAACAAAAAATTCAAGACCCGAGTCATGATCCCAAACATCACCCTCCTCCAATGGGATCCCTCTCCGATCCTTATCTCCCCAAGAGTATTCAACTGATTCTTCCGACATAGGGAACCATTCCCTTAAGTCAACAACCAACAACTGTGGGGGAGTGGTGTGATCGAATAACACCTTGACTAAATCCATCGTCAGACATGAGGTACCACAAGAGTTCACAACGTCATCCAGATCTATCAGGTATTACTCTACCTCCACTTAGGATACCATAAAATTGGCCCTGATTGGGCCTATCCCCAGCATGTCCATCCTGAAATGGTTCAGATGTTGCCACATGTACGACGGGTTGAGGAATTGTCAGTTAACTTCCCAGATGTCCCAGACCTCTGGGAAGACAATGTTCTCCAGCGTATTAATGTGGTGAAACCGCTTCCCCAAGAGCCTAAGTGGATACTCTAGAGAACCGTCTAGGTGGTTTCCCCTCAGGATGAATATGATCTTCTGGGTCCACTGGGTCCGTTGCCACTACGGCCTCTACCTCAACTAGTGTGGGCCTCGCTGCAATGGTATCCCTTCCACTGTGATATTCCCCTTCCAACTTCTAACCTAATACCCATGGTTTGGGAGGCACACCATCACCATATCTAATGGTTGGTCACTTCATTATTTCCCCAGGGTAAGCTGCCTCCCAATTCTGGGCATATTTCATCACTAGCCTGATGACAGCGGTCAGTAGAGGTAGCTGGTTCTGCATCTTCATATCCACTAATGTGAACATGAGCCACATCGGCCTCATCACACATTGGTGTTCCTCGTGGAGCACCTCCAGATATACCTGTGGGGTCAGTCACTACATGCACTGGAATTGTTGAGCAAATTGGTGCGGGGTGTACGTATAGCATAGAGTCTCACGATCCACCGTTTCCACCAAAACTCCACCTCAAAAGGCTAGGAGATAGGCATGATTCTACTCCGTCCCTCAGAAATTTTTAGTGAATACCCCCGTCAGCAATGGGAACATTTGAAATTTGAACTCCCCCAGCTTCCTCACTCGATTTAGAACCAACGGTGTGGTCATCTTGTCTGGAAAGCTCCCGACAGCATTCAGGATGGAGGGGCGGAGGTTCAATTCTGTAGGAGAAATGGGGTTCAGATATTTGTAAACCCCCCCGGATGTGTGCCTCTATCCAACCATACATGAGGTGCAATGGCCCACATATTCTCTAAGACATCTTCCCCTCACAGATAAGCCACAATATCTTATACATCTTGGAAAGCATCGGGATCCCAAGATTGACCTGTCCTCCTGTAGCCGACATGGGCGCCATAATAAATTTTCTTGGTCGCACTCCCATGTTGGTGTCCCTCACAGGTAGGATCAAACCATAGATGAGAGCTGTGATGAACACTTCCATCCTGACTATCCGTTGTTTTTTGGTGATGACACTAAATCTCCACCACTTCCACTGGATGTTCTCCAAAAGACGCCTGTATGAGTGATCCTTACTCCGGGGCCCCTTTGGACAAATCTAAGGCCTCGCCGAAAACTGTCTATCCTTCGGTATGTTCAGGAACTATCTGAACCACCGCCTGAAATGGACGTCCCTCACCTCCTGCTTTTCCTCTCCTAACACAAGCATTATCAAAGCCATCCATAACGGTGGAATTTTCTATGGGTTCTCCCACACACTCATGATGAGGAGGAATTCATCGTACATATCCCCCAGTATTGGGACACCCAAGATCTGGTGGATGTCCTACAAGCTGATGCCGACTTCCCCATGGTGAAAATTGAATGTGTTGGTCCACGACGACCACCTGTTCAATAGCTCCAGCATCAGCTGCATCGGTGGGTAGATGTGAAATCGTGAGACCCAAGCTGCCTCATACAGGCCCACTTGTCTCAGCTCTTCCCCAAATTCCTCAAACGAGGCACCTACACAGTAGGCCCAAGCCCAATCATCTATGAAGTTGCCACCCTAGCGCAGACCCCACTCCTCAGACCACCCCTTCTCCAAGTTCTCCAATGCTACGTT
Source organism: Viscum album (assembly GCA_963277665.1). Taxonomy (NCBI): domain Eukaryota; kingdom Viridiplantae; phylum Streptophyta; class Magnoliopsida; order Santalales; family Viscaceae; genus Viscum; species Viscum album. The sequence continues at coordinate 198,459,763 of OY728125.1, read as the reverse complement.
TGAGATTGTTAAATGCATGGGAGGAGACATAATCGGCTGTAACTCCTTGCCATAAACATCATTCAGGAGGTAGTATAACCATCTAGAAATGATGGGTGTGAATTACTATTGGTCATGGTCATTAGCTGCTCTAAACCATCGGTGCTGGCATGGCATACTTTGGAACCAGTAAGCTGGTTCATCCTGATTTCCTTCTGGGATGAAGATGTCATCCCTCACCCCGAAGCCTTAAAAAAGAACCCTCTTGCATAACAGGTAGTTCCTCTGACACTTTGATAGCTTCTCCACCAAATAATCATGGTCCGAGTGGCTCTAGACTAGCTCTCCTAAACCCATAAAGTTCACCATGTCGTCCCTTCGGGGAGAATCCGCAAGGACCCCCTAGGCAGATTCTGGACAAGACATTCAGTCTTTTAGGTTGGGTACTTCGTGAAGGTTGTTCGCAGAGCTCATTCACATAGTTGGTTTATAGATTCTGTTCACAGAGTCCTGCCTCAGCCTCCAAACCTCGAGTTGCGAAGCACACAGGCATGAAGGCAAAGACCTACTATGCGCCGCAATACTGAAATCCCGATACACAGAGGTAAATCATAGAGTACAAGGAGATTCGCGAATTGAGAGCACTGAAAGCCAAAATCGAAAAGGAGAGAACGTAAAAAATAAAATTCATCCCATCTATTTATTGGTGATGACACTCGCAGCTTCACAACGCGTCTCGACCATGGCGAGCTTCATGATGGGCCTAGCTGACCCGTCGATTTCCCACTCAGCGATCCTCGTTCACGAGACATCTCCTCCACTAGCCAAGGAAATTTGGATATTGACCCTCAAACTTTGACCCTTGATTTCTCCTTGGCTCCAAGTCTGAGGTGGGGGGGGAGGGTCATTTTTTGATGCGAAAAAAAGAAACAACAGAATGAAAAGAAGAAAGTCTCCATAGCTGCATCGTGAAGTTATTTCATGGAGCACCATAGCTGATTCTGACGTTCGTGAGCCTGGCACAAAGCAAGGAGGTGGGATTCTCTATGAGACGATTTTACATTTGTGATCTCACCTTCATGAAAGGAGGATGGATGCTCCCTGAGCCAATTTTACATTCGCGAGCTTGCCACGAATCAAGGAGGCAAGATGCTTCGTGAGCGGATTTGATGTTCGGAATCCCTTCGCGAAGCAAGGAATAAAACATCACACTGAGCCCACTCTACATCACGGTGCCTCTCACCTATAAATATTGACCTCCCCCTAAACCCAAACCATCGATCATTTGACCATCCCCCTTCTCATCTCTCAAATCGAAAAGCACTTGCTGCTCTGCAAACCATGAGCTGCTCCAGGTACTTTTTCTTTGCGAAGTGCCTCCCCATTGCCATGTTTTCATTCCCTCTTTCATGAGGGATTCCTTTCACGAAGCCCATGAGACTTTATAAAGGATGGAGATCCTCATGAGGACTCTGGTCTTCGTGAAGTGTTGATGCTTCGTGAAGCACCCCCCATGCACACGTGACTCAAATACTAATGTATAGTCACTATGCCTCACAAAGCCCATTGCTTCCCAGGACCTTGCAATGAGAGGCACCCATGCATCGGAGGGCTTTGGTTTGAGAATGGCCTTGCACTACACGAAGCACCTCTTGTATGTATGCACGACCTATGCCTAGGATATGCCACTTCACTTTGCGAAGCCCACACCCTCATGAATCCCTTCCATTGCAAGGAGCGACAGAGCTCTACGAGGCCTCTACTCATAAATCCAATTTCTCTACAACTCCCTCTCCTGTGAAACCTCATGGTTTCACATTATGTAACATGAAAGTCCCATGGATGATACTTCCTGGTGTGTTACTTTTCCTCAGGATTCTTTGTGTAGGCACAGTAACAGCTATTGCTTCTTCGCATAGCCACGATAACATGGACCCCCTAATGGTTCGCTCCAAGACACCCCCAGCCATGGCATTGCATGTCCCCTCTCTACACCAATGTGCAGAGGGTACCGGTTATGTATGTACTAGGGGTGCGGAGTGAACCCACCTCATCCAAGCTGCAGGACATTAAACTGCCAAGCACCCTCATCCTTAGCACATGAAATTAAACTATTACCTTTCCCCGTGCCTCACACGCAGGGTGCCCCCACCTTGGAGATTCTCCATGCCCACTGGTCTCCATGGGAGTGAGATCATTATTTACATGGAGTGATATCCTATTTTTCAGAGTGGTGTCTATCTATGGGGAAAGGGAAACCACCCTGGTGTATGCCCCTAGATTTTCTTACAAGAGGCAGCATCCCTTCCCCTCATTTGTTTGGTGCCAAATGTCTCTCTCACAGGGCCTTGTCACTGCTGGGCCTCCACCCTGGAGTAAGTCCTAAAATCTCTAGGCTCCTAACCATGCATAAGCCCCTATTTCCACTTTGGGATGCTAACTATGTGTAAGCCCCACTCCACTTCCCACAGACGAACCTTTCGTGACGTGATCCTCAGGTTTTTTCTATCTCTTGTTTCACACATAGAGCATGACTCGCGTGGTCTTAGAGAAAGCATCGACAATGAAATCCACCATGGGATTCCTAGAGTATAATCCCCACAATAACTGAATTACGAGGTCTTTGATCTTTTCCAATGCAAGGTACATAGGAATCCTTCCTGAGGTTCAAGCCCACCACCATCCATTGGTCCCGACCATCTTCATGTTGGTGCACCAAGCCCCGCATATGAACTATGAGGTATTTGATCCTAGCTAAGGTAAGGTACATAGGAATCCTACAAAAGGTTCAAGCCCACCACCTCGGTCGTTCTGTCCATCTTCACTTCGGTTCACTAACACCTTGGACCACCTCAGAGCATAATCCCCAAATGACCCCCTTTACAAACTACGAGGTCTTTGATCTTTTCTAAGGAAATGTATGTTGGAAGCCTTAACGAGGTTCAATCCCAACATCCGGTCATTCCAACCATCTTCACATCGGTTCACCAACACCTTGGGTCGCCTCAGATCGTAACCCCCTAGTTCCCCTATAACACTGAACTATGAGGTCTTTGATCCTTTCCTAGGAAAGGTACGTAGGAATCCTCTATGAATTTCAATCCCAACATCTAGTCATTCTGGCCCCCTTCACGTCCATTCACCCCTGTCCTATGTGACGTTAAACTTTGGGCCCCAATCAGCGGTAAGCTATTGTTTCCCGAGTCTACGGTAAGAATTTGCACACAAAGTACATCCTAAACTACAAGGACTTTGATCTTTTCCATGGCATGGTACTTAGGAATCCTCCCTGAGCTTCAAGACCACCATCCACCTGGACCCCAAGTCCTTATTCACATCGATTCACCGACTCCTGCCCCACCTATAACCCTGAACAATGAGGTATTTGATCCTTTCCAATGAATGGTATATAGGAATCCTCCTTGAGGTTCAATCCCAACAACCAATGGCCCCAACCACTTCACATCGGTTCGACCCTATCCGGCGGTATTCCATTGTGACCTAATCCTGTGGAAATCCATTGAAACCATGTCCAACGGTATTCCATTGAAAACCTCAATCAGTGGTAAGCCGTCATCAGATGAACTACGTGGACTTTGATTCCCAGTCAAGGGGATACATAGGAGGCCTCTTTGAGGATCAATCCCAAAACCATCGTCATCATTATGAGAGTTCCATCCCATTCACCCTCCACTTCACAGAACCTCCCATCATCAATATTGATTCTTACCTAGGCCACCACATCCTGGTGGGTTCAAGATATCTCATACACATTCCTCCTCAAAAGAAACCGGGAATTAAACCACACATTGGATACCAAAATCGGTGTTCCCTCTAGGGGTTTCACCCATCTGATCCACTATAGTCAATGTTCTGATCAGTCTGATCAGTCTCCGCTAGACTTTAATCCTTCGGCATACCCTGTGTTAAACATGAGAAGATGAGGAAAACCTCAGATACATGCCTGTGGAATAGGATTCCCCACATTCGATGTGGGATGCCTCAGGCTTCCGTGCCCTCGAGAATCCCTATAATAAGGGACAAAATATAGACGCGCCAGTGTCCCAGTGCCTAGACATGTCATTGATTCCCAACATGACTACTCTTTTGAATGAAGGTTGATGCCCTGACTGGACCCCTTGAAATGTCCCAAGAGAAGTAGTGAAATTAATGGGTTTCCATGAAGATATGGCACTAGAAATTGTTTCACGAACAATGTCTTAGATCTATAATGGAGACCTGGACTAGGTGACGAGTTCCGAGGAGGAATCCACAGAAGGAAGAACAAACATCCCATCATCATGTTTCGATCAAGGAGAAAACATACCTGAAAACATGACGGATGCTACCTGCCATGGGAAAGAGAGAATATGGGGCAATAGTTGTTCCTCCTCCACAAACAGATGCGTTCACCCTAGCGAAAGCGTCAGAAAAAATCCCCTGGGAGTTTAAAAAAAGTTGAATAGTAAGGCATGTCATCATACACTATGTGATGATAGGGTTAAGACTAATATGCCTTTTTAGAGTTATTACCCCTAGGTACATCTGTGCCAAAACAAATTCCACTTATTGTATCTTGAAAGTGATGTATTTTCTAGGAAAACACATATAATATATTTCCCAATAAAAAATTAATATTTAATTCCATAGTTATCATTATATCCTTGCATATGGTTTTGTTCCCTAATCTATATTTTCCTAAATCTAGTTCTCAATGTTTCTAGTCAGCTTCCTTTGATACCAACTGTAGAAACATTGTCCGCTATATCTCGGAGATGGTGTCTAATTTATTACATTCATATAAGATACAAGGACTCACATCCTAAAGAATCGAAAATTTCATTAGTCATGGTAAACTACATACATAATTTAAATTAAAATTAAAATTTTAAAACAAAAAACTCACAAAGAATTTTCATTAATAATTCCATTATTCCCCTTAGAATATACTTTCATATCATTCACAAAAGACTTAATCATATCTGGGGGGAAAATAATACATAGGAAAAAAGTATTATTATATGCTCAGAAAGGATATATTTGTAGAGAAATATATGAAAAAATAAGGAATAAATAATATGGAATGTAAAATAACAGAAACACATGTCATTTAGACAATAACCTGATAATAAAATGGTAGGAATAAATGAAGATCAAATAAATCCAAAAAAATAAACACATGATATTGATACATAACAATAGATATTCTAACTAATAGAATAGTGGCATCAAATGTCATTAATATAATTCATAGTGATTGAGTTCATATTGTTCGACGTCTAAAATATATAACCAAGGCCTTGAGCCTAGAAATATAATTCAATCGAGGCCTTGTTCCAAGAAATATAGATAAAGGGGTATGTATTTGGATGAGAATCACTATAGTTTGTCTCATAAGACCAACCAATGCTTTAATGGGATATATAGGTCCCCACTAATCACTTAAATATAACAATTAATTAATTATATTAAAGGGGTGAAAAATAATTTCCATAAACATTAATATGTAAAATATCATACCAATTTTTATTACATTCCCCAATAAATTTATATAATAATAAACTATAAATCACAACAAGATAGGTCCTAAACACATAACTTCTTCCATGCATATAATGAAATATTCTATCCATTTGAATATAAGTCATTGAAAACTATGTCTCATTAACCATAAAGGCTATAATGGCTTCATTGTTACAAAAAAGTTATGTTGCATGGTGATAAAATTCATGGAATTAATTCTCACAAAATATATCAGTACACATTTCCTAATAGATGGACTCCTATTCTTGTATGTGTATTACCTTCTCTGAAATAGAATCTACTTTGACTAACCAACTGAAATAAATTACCTTTCCATTAAAAAATTTTGAAAAACATTTTCTCTTTGAACTAATGAGAACACCAATGTATAGAGACTTAGTCTTTAACATATTAAATGAATGAAAATAAATAAGGTTCAAGGGTTTTATGTAAAAAAGGTCTTGGAATAAGGTAGATGTATGAAAATCAAAAAATTATGATTTTTTCTAATAAGGACTCAATTATATTCCCTTTCATGATATAAAAACGGTCACCACCCAAGTGACCTGAAATGTAATCATAAAAATAGGAATTGTGTCACTTTATGACATTCCCAAAACAAAAATTGTGAGTCTAACGACAAAAGTAAATAGATTAAATAAAAATTTATTTTCATGTGGGAAATCACGAGTCATATAATTATAATTAAATAAAATGATGTTAAAAAATAGTAATTTAAATTAGATAAATGTCAATAACTTAGTATGTAGTGGGATAAAACAAATATTTTCTAATAGATTCCTATAGAAATTAATTCTAAAGATATATCATATTTTTTTTGAATTGGCTCATGTGATTTGATTCTATAAATCTAAATTATGGGACAAATTCCACACCCATTTTACATCCTTGTCAATTTCAAAGAATGTAAATATTTACAAAATTCTTTTGAGGGAGATTTATGTCCCACCCATAACACAATGAAAACCTTTTTTATGTGTTTCATAATATCATAAACAACCATCATCTCATAGTCCATGACATGAAATGGGTTTCATAAAAATTTCATCAAATAATAACATTTTGAAAATTCAAAAGTTTCATAATAATTTCATCATATAATAACACATGAAAAGAAGCGGGTTTCATTATCATGTTATCATGGTATAACCGAGGTATGAAAATTTCATTTCATAAACAACTTGTAATGATACAAATAACCCATTCAGAGAATGAATAATAATGTATTACATGGATCATATCACTATAAAGACATAAGTAACATCAAAAAATTATATGTTAAATGGAAAATTATTTTTACCAATCATAAAAAACATATCTTGAGGTGAATATCCATTCCTCTTTTAAAATTTATTTTTTGGACATAAATCATTTTGAAAAACTTTTTCTTTGGATATATCATTGAAAAACTATATATAAAGATTAAAAAATAATTTAAAACACTTTATAAAACAAAAAAAAACTCTCTAAAAACATTTTAAATGATAATAAGTTTAAAAAATCATTTAAATCATTTTATTAAATTCGAGTTGGAAGAATATATATTTTCAACTGGAGAGAGAAATAATGTATGATTTTATAGAAATTGTTTATTAGCATCAGTTCCAAAGAGTGGGAAAATGGTAACATTATTTTAATATATCATTAATAACCATAGTATAATAAAATTCAATATAATTATTGATAGGTTGATCAAGAGATTTCAGAATTATAGAATTAATCACAAAGTATCCATATAAATGATGATATGGGAACATAAAATTTTTACCACTTTGGTAACATTAAATCATAAACCCAATCAAGGAATATCATAAAATGAATCATAAAAGATCATAATGATGAATATATTCATGGTACTTCATGTTAATGGTTATTTATATACACCTATGGAATAAATATAGATTTATAACATATCATACATCTCAAAGAAAGAAAAATGAGACAAAAATCCCTTACCTATTGTGTAAAATTTGAACCATAATCCCCATGAAATAATAACATAAATAGAAAAATTAATAATATTTAATTGATTTATATTCATGATATTCCAATTCATAGGGTAGTATAAACATCACAAAAATTAAAAGAATGGTGAATATTGCATAAGTCTCTTAGAAATAAAAGTTATACTTGAAATCTTCTTACCTTAAGTCTTGAGGTCCATCATAATCATTCAAATATCCTATATAATAACTATAATATTATTATAAATATATTAAAGAACCATATAAATATATATCATACCATATATTATTTCTTAACTTTTTACATCCTATTTATTAACAATTCCAGGCTAACGTTATGTTTTGGGTAATAACAACTTTATTTTTATTATGTCTCTCGATTTGTTGTAATATTTATCTTATTAAACTATTAATGGTTTGATAATATCAATAATTATGACAATAAAATAAATATCTTATACATTTTTATCTTTTTATTTATTTATATTAATCACTAAAATTTACTGATAGGAAATTAAATACACGGTTCATGGAAATGGTAAGTTATACGTGCTCATGAATGTTGTTTTTCATTTTTTGTTTAGTTAGAAAGAAATAAAAGTGAATGATATATATTATAATTCCATAATAATGGTTATTTATTTAATATATATATATATATATCTCATATTTTTTAAACATATCCTAAACAAATTACATATAATGTGTTAATGATTCACATCGCTCCGCGAGGGTGTAATCTGCCACCCACGTGAGTGATGTTATCGTATTCCCACAAAATAGAGAGTATGAAAATATCTGTATGATAATAATTCAATAATAATAATTAATAAATAAATATTATATATAAACAACAAATATATCATTACGATCATCCGTGATATGTGGTAACATAAAAATAACAAAATCTGTTTGTGAGGTAGTAGTCCTCTGTACACACGATTGACGATCTCATAACCCATTTGAAGGAACCAAAGATGGTTGTAGGTCATGTCCTTAAAATTATAAAATATCACTAAATATGATTATACTTGAATTATTTTATAAGAAATATATATGAAAAATTGAATGGGTTGGAGGAGGAAGTAAAAAAATGTTCATTGATGAACATTGCCTCATCTTCAAGTATCCTCCTAAGGTTTGCACTAAAATCCTTCATAAAATGTATTTATTACAAAAAAAGGAATAAAGGATGAGGGAATGAAATATTTGATTTCATAGGGGTATGTATTAGCCTATAAAAAGAGGTTTGAAGGTGTGAAAATGGGATGAGATGGGGTTTCCTTTTATATGTGGCGGAGAGGACACACTTGGTATTTTTTATAAAGAATTGAGTTTTCTCACATTTTTCATATATCAAAAGGGTCACAATTAAGCCATTATCAAACCCTATAGATTAATGGGAATATATATATCCATAAAATAGTTTTTAGACATTTTTATATATCTTTTTTACCCTTTTAGTTTAAGTTTACCCCTACCCCACAGTAAACCTTTTTTACCTTAAAGATCATAATTAAATTTTAATGCATTCACTATTCATTTAGGTCAAAAATTAAACTGACCCAATTAGTAATTATGAATTATACTTATTAGAAATATTTTATCCATTTTTCAAAATTCTATTGAAAAAAGTGTAAAGTTTTAATTTCAAATTAATCGCACAGTCATGAAGAGAAATCAGGCATTTAAAGAAAAAAATGTTTAATGTTTGAAATGTAATTATATCAAAATTAAATATTAAATTGATTCCAATGACCCAAATTTTAATATTTTATATAAATTTCCAAATATTTTACTTTATAACTGATTCTATATATAATTTAACATTATAAATAAAATTAAAAAAATTGTAGTTTTCAATTAATATTAAATATTTTTTATTATTCATCAAAAAATGAAATTTTCCAAAAAATATAAACAATTAAACATAATATAATTTTTAAATTATAGAATAAAAAATTAATTATTTTTTATAAAATTAATTTTATTGTTGATTCAAAAAATTAAATATATTATTATTCACCAAATGAAATGAAACAACTATTTTTGTGAAAATCGTATTTTCAAAACATATATTTATTTTACTAAAAATTATACAATTTATTATAAATATTTTTTGATTATATAAAACCAGTATTCCAAAAAATTTAAAAATGTTTATTATAATTCATATAATTAAGTTTAATAGATTGTTTATAAAGGCCCTATTTATATAAATAAATTAATAATATATCATGTTTTTGTTAAAACTCTATGTTACATGTAATAAAAGATAATATAATGTTGAATGCATAACATGAATAACATGGTGTTGTATATAACGTAATATTAAAAAAGTGTATCTTTTAATTCAATACATTATGGAATTTAATTTAATTTTAATTGTTTTATAAATACTCATGGTGTTACATTGTTCCACTTAAAATAAATTCCTGCCTAAAAATTCATCACTCTAAATCAAGAAAATGAGGAAAATTATACCATATAATATCTTATATTACCCATTTATCTTCCCTAAAATTGGGGGTCCTCCAAAAAACATTGACCAAGTGGGTGTTCTTCTTTTGTTGAATTTTTTGATACGATTAAAAATCTCCACTGGTTGTTCCTCAAAAGAAAGATCTTACTATAGTGGTATGATCTCTAATTTCAAATCATGTGAAGGTTATGGGGCATAATTTCTGAAGGGAGACACATGGAATATATCATGGAATTGAGATTGGTTTGGTTGAAGGTGCAAGAGATAGGTTATGATCCTGATATGATCAATAATTTCAAAGGGACCAGTACATCTAGTGTATTATTTCACATTCTTTCCAAATATCATAACCTTATTCAATAGAGAAATTATAAGAAATACCTTATCAACAACTTCAAATTATAGATCCCCCTGGTGACTATCAGCCAAATGTTTCTACCAAATCTGAGATACCTTGATTTGTTGCTGAATGGATCAAACATTCTATACTATTTCTGCAGCTATATTTGCTCTAAATAATTTCTTTTATCAAAATTCATTCCATAACATTGGATATCTATATTTCATTACATATAGGTATTTATAAATAGTCATTTGAAATATTTAGTGAAATATATTATTGTAAGAAAATTCAACAAGAGAATGTTTTTGACCCCAACCACCATTAAAATTTAGGGAATAAGATCTCAACATATGCTCAATGTTTTGAATTGCTATTTTACACTTTACATCTATTTAGGGTTTCTTCACATTTCTAAATCTCAATTATATATCAATATATTGCTGATGACTTCAATAGAACATTGAGCTAATCTTTGGAAACTAATAAAAAATAATGGAATGTGGTACACCATACAACCTTTCCACTTCCTTAATGTATATCTAGGAATGATAATCCAATGAGGAGTATTATTAGATATAAATGATGTGTGATTAATTCATATGGTGATTGACTAAAACCAAAATAGAATTATTCCTTTAATGGGTTTTTGGGGAGTCCAACAAAAAATAAATGGTGAAGTTCTCCCATTTCAATTATGGAAAGGGTAATGGATGCGACATACCATTGGAATTATTTATTTCTTCATTAACATTATTTCATGCCAAGAACTATGTTATAAACTCTATGATATCTCTCTTATTCCATACCACCATTTTTATTCATTAAAATCTCTATATGTCTTTGTAGTTATAGGTTTAATAGAGAATAAATAACTATGAGATTTCCCTAACAAATATATCTATAATTATGGTATGGGAAATACACATAAATTTCTTCAGAACCTTATCAATTAATATTAATAAATGTTAAAATAAGGAACATTTATAACCATGTTTTTAATCTCTATATCTTCCTTATTTTCCTCCTTAATCATCATATGAATACATGGATAAAAATTTAACTAAGTAAGATAATTTTTTTACGCTTCCTTCATGATTACATAGTCCATCCCTTAAAAATCTAAAGATAAAATATTTCTTTAATCATTATCACTGTTATTCTAGCATGATCCTTTCAAATAAAATCATTAGACACCTTGTTTGATTTCCTAGGGTGGAAAGGTATTGAGTAGTCAAAATATTTAATCAGCTCCAACGATTTTATTTGGAATGTGTTTGAATCCTTATTTGGGAATATATATTTTAATCTTTTTGGATGACTTATATATCACACATTCATCTATAAATATAAAACCTCAATATTTTAAATGTAAAAATTACCTTAGCTAACTCCAAATCATGAGTTAAGTAATTATTCTCATGAAGCTTCAAATATAATGAGTTATAAGCAAGAAAAATGAAATTATTCATAAAAAACATGCCAATACATTCATAGAGCATCATTATTAATCAAATAATCCTTCCCACTATGGGATAATGTATGAATGAGTGAACTGACTAATCATCTCTTCATTTCCATGAAATTTTCCTCACATTAATCTTTTGAAAGGAACTTGGGTCCCTTATTAGATAACTTATAAAGTATATTATATTGTTGTGATATATTCTCCAAAAAAATTTATAATATCTATCTAAACTATGAAAAATATGGATATGATTCCTTATGGTTTGTCTGGGCCAACATACAATATTGGACCTACTGATATACCCTCTTTTGGGATTTTATAACAAAAAAAAGAAACCCTTTTCATCCAAAATTTACAATTTTTAAAATTTTCATATATTTTATCCTTCAAGAGGGTTTTTAATTCAATGATCATAATATATTAATACAATTCCTTTCCCTTTGATTATATTAGAATATCTCTTATAAATACTATAAAAAATTGACCAATGTAATCTCGAAAGACCCTATTAATTAAATCCATGAATATTTAAGAGGAATTAATAAGACTAAAAGGCATCAAAATATATTCATAGTTTTCATATCTTCTATGAAATTCCATCTTGGGTATATATTTCTTCCTGAAACACAATTTATAATATATAGAATGAATTTAATTTTTGAAAAAGTATTAAGCCCCACACAATTGATAAAAATATTAATTAATTTGAGGAAGATGATAATTATTCCTAATTTTAATCTTGTTTGGATACCAATAATCAATACATATTCTCATTTATCCATATTTATCATTCAAAACAATAACAGGGGAATTGTAAGGTGGCACACCTGATTGAATGAATCTCTTTTAAGGGTTTCCATGTCATTCATAATTAATTCATGTAACTCAATTTGGACCATTATATAGGGATTATTTGAAATTTATGTTACAAAAGGTATGAGTTCTGCAGATAAATTAACTTCATGTTTTTGTTGAATGATAGGAAAATCTTCCATAAAGACATTAATAAATTCCGAATAAATATTTATATCATTGATTTCATGTTTTTCACCCAAGAATTTGAGACAAACACCCATTCTAAATTTCAATTAATACTAATATAATGGATATGATCTGGAACCGATATTTATAGATATCATCATAATGATAGAAGATATAATGATGGTTAGTAATATCAAACATTAATTATAGTCATTATTAATTGTTGTGGAATTTATATAGTTAAATACAATGCCTAGGATGATATAAAATCCCACTAGAGGAAGAATGAAAATATTTTCTAGAAGAACATTCACACTAATGACAATGGTTGTGGAATTATACACTTGAGATGAAATCATCAAACCATTATGAGATTTCACTTCTAATTATATATCTAATCATTTTTTAAATCTTGATACACTTATAAAATTCTTCATATGTGATGGAATTGGAAGTTCTAGAGTCATATAAGATATTAGAAATTTTGTAGTTAATGGTAAGTATACCTATCACAAGATTGATACCAAACCCCTCTTCAGAAACTGTGACTGCATGTGATTCCCCTTGTCCCTTGGATGAAGAATTTTGTTTCATCGATCATCATCATTATCCATCTGGTTTCAGACTAGTTATCATAATTTCTATTCTCATTACACATGAAGCACTGAAGTGTAGGAGGTGAATTCTATGAATCATTATCTATTTTCACATCATTATATATCTTATTTTCTTCACTTTAGAAATCAATTTACTAATGACCATCCATAAAAACATACACCATTTAATAATCCCATTATGTGAATTTACACCAAAGTTTTTCCCATGCTTTGTGAATAAATGAAATATCCACTTATTTTCTCTATATTTTTTAGATTTAACTATGAATAAAATATTCTTTTTCTTATCAAAACCATGAGATTGATACAAAACACTAATATCCATTTCCACCTAGAAAACACATCGAAAATTGTCTTCATAGTTACTGAAGTATCATTTGGATAACACCTTTCAGATTCTTAGTTTTATTCCCTTGAAAAATCTCCAACCTTATATTATTGTTGGATGATGATACTATAAGTGTACCTCACATGCATTTTGAATGTTTCTTCATAACTACCAATAGAATCATTATTATATTTCATTTATATAAAAGAACTCATTCTTTTTCTTCATATGGAGAATATAATGATGTTATTTATTAATAAATAATTTATTTATCTTTTCCCAATAAATGGAGTGAATTTTTTCTTGGTGTCTTATATTATTAATAAGATTCCACTATTTATCTCTTTCACCTTCAAAATTAAGATAGAAAAAATGGATATTTCAGGTTCTGAACATTGGTGAATTGAAAATGTATTTTTTTATGGTACTAATACATTTATCATCTACATTTAGATCTGTGGATTCACTAAATAAATGTGGGAATCACCTCATTATGGACTCAACAAAATATTGTTCCCTCTTAGGATAATTTTGAAGTCTAGAATTAATCATTGCTTGATAATGTTGTGTGAGAAAAAAAAATTGATTTTGAATCCTAGCATCCATAAAAATATGATACTCAAGAGAAAAATTATTTCATTTTCCATCACACTCAGCATTAATGTGATTCCTTAGAGTTCCATCCATTGATTAAAATGAAAAATCATACATTTCATTATAATAATCATTATAGTGAAAAATATAATAATGAAAACCGCTTATTGGATGTCAAAATCAAGACACCTTATATTTAATCCATGACACATTAGGTTAATACTAGGTTATTTACAGTAATATTCTATTTAAATCCATTATAATGTTTTATAAATAGTTTTTGAATTTTAAAATCATATCCACCAGGAGTATCAAACCTGGTGTCCAGAAAAAACCCATTATCATGAACCAGTTCCCGATTGAGTCTATCCCAATACAGCATTTTGGGGATTTTTAACCCTAAATATATCTGTGTTAGAGTATAATCCTCTTATCATATCCAAGTTGGGATGAAATTTCTTGGAAACCATTCACTCAATCCTTTACCTAAATTCCAAGAAATTTTCCCACACATTCACTCATCCGTAGACTTATCATTATACATATCCTTTGGGATCTCACTATGATTTTATCATCCTTGTTTCTATGGGTTAAGTAAACCTATCATCTAATACCAACTATAGATACAATGGATTCTCATACATAAATATTGAATCACCATTTATTTATATTCATTACATTATTTAAGCACAAGCATCTGGATAGTAATAGTTTAGTGCCTTTTGAAACATGGAAACATAATCACTGGTCCATAAGTGAGATAAACCATATCCGACCATGTTCTCCACAATAATAACCCTTCTATGAAATATCTTAAATAATTCATATATTGATAAGTCAGTAAAACGAATCCTTTTAAACGGAGATCTCAGATGATTAGTAAGGGTAAATAAGGGAGATATGTAAGCATAACATCAACATAAGGGATTGATACAAAGATCTTATAATTTGTAACCGTACGCTGAATATCAAATATTATAATACTGATTCATGAAAAAATATTTGATATTCTTAAGACATGAATCATAAGGGAATCAATAAACATGGTCCATGAGAGCATAACATTGTCATAAGACATTAAATTTTTGACATACACATAATTATAGAAAATCATTTCCTTAATAGTCATGACTCACATCCTTGACCGTTATAGAAGAAAAATTCTTTTACTGGATATAGTTCACCCCCATTCCATTTATTTCATACAGAGCTGTGTTTACTCCATATTCAAGCCCTATCTTACTGAGCCGAGATCAATCCTTATCCTAGTACTATATAACTCATGAGATCAAAATACTTCCCCAACTCATTGTAGTGAGATACATGTCTAACAAATCACATAATGAAAACTATATTTCTATGTTCCACATGATCATAATCATTCGTCATATCATAACCTATGAAATGAAATGTGATTCATAAACATCTCATCATATATTAATCTATATAAAATTGATAAAATTCATATCCATTTCTTTATAGTAAAACTAATGAAAATAAAAGGGTTTAATAATAATTTTTTCATAGTATACCTCATTAAAAAAATAGGTTTCAAAAACAACTTCTCATCATACACATAAACCATTCATAGAAATAATAAGAATGGTATTCTTGGATCACATTCCCAGTATAGCTTAGTTAACATCAATGGATGAAATATTATATGGAAGATAATTTCCAAAGATCATTTAAAACATTTATTAAGTAAAATATACCTCCCACTTTCAATAACTCTTTTTAAAACACTAAACATTTTGAAATACTTTTTTTTTCAAAAAACCTTAATATTATAATGGAATATTTGAAAATTATTTAAAAAACTTTTTATAACCTAAATAATTGTCAAAATAATTTTCCTTGAAATTTATATGAAAATATAATTAAAAACATTGAATTTTTTTTAAACAGGGTTTTGGATGAAATTTTATATTCAACTAAAGAGAGAAATTTATTGTTATTTTCATAAAAATTCATAATTATTTTAAGAACCAAATAGTGGAAATATTATACCATTATTTGGACATATCATGAAAAAATGCGAATAAAATTCATTAAATTATTTATATTTAGTTAAGATATTTTAAAATTGGATACTTATTCATAAACAATCCCAATAAATGATGAGATTATAACCTAAAATCTTTAGTGCATTGGTAACATTGAATCATAAGAACCACGAAAGAATAAAATAAAATAAAACATAAAATATCATGAGGATAACTAAATTAATTATATAAAATTTCAAATATTTGTATTTACACCTCGTGAAAGACTATAGGTTTATAGTATAACGTAAATATCAAAGAAGGAAAATTGAGACAAAACCCCCTTACTATTCGAGTAACTTTTGAATCGTAAGCCCTGAAACATAATAAATTAAATAGAAACATTAACTATATTTAAATGAGGTATATTAAAGATATATAATTTAACACCCCATGTTTTTCTAAAAATTAATATAAATTAATTGATATTTGTTTAATTATATCTTTATAACAAGCCTTTAAAAATAATTTTTCCACTTATATGTGTTCTGTTTCAAGAATCTCTCATCAACAATTGTGTTCAGTAAGTTATTTGGAGTCTGATGAAACAAACATGTTTTTTTGTGAATAGTATCATACATTTATGAATAGAAATATGAATAGTAATATGACCCTAATTAAAAGTAAATTTTATTATTATTTTATTTTCATAAAGATTTATAATAATAACATCTTCGTTAATTTTTCATCATGATATAGAAGTTGTTATAGAATTAGATTTGTTAATTTCTTAATTAAGAATGCTTTTAATTAAAAAATAAATTAATAATATTATGAAAATTATTTTCCAAATATGGATTTCATTTTTTAATTCTATATGTTGAAAAAAATTTATGTTAAATTTTTTGGACTTTTCTGAAATTCATGAATTTTTGATGAATAGTAAAATACGAAAAAATACCATATAATCAAATTATCAGAAAAATACACTATTTATGACATCATATGTGATGCAAGGACACTTGGTTCGAACTAGAATTACATTATTACTATTTGAGGTCACATAAACTAAGACTATTCATAATCTTGGGGAAAAATATTATAATAATGATTAAAATAATGAAAAATACCCCTCTCCACCATTATAAATACATCTCTCACACCACTCTTTATCCCACACCTCTCAAGACATGATCAGTGCCTATATTCTGCCCAATAATCCTCCCAAGGATCTTCCCCACATCCTAGAGCAACTGGTCTCACCAAAAGTCCAAAACGAAAGCCCTTAAGAAGGATTTCAAGGAGAGGAGATCAAGAGGTAAACATCCTATTTTTTCTTTCTTTTCTTTCTTTTCTTCCATATTATGTTATTATCTTCTATTACATTCGTCTTATGTTTGGATATTTCATTCTATATTCCAAAATACATTCCATATTATGTAATAGTGATGAGATATCCCCTTTCTCTCTTTAAACTATTTTTATGAAATTTTTAGAGATGTCATTAGGCTGCCGAATTTTCTTGAGAAATTTCTGAAGTTTTCTTTTATTTCAAGATTCCCTTATTTTATTCTTCTTTCCTCACATCCTCTTAAACAAGAGGCATAAAATCTACAGAATAATGTATATTCAGTATGTTCTCATGTCCATGAGAAAATCATCATAAATCTTCTTATATTCCTTCACAAGTTCAAGGAATTAAAAACATTATCTGTGATGTGTCGAATTACAAACATCATGGATGATGTTATTTCAATTTTCATTAAATCCTTTAGGTATGGTCATGAAACCATTTTTATGGTTAAAACAGGTAATAATATACATATTTTGTCTCATCGATGGTTTCTAGAATTATTTTTTACACATGGTTTTAATTTATAAAACTAAATGAAGTCGTTATTACCAAAGAACTGCTAAAATGATCTAAATGAACATCATTAATGTTTTAAATTATGAATCATCCTCATATAAATCATCAAAATGATAAATGGTATAAATTATTGTGTTTTGAATATGTAAATACCCTTCCATTCCAATTTTGGAGTTTCAATTCCAATCGAAAAGAACATCCATCGTGAACCAATCATGGAAATCATGAAAGGAAGTCACACAAAACTGTGCAAGGAACAAAATACTAAATATTGAAGGGTAAAATAAGTTTATGAAATGATCATAAAAGATATTATAAACATGATAATGTTTTTTTAAAATACCAATAACAATATTTTAACCATTATACAGGAATTTCAAATAAAATTGAATTATGACAAGCCTGAGGTAAGGGAATTCTTAACCCGATTTCCTTTTTTTGGGTCAACCTTCTACTTCATTATTTATGTAGTATTAAAATTTATTGTGTTATGGTTTTTGCTTATATAATGTTTAATTGTGTCTAATTACATTCTATATACATATTGTATCCACTCTATTAAGTCTCTCTTCAATTGTCTGATATTTTTTAGGGGCTTTTCTTTTTAAATCCTCTTTTAAAATTTTGTTTTAAAAAATACAAATGCAATGTTTTATGATATTATTCTTGTTGTACAGTTATGTTTAGGTTCTTGGGAATTTTTTATGATAAAGTGTGGGACCTATATCTCCCTCCAATTCATTGGGTATGTGTGTATTGGAGGTCGGTTGTATGGTTACTCTAAGTGTAACTGCAATGGTTACAAAAATAATAACGTAGCAATGTGGGATACAAATTATAAGGTAGCCGAGAGGGTTACAATATTATTCAAGTAATGCCCCATGATAACTTTGTGGTTCTACGTATTTTCTTATGTATTGTGTATGTCTCAATTTTTACAATGTAAGTATATATGGGTGATAATAATGTCTTTTGCATGTGATTTCATATGTTAGTAGTATTCATGGACTAATGCGCTCTTTCCTTTTTTCATCCCTTACTAAGATTTTCGTCTCATCCAATGTTTTTAAATTATTTTCACTAGTAAATGGATGTGTAAGACAAAGAAGGAATGCATGTTAAATATTGAATAATTGTCAAGGAGTCTTGTTTAAGTTCAAATGTTTTAATATTGAGAAAATGGAAACTGTTTTTTTGGTATTTACTCTGTAACAATGTGTAATTCTATGGATGTATTATCTCCCAATTCTATAAGGATCTAAACTTGAAAATCTTATTAATGTAAAAGTATGTGTTTTCTTGACTAAATTCAATATTATATAATTTAATAAGACTGTGTCCTTATTGTTGGTATCAGAGGATGGTTTAGATAAATTTAGTTGTTATGGTGATGTTAAAAGAATATAATAAATGATTTTTACTCTATTATTATTTTGAAATGTTTTAGGATTTCATGATTACCATGTCGCTTCATCTAAGATATATTTTTTTAGGATGGTTTTCTGTAGAAGGAACATGGATGCTGAAGAGGAGAGGCACCAACAAAAAGACATCCTTCCAGATCTACAGCCCACAATGGTAGGGATTGGAACATATCAGTTTGTGACAGTAATGTCTTAGATAATGTAGGCAATAAATGGCTTTGGAATCCATGCAAGAGAACAAATAGAGGTACCACAATAGAACATTACAATAATGGAACATTTTATGAGACAACACCCTCCTACTTTCAATGGATCTTCTAACCCAATAGTGGCTGAAAGATGCATTAAATCCCATGAAAAGATATTTGATGTTATGGGATGTTCAAACAATCAAAAGGTATGCCTTTCCATTTATCGTTTTTAAGGTAAAATGGATTAGTGGGGGTCAATGGTAAAGAATATCAGGGATAGAGAGTATTTTGATTCCTTATAGTGGATTTAATTTAAAAGTCTTTTCCTTGAAAAATATTTTCCTAAGGTTGTGCAACATAGGATGGAGAAGCAATTCCTTGAATTGAAAAGAAAGGAAAAATATTCAGTGGCAGTGTATGAAGGGAACTTCACCCAACTAGAGAGGTATTCTCCAAATCCTATTCTAGATCTTTATAGAAAAATCAACCGCTTTTACTTAGGACTGAATACAAGTTATCGAACAGCGTTGGCCTCCGGTAAATTCAAAATTTATGGGAAACTTGTCTGATGTGATGAAAGGGTTGAGATGGTGTTCTTTGATGATCATGTGCATTTTTGAAATAATGGTAAGAAGATGTATTGATGGAAGTGATGGGTAAGAATCAACCAATGAAATCTGATGATAATAAAATCATGTTTCCATTTTGTGAAATGTGTGGCAAGAAAATCCCTATGGAATGTATTAGAAAAACAGGGAAGTGTTTTAAATATTCCATGTTTGGAAACATGGCTCAAGATTTTAATGAAAATGATCTGAAGACTAATTCTGATAAGAAAACTGTAAAGAGTTTTAAATGTGGTGAGATGGGTCATTATGAAAATGTCTACCCAAAGGGAGATCCAAATGATGCAAAGAAGACATATTACTAGCAGAATGGTGTAGTTAGATCCTTTGCATCCATGTCATCAGACGTCGGACCATCTAATGAAGTTGTATCAAGTACTTTGTTTGTCCACTCATATTTTGCTAAAGTTTTGTTTGATAAGAGGTCTACACATTCTTTCATCTCTATGAAATTTTTGGCTAAATTGGAAATATCACCTCAACAAATGAGATAGGAACATTTTGTTAAAACACTAGGGGTAAATATTATAGAAAAAAGGAATTATAAGAATCATTATATCATGATTTGTGGAAAGACATTACCTGTGAACCTTTTTATTTATCCCTTAGTCGAGTTTGATTTGAATCTGGGAATGGATTGTCTTTTTGTTCATCATGTTAAGATTAACTATAGAGTTAGAAGTATTATTTCAGAAAGAATTTTAGTTTATATATAAAAATGAACCCATAAAATTGATAACATATCAGGAAGCTGAGAAACTGTTGAAAGTTGAAATGAAAGTTATCTTGATCATATTTTTGAAAACAACAGAACTATTCAGATTAATAATGGGTGAGTGGTAAATGAATACCTTGATGTTTTTAATAATTAGTTACCTTGTGTCATACCTAATCGAGAAGTCTAATTCACATTTGACTTAGTTACTGATGCTAAGACAATTTCAAAACCCACATATAGTATGGTAAAAATAGAAATTCTGGAATTGAAAAATCAGTTGCAGGATTTTCTTGATAAAGGATTCATTCTTCATAGCACTTCACCATGGGGGATCTTGTTTTGTTTGTAAAAAAGAATGATGGTTCCATGATATTTTTCATTGATTATAGAGCTTTGAATAACATCACAGTTAAAAACAAGTATCATTTTGCGCTTATCGATGACTTGTTTGATCAGTTCTAGGGAGCTTAGAACATTTCCAATATTAACTAGAGATCCAGATACCATCAGCTGATGGTGAAGGAGGATGAAAACCCAAAATAGCCTTTAGTACTAGATATGGGCATTTTGAATTTTTTGTTATTTTGTTTGTATTCACTAATGGACATACTTTATTCATGAATCTTATGAATAGATTATTTAATGAGTTTTTGGATATGTTTTTGGTTATGTTCACTGATGATATTTTGCTTTTTTTAAAAGTACAGAGGATCATGAAAAACATATAAGGGTTGTTTTACCAACCTAAAAATAAAGTAAACTATATAGAATATTTATCAAGTATGATTTTTGGTTGCAACAGATTACTTTTCATAGGGACATTGAAAATAAGGATGAAATAATAGTTGATCATACCAAAACAAAAGTGGTTGATGGATTTCCAAGACCAACAAATGGTACATAGATTTGTAGTTTTCTTGGATTAGTAGGATATTAAAGATGTTTTCTTAAGAACATTTCTTGGTTATCTAGACCGATAACTATGTTAACACAGAAAGGCTTTAAATTTGATTGGAAATAAGAATGTGATGTTTGTTTTCGGGAACTAAAGAAGAGATTATTGAATGCTCTATCTTTAGCCTTACCTTCCTGATATGGGGAGTTTTTCATCTACAGTTATGCTTCTTTGAAGGGACTTCATTGTGTTTTGATGAAGAATGATCATATAATTTCTTATGCCTCGAGACAACTTAATCCTTCTAAGATAAATTATCACGCACAAGATTTGGAATTGGAAGCTATGGTTTTTAGTTTGAAAATATAGAGTTATAATTTATATAAAACCAAATGTCAAATATATACTGACCATAAAAGTATGAATTAAATATTCACTCATAATGAATTAAACATGAGGTAGAGATGATGGCTTGAACGGATAAAGGATTATGATTGCATGATCAATTACCATCTTAGAAAAGAAAACAAAGTGGAGGATTCCTTGAGTCAGAATAATCATGCATCATTAACAATGTTATGTATGGAACATGACCCATTGATTAATGATTTTATGAATTTTGGTTTAGAAATTGTTTGTACTAGGAATACACATATTTTTTTTAGGTTTCAGTGCAGTCTTCATTGTTAAATAGAATTAAGCGAGCCAAGATGGAAGACCGTGAGCTATAAAAAAATGTAGAATTGGTTAAAATGTTTCAGTTTCTATAATTTAATCATGATAAAGATTGTGTTTTGAGATTTGGAAAAATGATGTCCATGCCAAGTGATTCTCATTTGATGAATTTTTTTTTTGTGTGAAGCTTATAGTTTTCCATTTTCAGGTCATCTTGAATGTACTAAGATGTAAAGAGACATTCAAGATTATTATCGGTGGGATGCAATGAAAAGAGATATTGCTGATTTTACCATGAAATGTTTTGACATGTCAACTGGTTAAAGCCAAGCAGTAGTTACCTAAAGGGATGCTTCGACCTTTTCCCATTCCATAGTGGAAATGGGAAAATGATTCCATGGACTTTGTGGTGGGAATACCTAAGACATCTCGAGGTAACAATTAAATTTGGGTTATTGTGGATCAGTTGAAAAAATATGGAAATTTTCATTCTATTTGAGATACAATGTATTTGGATCATCTATCTCAACAAAACCTCAAGGATATTTTCAGGTTACATGGAGTTCCTCTTTCCACTGTGTCTGACCGAGATCCCTAGTTCACTTCAATATTTTAGAAGGGACTTCATAAGTCATTGGGCACATAATTAAATTTTAGTATAGCTTTTCATCCTCAATCGGATGGGAAATCAGATTGAATGATTCAAAATATTTAGGATATGCATTTAAATTGATCAATGGACTATCTGGGAAGTTCAGATCCTCATCATTATTTATTTGGGTTTTCTTATAATAACAGATTTAATTCTAGTATTCAGATGGCACCTTTTGTGTACTTCTATGGGAAACAGTGTCAGACACCAATGATTTGAGATTAAGTCCGTGAAAGAAAGTTGATGGATCCAAAATTAGTATAGGAAGTGGCTGAGAATGTAGAGATGATCCAATGGCACATGAGAACATCTGAAAATAGGTAGAAAGGTTTTGTAGATAATAGAAGGAAACACTACTCTTTTGAGGTAGGTGACCATGTTTTCCTTAAAATCTCCCCTTAGAAAAGTGTGATGAATTTTGGTATGAAAGGGAAGCTAAGTCCATGGTTCATTGGTTATTTTTAAATATTTGAGAAAGATGGAACAATTGCATACCATGTAGCTTTGCCTCTAAGTTTGTCTCAAGTATGCAATGTTTTTCATGTTTCGATGTTGGGAAAGTATGTGCCTCATTCATCACATGTCTTGAGCCCAGAAGTAGTTCAGCTAGAAGAGAATCATTCTTATGAAAATAAAGCAATTCAAATTCTTGATCGAATGTAATAGGTATTTCAGAATAAGGTAATCCACCATGTAACGGATTTTTGGAAAAACCACATGGTTGAAGAAGCAACATGGGAGTCTAAAAATGCTCCGAGGAAAAAGTATCATCAGTTTTTAAATATGTAAATAAAATTGCGAGGATGGAATTTATAGACAGTGTGAATAATGATACAACCCAAGTTTTTCTAAAAATAAATAGAAATGCACGGAACTTTGATTTAAGTTGATATTTATAACTATCCTTTAAATATAATTTTCCCCTTTCTATGTTTTGAGTTTCAAGAAACTGTTGTCTGCAATTGTGTTCTGTAAGTTATTTGGAGTCTAATAGAAACAACTTTTTTTTGAATAGGAATATACCCTTATGAATAGTAATATGACCATAAGGAATAGTAAATATTATTATTAATTTATTTTCTTAAGGATTTATGATAATAACATATTGGTTAATTTTTCCTCGTTATATTGAAGTAGTTTTAAAATTAGAATTGTTAATTTTGGAATTAAGTATTCTTTTATTTAAAAATTAAATGAATAATATTTAGAAAATTATTTTCAAAAATGGACTTCATTTTTGAATTATACCCTTTGAAAAATTGTTAGGGTAAATTTTTGTGACTTTTCTGAAATTCCGGAATTTTTTATGAATAGTTGAATAAGATAAAATAGCGTATACTAAAATTATCAGTAAAATACACTATTTATGACATCATAAGTGATGAAAGGACACATGTTTCAATACCACATGCCATTATTACTACAGCAAGTCAGATGAACTATGACTATTCATAATCTTGGGAAATCATATTATAATAATGATTAAAATAATGTAAAATACCCTCTCTTCTCCACTAGAAATACAACCTTCACTCCCCTCTTCTTCCCACACCTCTCAAGCCTTGAGACATGCCTAATTTCTACCCAATACTTTTTATAAGGATCTTCCACACGTCCTAGAGCTACTGATCTCTCCAAAAGACCAAAACAAAAGCCTTTACGAAGGATCTCAAGGTGAAGAGATCACA
The DNA here is from genome assembly GCA_963277665.1 of Viscum album. Taxonomy (NCBI): domain Eukaryota; kingdom Viridiplantae; phylum Streptophyta; class Magnoliopsida; order Santalales; family Viscaceae; genus Viscum; species Viscum album. Next base: position 198,434,742 of record OY728125.1, on the reverse strand, counting down.
AGGTAAACATCCTCTTTTATTTTCTTTCTTTTCTTTCATTCTATGTTATTCTCTTTATTTCCATTTGGATTATTTTTGGATATTTCTTACCATATCACCACTTAATATCCATATTTTATTAATTTTGATGAGATATCCCCTTTCTCTCATTAAACAATATTTATGAAATTTTATGAGATGTCGTTAGGCTGCCGAACATTCGTGAGAAATTTCTCAGGTTTTTTTATTTCAAGATTCCTTTATTTTATTCTTCTTTCATCACTTCCTATTATCCAATAGTCATGAAAGCTCCATAATCTTGTATATTTTGGATTTTATCATGTTCATGTTAAATTCAACATCAATCTTCTTCTATTCCCCCACATATTCAAGGAATTAAAAACATTGTCCGCGATGTGTCGAATTACCGACATCGTGGAAGATGTGGTTTAATTTCTCTTTAGATCCATCAAGTATGGTCATTAAAAGATTTTTATTGATGAACCATGTTATAATATATTTATTATGACTCACCAATGGTTTTGGAATTCCTTTTTACACATGGTGTTAATTTATAAAACAAAAATGTGGTTGTTGTTATCAAAGAACCACTATTATGATCTAAACAAACATCAATAATTTTTTAACTTATGAATCATTATAATTAAAAAATAAAAATGATAAATTGTATAAATTATGTTACTAGAAATATTTAAATTCCTTTCCATTAAAATTTTTTATTTTCACTTCCAATTGAGAAGAACATCCATCATGAAAAAATCATGGAAATCATGTAAGGAACACACCCAAAACAGTTCAAGGAACCAAATGCTAACAATTAACAGGTCAAATAAGGTCATGAAATGATCAAAAAAGGTATTATGAACATAAGATTGTTTATTTAAAATACTAATAACACTCTTTTAACCATTATACAAGAGTATTAAGCATTTTTTATGTTACACAAGCCTGAGGTAAGGGAATTCTTAACCTGATTTCCATTCTTTGGGCCAACCTTATACTTTGTTATTTATGTGGTATTAAAATTTATTGTGTGATGGTTTTGGCTTGTATTATGTTTAATTGTGTCTAATTATATTGTATATACATATTACATCCACTCTATTAAGTATCTCTTAATATGTATGATATTTGTTAGGGGCTTATCTCTCTAAATCCTCTTTTAAATTCTGTTATACAAAAGTCATAAGCAATGTCTTTATTCTATTATTCATATAGTATGGTTATGTTAAGGTTCTTGGGAATTGTCTATGAATAAGGGTGGGACCTATATCTCCTTAAAATTCATTGGTTATGTGTATGTTGGAGTTCGTCTGTATGGTAACTCCAAGTGTAACTGTAATGGTTACACAAATAGTAAGGTATATGTGAGGGTTACAAATTATAATGTAGACGAGAGGGTTACAAGATTATTTATGTAATGACCCAAGATACCTTTATGGTTATACTTATGTTCTTATGTATTTTGTAAATATCATGTTTTACAATGTATGTATATATGGGTGACAAGAATGACTTTTGAATGTGATTTCATATTTTACAAGTATTCATGGACTAATGTGCTCTTTCCCTCTTTTTCATCCCTTACTGAGATTTTGTGCTAATACAATGTTTTAAATGATTTTCACAGGTTAATTGATGTTTAATAAAAAGAATAAAGCAATGTTAAATGTTTAATAATTTTCATCGAGTCAGGTTTATGTTTTAATGTTTTAATTTTGAAAAAATGAAAAACAATTATGTTATCTACTCTGTAACAATGTGTAATGCTATGAATGTATTATGTCCCAATTTTCTAAGGCTCTAAACATGAAAATATATTCAATTTAAAATGAAGTTTTTTCTTGAATAAATTAAATATAATTTAATGTAACAAGGCTGGGTCCATATATATAATTTAATATGGTAGTATATACCCCACACAAAATAAATGAATAGTGAATATGGCCTAAATCTCTCATAAATAAAAGTGAGACAAGACTTCCCCATACATTAAGTATTCAATTCCATAAAACACATTAAAAATTAATGTAAAATAAATATAATTATCTTATACAACTTTTAAAAACAATAATCAAATATATATATATATTGGATTTTTATGACCTTTTAGTATATATTTATTTTCAATTACATGTAATAATTATTTTCATGTAATAAACGCTTTGTTTTTCTATATATGTTTTGATTTTTTATCATTTTCATCCAGATAAATTAATAATGGTTCCATAATATCCATAATTTAAGTATAATATATATTCAATTTATATGTATTTACATAAACAATTATATTTAGTGACAAGAAATTAAATAAAACATTAATGGAGATGGTAGGTTGTCGGTATTCCTGAACATTGTTTTTAATTTTATTATCTATTAGAAATAAAGAAAATTAAATTATATATATTATAATTTTAATATAATTGTTTTTGATGATATATCACATATTTTTATTAAAACTATATTTATTACATTCCACTAAAATCATAAATGAATTACATAACTTCATGAGGTCGTAGTCCGTTGTACACATGCCTAACGTTATCCTATTCCCACAAAATGAAGAGTATGAACATATGTGTGATATAATAATTAGAGAAAATAGAATAATAATTATAATATATAATTAATAAAGACAACATTGTTACAAGACATTATAGGAGGTAACAGAAAAGGAACGATATCGGTTCGTGAGGCGGCAGTCTATCGTAAAACTAAATGATGATTTGGTGACCCATTTGATGACTCTGGATATAGTCATAGGTCATGAAAATAAAAGAAGAAATATATATGTATATGGAAGATAATTTTTATATTATATATTAATTATTTAATAAAAATTTTAATGGGGTGGAGGAAGAAATAAATTAAAGACCCTCATTGATGAACCTCACCTCTTCTTCAGGTATCAACCATATATTTTCACTACAATTCTTACTAGGATGGTTTTATTACCAAAATAAGGATTCAATGATGAGTTTACTATGATTCGTAGGAAATTTGGCATACTTTTGGCCAAAAAAGTGGTGTTAATGTGTATATCAGGGAGGATCTGGGAGGCCTTTTATAAGTGTGGAAGAGGGCAAACAATATATTTTTGAAATGAATTGAGTGCTCCCACATTTTTCATATGTCACAAGGGTAAATATTAGGCCATTCTCATATCATAGAGGTGTAATATTCAAAATAGTTCCCATGAATAGATTTTTAAATCATTTATTCATTATTTTTACACTTATCTTTTCAGATTAACACCTGGTAAACCCATTTTTACTATAACTATGGTAAACAAATTTTTTTCTATTCACTATTCATTTACAGAAAAAATTATATAAACTTGTTATAAATTATAAATTATGATAATTAAAATTATATAAATAATTTTTCCTAATTCAATTCATATAATTTAAAATTTATAATTTAAAACTAATCTTACAATCAGGATGAGAAAGAGGGTTTTTAACGAGAAAATGTTCTAATGTTTGAATTGTATTTATGTGAAAATTAATTATAAAATTAATTCTTATGAACAAAATTTGATTAATTCATATATAATTTAAATAATTTTTCTTTATAAGAAATTTAAAATATAAATTCGCATATTAAATTAATTAAATTAAAAGGAATTTTTCAATTAAAATATAATATTTTTCACTATTCATCAAAAATGAATATTTTTATAAAAAACCAAAAAAATAACAATATGATACTTTTAAAATTATGAAATAAAAAACTAAATTTATACTGTCAAATTTGTTTTCTAAAAGATTTAGAAATAAATGATATTATTGGTCATAAAAATACATAAAAACAACATTTTTGGAATAATGATTTTTTAAAAAATATATTGAATTTACATAAAATTATGTATTTTTTATAAATATAGTTTATTTATATAATTAATTTATTATTAATATTAAAAAAATTATTACAATTTTTATCACTAAGTTTAATATCTGTGTTATAATGATGGTGTTTATATATCTAAATTATATATATATATATTATGGTTTTGTTTCAACACTATGTTGTATGGAAGGTAAGATAATCCAGTGTTTCATGTATCTCAACATTAACATGATTTTTTATATAATTTAAGAATATATATTTTTTTAGGTAATGTAATACATCAAATAAATTTTATTTTATTGAAAAAAAATCATCAAAACTCACGGTGTTCAATAATGACGTAGGAATAAAGGTAATGAAACAATGAACATCGATTGTAATATTTAAGGAAATTGTTTAATGGGCCAATGCTTTTTTATTTTTGGACATACAATAAGATTCATACACATTACCTTTTTGGGTAATGTAGTATAAAACCGATTTCTGGTATTTTGAGGTCATTGGGTAAGAACATTATACTATAATGTTAATGTTAATGTTGTATGGACCCAGTGTATTTCAATTTTACATCATGTAATAAGTTCCTATGTATATAACTTAAAATTAAATGAAATATTTATTAAAATAATAACATTGGTGAGAGTCATGATATGCTATTTACCAAATTTGATATTGGAATATGACCTATTTGAGTATACACTATGCACAATTTAGGCCAATTCCCATTTATGTGTATGGTTTTTTAGGATTTATCCAATGAATAATAATTATATTTAAGGTTACTAATAATTATCCTATAAAAAATAACCAATTATGAACCTTATAATTGATCTTTTTATTCCACTTGGTTTTGGTAGACCTCTAAAGTTTTTAACTCTTGAAGCATAATTTTATTCGTATTTTAAAATTCAATTAGCTTAACCTATAATAATTAATCTTCATTCTAAAATTTATAGAGTTATATTTAGAGTGAAGGAAGACTTTATATATTATAATAAAAACATTCTTTCCATATAATAAAGAGTATTGTGTTTTTTGAGTGGTGTTGTGTTGATAATTGGAAATTTTGAAAACTATTTTCATATGTTTTCCTATATAATTTGTATTAATAGACTTGATTTATTATTGTTCCTTATATTTTTTTAAGAGGATATAAAAAAAGTCTTTATGGAGGATTTAGTAGAATCTATAAATATGATTAACAAATCAAACCATAAGACACTAGAATCAAAACAAGATTAGTTTGAAATGCGAGGAAGACAAAATTTCAAAATAAATAATGGATAAATTTAATAAATTTATACTCCAATAATTCCTTATGAATTGTTGTTAAAAGAATTGATGGAGGGATCATTAAACTAAGAATATAATCAATACAAAAAAAAAACAATCATGTATAATAATAATACTTAGTGATATTTGATAATGTCAAGAATGTAATGTAGAGAAATTATGTATGTCATGAAATGGGAGGAGTATTATGACAACGGTGAACTTATTTTTCATGTTGTAATTGAAGCCCCGTTAAGGTGTAATGTGAGTGATGAAGATATGGTGTTTTAAAATACTAATAAAAAAATATCAGGAGGGTTGAAAAATTATTTTAGATATTTCATATTTTAACTAGATGATATATTATAATGATGATTTAACCAACACCCTTACACTATAAAACATAAAGATATAAAGATTTTTAGAAGAAAAAAATCAAAAATGGAAGAAATAAAGGGAAAATAGTTTCTATAAATGTATATTGTTTTGATACATAGTGTTGTAACCATATGTAGTCTATGAGTGTGTGTGTGCGGGGATACAAACTATATATCATGATTTTAGGAGTATATAGTTACTTTTGAAAAATAATTACATTCTAAAGGGATATGGGTTTAATAGAACACTTATGAAAATAATGATAATGAGGTTTTTGAATAATAGTTAAATTTTACCAACAATCTATCATGATTTATTTTTTTCCATTTTTAATAAGAAGTGATTTTATTTCCCAAATGATAAAATTGTCATATTTATGGATTTCTAATTTTTTCTTGAGTTGGTAGTCTCTTGAGGGATGATTCATTAACACTTGGTAGACCATAATTTACAATTAATGATAAATTAACCATGTTGGTTTTTTAATATTACATTTCAAATGGTTATTATCACATTCTCAATTCATTCGTTGAGAAAATAAATGTTTTATTGAAGGAAAACAATATGATATTTTATGATTTTGACTGTGAGAGCATTCATGAAACATCATCTATAGAAGATATTGGTTCATAATGGATTCTAGTTTCTATATATTACATTGAATATAAATATATATAATTGAAATAGTAGGACTTGTATTAATTGAAATTTATCAATTTATTATATACTACCCTTGGGAGTCTCATAAATAATCAATTAAATGTTTTCCAAAATACAATAATATTACATTTTTTATGAAACCAATACTTAAAAATTAATTAATTACCCCTTATATGGAATAGATAAAGTAACCATTTTTCATTTTTATTATATTTTTAGTTATTTTTCATATCATTTTAATTCTAACATTTTAGGATCAACAAATTAGAGAAGCGATTTGTAAATTTTTTAAGTAACAATGTAATCAGTGGTTCCTCTATAGACATCCACATTAATACTATGTTTTAATACTTCTTATTAGGTATATGTGGTTCAATTTCTAAACATTGACCTCTTTCTTAAATAATTACCAATTCTAGGGGATGGGTAATGCATATGGAGATATGGTAATCCCAAAACACATTCTATTTTTTTTTATTTCATCTATGTTTGTCCTTATCAACCATTTTAATATAATGTTTTATAGAGTATTTTTAATTGACTCTATTTGTTTTTTTAATGATATTAGATAATGGTAAGAACTTTTGGATCATATATCGGGCTTCAAATATAACATTATAAACTTATATATATTGAAAATAGTGTAATTAATTTTTATAATACTATAGGGAATATAAATTTGATGATGTTTTTTAATTTTATAATATAATACCCCATGATTTTATAGTATTCCTCTTTTAAAATTTCATATCTTTGATATTTTCGTCTTCAAACAACACTAAATTAAAAAAAATGTGAAATATGACCATTAGAATAATAATGTAAGAATTATGAATAATATTATGACCAATTGAATATTAAATTCACATATGAAATTATAAATAAAACATGGGTAACATAAAATGAAAGAATGTAATATTTATATCATGGAATAAGTAATTAAATGTTTAATAAATGATAAATTAATTGTTGGTATTTTTGTGAAAAGAAAATGTTAATTTAACATTTCATAACAAATATAATGATATAAAATATAATTTATATTCATAAAATAGATTAAAAAATTAATCTCTTTTGCCATTATGATTATAATATCATCTTATACCACCTTAATTAATTTTTCAAAGTGTCATAAAAAAGATATAGTATTAAAATTAGAATTTTTAGTAAATGACGATTTTATAAAAAAAGACAAATTTCCCATATTTATAAAATTATTTTCAAAAAATTTTGTTAATTATTTAATTATACATGTTTAAAAATGATTTGGGTGATTTTTTTGGATTTTTAAGAAATCTTGATTTTTTTATGAATAGCAAAATACTGTAATTTATGGTATTTAAAAAATATATTAATTATTGATTCATAGATGATGTATGGATGCTTGATGACCATAATATCGGACAGTAATTCATTATTTTCTTATATTTGGTGATAATTCACAATTCATTTATATTCTGGATCAAAATTAATAAACAAATGAATACAATATTCAAAAACACCTCCCACTCCTCCACAATTAATATCAGCCCTCAATAGCTCTTCTCCTCACACTTTCCATGCATTGAGAATTGTAAAATTTCTTACCAATTCTCTTCCCAGGTGCCTATCCCATTTCTAAAAGCCTTTTTTATAAGCAATATAACAATACCAATCTATTTAAGGATGTTCTCATGGATAAGAATTCAAGAGGTAAAAATCCTCTTTATTTTATTTTATTTTATTTTCTTATCCATTCCTATCCTTATAATAAGTGAAATTATAACTACAATATATTTTATATACTATAATTTTATTATGTTAATAGAAATTCCACCATCAACTCTCTTCTCATTTTCATTTTATTTTAAAGATGAAAACCCCATCCATGAGGAGATGATTTACAGCTTTCACGGATAACGTGTTTTCGTTTTTCAATTACTCTTTCATGGATGGCCATAAAACCAATTTTTGGTTTAAAAATAATAATATATTTGTTAAATATTATCAAATGTTATGGAACTAGTATAAATACATAATATTAATTAATGAAAGAAAAATAATTTGTGATGATCTAAAAAGTGTGAAATAGAACCTGAATAATTATCATTAATCTCTTATATAAAGATTCATCCTCAACCCAAATAACCAAATGAATTATATAAAAACATAATATTAATTAATTTTATTAATAACATATAATTTTATTTCTAAAAAACCTATTTTCATTTTACAATTTCTTATTTATGCATATAAAAGTAAACTAGTCATGAAAACCGAGAAAAAGAACAATCTCGGAATACAAAATTTAAACTTATAACTCAACAAAAAGGCTATAACTAAACTTAATTTAATTATAATAAATAAAATAAATTTTTACTGGTCAATAAATTAATTTTTCAATTAATATAATTTAATAATATAGGAAATTAGTCACTAGTGAAGAACACCTTCAGAAAAAATGTATGGGTTTCTCCTCGAACATCCATTTTTCATTCAGGTTACACAATCTCTCTCTTTACCCCAATGAAATTCGTTATTATTTTTAAATAAATCTTGTAATTCATTGATATGTTCATTAATCATATATTAATATCATTTTATCTTCATTTTATTGGTAAATACATGTTTTATAAGCTTCCATTCTCAGTTCTCCTTGACGTGAAATCCCAATTTAAGCGAGCTTCAATATATCTTACCCATTATCAAGTTCAATAAATAATATTTTTTGTGACTCAATTAATTTGAAAAATAATTAATTTTTTTTATAAAAAAATAATTTTTTTCATTTCATGTTTTACAGAAAAAATTATTAAAAAACGTCTTTTCCAAAAGAATTCTTCTTTACACTCTAAAAGGGTATTTCTTTGTAGAATTCCTCTGTGGGTTTCTAGAGTATTATCAACTATTTCAACACATCTATTGAATCATATGATTTATTAAGATTTATATATGTTCATTATATTCTAAAAAAAGTTATTAAATGGTTTACAATCAGTTTTATTATCAATGTTATATATTGATATAATTTACTATATTACTCAGAAAGGTTAGTGATTATGTTAATTGATTGGGAAAAATTATTTACAAATCTTAGGTATATGTTATTTTTAATACACCCAATTATTTTGGGGATTTCTTAGACATACTAAGTGATATTTGGGTCCCACTATATACCCTTGATGCATTGATAGGTCTTATGATACAAAAGAGATATGAAATTGGTCGAGGCCTCACCCATTTCTTTATTAATATGCATTTGGTGAAGGCCTGAAAAATTAATTTTTAGATTTTTGTGTCAAGGCCTCGATGGTATGTTTCTGATGTTTGGAATTATGCATTTTATCATTATGATATTAGTAATTAAAAATTGATGTGACTATTTTACTAGTATAATATCTATGGTTATGTTTTTTTACAATATAATTATTATAGAATTATTTAAATAGTTTTCACTCCTATCATATTATTGTTATGATTATGATTTAATGGCATGTGTATTTTGTTATTAACTTGTAAATATTATTTATGATAGGTTCTTCTATATTTCATACCCTTACTTTGTATCAAATCTCAACCAATAATTATTTTTTATTTTTTCTCCTACGATGAAAAATGATTATTATGAATATCTAACAGGGATAATCTAGATGTTTACGGATGATTCCAATGGAGTTTCTATGTTTGTTTCTTTCAAGATATAATTTAAACCCTATCTATGAAATTAGTTTTCTAAATCCTCCAAACAATTCAGCCTTTTTGGATACATTATCTTATTCATAGTACCAATGTAATAAAGTAACGCACCGGATTTGCTCTACAGGAGTTGGGGTCGCAAAATCTGGTATCGAAGGAAGTTAGTAGAAACCATATAAACAAGATTTAGAAAACATACATTATGGAATATAATCCTAAAATAGAATTTGAGGATTATCATATAAGAGCTTCCAATAATTCTATTAAGGTTGATATTATGTGGTACTTTTTAGTAATACATCAATTCCTAGGTACTACAAGTGGATGTGGTTCTAGAACATATATAATTAGGGGTAACCACCCCTACAAGGTGTGTTAGTCCTAACTCAGCGTAAACTGTTACATGAAAATGGGCCTTAATATGCACCTAGTATAACCCTCTTAGTGGATATTTTATAGATAATTCACATTTTCATTTCAAAAAATTAAAAAGGATTTAAATTACAATATTCCCCCAAAGAAACAATGTTTACGATTATAAGATTAGCTATGCATAAATTTTCTAATTTATGTTAAGTGTATTACTAGTTTTAAATTATTCATTATGATTCATTACTTAATTTAGTGTATGATATTGATTACAAATGTATCCTAGTTTGAAGAATGGAAATTGTATGAACACGTGTATCCCATATAGGGATTTCTTTCCTATGCAAGATAATGATATTACAACAGCACCTAAAAATTGATTTGAGAAACTTATAACTATATTCATATAGATGATATAGATTATGAGTAAAAACCTTACCTATACGTATCATCCAGATTCACAAGAAGGAGGAACAATGTTATACTACTTCATAGGACAACAACTTGAATCCTTCAAAGTGAATACACACCCATTTTTAGCAGAACAATGGATATTTTCTTTAGAAAACATATTTCTCTATTTTTGTTGTAATGAAAGGGGTATGGTTAACATGGGAGTTTATCATCTCTCAGGAGATGCTGATAAATAGTGGGATTTGATTCAAAACAAAAAAGGGGAGGAATAAATTTCAAATATAGAATGGAGGTATTTTATGTAAATTTTCTTTTGGAAATATTTACCTCACGAGTAGCGATAGAATATAGAAAAAACATTCATCAGACTGAGATAGAAAGAGGATGAAAATGTTTCAATGTTTGAATCCAGCATTAAAGGTTAGAAAGGCATGTCGCAAACCTCGTACATAATCGAAGGATTAAGGTTGATCGATTCAATGATGGTTTAAAACCAATCCTATGAAGGGAATTAGTCTCCCAAAATTACTCATGATATGAAGATATAGAATCATATTAAATCAATGTGGAGAAATCATTATCTAACTCTTATGATATTAATGTAAAACAAGAGAATAAATGAGAGGAAGAGAAAATAATAGATAAAGGAAAGTATAAAAATGGGGATTTTCTAATGTGCAGTACATATGAAAGGAATCACCATAGTTCATACATAATGGGAAAAAAGTTTACTAACATTTTGGTGAAAAATACCATCATTCTCCATATTATAGGATAAAATAAAGATACCGATATTTAAATCTATAATTTTACGGATATGGGATACTATGAAAATGAGTGATTGAAGCATCTAGGATACTTTCCTAAGAAAAGGAATCTGGATCAAGAAAAAGCTTATATGAACCCAATAATTGAGGTAAAAGTTCTTATTTATACAGGTGACGGTAATTTAATCATAACCTCAAATTACAAAAAATATTTATTTCATTGTTAATCATAAAATCATTTATATCATACTATTTATCTTTAAAATTTTAATATTTCCAATTCACCCTGATAAGGGAGTTGTTAGTAAATAATACAAGTGGAAATATTATTGCAAAAATTATGTGTTATGTAATTCCTATTATGAAACATAAAAATGATATAATTAATGATTTTATTATCATTACTATGTTTTTTAATATATAATACTTGCTATGAACTAAATTTTGAAATCTAATGCAAAAAAAATTTAAAGACAAGGAAATTATGATTCTGAGGGGAGACCTCATCATCTGAGTAAAATAAGGATCCACATCTAGTATCTATTAATAATTAAATTTTTGGGGAAGAAGAGAAAATATTATTTATTATTGAGGAAATAAATCTTCAAATTGAGGATATACCTATTGTAAAAGAATATGTTGAATTATTTCAAGATGATTTACTTGGAGATCCTATAGAGCATGAAGTTGAGTTATATATTGATTTATTTCCTAATGAAACAACTATATCTAATACTCCTTATGGAATGGCCGCTATATATTTAGTGGAGTGGAAGAAATAACTAGGTTAATTTAGTGATAATGGAATTATTTTCGCTATTTTTTCTAAATGGGGATCCCCTATTCTCTTTATCATGAAGAAAGACGGATCTATGAGGCTTCAAAATGACTATAGAGAAATCAATTTTTTTACAATAAATAATAAGTATCATCTACTTCTCTGATGATTTTTTATCAAATTCACAAAGCTCAAATTTTTTTAAATATTGGCCTTTAATATGGATGTCATTTATTGTTTGTGATGAAGGACTTTATTATAAAGATAGAATTTTATCTTTTTGTGGACACTATAAAGTTTATTGTAATTCAATTTAGAGTCACTAATGCACCCTATATTTTAATGGACCTAATGAATAGAGTGTACAAGGAATGTCATTACATTTTTTTATATTTATTGATGATATATTGATATATTCTAAAAATATGATGACCATGAAGAATACATGTTGGTTGTTCTAGATACTCTACGAAGAAATGGTTTCTATGAAAAAAAATTAGAAATTGTGAATCCAGGCCCTAAATAGATTCTTCTTGTGGCCATATTGGCTCTAAGGACAGAATCATAGTTTATCCTGTGAAGAAAAAGGTAGGCCAGGAATGACCTACACAAATGAATATAACTGAGGTACGTAGTTTCATTATCCTAGTAGGTTTATATTGTAGTATTGTTTATATTTTTGTCTAATTAGCTGCCCCATTAACCATGATTACTCCTAATGGGGTTATACACATATGGATAAAATAATGTGAAGAATGTTTTGATGAGTTAAAGAGGAGATTAGTGAATTTTATTATCATGACTCTACCGTTGGGAATTGGCTGATTTTTTATTTATACTGATGAATTAATGAAATTACATGGATATGTCCTTACAAAAAATGATAGAGTTATTTCCTATGCTTCATGGTAGTTAAAATATCTGGAATAAAACTATCCTACTCAGGATCTTGAGTTACGGGCTGTAATATTTTCACTGAAGATATGGATACAATATCTCTATGGTGAAATATGTATGATATATACAGATAATAAGATCTTAAAATATATATTCTCCTGTAAATAAATCAAAATGAAACAATGATAATGTATTGAGCTACTCTTGGATTATGATTGTTCAATACACTATCTCCCATGGAAGGAAAATATGGTAGCAGATTCATTGAGAAGGAAGTATCACAGGGTTTTGATCAAAATTAGGATTGAAATGGATCATGTGTTCATAGATCAAGGGAATATGGATATTGGAAATTTCATGAAAGGTGAAACCTATAAACTTTTTCAATTTGTTTTCCAACCTTCATTATTATAAAGGAGTAAATTTTCTCAGTCTAAAGATGAAAATTTTCAATTGAAAATTAAGGCTTTGAATGATGGGAAGTTGACAGGAATTCTGTATGATTATATAATTCTAAAAATTGTGAAGATGATTTTTATTCCATATATTATTGAATTAAAAAGTGAGTTATTGGATGACTATCATACCATTAATTTCTCTATACACCCTGGTATCACTATGATGTATAGAGATTTGAAAGAGAATTTCTGGAGGGATAATATGATGTGTGAAACTACTAATTATGTATCAATATGTTTAGTCTTTCAACAGGTGAAGGATAAAATACAAAAGCATAGAGGATTCATGAAACCTATGCCTATTCTTACATGGAAATGGGATTATATTAAAATGGATTATTTTCAATTGATTTCCAAAACCTCTAAGAAATAAGGATACTATATGGGAAATTGTTGATCGACATACCAAATATTCTCATTTACTAATAATAAGTGGGGACCATAGAAGCACATTAGATGATTATATATTAATAAAGTTGTAATAATTAATATAGAACATCTTTTAATTTTGTCTGATCATGATCCATGATTTACGTCAATATTCAAGAAAAATCATCAGAAAGTGTTGCATATAGATATTTCTTTGAGTACTTCTTATCACCCTCAAAATGATGGGCAGTTAGAAAGGATGATACAGACATTAGAATACATGTTGAGATCATGATCACATGACTTTCAAGATATGATGGAATAATATTTACCTTTGGTAGAGTTTTATTATAGGAATATATTCCATTGATGTATTAAAATGGAACCATATGAATCGTTGAATAGAAAGAGATTTTGTACACCAACGTGTTGAGATGAATTTGGTGAAAGGTAACTTGTTGGCCTAGAATATGTGGAAGAAATGACGTAAAATAAAAATACAATTGAAATTTATATCAATGAATCTTATAGTATAAAAAATCTATATTGATAATAGAATTATATATTTGCTATTTGAAGTGGGAGATTATGTTTTTTTAATGAATCTCCATAAAAGGGTGTCATAAGGTTAAGTACGAAAGGCAAACTAATCCCCAGTTACATCAGACCTTTTGAAATACTAGATATAATTGGATCTATGGATTAATTATTGCTGATTACTACATGCCTTTCTAATGTATGTGTTCCACATATCATTCATATAGAATTACATGCTCGACCCAACACGTGTCCTCAGTTTTGAAGAAATAGAATTGAAACAAGATTTATATTACTATGAAGAGACTATTTGGATTCTAGACACTGGAGAGAAGGTATTGAGGAATCAGATGATTCAGATGGTAAAGGTACTTTGGAATAATCATAAAACTAAAAAGGTTATGTGATAACCAGAGTAATTTATGATGAAGAACTACTCAAATATTTCTATTAGGTGACATTCTGGAAATTTCGAGGATGAATTTTTTTGAAGGAGGTGAGAATGTAACTCCATATTATTTTTCGGTATGCTTATTTTAAAATTCAATATATTCAATAGTTTATTCTTCAAGTGACACTGCATTTAAAATCTCAAAATACTATTAAATATGACTATTTGGTATAGTATTGTGACTATTAGGAATAGTGATATGACCAATAGAATAGTAACTTCATTTATGAATGTATAAATAAAACATGGGTAACTTATAAATGAAAATATGGTATATTTATATAATGGAATACGTTAACAAATGATTAAAAACTGATAAATTAAATGTTGGTATTTTTGTGAAACATAATTGTTTATTTAAAATTTAATAATTTATATAATTATTTAAAAGAAAATTTACTTTCTCAAAATAGATTCAGAAATAAATATTTTACTTTTTTATGATTATAAGTTAATTTTAGGAGGCCTTAATTTTTTTTAATGTGTCTAGAAAATAGATATTATAAAATTATTTATCATATTAAAATCGTTATTTTTGTGAAACATAATTGTTTATTTACAATTTAATAATTCATATAATTATTTCAAGAAAATTATCAATATGAAATAATTTATCCTAGTCATGGTGTATATACTCTTAGAATTCAATATTGTTGAACTAATGTTGTATAGACTATTTTCTTTTCCCTTATTATTTTTATATCCTATAAGGAAGCCATGTGTCTATTGTAGTGCTTCCACATATTGGTTAAAAAGTTTTAATTCCATGAGGTGGATTATAAAGAGTGGGTGTAAGGCATATTACGTTAATCGAAAAAACATATTTTCACATCCATGTTTTAAATGGGTAATAATTCTTACCATTAATATATTGTCTAATGGAAATAATTTTTCATTCATGTTTGAAATAAAGAATATGATATTGGTGATATGTTATTAAAGTCATCTTAAATCCTAGTATTTCAAAATAGGGGTAATGTCTATGATCAATTTTCTATTTTCCCAGATAACAAAAATTCCTTGAAAGAGAAATATAATAATGATATTAATTATATATAAATTAAAATTTTAGTGGGTTCATATTTAGTATCTATGATCATGCCCAAGTTACTACCACCGATATTTAGTTGATGTGGTCAAATTTCAAGTGAATTTGACTACAAAATCATCCAAATTAAATTTCATAGTATTTAATTAATGGTAATTGATATTTTCTTGAATTTCCCTTTGGAATGTGACTCCTATATTATTTATCCTAAGAGGGATAAATTTATAGAAATACAACTATTGGGTATTATATTGTATTAATTTTTTCATCTTCAATAATCACCTTGATTTTATTGAATCTAATGTATCTCACAATAAAATAGAATAATTCAAATACTACTCATACTTATAAAACCATTTGTGAATGGGACTATGCCATCATCATTTGGAGTGTGAAGATTCAGTTCCTGAAATTTCATATTGAATTCAATTTTTTTATTCTTCCTTTTTGATGATGTAAGGATGTTTAAGATTTAAAAATATTGATCCTCTTGGATGAGGTGGAAATTAATCAGTTTTATCACATAATTTTCCAAACTAGGGACATTAAATATGTTTATACTTCATATTGATTGTTCATAAAACTTATTATTGGCTACATCAACAAAATAGTAAAAAAAATAAGGGTCCAACTCTGGAATTAATATATACATATATGAAAATATATCCCAATATTAGTTATAAGGTTTTACTATTTTATCTTTTTCAAATGGGGACATGGTTTTGTTAATTAACATTGATTTTAGTTCTCCATTGGTCGGAAGGTTTTACTATTTTAAAAAATAAAACAATACTAAAAAAACTTCTTTAATTACATGTATATAATAATAATGAACCTCATTATAATTATAGGAGGATGTTGAGGATTAATCTCCACTAATAACTTTGAGAGAGAACAAAATATAACCAACCTCTTTATTTGGTACATCTTCACTTTGGGATAATCATGTTCATGATATTAGTATAAATAATGAAAGTTGTAGAGGAATATTTCAACCAATTTGTTTTTTGTTAATGATTTTACTCCAGAATGTCAATGTTCATATATAGGGTTGACTGAGTATCATTAAAACATACATTTCTGTAAACAGTTTCATAAATGGGTATACGTGAAATTATTGTATGTAATGACACTTCATCCTCCCCATAGAAATGTTGTAGAGACCCGAAGCTTAACGTATATTGACATTACATTACATTTGCGGAATACTTAGTACATAACAAAAACACACACACAAGGATCATAATAGTTTAGTGTCTTTGGAAACTCGGAATATAATCTTCTAATCCTGGTGAAAGATCTTCAACATCTCCCATAAAGATCTTCCTTTTCTTTATACCTAAAACCTTTCCTTATATCCTGGGGAAAAGAAAACATGAAAGGGTGAGCTCAAATGCTCAGTATGGGTAAACAAAAGAAATATCAATCACATCATATACATAAGCACATAACTTTTGGAAATACTAACCTGTAAAAGAGATCATAATTTCATAACTTGGAATAACTCATGGCAGTGAAATGTAATCACAATAATCATAACTTAAAACATTATTCTTTGTGGCATACACACATAATCATAGAGAATCATTTCTTGTTAGTCAAGACTCATTGCCAAGACTATCTTAGTGGACAAAGTCCCTTTTTGAACCGAGTCACCCTCGTTTCAGTCCTGTTTCACTGAACCTGTATAACCTACCATTCCATCCATGTCTATCTCATGAGATATAAAATCTTTACCCAATGCATTGGAGGGAGATATAGGTCCCACCCATCTCATAATGACACCATTCTTATGTGTGCCACAAAATAATAAATCATACATCATTGCATAACCCATGTAATACAAATGGGAATCTTAAACATCATGACATCATGAAACAGTTCATATAAGATAAAAGAATTCAAAAAAATAATTCCATCACAACAGAATCAAATCGATGTAATAATAGGGATAAAAACAGAACCCTTTATTGTCTTAGATGGAAAATAATTTTGATAAAACACTTGAACTCCATTCTTGAGGAAAATATCCTTTCTTCTTCAAAAACACTTTTCCTTTCATAACTTGTCATACAATTCTAAATTAAAAGAAGTTGATTAAAAATAAACTTGAAAACTTGTAAAGGAATCTTTTTGGAAATAATGTTTTAAAAATACATTCATGTCGTATAAGTTAAAAGAAAACATTCTTCTCGTACTTTTGTCGGAAGAGTCAAAAAGTACCTCGTATGAAAAACGAAAAAATATTCCTTTCATATCCTTTTTTTAAAAACTCACCAAAGGGTAAAAATGGATTTAAACAATTGTAGGTGGATGGAAATAATATTACATATTTATGAAACATGGATGTGGATGATAAAATACACCCCATTAAAAACTTACGAATAAACAATCTCGGATAAAAATGAGATTGTGATATTTCCCATACCTTAGGTCCGACTTGCTTTATAAGTGTCCGAACCTCCTGTATAATGATTTAAATAATGTTATTGACTTAATCCATAATCATACTAATTGTTATGATATCATATATGGTTCACTTATGACTTTATTTTACCCGTTCTTTTGTAAATTCCATGTTAAAGAGCGTTTTGGGTAAAATCGTTTCATTTGTCGTCCGTGTTTTGACTTGTAATTATTCATATGATTACGTAGATCATGATTACTTAATTCCAGAATATAAAAAATTATTTATATATAATATATATTCATAATATACATATATAATATAAATCAGTAAATGGAAATAAATACACCCTTCATGGAGACGGTAGGCCGTACGTACGCATGAACGCTGTTTTCGTTTCCTTATTGAGTTGAATAGAATTAAGTAGATGACATACATATATATACACATAAATCCAGTATCATTATTATGTCATATATTTCATGATTACTTATTATATGTACTTTATAATCATTCATGAATGGTTAATGTGGAGAATGAATCTCATCGCGTCGTGGAGACGGTAGTCCGTACGTACGCACGAGCGATGATATCGTTCTCATGATCGTGGGACTGTATTGGAGTGTATGTATACTATTTCAGAATCAATATCACTTTAAAATAATAATATATAGTTATTATTTACGCCATTATACCCATCCAAGTAAGGTGGTGGTGGAAAATAGATTTCACCACAGCGTGGAGATGGTATTCCGTACGTACGCACGCGCGGTGATTTCATTTTCCGTAGGATGGATAGATGGTGAAATAGGATTGTTTCATATTTATAATAACATATCAGTATATTACAGATACTGATTTTATTACATCATAATGAAACAACCTAAGAAGAAGAAGTGGAAGAAGAAATAAAGGTGAAAGAATCGGTAACGGAAATTACCTCTTCTTTGAAGCGCCTCTTTGAGACCTCCTCTTAGGGCACTAAAATTGGTATTTGAGGAAGACCAGAACCTCTAGGTGTTTCTAGGGAAGTGGAGAATATAATTTTTCAGGGGTTGGCCGAGCTTGAAGGCTCAATGTTGTGTGAGGAAGAGAGGGAGGAGGTGCCCTTTTATAAGGGAGGAGAGGGGCACCTTTAGAATTCTTAAAAATATTAATTTATAATAAATCTAACCCCACTTAAAATCCTCCACAAATGACTCATATTTGAAGTTTAGATGATATAGGGTTGTAATCTCATCAACCAAACAAATTTAGACATGTTTGGATCTTATTTTAAACCTTATCATTTTGATTTATCCTTATTTAATCTATTTAAGTTTATTTGTGGTAATAAAATTCTAAATTTTAAATTATAACAAATAATTACTTATTTGTTGTGAATTTTCCATAATTGTTTACTTTATAACATTATAGACCATATAAATTTAAATTTATAATTTTTAAATATTTTTGTGATTTTTAAACAATTTTATAATTTGTTATTTTTATAAAATAACAATAGTGTCAATTTTTACACTATTCATTTATTTGAATTTAAATAAAATATGTACAGAAGATTTGTTCTAACTAAAAGCTTTAATATATTAAGAAAAGGTCATATGTATCTATAAAATTAGTGTATCACATTAAATAGTTCATATAATATTTATTTTATTATTTTTAAAACCATTTATTTGGTTTATCTCTTAATAAAATAATTACTACATCATTTTTGTATAATTATTTAATATACTTATTTGTTGCATAAAAATTTAAAATAAAATCTTATGATGAAGATAAATATATTACCTTTCACAATAATACTTTTACTAGAATTTATCATCTTAAAATAACAATATTTAAATTGTTATATTTATTAAATTATGAAGGTGACAACTTTGGCATCATTTAAAATAAAATAATATAAGTGTCATAATTGCTTGTATAAGACTACAAATGGTCAAATATTCGACCATTGGATTATTATAGTTTCCATTTACATGACCAATATGTTTTGGTCAGGGTTTTGTGCCTTTTATGGTCACTATTAGTTTAATAAAAACTATATTCTTGATTTTTCACTAGATAAATAATTTCTGCATCACTATTGTGTTACAATTAATGATAACTATTTAATCCCAAAAAATTATAAATAAATTCTCATGATGTATATAATTTTTTTAGATTTCTGGATACTATTCATGTTCGAAGTTTTATGATGTTTATCACTAAGTTAAAATTATTATACTTATAAGATTTAAGAAAGTGACATGTTGTCACTTTCTTTGATTTTAATAATAATTAAATTATTTTCATGGTCAAAAGTCCATAAAATGAATCTAATCCGAACCTTAGTTGATATGGGTTTACTTTTAGCCATAAAATAGAATTTTGGCATGTGTTAGGGTAATTTTATAATATTATATTTACCCTTAATTACCCGATTTACCTTTAACTATGGTAAATAAAATTTACTGTAGTTACTATTCATAATTCCCAAAAATAAAAAGTATCCTATTAACATAATTTGGACCCACTGATTCCAAATATGGAATCCATTTTTTAAAATTCAATACACAGAAGATGCAGAAATTAAATTAAAATTAATCTCGTTGTCGAATAAAAACGAGTTTTTGTTTAAAACATTGCAAAAGATTGAATTGATTTAACCTACGAATTCAAGGTAAAATCAATGCTAATGACATACATTATATTAAATGGTAAAAATATATTCTATTTATACTTTAAAACCATTCAATATTATAATTTAACCACATAAGATATTATGATGAAAAAAGTTGTTTTTAATTAAAATATAGCGTGTTTTTCCTATTCATTAAAATATGAAAGTTATCGGAAAAATATCAAAACTTTATCTAATGTAAATTTAGACATCCTGATTCAAAAGAAGAATTTTATTTTGTCAAATTGAACATATAAACATGTCAAAAACTAGATTTAAAGTGGGTGCGCCATCAAAAGGCGGCAAAACTGCATTTTTTTAAAACTACTTATTTTACCCGAAAAATTTATTTTGTTCTTATACCATGTTATATAAAATGTGTAAGATGAATAATAATGTTATAAAATTAAAAATTTAGTTAATACTATTCATAACGGCTAGTTCATGAAAATATTATAATAATATATCATTGTTTATTAAAACCCGGTATTGCATACAACACACGCTATCGAGGAAGGTCGCAATAGCGTGTAATGCAAGCCAAGTCAGGGTTGCGTGTTGTGAAAGAATCCATCATTGTTTCGTATAACATAATCCAACCATATTTTATTTATACATTTAATATATATATATATAAATATCTACTCAATGTTGCATAGAATAACTATTATCAAAATTGTGTGTAACACGGTCCAAGAATAGTGTTGCGTATACTGCAAGCTAATACGGTGTTGCGTATAGCGCAAGGTAATCTTGGTGTAGAATACAACACAAGACATTAATGAAAATAATATTTTTCATAAAATCTCGGGGTGTTACATTCTACCCCCCTTAAAATGAATTTCGCCCTCGAAATTAATCAGGGTTATAAATGGTTTACTATTTGAAAGTTTCTTTGATAGAAACTCACATCATAAAAAGGAATACCAAAACTTATCTTTAAAAAACTAAAGTATAAAACGTAATGGTTACCCAAGTTAACTAATCACTGGGTATCCACATAGGATAACATAGGTGAAAATATGGACATGGAAGAGAAATCTAACCATCTTGTTCTGATGGATAGTGGTAGAGGACATGGCTATGAAAAAGCCAACAATCACAAAGCCATAAATTTGTGATGATATAGGGTACCATCTGATTCATCGGATATAATATCACTAGGACAACATTTTTGGTTTTCAATATCATTTCCCTAAATTTTAAAATTTTGAATTAGAAGAAATACTTACTTGATTTTGGTACAATCTCACTGTTGTTCCTACTTTGAATAGTTTCCACTTCATCTCTTAAATAAAAGAAGTGTTAAAAGATCATGTGATAGAATGATGGGTCATTCCATCTGTTTCTAACAAAAGGTTAGCAATAGTTATCAAATATTCATAAGTCCGTCTTTTGTGAGGTTGAACTTATACTTCATATATCATACCTCTTAATAAAATAAAACTAGTTTCTACTAAACAGGGACTTCCTGTAGGCCAATGGTAGGCGATAAAGGTCAGTCGCACTTCGGTTGTGGGTTTGATTCCCACAGCCTTGTCCGACGCGATGGGCTGTCGCCCGTCCTGCAGGTTGTCCTTTTTCTAAAACTATATTACTATAACATCCTATCAATAATATCGAAAAACAAACAATACTAACTTATGTCCAACATAATCCATTCCAATCTTTAGGCTTATCTAAAATACTTCGGTCCAAGCTCATAGTTTAAAGAAAATGATTACTTGAAATGTCACAGAACAGTCACGTGAATGCCAACATTTATTCCCCATATATCATAAGATATATCTTGTTGGTCAAATTACAAACATGTGAATACCTTAATCATGTATTCTCTTTAAGAATGAATACCCATTGAACCTTAGTGAAAACATGAATGTTGTCAAAAGTTAACTCTTTCCACATACCAAAATCCAAAAATTCTATATACTCAAACCATGATATAACCTTCTCCTTATATCATTCATGAGCTCATGAATACTATCAAACATTTAATTTTCTCTTTATCCCTTCATTATGCGCATATCATCTACATTCCAAAAATATCTGAATAACCTTTCATGGATATTGGTAAAATTAATCATACACTTTCAAAACTCAAGGAAAGACAACAGTGTAACAATCCATAGATGTATCTTTATTCCATAGTAGCATGAGATTACTTATACAACATTACGCATGATAAACATGTAATCATTCCACTACATTCTTAAACCATTGACCGAGCTTCAACAATTCTTTCATCTCACATATCATTTGTAGTCTCTTCATCATCATCCACATAAATACTACCCATATGACCATACTGATTCTCTTCATGAGACTTTCCCTTAGGGCATTGGTTTGCATAATGCCCGTACATTCCACATTTAAAACATTTAACCATTGTTGATGTCGTAGCAATACCATTAACCTCATCCATGGTGTTAACTGAAACTTTTCCATTGCACTTACTGGCTTTGTGTCCTTCTTTTCCACACCCAAAGCATCTTCCAGTTCCTTTGAAACATTCTCCTTGATGCCTCTTCCCACATGATTTACATAGGGGAAATTGAACTTTCTTTCCTCTATGATCATCATGAAACTCCATCTTTCTCTTATTAGCCGAGTCAGGAAACTTACCAAATTTGAGTTTATTAATCATAATATGAGATTTCCGATTCGGCATAATAATGATTTTTAGACTTTAAAATCCCATTTCATTTGGTTTCTCATGAAGAATATCATTCCATTGTCCCTCATATCCTCTATTATCATGAATCATCTTGTTTCCAGTCGTTTTTTAAAACCCAAAAAAATAGTGTGAGTGACAAAAATCATGATAGGTAAAACAACATAATAAAGGGGAATTAACTTCAATATCTAACATCTTAGGTTTAATTCTATGATCGTTACCGCAGTGCTAGGAATATATCCTATATGTATACTTATCCTTAGGGACATCCCTAGGCATACCTTAGAAATATCTCAAGGGATCTCACTAACGTTTTCGCGTCCTAGTTTTCCAAAGGTTGACTAAACCTTTCCTCTGATACCAACTGTAGATACCCGAAGCTTAACGTACAATGACATTACATTACATTTTCGGAATACTTAGTACATAACAAAAACACGCACAAAAGGATCGTAATAGTTTAGTGTCTTTGGAAACTCGGAATATAATCTTCTAATCCTGGTGAAAGATCTTCAACATCTCCCATAAAGATCTTCCTTTTTTTATACCTAAAACCTTTACTTATATCCTGGGGAAAAGAAAACATGAAAGGGTGAGCTCAAATGCTCAGTAAGGGTAAACAAAAGAAATATCCATCACATCATATACATAAGCACAAAACTTTTGGAAATCCTAACCTATAAAAGAGATCATAATTTCATAACCTGGAATAACTCATGGCAGTGAAATGTAATCACAATAATCATAAAATAAAACATTAAACTTTGTGGCATACACACATAATCATAGAAAATCATTTCTTGTTAGTTAAGACTCATTTCCAAGACTATCTTAGTGGACAAAGTCCCTTTCTGAACCGAGTCACCCTCGTTTCAGTCCTGTTTCACTTAACCGGTATAACCTACCATTCCATCCATGTCTATCTCATGAGATATAAAATCTTTACCCAATGAATTGGAGGGATATATAGGTCCCACCCATCTCATAATGACACCATTCCTATGTGTGCCACAAAATCATAAATCATACATCATTGCATAACCCATGTAATACAAATTGGAATCATAAACATCATGACATCATGAAACAGTTCATATAAGATAAAATAATTCATAAAAATAATTCCATCACAACATAATCAAATCGTTGTAATAATAGGGATAAAAACAGAACCCTTTATTGTCTTAGATGGAAAATAATTTTGATAAAACACTTGAACTCCATTCTTGAAAAAAAATATCCCTTCTTCTTCAAAAACACTTTTCCTTTAATAACATGTCATACAATTATAAACTAAAATAAGTTGATTAAAAATAAACTTGAATACTTGTAAAGGAATATTTTTGGAAATAATGTTTTAAAAATCCATTCTTGTCGTATAAGTTAAAAGAAAACATTCTTCTCGTACTTTTGTCGGAAAAGTCAAAAAGTACCTCGTATGAAAAACGACAAAAGATTCCTTTCATATCCTTTTTTTAAAAACTCACCGAAGGGTAAAAATGGATTTAAACAATTTTAGGTGGATGGAAATAGTATTACATATTTATGAAACATGGATGTGGATGATAAAATACACCCCAGTAAATACTTACGAATAAACAATCTCGGATAAAAATGAGATTGTGATATTTCCCTTACCTTAGGTCCGACTAGCTTTGTAAGTGTCCAAACCTCATGTATAATGATTTAAATAATGTTATTGACTTAATCCAGAATCATACTAATTGTTATGATATCATATATGGTTCACTTATGACTTTATTTTACCCGTTCTTTTGTAAATTTCATGTTAAAGAGCGTTTTGGGTAAAATCGTTTCATTTGTCATCCGTGTTTTGACTTGTAATTATTCATATGATTACGTAGATCATGATTACTTAATTCCATAATATAAAACATGATTTATATATAATATATATTCAGAATATACATATATATAATAAATCAGTAAATGGAAAGAAATACACCGTTCATGGAGACGGAAGACCGTACGTACGCATGAACACTGTTTTCGTTTCCTTATTGAGTTGAATGGAATTAAGTAGATGACATACATATATATACACATAAATCAAGTATCATTATTATGTCATATATTTCATGATTAGTTATTATATGTACTTTATAATCATTCATGAATGGTTAAAGTGGAGAATGAATCTCATCGCGTCGTGGAGACGGTAGTCCGTACGTACGCATGAGCGATGATATCGTTCTCATGATCGTGGGACTGTATTGGAGTGTATGTATACTATTTCAGAATCAATATCACTTTAAAATAATAATATATAGTTATTATTTACACCATTATACCCATCCAAGTAAGGTGGTGGTGGAAAATAGATTTCACCACGGCGTGGAGATGGTATTCTGTACGTACACACGCGCGGTGATTTCGTTTTCCGTAGGATGGATAGATGGTGAAATAGGATTGTTTCATGCTTATAATAACATATCAGTATATGATTGATACTGATGTTATTACATCATAATGAAACAACCTAAGAATAAGACGTGGAAGAAGAAATAAAGGTGAAAGAATCGGGAATGGAAATTACCTCTTCTTTGAAGCGCCTCTTTGAGACCTCCTCTTAGGGCACTAAAATTGGTCTTTGAGGAAGACCAGAACTTCTAGGATGTTGATAGGGAAGTGGAGAAGAGAATTTGGCAGGTTTTTTCCGAGCTTGAAGGCTCAAAGTTGTGTGAGGAAGAGAGGGAGGAGGTGCCCTTTTATAAGGGAGGAGAGGAGCACCTTTGGAATTCTTAAAAATATTAATTTATAATAAATCTAACCCCACTTAAAAACCTCCAAAAATGACTCATATTAGAATTTTAGATGCGATAGGGTTGTAATATCATCAAAAAATCAAATTTAGACATGTTTGGATCTTATTTTAAACCTTATCATTTTGATTTATCCTTATTTAATCTATTTAAGTTTATTTGTGGTAATAAACTTCTAAATTTTAAATTATAAAAAATAATTACTTATTTGTTGTGAATTTTTCATAATTGATTACTTTATAATAGTATAGACCATATAAATTTAAATTTATAATTTATAAATGTTTTTGTGATTTTTAAACAATTTAATAATATGTTATTTTTATAAAATAAAAATAGTGTCAATTTTTACACTATTCATTTATTTGAATTTAAATAAAATATATACAGAAAATATGTTCGAAATAAAAGCTTTAATATATTAATAAAAGGTCATATGTATCTATAAAATTAGTGGATCACATTAAATAGTTCATATAATATTTATTTTATTATTTTTAAAACCATTTATTTGGTTTATCTCTTAATAAAATAATTACTACATCATTTTTGTATAATTATTTAATATTGTTATTTGTTGCATAAAAATTTAAAATAAACTTCTATGATGAAGATAAATATATTAACTTTCACAATAATACATTTACTCGAATTTAGAATCTTAAAATCACAATATTTAAATTGTTATATTTATTAAATTATGAAGGTGACAACTTTGGCATCATTTAAAATAAAATAATATAAGTGTCATAATTGCTTGTATAAGACTCCAAATGGTCAAATATTCGACCATTGGATGATTATAGTTTCCATTTACATGACCAATAAGTTTTGGTCAGGGGTTTTGTCCTTTTATGGTCACTATTAGTTTAATAAAAACATTATTCTTGATTTTTTACTAGATAAATAATTTCTGCATCACTATTGTGTCACAATTAATGATAACTATTTAATCCCAAAAAATTATAAATAAATTCTCATGATGTAGATAATTTTGTTAGATTTCTGGATACTATTCATGTTCGAAGTTTTATGATGTTTATCACTAAGTTAAAATTATTATACTTATAAGATTTAAGAAAGTGACATGTTGTCACTTTCTTTGGTTTTAATAATAATTAAATTATTTTCATGGTCAAAAGTCCATAAAATGAATCTAATCTGACCCTTAGTTTATATGGGTTTACTTTTAGCCATCAAATAGAATTTTGGCATGTGTTAGGGTAATTTTATAATATTATATTTACCCTTAATTACCCGATTTACATTTAACTATGGTAAATAAAATTTACCGTAGTTACTATTCATAATTCTCAAAAATAAAAAGTATCCTATTAACATAATTTGGACCCAATGATTCCAAATATGGAATCCATTTTTTAAAATTCAATACACAGAAGTTGCAGAAATTAAATTAAAATTTACCCCGTTGTCGAATAAAAACGGGTTTTTGTTTAAAATATTGCAAAAGATTGAATTGATTTAACCTACGAATTCATGGTAAAATCAATGATAATGACATAAATTATATTAAATGGTAAAACTATATTCTATTTATACTTTAAAACCATTAAATATTATAATTTAACCACATAAGATATTATGATGAAAAAAGTTGTTTTTAATTAAAATATAGCGTGTTTTTACTCTTCATTAAAATATGAAAGTTATCGGAAAAATATAAAAACTTTATCTAATGTAAATTTTTACATCCTGATTCAAAAGAAGAATTTTATTTTTTCAAATTTAAGATATAAACATGTCAAAAACTAGATTCAAAGTGGGTGCGCCATCAAAAGGCGGCAAAACTGCATTTTTTTAAAAATACTTATTTTACCCGAAAAATTTATTTTGTTCTTATACCATGTTCTATAAAATGTGTAAGATGAATAATAATGTTATAAAATCCAAAATTTAGTTAATACTATTCATAATGGCTAGTTCATGAAAATATTATAATAATATATCATTGTTTATTAAAACCCGGTATTGCGTACAACACACGCTATCGAGGAAGGACGTGATTGCGTGTAATGCAAGCCAAGTCAGGGTTTCATGTTGTGAAAGAATCCTTCATTGTTTCGTATAACAGAATCCAACCATATTTTATTTATACATTTAATATATATATATATACTCAATGTTGCGTAGAATAACTATTATCAAAATTGTGTGTAACACGGTCCAAGAATAGTGTTGCGTATACTTCAAGCTAATACGGTGTTGCGTATAGCGCAAGGTAATCTTGGTGTAGAATACAACACAAGACATTAATGAAAATAATATTTTTCATAAAATCTCGGGGTGTTACAAATGTGTATATCTGGATTCCTCTCAATGCATAAGTACATAATTATGTAGTCTATCACATTATCTAATAGAACATGTGGGATTCCATTATATGGAATTTCTTCCCTAATTTGATGAATTGTGAGTTGGAAAATATCATTATCATTATTCCTATATCTATCTAGGGTTCCTTTCAATCAATAATATATAGTCAAGTGTGGAGATTCATCATGTTGAAGAAACATTTCATCCCTTTTTTAACAAACAACATTGTTCTATAAAGCTTTACCAGAGTCCAATTGAAAACAATCACCATGAATCACATATTCTTTCTGTTTGATAATATATATTAAAAAAATGGAATTAAATAGATTTTATGAATATATGAGAATGTAACTAGTTTTTACATAATATATAATTTAATTCTATATTATAGTTAGAATCCCTAAATATAGTTTTGGACACAATATCTCAGAATTATGTTTTTGGATTGATATACCTTATGTTCAATAATCATGTTTTCCATGGTTTGTACTCAATTGGACATTTTAAAATATTTGAATGTTGTCAACATTTATATAACAAATTCAAAAAGAAACAATTGGTAGTTTTAAAGTGGATTATCCAGTATATAATGGATTCTCAAATTGTATAACCTTTCTTCATAAGGGGTGAATCTTTTTGGGATTTTCTAACTCTATCTTTGGTTCAGATTTTGATGCTCAAAATAAATGCATTGGATATGTGATCACCTCCTGAGGGATGGTTATCAGAGATATGTTAAATATTAAATTTGTAGTTTCACTCTAGAAAACAAATCACAAAACCAATACATTAGTGAAAAAACATAAGGAGTTGATTTATTGGAAAGGGCTTTGAGAATATAATGAAATGAGGCATGTTTATGGGATGTTATTTTTTGATTTATATAGTGTGAATCAATTATCCAAAAATTTATCAGTATTTTATAGAATTAAGAATGTTTGGATGACATATCACAATATCTAAATGCTTTTATAAGATATAATATTTAATCTAGGAAATATATAAGGGGATCAAAATCTAGTAGATATTATAATAGAGGTTATTGTATAAGATTTACATAGGGTGTGTTTTACCTTTGTTCTGTTGGGATGATAGGGACCACGGTGGGGGAACAATGAAACAATAAGGTATGTATTGGGAGTGAGTGAAGATTATTGAATATTATGATAAACTCAATAAAGAATCTAAAACAATTATTCTCATGTGGGAGGTTTTAGGGTTTTAGTTTTTTGTGTGAAAATAGTTTTTAATTATTGAAACATATTCAAATGGAATAAGAAATTAGAGAAGGATAATTTCTATAATAAGAATAGAACTGGTGGAATGACAATTCTGTATTCCTAAATACTGGTAGAATCAAATACTAGATTGTGAAATCAGATTCATTAAATCATATGTCACCCATCAACAAAAACATAAGATGGAGTGTCAATACATGAGAGAAAGTAAGTCTGAAAAATGTATGTGTAAAAAGGATGTAACATAAGAGTAAAATTAAGAGAGTTTTAAAATATTTCATAGTGTACCATTTTGTGGATTTGATGTGGTAGGATCCTTTAACCCAAAGAACAAAAAATCATAAACAAATTAGTTATGAGGAAGCATTAACCATAGGGACTAGAAGGTATGAATACAACATCCCCCTACTAGAACCTACTATATAAACTATGATGGACCCTTTGATTAATTTGAAATGTAATTATAATCATATTTTTATTCCTTGAATAATATTAAAGTAGTATTCACCCCATGTAGTAGGAATCGTGTGCAAAAAAATAAATTCTATGTTATCCTTTTTAATTATTTTTTTTTTCTTTTAACACTATTGTATGTTTTTATTTTTTGTGTTTTTTGTGTTACGTCATGATGGTTTAGGAGTGTTGTCATCTAATTTCTAGACATTTTTATGGTATCACTGAATAATTCTTTTCTTCTTCCTAAGTAATTTATAGTCAATATCTTCTTGTGATGTTCTACATGATAGTGGTGATCCCGACACACATCAACCTAAGTGGTCTAAAATGATAAGTCATTTAATTATTACACCCCTGATAATTACATACATTAAATTTTTGTACTACATTTTCATTCAATAAATTATCCTTGAATTATGTAGTCTCTAACATATTTACGGAAAAAATATTTCTCTAATATCACTTATTATAATCTAAGACACCTAGAGAGGTGGGTTAAATCTGAATGTTTTCAAATTTAATCTTTCTTATATATTCTCCTTTTTGTTGGATCTTATTCTCCTTTTAAAATGATCATTATTCAAAATTTAATTACATTATCTTTATCAAATTAGTCCACATAAATTATAATTCATATATATATAATGTATAAAATTAAATAAAACATAGATTTTACTTCATTCACCCACACTAGTACACATTTATGGAGAATGTACTCATAATTATTTTGATGTACTATAAAAGCATTATAACTTACTATTTTGATGGATATAAATTCATATAAATCTACTCCTCTATAATTCTCATTTCTTTTACAAATTTTGGTGATGTCCCTCCTCAACAAGGCACACTTCAGGTAAAATGGTTTAGGTAATATCTCACTACCCACTGAGGGTCACTCCCTTATTATTTCTTATGCAATTATCAAGATTATTCCAATTTATAGACTTATTTTCCTCTTCCAATAATATATTATATATACAATACATGATAATTATAGATTTTATTCCACAATGGATACCATATGATGCTTCCAATTCCCAAAAAAAAAAAAATCTCTATTTGAGAAGAGTGAAATATTTTATCTTAAAAAAACATTAAAAATTAAGTAAAACTCTATATAAAATAATTCCATAATGTGAACAATCCACTTCTTGTTCTTCGCATATTTTCAAAACAAATTGACACTTCTTAAGGATAAATTCAATTGAATAAAATCCAGTAGTAACTCATTAACCATTAATTATTCTATTTAATAATACTCATTTTCTTTGCTACCTTTCATAATTTTCATTCTACCTTACTATAACCCTATATTCCTTTTCTCTCTTCTTCATATTACTTAATTATATTAGGAATATTAATCCATTATTTTATTCTAGCTATATCCCCCCATTTATACTCAGGTGATCTGATTTTAAATTGAAAATTAGGAATTTAAACTCAATATTCATATTCCTATTGAAATTAATGTATTTGTTTATCATCTATAAAATCTCATCAATTTAACTACATTTAATTTATTGAGGTTATTTTTGTTACAACAAGAGAGCATAAAAGTGTTAGAAGGTAAACATTTTTTAATTATCTTAATGAATTCATTTTAAATCATATTTTCTTATTTATAATATATTTTATAATCCATGGATGACAAATAAAATCATTTATAATGAATATTATATATATATATATATTTAGTTTTTAAACATCACATCAAACCACAAAGGAAATGACTCTTACATATCACCCATGTTTTGTTGAAATCTCCCATATGTATCACCCCTATTTCATAGTAATGGCCCTTATGTATCACCGATTGTTCACAAAAAATGACATTACAGATCTTATGAAGAGTTCTAGTAACACTAAAGTACCAATTACTTATATATTTCTATAAACCATGTGATAATTCTTATATATCATATTTATGGAAGTTAAAAATTAGAATTTAAAAAATTCATAGATTTACATATGGATTACTAGTTAAATTTTCTTATGGTATTGTCAAATTTTTGAAATATATTCAGCACTTATTACATTGAAAAAATTATCCATATTTACATTTAAATATAAAATTTTTAAAGAATACATATACAAGGGTTTTCTCTAATTATTATATTAGTTTTCAGACAAATACACTCCTAAAATATATTTTTTTCATGATATTTGAGGTTAATATGTATTTACGGATTGTTTTTCATTCAAAATATTTTGGTACTCTAGAATATATTATGTATCATCAAAAAAATCATATATCATACTTTTCTAAATTCTCACAACATTACTTATGATGAT
Source organism: Viscum album (assembly GCA_963277665.1). NCBI lineage: Eukaryota > Viridiplantae > Streptophyta > Magnoliopsida > Santalales > Viscaceae > Viscum > Viscum album. Next base: position 198,401,968 of record OY728125.1, on the reverse strand, counting down.
ATCTTTGTGCTTGTATCTTTGTATATTCAAGTAACTTTTAAAAATGTTTATAATTAACCTCAGTCCATTTATGAATACCAATACACTTTATTCAAAATTACTTACAGAACTTCACTTTAATAACAATTTTTTTTTCTATTACATCAATTCCTCAAAAAACCTTCAAAGAATGTCCATGTCCTAGAATATACAACATTTCCATAATTTAGAATATAATCCTTCATTAAATGGTTATATAACGTACATACATCTCTACTAAATCCATAATCAACATACTCTTTAATAAAATTAGTTTAAATTAAATTTAAAAAAGGAATAATAAATATATAACATTATTAACTATCCAAGATCATAATCCTCCATTTATTTTAGATAAATAAAAAAAATAAAATGACTAGTTAAAACACAAAAATAATACAAATTTTAAAAATTAAATATTCCACATGTGGAAAAAAGTTATATGCATTTTTGGCACATTAATGCCCCCTATACATAAACTATTTCATGCCCCCATGTAAAAATTTTAACATTGAATCATCGAGTAAAAAAATATCAAAAAGGGAAACACCCAATCCATGATATTTATAATCAAAATTCCATATGTGGAGTTTTTAATAAGCCATGGTCCAAAAATTAAAAAATTTCCTAATCAAGACTCATCTTTAAAATAATTTCATAGCCTTTATCCCCTTCCACTAACATCATTCCACCAATAAAAATCTCCCTTTACATTTATGATCTACTTCCCAAAAAAAGAATTAACTCATCATATAAGTTGTATTTAATTATTTTTATTTTCAATCTCATATATATGAACTCAATTTATTATTTATATATTAATATTTATCTTCCCTTATTAGTCATAAAAAATAATAGAGCTGAATATTGTAACGTTTCAAAATTCAATAAGGATAATAGTTTGAGGGAAATGATGTCAAAATCCAAATAATCGTGATAAAAAAGTATTAAAATCTCAAAATTATAATTCATGACTTTAATTCATGTTATTTGATAAAAAAAATATCATTTTCCTTTATCATGAATCACTTATAACACTTTATTTAGCATATTTCTCATTAGTTCAAAATGTTAACTTTCAATAGTTAAAATTTTCCTCATTTCATAATTGTGACTCTATTTTATTCTAATTAAATATTGGAATGGATGATTCTCAAACCCTTTGTTTTTTAATTTGGCCATGACCACTTTCTCATAATATCAATCTCCTAATAATAAAATTTATTATTATTAGTATAATAATATTGAATGTTTTAATTCATGGGTTAATCCGTGTTACTTTATTTTCCCACTTTTTCCTTTTAATAATGATAGAGGATAAATAAATTATAGTAACAAATATAAAGTGTACATTTATTCTTATAAAAAAATATCAAACTCACTTTTAATTTCAAATCATGAAATCTCTAACTGGTTAATGTGAGCACTGACACCCTCTACTAGCTCAGTTAAAGATTACGTAATCATACTCAGGATATGGTGCAAGAAGGTAAATTTTGATTCTAATGTGTCTTTATATTAAGGTAATTATTCATCATTACAAAATTATAATATATTGAATTTAAATATAATTATTTAGGTAAAATGATAAAAAATGTTTCCAACTGATGGGTTGTGTCAGCTTAATGTGGTTTAAAATCATTATATTTTCAAAAAAATGAAACTCGTATGGTAATAAAAATCTATAGAATCTGTTAGGAAAAGGGGTGAACTCAATTATATGTAAAAAGGGTTTATAGTACCTCTTGGAAATGGGAATTAAAATTTATATTGGGTAATATAGTTATTGAATGGAAACAATTGACCAGTCAACCAAATTATAATTTCCATGAATATAATAAAAATTAATAATAAAATACTCCATGTGCAGTGACCCAGGCCCAGTTTCCCAATGTAGGTGAATAATTTGATAAATTGAAATAATTTGTATGGAATTTCATCCTGATGTTCGAAATATTTTAGTAGTCTTGGTAATCTAGATACATACTTGAGTGTCAAATGACATTTTAAAATAGAAATTATGACATAATATTTTTTAGAATAACATTATTTCCACTATAATATCCCTTCATATCAAAAATAGTACACTTCATGAGTTTTAGATAAATGAAAAAAATAAGGGAGAGCTAAAAATCATCATTAAAGGTTATGTAGAGTGTATGAAATCATAAAATAATTTGAATAATCTATATATAAAGGAAAATAAATTAACACACATACCATATAATCATTACATAGAGAACTATGTACATCCATATATAATTTTTATGTGAAAATATAATGGACAATATAATATATGGGATGGTAAATAGATGAAAAATAATTAAATTTAATGAACTTTACTATCAAGATAAGATAAGGAATAATTAATATGGAAAGGTAAATAACTAAACACACATGTCATTTAAATAATAAATTGAGAATTAAATGCATCCAAAAATAATATAATTGTGAAAATATAATGGATAATAATATCTGAATTCGTAATAAAAGAAATTATTAATTATTGAGCATCATGGCTTAATCACATAATATATATACGATCAACACCTTTCAAAATAGGTTTTATTCTATAGGTAAGACATTAATTAATACTAGAATACTAATTTTATTTTGAGACATATTGATGTACCATGGGGATATATAATACTTGGATGTACCCATAATTTGAAGTACAAAGTATTCCTCATATATCGAATAATAAATTTAATTTCTGAATTAGTATTTCTTAATATAAAATGTATCTATTGAGTAATTTATCATTATTTCTCAAGATAAAAATTTACCTTCAATTTTTAACATTGTATTTAGAAATGATATATAGTAAAAAAAATTAACATATCTATTATAAATAAAAGGTGAATTTTGGGGAAATTTAATTCTTAATGATAATATAAAACTTAACGTTTCATGGTAATGTTATTGATGACAAAATTGAATTTGATAAGTTAATTTCATTTTAACCTTAATATAAATAATCATAATATATTGAGTGTAAAAATAAGGATATTATCAATAAAACATATCCCTAATAGAGTATATTAAAAATTAATGTATTTTTTCATTAATAGTTATAAATAAAATAAAAATATCTTTAAAAACATTGTAGATTAAAATATCTAATTATTAAATAAGTCTTTATTTTAATCAATATTTTTTGAAAATTATTTTCCTTTAAAATACCTTTTGAAAATGAGGAACATCTAGAATATTAGGAAAAACATTTTCTTTAAAAAATTCATTGTAATCTTTCAATGGAATATTAAATTAAATTACAATAATGTGAGTGGTTAATTCCAAAAATGATATAAAATTTAATTAACATTCCTTTTTATTGTAAAAATTCTAGAAAATTTTATTTTTCATAAAACAACAAGAATATTAGTTTTAATTTTTTTTATGAAAATACAAAATTAGTAAAAATTTCTTTAATAATTCATTTAAAATGGATAAAACATTTTTTATTAAATTTTAATAAAAAATGTTTTTGGATGAAAAAATATTTTTGATCGAAGAGAGAATGATTTTGGACTATCTTAAATACATTTTATAAAAAACATTAACCCATAATTATAGGTAATATGATACCATCACTTGAAAATATCATTATTATATAGATAATAATAAAATAAAAATGGTTTCTTAGAAATTTATCCAATAATCACCTTTAACTGAAATAAATGAACCGATATATCGATTAGAACGAGATTGGGAAATAAACCCTTACAGTGACCATAACATTAATGTGTGAATTATGAAAAGAATTTGTTTTTTATATAACGTTATAACCATAAAAAAATTATAAATACAACATAATATAATCAAAATCAATTATAAAAATATTCTTATAATATCAATGATAATGAAGATGTAATGAAACCCAATGATAAGAAATTGAGTTATGAAATTCATTATCACTTGGTATTATTAAGCTCTAATCCCCAATGATGTAATAATTAAAATTTAAACATAATATACCATGAATAACTAATTTTTCATGATATTGAAATTAAAAGGGAATTTATATACACCAGATAATATAATTTAAGTATATAAAAATTCAATATTCCCTAATGAAATGAAATTGAGATGAAAAACCTTACATAAAGTTTCCTTTTGGGTGAAAATGATTTAACATCATTTATAATGGGTTTAAACATGTTATTAAATTACTAAAATCCCATATTAATATTTATAATATCATATTTTATCTTTCTATAACATCTTATCAATCCTTAGTTAATAGTATTTACTTATTTTCATTATTTTATGCCTCATGTGCATTGTTTTATCATGGACGTTTTTTCATGAAAGAACTGGTTCTTTCAAATATTATATAGTTATATCATATTTAGAATATTAAAGATGAAATATTTATCATATCTATATCTAAATTATACTTTTAATACTAATTATTGAATTTTTAATGAAAAATAAATTATTTTACGATCATGGAGATGGTAGGTCATACATACTGATGAGCGACAATTTCATTTTTCATTGATCATTATGGAGAATGGAAGATATATTTTATCCATGAAGAATAATAATAGCTTCATATTTAACATATTAGTTATTTAAATGTAATTATATACATTAACCATGTTCGTGGTGATGAGAAGAGTGTCACATCACTTCGTGAATGTGGTAATCCACACATACATGAACTATGTTATCACCTTTATGGGAGTGAAAAGACAAAAAATAATATTAAATTTTAATATACGGAAATTTTTCATGAATATAATAATTATTTTATTTATATCTAATATATTTATTATCTTTATATTTATTATATTCCGTGTAAAGCTTTAGTGAAATAAGATCATATCGCATCGTGTGGCTATAGTCCGCCAAACACACGAGCCACATTATCATATCACATATGGAATGGAATGTAATATATATATATATATATAAAATATTTTGTTTAAATATTTATAATAACAATATAAATATCATAAATATACTTTATGTACATCATCTTGCCCATCCTTGAGAGGTTGTAAAAGGAAAACGAATGACAACGATTCAGGAGGCGGTAGTCCTCTGTATACCTGAAAGGTGATTTTTCAACTCGTTTGATGAAATTAGTGATGTTTTTGGTGATATAATTATTATAAAAACATACTATTATTTGTAATATATTTAGTTTATTATATAATAATGAATTTATTATAATTTATGTAGGTGGAGAAAGAAATAAAATAAAACATTATTGGTGAAGAACCTCACCTATTCTTTAGGTATCATCCTTAGTTTCGAGCCAATTCCTTCATAGGATGGATTTATTCATAAAATATTAATACTATGATGATTGTATGGAAGTTATAAAATTATTTTTGATGTTCTTTTCAAAACCAAAGAGGTTTTAAAGTGTGAAGTTGAGATGAGATGGGTGACATTTTATAAGTGAGGTGTTTGGAATCTTAATATTTTTTTGAAACAATTCAATCATTCCCATATTTTAAACATGTAAAGAAACATAAGTAATGGGATACAATAGAGAAAATAAGATATCTGGTCTAAATGCATCAATATAATTTGGTTTTTACAAGTTTATAGGTCAAACATAACCCCTATATTCTTAGTTTAACGCCTTGGTTAATCAATTTTTACCATGGTTGTGGAAATTAATTTTTAATAATTTCACTATTCATTTTTATAAAAAAAAAAATTTAATTATTAGAAATTATAAATTATGATGATTCAAAATATGGATTATCTTTTTACAAATTAAATACACATAATTTTGAAAATTTAATTTAAACATAATTACATATAGGTGCTGAGTAAGTGGGTTTTTGAATACAAAATGTTTAAATGATTACAATGCTATTGTATCAAAATTGAATATTAAAAGGTTTAAATTGAAATAAATTGTATAAATTTAAATATTGGTTTACTAATTTTACATTAAAAAAATTAAAAATAATGTTTATCAACCAAAATTCTTTAAATGAAAAGGAAATTTTCAATTAAAATATAATACTTTTATATATTTATAAACAAATCAACCATTTCATTAAAAAAATCACCTTAAGATAATTTTAATATTTTGAAGTAAAAATGAGGATTATTTTGTGAATTTAATTTCCTAAAATTGGGGAAAATTAATTTTTATTCTTGTGAAGAAGCATGGTTAAATTGACTTTTACAAAAATATAGTTTTCGAAAAAAAAATTATTTTAAATGATTCCTATATTATTCTGAATTAATATATAAAACTAATATTAATAATTTAGTTTGTGATATTCAGACCTTAAATTTTAGCATATAGGTTATAACTATTATATTAAATAAGAATATTTTAATAAATTTTTGTACTTCGTTTAAACTCATTGTTGTGTGTAACGCAATCTAAACGTTGTGTTGCATATAAATCAATATAATCATATAGTTTTTTGTAATGAAGTCTATTTAAGAGATTGAATTTATTTAAAATTTAATATATCAAAAATACTCAAGGTGTTATATTTTCTTATAATCATGATGTTTTGTGTCACATGCACTATTAAATACAATGTTTTTTTAGAATTTTGGGGTGGTAAATTCTCCCCACCGTAAAAAATTGCATACTCAAAATTTAAACATGATATTGATATTAAAGGGTTTGAAATTTGGAAATTCCTTTATTGAAAACCCCACATCATTTAATGTTTTAATTAAACGTCCTCGCAATATGTGAGATGACTAAGTACAAAGGTCCTATACAATAACATATAATTGTGTTTCTATATAGGATAACATTAGTGGAATGTGATTATATTGAAATGGAAGAAAATAATAAATAATTATACAGAGTGATTGAGGTCATTGACCAAATTTAAGTGAATGGTTAGTAGAAATTTAAGGGCCTCAAAACCATAAATCTATAATGATTTTAAAGACCAGTTTATTCATCAGATATGAATATAATAAGATAAAATCATGGTTTTGAAAACCTTTTCCTAAAGATGAGAAATTTTTTTTTCTATGATTATAATAAATATACTTTCATGATAAATTTTTATTTCATAAGAACAATTTCATCATTATGTTTTTCTCCAATCATTTTACAATTCATTCCTCACTCTAATAAATAAATATTAAAAATTAATTTTTTATTGAAGCTATAAAATTCATATTCAGTGGATCAAAATACCCAGAAATGAATGAAAAGTCATTCCATATGACGAAATTTTGAAAATCAAATATAGTTTTGAAAAGTTATCCAATCTAATACATCAATATATAAAACATTTAATTAATAAATTAGTTCATCATTTATATTTATTTTTCAAAACCATTAAAAAACATTAACATCTTAAATAGGAAATCGTATAGGGTAGTGGTAGGTTATTGAACCCTTATTTACCTTCCATCATGGGATTGATCCTTGTGGCCTTGTTGGATGCTACGAGTTTTCACCTAGTATGTGGGTTATCATTTTTCTAGACTATACTGATATAATTTCAATAAAATTCACCAAAAATGATGGATATACATAAAATAAAATAAATCATTAAACAACCTTTTTACTATTATTTTAAATACAAATATATATATATATATATATTATAGAATGTCTAATATTGTTTTTTGATTATTATTACTATGTCATTATTGATCGTTTCAACCTTAAATATTATCAATACCTTTAAAATTATGTCTATATAATGTAAAGGAATTGTTCCTCAATTATATTTTCCACTAAAACATAAATTAAACCAATGGTTTATATTTCCCTAAACTTCTTCCAAAATATACCTAATATTTGTACACTCTCATAAAATAAAACATAAAAATGGGTGTCTGAGACACTAAAAGTATGATCAAATTTAAACCCATAAACCCAATATGGTATCCAAAACACATAAGTTAATCATTGAATTTACACTCCTTAAATTTAACAAAATTATTTAATTATTCATGATTTTATACAAAAGTAGCATTTGAAAGAATAAATCTATATTGTAATTCTGGAATACCAATAAATACATCAATAATTTTATTTCAATATACGTACTTCCTGTCTATAGGATTTAACATTTATAAGATGAAATTTTAATCAGATAGTTCCCTATTTCCCCAAATTTAATATGAAAAACAATAAATGGATCATGAGGATGATATTTATTTCCTTCCATCATTCTCTTCATTTTTCTATGAAATGTATATACTTTATGCGCTAATGTTTACCACATAAATAATTTTATAATTCCTTTTAGGTATTGTCTTTTTATTCTAAGATACATTTGGTGTAACATATTTCATTTATTGTAATCACCTATTAAAATAATTCTTAATTATTTATAATGAAAATTTGAATGGTCCTATAAGTATCTCTTGAGAGTGTAAACCCTAAACAAAATGACACTAAACCGCTAATTCAACATAGTTCATTACGAGGCATCAAGAATCCCAATTAGTATGTAAGAGTTTGGGAACTAGAAGAAGTTTCCTAGGTTCTTACAATGGGGATAAGATTCCCTCACACCATAGTTAGTGAACAATAGAAATAGATATGTTTCATACACAAAAGATAAAATATAAGAATCATTAAATTAAAAAAATAATATATTCTTTAATAATAAATGATGTTCTAAAATTTCTCGATTAGTTATGTCATACATATAACATTAGACACCCGCTAGGTCAGCCCCATTTGAAGGAAGATAAATGAAACTTATGAAAAGAATATGGATCTACTACTAAATCCATGACATACCATATACCAGGTATCAAAACATAGTCGAACATCACCAGCCTAATCCGGAGAACCGCACAAGTATCTCTGCTTGATCATACAACATTGGGCCTCATCCTTATCACCCGTGAATTTTTGGTTATCATAAAAAATATAAAATAAGGTATATAAATACGCCGAGGTGCACATGCGGGGGTGAGAAATCATATTAGTAGGCCACCCCAATGATGGACCTATAAATATGCAGCCATAAGTGAATTCTCATGAAATATTCTCAGCCAATCCAAGACAAAGATAAAAAGATAAGTAAAATAATAAATGTTGATCTACATTAAAACCCTAGGTCCATAATCCCAATAAAATGGGAATGTTCTATCATGAATATCCATATTTTCATGTGTATATATGGATTGTCCCATACCTATACATATATACATAAAAATTAGTACACATGGTTAAGGTGGATAAAATAACATAAAAAATTAGGAGTCAATCATAGGATCTATAATCAAAATCTCTATGATATCCTGTGATGGGGAATTGAGATGGGTGTTGTTCCAATCAAGTCATGTATAATTAAGTCGATATCTGGGACTGTAATCCCAATCAATATATTCCTACTTCTACCATTGTAAGTAGATACTCATCCTATCCTTGTGTTCACCTATACTCACCTCCAACATCTATGAAGAAATATTCCAGGGAAGTAATTCTATATACCTATTAAATGGACAAGATCTAGGAGTCATGTTGCTCATGCCATATAAATATAATCTGGTGCATGATCCCCATGTCGCATTCTATTGACGGTCACAACATTTGGAACATAGATGAACTCTAATGGTCTGGCCCCAAGGTGATATATAAGGGGATATTGTTAGCGTGACATAATGCCCACCCATGGAGGTTTTTAACAAGGGATAGTATAATCATCCTGGCCATCTATAATAGTGTAATCATTTCAGTTATCCAATTATGTGAAATTTCATCTCCCACACCACACTCATGTAACTAATCAGGGAGAGTGTGATCATCCCTATCCCCAAGGAGAGCATAGTAATTAATAAGAATTATTAGATCGATGAGAGAATAAGCATCCTCATCACATATCCAATAGGGTATAAAGGATCCATCCTCATCACATGACACATAAGGGATTTAGGAACCCTCATCATTACTCAGGAGATCATAATCATCCATTAGTATTATTATATCATATTCCATTCCATTATTTCATAATCTCATGCTTAATAGTAGGATACTAGGAAGCACTTATGGAAATCTCCATAATCCAATAACCAAATATATAGGCTCAATAGCCATAACCCACATATTACTTCTAGGAATACAAGTAAATATAAGAAATAAAATGGCTCAAAATCCAGATATCGAGACGAATGTCTGGGAATATCAATGAGAAAAAAATACACATCATGTTAGGATCAACAACTACCAACCAGGAAGAACCTCTTGCAAACATTATTTTATCAATAAGAACCAAGTTAATGTATAAAAAAATTGAGGGTGATCGAACCAAAAAACCCATCCTTACATCCACATAATTAAGGAATTACATGTTTTGCATGGGTTATAAGGACACACATGCTACCATATCTACCCAAACCGAAGGAACAATTATAGGGTAGTTCAAACAATGAAACACTCAGTAGGTCCCTCAAGTCTAACACAGAGAGGCATCCTACATGGGATCCGTAAGAGAAAAAATTAAAGGAGTAATCCTACACCATATCCTCAAAGTTTAGGAAGAAGTGAATGTATCCAACTCGGGATCCGTTTCTATAAGGTAAAGGTGGAATCCTAAATGGGATCCTTAATTGATAAGAAAGAATATGCATCCTACATGGGATCCTGATAATAGTATATAGGAAGTAGTGTCCTATATGGGACCCTCACAACACGTTATGAAGGAAAAAAGGCATCTTATAGGGGATATTTGAAATTGTAAACAAGTGAATGTATGTTAATAGGGATTACCTATGTCAAAAATTATGAAACTTCACCACATAGGGGACCCCTTCTAATAAGTATATGGTAGGGAAACACTATATAGGATACTCTAGGTCAAAAAACAAAAAAAGGAATTCTACAATGTATCCTTGAAGACAACAAGCCTCATGGTATATTGGGCCAGAAAATAATATTTCACAAGGGAGAAATCATTAAATTAATGATACACGACATCATTCATGAGAGATAGGTCGTGGATTATCTCAAATTAAGGGTCTCTCTCTCTCTGGAGTCAAATGAATTTGACCACAAGAGGAAGAACCTATCTATTAAGAAAATTATTAAAACATTCCTAAGAGATTTCAAATATTCTCATCTGTCATATTATATCAATCTATGGAAAATGTACTTATAATGGACTAATCAAGTGTCCATTTCTGACTCCTATAAAAATTTATACGAAAAAACCCAAAAAGTAATTACAAAGGGGATAGTACTTTGCGTTTCTATGTGGGAACATAGTGTGTACTCCCAAATCCACACATGATCGTGTACTCTGGCTGGACATGGAATGTAAATTCCCATGTAAATAGTGTGTAATATGGGTATAAAACATGTACATATCACTAGGTAGCTTATTTTATCCCCCACGTGTTAGGTCCATGTATTTTTCTTGGAAATGTACTTATATATGGTGTTTTAATGTGTAATTTACACGACATGTGTTCCCTAAACCTCATGCCTTGTAGATGGGTTTTCCCAAACAAAAAACCCTCAAATCACCCAGAGAACTTGTTATTTTAAGAGAAAGCTATAGATCCCCCCTAGGTTTTCCATGAAAGTATAATATGGATTTAAAACTTTTAAATTATTAAAATATTATTATTTATGGAGAAAAAAAAGTGGAAGATCTTCAGGTAGAATTCACCCATTCTTCACCCATTTCCAAGATCCACATTTTCCACACGTCAATTTAGTGAATCCTAAGCTCCATGGTAAAACCCTTATCTTCCTCACACTACTTCTATATATATTGAACTATTTTTTCTCACTCATCCACATGAAGGATGATCCACATTCATGATGATGATATTATGTGATGAAAAGTAGAAAAGAAAAGGACAAAATTAATAGAAATAAAAATAAAAGAAAAAAGAAAAATTCAATGAAAATGGGGCCTAGGCTAGCCCCGACGTCCAACTCAAGTTCATGCCTCACATAAGAAATATTAAAATTATAAGAACAAAAATAGAGATATAATCTCAATCAGATGATCCATTCACAATATATTACTGAAAAAATCAATGTTAATAAATTAACATTTAATTTTTTGAAAATTAATTATTAATTATTCCACAAAAAAATGAAGAGCTTGAATATCTACTAAAATTATATCATATAGTAAACAATACAATATTGGACTAAATGAGTGGTTACAAAAAAATATCTGAGGTCATCTTCTAGGAAAAAAGATGATTTTACTCCATTAAAGAAATTTTAAGAAAAAAATTAAAATTTATTATCAAAATTCCAGTCTGAAAGAACACAGGTTCTTATAATATCCCCACCATAAACATTCTCATCCTTGGGAATCGTAGTTGTAAGACTAGAATCTATTCTTTCACCCTATGCATCTATCCAAAAATATATTATGATAGTCCAATGACTATTCTCATAGCATCAACAACTGTTTCCTACACATGACATAATTAACTAAGATATATTTGGTACTCCACAACATAGAAATACCCTTATCCCCATCTCAAATCCAACTCTAAGTCCAACAGCCCACTGAAAATTCTAAATTGCAACTAAAAATGAGGTACACCACCCTTGTATGGCCAATGGTGTAATCTAAACCATATAGAATACCTTATATCTCTCCATGGGGAAAACCACAATAAGTTTCCTTCCTCAACAAGGGAAATATTTTTAAACGCAAATGAATATATGTGTAGATCCTATGCTCTAGCAGTTTAATCAAGAGGATATCTTGATATATCCTGATCATATCTAACTATTAGTGTATTGTAATTACACAAAAAGGAATGTATAACTCTGTTGATCAATTCTTGAAACAAATGTATAACTTTACTTTAAAAAACACCAAACACTAGGTCTCTTGACAGTTTGTGTCTAGGTTTAGGATTGGGAAAATTGTCTTTTGGTACCTGATCATTCTCAATGTCACTACTATCATGAAGGAAACTTTTTTAGTTAACTACATCTCAAAAAAACCATTCCCATAGTATGTATTGGAAAAATCATTCCATATATTGCATCTAGACACTCAGTGTTTTAGATTTAAATGATTCATGTATGAATAATGTGTACCTTTATCACCCTCATAATACACCAATGAACCAACCATTAATGGTTATGTTAAATGTTCTATACAACACAACAGTTTCAATATTCTAGAATTTCCATGGGAACACCCCTTCAAAAACAAGAACCCCACAAGGGACATGGTTTATTCCATAAACTCCAATCAATTGGTGTCATTCCTATAATGAGCATCTTCCCATTCTCTTACTACATTATCAATAGTGGAAACATTGGTCAATTGGTCCAGGCCCCCAAAACGTCATGCACATCGATGTGAGTCTTGAAACCAGAGAACCCTATGAACTTATCAAAATATAAAGGCATACATATGATTATACGAAAAATCATGAGCACCTATCGTGCCTCAATCTCAAAATGATCATTAAACCAAGATCACATCCAAAAAATCCATCTATAAACACGAGATAACCTCTTATAAATTTTCCATTAATCAAAATGAAATGAAAAACTTCAATATTATTAGTTAAAAATAAGTACCTCTGGGTCTCCCACCTAGACCTATAGATCATGTTGTCCAACCCCTATCTCTAAAGATAAAACCTCTTAAAATAAGATAAAGATCATAATGACCTATGAGGGTCAAAACAGAGAACACATACAACAAGGGTATGATCCTCTCTAGGAATCCTTATAATTAACTACTTCCCAGAGGTCACTATACAATATAGAAAAGAAATATAACTAAAACTCACTATTCATCCATATATTGTATTACCCCTACAGGTCTGGATTATGAGAAATAAAAACGGATCAAATTAGCACCATACTCATTGATCATACTAGATAACCGCAATGAAATGATACCCCCATAAGTTGATAACACATGGGAATAATGTTCCCTATCAACCTATAGGGGTTTTTGAACCTCCCATTCATGAGGATTGAGTCATCGGCCTCACTAATGAACACCTCAATAGATATCCACATAGGCTATTGTCAGAAAGAAATATATGCAAGTCAAATCAATTCACTAAAATAACCCTAAAATTATATACAATAAAAACACAATTTAGTTTATTGTTGAAACATATACCATGTAGCCATTATTGTTAATAATTATAACACACTAGTAGAACAATATGATGTTAATTCTATGATCCAAATATGATGCATGAGACACCTCTTTCTTTTTTTGACCAAGAGTCAAAATCTATCCATGGTCTCTTTCCAAGGGGCCAAGAACAATAAATCAATAATTGATCACCACATCCATATATCATATGCCTCTCTCAAGGAAAAAATAATATAAAACTATAACATCACATATCATAATTTTAGTCCCATATACATGGAAATGATGACTTCCTACCAAAACAAGAATTATCAACACACCAATACGGTATCCATCCCTAGTTCGGACACATTCCTAAAACTCGTGTCTACCGTATCCCAAATAGTAATGTCCCTCTAGAAAAAAAACTCTGATACAAATTTATAATGCCCAACCCATATTCTAACAAAAACCCACTCTGAGATGTTTCATTATGAGGCCTCAATGGAATATACCCATACACTAGAGCCAATCAACTAGAAGTGTGTTCCCATGGTGTATATATGGGGATATTATTCCCATATATCTGAGTAAGATAATAGCTGAAAATAGAAAAGTAACATACACATTAGTAAATAAACAGAGTTTATAATAAGTTAATAAAATGAAATTAAACATGCTGAAATAATAAATATAAAATTATAAAAGGATGAATAACTATCTCATACATACAACATTGGTTACCCACTAGATCGACCATATATACAGGAATATAAAATATACTGAAATAAAAGTATAAGGATCTAATACTATCTTTAAGCCAACCAAAATACCTAGACTTCATCCATTGTCAAACTACCCCATCCTGATCAGGATAACCACACAAGAATATCTACCCAGTCATGAAACTCTGGGACTCAGCCATATCCACCATGCATATTCAATCAACAAGAAAAGTAGACCTAAGGTCTACATGTAGAGTGAATTTCACATGAATGGGAGAGAAATAATCTCAACAGGACACCCCAATGATGAACATGTAAATATGCTATGATAAGTTCATGATCATGAATATTTCTCAGCCTAGCCATGAAATAACTAAAAAGTTTTATAAATAAATAAATTTGAAACCACCATCAAACATTGTGTCCATTATCCCAGTCAACTAAGAATGTTTTATCTTGAATATCCATATATATATATGCAAATATATGTATAGTCTCTTACTTATAAATATATACAAAAATATTATTAAAAGAAAGTGACGTGAATGAAATAATATAAAACAATCAGCAGTCAATTCTTATGTCTGTAGTCCAAGTCGCATGGACATATCGTGCATGGGCATTGAGCTAGATGTCATTCCACTTAATACATGATTAATTAATTAATTCTCTAGGTCTATAATCCCAATCGACATATACCCACTTCATCCAATATCGAGCATTTCTATGATAAAGTTATTTCTATATAGTGGGATACTCATTCTATCCCCCGGTGCACCCATACTCACCTCCAATCACTAGGAATAATGATTCTAGTGAAATACATTTTTAAATCAAGTAAATGGACAATATCTATACATTGTACTACTTATGTTATGTAAATACAGTCCAATGACTTACCCCTAGGTCTGGCCCATAAGAGGTTATGATAATTGATACTTGGATGAACCCTAAGGGTGTGACCCCTATAGAATCAAGAAGAATATCTCAATGAGACACCATACCCACCCATAGAGGTCTCTTAGAAAGAGGATACTAGTCATCCCTACCATACGAAAAGTTATAATAATTATAATTATCCAATGATGTGAAGCGTCATGTCTAAAAACAATTTCAAGTGGCTGATAAGGGAGAGAATAATAATCTTTATGCCTTGATAGAGAATAATCATACAAGAGTATTAACAGATCAAGGAGAGTGTAATCATCCTCATCGCATATCAAAAAGCGGAGAGAAAAATCATCCTCCTAATGTATTAATCTAAGGAGAGTGGAATCATCCTTATCAATATGGAAATCATAATCACCCATGGGTATCATTAATAGAGACACCATGCCCGTAAGTCATAAACATAGTCTCAATAGACAGATAATAGGAAACAACTCTGGAAATAATAATAATATAATAAAATATATACAGACTCAACACCCAAGTCCCAATTAGTCCCTCAGGGTCTACAATTAATCTTATGAAAATAACATGGCTCAAAATCCAAATATGAATAAGAACGTATAGGTATCCCAAAGATAATTAAATTTTCATCATGTTAGGCTCAATATAAACCAACCAAGAACCACCTTTGGCTACAATGTTTCATCATGAATAACAATGTGAATTTATATACAAAGAGTGAGGGTGGATGAACTCATATACCCAACACTACTGTCACTAACCTAAGGGATTAGTAGTTCAAAATGGGTATATAGGTGACACCCACTACAATCTCTACCCAAACCCAGTAAACTAAATCTGGGTTGGTCAATCCTTGGGGCACCCACTAGGTCCCTCAAAAAAATATATTGAGAGGCCTCATACATGTGATCCTCAACATAAAATGGTAAATGAGGAATTCAACATGGGATCATCATTGTCCAAACATAAGTGAAAGCATCCTACACAGGATCCTCATTTCTAAGGTAAAGGTGGAATCCTACATGGGATGCTCTAATGGTAATAAATTGAAGGCATCATACATGGGATACTAGAAATGGTATATTGGAAGGGGTGTCCTATATGGGACCCTGAAAACACTGTGTGAAGAAAAAATAAATCTAATAAGGGATCTTTAAAATAGTAAAAATGTGACACAGATCGGCCAGGGATTCCCAAGGTTAACATGTAAGTTAAGAAATCCCATAGAGGACCCGTTGTATTAGTTAGAAGGTTGAGGCATCCTACACAAGATCCTCTATACTGAAACACAAGAAAAAGAATCCAAACAGGATTAATTAATAAAAACTAGTCAAACATCTTCTAGGGTAGAAGGGAACATCTCATAAGGATGGAATCCTCAAAGGTATTCTTTAGTGTATCAATCATGTGTGATAGGTCATGGATCATCATAGCTTCAGGGTCTCACTTTTCCGAGACAACTGAATTCAATAACTAGAGGAAGAACCTCTAAACAAAGAAAAAAATTGAAACAACACCAAGGAGTCCTCAACACACGTATTGTGTCTTAACATAGAGATATATTTGGAAAGATACATAGAATATACTAATCACGGGGCCAATTCTAACACATTGGTGAAATGATACAAAAAAACCCAAAAGGATTACAAAAGGGGAAGTACATGGATTATCTCCTTGGGCACAAAGATTGTACTCCAAAATTCCCACATGGGCATGTAATTTGGCTAGACATAGAAAGTAAACTCAAAATTAAAGGATGTGTAAGAAGGGTACATGTCATGTAACCAACATGGGTTACCTTCCCATGTCCCTCACATGGACTGACCACGTATTTGTAATGTTCATGTATTTCTTCATGGTGTGCAACCCACATAGGGTTTGGATTTGTACATTACCCTACATGATCACCTTATATGGGAACTTGTATGGGTACTCAACTACATGGTTGAGTCCCTGTACACCATGTGTATAAACCATATATGTTGTATATACTGAAATGGTCATTTTCCCTTGTAGAAATAACATATTGTATATCTTCTCGAAACTACCCGTCGTGTAGTCAGTTTATCCGAAAAGGAAAACCCTCAAATCACCCTAAAAACCCTATCTTACTAGAAAAAGATTTAAATTACTACACCATGGGTCCAAATAAATCATAATAAGACTATGAAACATTAAAACAATTAAAAAATGGTGTTTTATAGAAAATCATAAAAATGTCTTGCCTTTGGGTGGAAGTCGCCAAATATTCATCTATTTTCACAGACTACGATTGTCGCAGGATAATCTAGTGTTTCCCAAGCTCTGTGGCTGTACCATTCTTCCTCTACATATTTTTTTTTCTCTCTCTCTCTCTCTATCCCATTTTATCTCTCAACCACATTAAGGAGGATCCCCATTCGAGTTTTCAAAAATCCAGTTGGGAAAAAATAAAAGTAAAAGAGAGAAAAGAAAATGATGAAAAAGAAAAGAAAAATAAGAATAAATAGAAAACGAGGTTGGGATTGGCCTTGATGACCAACAAGAGTTTGTGCCTCACATACTAAAACTACCTATTATGGACACAATATCATAGAATTAATATCAATATGACACTCCATTCAAAAGATATTACTGAATCAACCTGCAAGAATAAATTAACAGTTAATTTATTAAATATTAAATATTAATTATTCTAATAAAGTTAGGCATCTAGAATATATATAAAAACCCTTTACTAGGGAAAAAATCTAATTCGTGGGCCAATATAGTTGTTAGAAATATTATTTGAGATCATTTTCTAAGGGGGAAATATTTTACTGATTATATGTATCTAAAAACAAAAATTAATGTTTTTTCTTGAAATTAAATTGTAGGAAAACAAGGTTTCTTATAAAGAGTGTCAAACCAGGTGCACAATGAGGACTATATTCATGCACCATGAGATAATCAGGTCAATCCAAATGGACTTTTTTAGTGCTATTACCCTTAGGTCCAACTATTTCTAAAACCATGACCACATGTAGTATCTATACATGGATGTATTGCAAGGAAATAAAATTTAATATCAAGCACACAAAAAATTTAGGATTTTCAAATACATATATACTCAATCACTGGATTATGTTTCCTAATATATGTTTTCCTTACTCTAGATCCTAAGATTTGTACTTAACATTCTCTGATACCAACTATAGTAACCCGACCATAGTATCCAATAGTTGGTGCCTTATTTATTACCTTGGTAAAAGATATAAGTATGTGAGTGTTGAAGGAATGAATACATTATAATTCTTGTTAAACTAGAAATATAGATTATTCTTACATTAAATTTAATACAAAAATTAAAGCATAATTTTTTTAAGATTATTATTTTTCCCTAAAGATTATCCTATCATATCAATCAGAGTACACTTCATGGATTCTTGATAAAGGAAACAGATTAATAGAGTGATTAAATGCCCAATAAGGGTTAAGTATAACCGAATCAATCATGAATAAATAAACATAATCAATATGTAAAATAAATAACGGGACAGACATTCCATGTAATCAATAAACTCAGAAGGAATTGAATCCAAAGATAACATCTATCTGAATGTTTCTTAGATAATTACCAATATGGATAGGTGAATAAATTAACACATATCGAATTTAAAATACATAACTATCATGATAAGATAAGACATAATCATTATGTATTTCCAAATAACATAATAAAAATCCCATTTAAATAATAAAATTAAAATGAAATGCATCCAGAGATAACATCATTGTGAAAATATCATTGATAATAATAACTATATTAATAATGAATTCAATGAATTATTATTTGAGATCATGTATTGAGGACTTTATACCTCTATGTTCAATAGCATTCACATGATCTTTTTAATAACATATGAAAACCACATTTAAGGCCATCTTAATTATTTATCTCATGATACCTACCAATAAATAACGAGGATATGGAATACCAATCCCCACATATAACTGTAGGTATAAACAATTTCACATATATTGAATAATTCATTTAATTCATGAATAAATATTCCATAACATAAAATATATATTTTGAGTAATGGATACAGATTTATCAATATTTCCCCAGATAAAAAAATGGTATTAGATATATAAAATTATTTGTATAAATTTTATATTGTTTATGAAATAAGCATATCAATGAGTTTTCAATGATTGAATGAAAGTACACATTTCAAGGTAATCCTATTGACTACAAAAAGAAATCATGGAAGTGGATATTAATAGTATCTTTGGTCAAAATAATCAAAACCCATCTTGAGGAAGATAAATGATGGTATTAATACATCATATCCCTAGTAGATTATATATGAAATTATTTATTTCTTTTATTAGTAGAAAAACCATAAAAATATCTTTAAAATAATTATTTTTAAATAAATATACTCTTCATTTTGAAAATAAATTTTTAAAATATAAAACATTTCAAAAATCTATTTCTTCGAAAATAACTTTTAAAAACTAGAAATTTTAAATTTTATGAAAAATAGTTTATTTTAAAATAATCATGTAAACTATAAAATTAATATTCACTGAAATAAAATTCATGATGATGGGAATATTCATATTTACATTACATGTTTAAAATTACATTACTTTTGCACTGTAAATTTTTAAGAAAATATCCATGATCAAAAAATGACATGAAGATTTCTTTTTAAAAAATAATACATAAAAAATTTGAACAAATTCTTTTAAAAAATAATTTTAAAATGTTAAAATAATATTTAAAAACATTTTTTAAGAAAACATTATTTTTTGGGAACTATATTTTAGATCGATTGGAAAATTGAAGCTATGTTTTCATAAAAATAATTCTAAAACATTTTATGTACCAAATAGTGTAAAAATGTTAATTTTAATTTAAAATTTAATTAAAAAAAGATTATAATAAAATTAAAAGGTTTTATTATTTAATTATAAAATATTTTCCTTATAATTAAATTCACGAATAAATAATCTCGATTAGAATGAGAATGTTAAATAAACCCTTACAATTAAAAAAATGTTTATGTGATAATAAATCAATGAATATATAATGAATGTCAAATTAAATCCTCATAAAAGGGTAAATAAAATAAAATATAATAAAAAATTATTATATATATAATCTAAAAATAACAAATACTTAAAATATATAATATAACACAACAAAACGAAATTGTTTTATGAAATTCTTTAGCACTTGGTAACTTTTTATTCAATTCCCATTAAATGAAATAATTAAAATTAAAACATAAAATACAATTAATAATGAATTTTTTATGATATTACAAGTCAAATCTATTGTAAATACACTATATAAGAGAAATTAGGTTCATAACATTATAATATTCCTTAATGAAATGAAATTGAAATGAAATCCCTTATGTTGAGGATTATTTTGGGTTGAACATGATTCAACATCATGTATAATTGTTTTTATTATGTTATTAACATATTAATTAACCATATTTATATTTATAATATTACATATTATTCTTTTAAAATGTATTATCACTCATTCATTAATAATATATCATTATTTTAATTATTTTGTGTGTTAATTGCATTGTTTTCTCACCCGTATTTCTTATGAAAAAATATAATTCTTGCAGATGTTATATAGTTTTTTCATATCCAGGATAATAATAATTACTTATTTTCAATTTTTAAAAATAAATTATAATTTTAAAACTAGTCTTAAATGATATTTATAAAAAATTAAGTACGTTTCGATCATGTAGACAGTAGGTCATACATACGCATGAGTAACATCTCCATTTTTAACTAATAATTATAGAAAGGACATAATTGATATTTTATATTTAAATATTTATTATAATATCATATAAATCATATTTTTTATTTATATATAATTATATACATCATCCTTGTTATTGGGTGATGAAAATAGACACACATTACTTCGGGAAATCAGCAGTCCACACATACACTGACGATGTAATCATTTTAGGTGAGTGAAAAGGATAGAAAAAATATTACCTTCTTATAATTATAACTATGTAATTAATATTATAATTATTTAATTTATACCACATATATTTATTTAATTTATGATTATTACATTCCATGTAAACTATTAGTCAAAGATGGGTCACAAATATTCGCGAGGCGGCAGTCCGTCGTACACACGAGCAATGTTATCATTGTCCCTACGAAATAGAAAGTTAGAAAAGGATATATATGATATAATAAATACATAGATATAATTATTTTTTAAATATAATATATATACATTATATCCATCATCATACCCAATCATGAAAGGTGGTAATAGAATAAATAATAATATTGGCTTCAAAGGTAGTAGTCCTACAAACACATGAACAATAGTTTATTAACCCATTTAATTAAACAGTAGATAGTTGTAGGTATCAAATTTTTATAAAAAAATACAATAATATTTAATATAATATTATTATTATATCATCATGGTTTAATAATAATTTAAGGTGTTGGGTATTGAAATAAAATAAAAATGCTCATTGAAGAATGTTGCCTCTTCTTCAGGTATCCTCCATAAATTTGCACCAATGCCTTTGTATGTGGGATGTATGCCAAAGGTATGACTTATAGGATTATAGGAAGGAATTTTAGAAGTAATTTTTTCAGTATTTTAGGAACCTAATAGGTTTTATGGTGTAAAGAATAGAGGATATGTGGTGCCCTTTTGTATGTGAGGTCACTGGAACACTTGTAATTTTTTGAAAAGATTCAACAAAACCCATGTTTTTATCATGAAACAATCATCCAAAATTGTTCATTATAATAAATATATGATATAATTTAGAAATATTTCCATAAAATTGGTTTTTTAAAAGTTATTAGGACACTGTTAACCCTTATCTTCTTAGTTTAACCCCAAGTAAATCCAATTTTACCTTAACCATGGTAATTAATTCTAGGTATTTCACTGTCCATTTTAGTCAAAAATTAACATGAATTTATTTGAAATTATATAATATTATTATTATAAATATTAAATAAATTTTTACAAATTAAATCCAAATTATTGGAAATATTTAATTTGAAATAAATCATACAGACAAGATGACTAATCAGGGTTTTAATGATAAAATGTTCAAAATTTTATATTGTTTTTAAATAAACGCTAAATATGAAAATGATTCCAATGACCTAAATTAGATTAATTTATATATAATTGACCTAATTTTACTTTAAAAAAATGTTTAAATATAATTTATTATTATGAATTATTTAAATCATAAGTCATTTTTCAATTAAAATTCAGTATTTTTCACTATTCATCAAAATATAAAACATTTCAAAAAATCCTATAAATTACCCCCCAAATATAATTTTATTATTGTAATTTATAAATTGTGTTTCATTTTTCAAAATTAATTTTATAAATGTGGTAAAATTTATTTTATGTAATTTTTTCAAAAGCGATTAATAAATCTTATAGAAAATATATATTTTTATAAAACATTTCTTCCTCTTCTAAATAATTCTAACTTTTTATAAAATAGAGATATAAAAATTATTTTAATAAGTTAGTTATTAATATTCATATCTAAGAATATATAGTATGGGTTATAAATATTATATTAAATATTAATATTTAATGACATGTCAGGTTTCATTAAAACATTGTGTTGCTTGTAATAAAACCTAAACATACTATTATTTATAAATAATGATAAACATAGTGTTGTGTGTAATGAATTATATTAAAGAGATTCAATTTATTTAAAAATAAATATATCATAACTTCTTTAGGTTTTATATTTTATTCTTAGATTGGGGTAGATTGTCACATATTTAATTGAATACAATGTTCTTATTTTAGAAATGTTGGGGTGTAAAAAGAATAAAATTAAAAAAATAAAAATTGTAATGTGTGTGACTCTTTCAAAAAATTTAACTTATATATTGTGGAATTATTGATATTAGTAAATTTATTTTCTAAAATTTTAAACTAATTTCACAAATTAATGATGCTTCATATCAATTCAGGGAGATAACTTCAAATTGGACCCAAGGATCACTCCCCCATAGTAGAAGTAAACATTTCCTGCAATGTTTTAAAACAAAGTCAGATAGATTTAGGAACAATAATAATTAAATAAAGAAAAATTGGCACTCAAAAATGTAAGAAACAAAATCATTCTCCCCAGAGTGAGGTTTACTCTATTCCTTAATCCTTGGATAGAGTTGATGTCAATGAAATACCTACATGATGGATTATTGTAGAATGGTTCCACAGAAAATATACTACACATTTTTCCATGTTAGCTCGTAAATGATAAAGACATGAAATTATTTACATGAAATTGATTCACAGAAATTGTTACATGTATATTCAATATCGTTCATGTGAGAATAATATACAATGTTTTTTAAAAACGAATGAATATACCTAGAATCTACTAAAAGATATGATTACATAAGAAGTATGTCTACTCAAAGGTATATAAATACAGGAGGGGATTTCCTAAGACTCCAAAGTGTCCATACATATATCCCTATTGGTATGATCATTCAATCCCAAGATATATTTTATGGAATCCATGGTGGGAAATACTATAGAATTGATGTGCTAATGATCAATTTATCAACATAATGACTGACCTGTTGGGTGATCTATATTATGGGAATAACTGGTGCATAGGTAGGAGTATATTTCTGATGATTTTTCCAGGGCGTGGGTGTCCGTCTTGTTGGAGGGTGGTGACACTGTTTGTTCTCCAGCATTCCCACATTCCAAAGGCAGGCGACATCAGATCCACTTTTAAGGACGTTTTCTCCATGATCGAAATAGGATGATGGGATATTGGTTCGTCCTTGCAGGGACTCCTCCTTGGAACTCGTCACCTAGTCCGGGTCTCCCTTATAGATTTAATATGTTGTTCATGAAACCTTTCCTAGTGCCATATCTTCATGGACACCAGTTAATTACACTTCTTCTGTCGGGACATTCCAAATGGTCTGGTCAGGGCAACAACCTTCAGTCCGGGGAGTAGTCACGTTGGACAGCACTGGCATGTCTAGAGACTGGGACACTGGCATGTCTGGGTTTTTCCCCTTATTATAGGGCTTCTCGAGGGCACAGAATCCTGAGGCATTCCACATCAAAAGTGGCGAGTTTTATCCCTTGGGCATGTATCATAGGATTTCCTCATATTCCCATGTTTAACATATGATATTCTATAAGATTAATGTCCAGAAGAGACAGATTGGACAGATCAAAACAATGACTGGAGTGGATCAGATATTTGTGATCAACTAAGGGAACCCTAATGTTAGGAGGGGGTGAGCTGACAGGATCTCACCAAGATTTGGTAGCCCTGGTAAAAATCAAGATGGATGATGGATGGTTGAATGGAATAGATGTGGAATGATATGCAACCGGCTCAAGGATGATGGTGATATTGGGATTTAGCCTTAAAGGGAATTCCTACGTATCCCCGTGCTGGGGAATCAAAGTCTATGTAGTTCACCTGACAATGACATACCATTTAATGGGTTAAAAAACGAGTTACCATTGGATGGGGTCACAATGTCTTACCGCTAGATGTGGTTGAATCTCATAGAGTATTTCTACGTACCTTGTCTAGGAGAAAAGGATAAAATCCCACACAGTTCAATGTCAGGTGGGAATCGACGTGATGATGATATGAAACAATGTTTTTTGGGCTTGAACCTATGGGAGGCTTCCTATGTACTGTTCCTTGGAAAGAATCAAAGAACACATAGTTCGGAAAGAGTGAGTGCCAATGTGAAGGGGTTAGGAACCAAAGGATGGTGTTGGGATTGAACCTCATGGAGGCTTCATACATACATCGCCTTAACAAGGATCAAATACCTCATAGTTCTTGGATAAGTTTGGAGAACCAACTTGAATGGGTCAGAATGACCAGGTGTTGGGATTGAACCTCAGGGAAGCATCCTACGTACTGTTCCTTGTAAAAGATCAAAGACCACGTAGTTCAGGTGGGTGTTTGTGTCTTACACACTAGGATTCCCAGAGAGGATCTCTTGGTAGATGCTTACTCTAAGCCCACGTGAGTCATGATCCATGTGAAAAACAAGAGACAGCAAAGACCTAACTATCTCATCGCAAAAGTTGCATCCACGGGAAGTGGATTAGGGTTACTCATATTTAGCGGCTTATATGTGGTCCACCGCTCAATGTGGTGGAGATTGGGAATTACTCATTGAGGGAGGCCCTGGTGATGACAAAGCCCACTGAGAGAGGGATTTGGCACCCAGGAAGAGACGAGAAGCATTGGGGATACCTCCTGCAAGGAACTATAGTGGCTTAAACTAGGGAGGTTTAACTTTACCCATGGATGGAAGCAACTCCGTGAAATAATATCTCCTTCCATGTGATGAATAATCTCACTCCCGTGGAGACCAGTGGGTGTAGAGAACATCTAAGGTACGGTGCCCTTCGTGCAAAGGACAGGTTTGAGGTCACAGTTTAACGTCATGTGATGAGGACGATGGAGCTTGGAAGTTTAATTCCTGGCAGCTTGTATGATTTGGGTGCACTCTACACCCCTAGGACATGCATGACTGATACCTGCCCACCATTGGGGGAAGGAAGGCATTGATAATTCTGTGGTGAGGGGGTGTTCTAGAGCGAACCATTGGGGGGTCCATGTTAGCATGGCTATGTGAAAAAGCAATATCCTCTAGTATACCCATGATAAGAAGCGTGAGGTAAATAAACACAATGCGTAGTATCGTCCAAGGGACTTTGAAATTGTTTGGTGCAGACCTAGGAGGTCGCACAGGAAAAAGAGTTACAGAGAAAAGGGTTTCATAGGTAGAAGCCTTGTGAAGCTCTAGTGAACTATGAAGTGGAGGGGCCTTGTAAAGGGATGTGTTTCATGAAGTGGAGTCTCCTAGGGTAGGCATAGGTCATAGGTGTATATGGGAGGAGCTTTGCGAAGTGGAAAGGCATTCTCGAAGCAATGGCTCGGGAAGCAAGGTGTTGTAAAGAAATGTGATTCACGAAGCATAGTGACCCTGCCTTAGAATGTGGGTCGTATGTTCATGGAGGTTGTTTCACGAAGCATAAAAGCTTCGTGATGATCGATTCTCCGTGGGGATCCCCTTCCATCACGAAGGACCATGGGCTTTGCAAAAGGATTCCCTCTCAGAAGAAGGGTTTAATTAAATCAAAGGGGTAGGCACTTCGCAATGAAGAAGTACCCTGTAAATCTCATGGTTCGTAGAGAAAGAATGGCTTCATGGTTTTAGATCTCATAAGGTGAATGTCCGGATGATCCATACTTTTGGATCGAGGGGAGCTCTATATTTAAAGGCATGATGTACCACGAAGCAAAGCCCGCTCAGTGTGAAGGAGGAGGTTGCTCTGCGTTGGGTCCTGAATGTCAAATCTGTTCGATGAGCCTCCCACCATCTTGCTCCATGGAGATCTTGCAAATGTCAAAGGGGTTCATAGGGCGTCCCCCCACCTTGCTCTATGGTGGGCTCATGAAATTGAAATTCATTCGTATAGCCTCCCTTCCTCTTTGATCCGTGGTGGGCATGGGGCCAAGGGGCTCCATAAAAGGGATTTTTGAGGTAGCCTCGGAGACTTCCCACTTGTTATTCTTCATTCCAAATTTTGGCATCAACAAATTACCCCCTCAGACTTGGGGCCGAGGAGAAATCAAGGGTCAATGTGTGAGGTTCAATCGCCAAAGACCCTCGACCTTCCATGAAGTTATTTTGTGAAGAGGTATCGCAAGGCGGATAGGCAACGTGCGGGCTGAGCGCGTCGTGAATCTCAGTGCGGCATAGATGCGCCGTGATTCTCTGAAGGTCATAGCCTATAAATAGGAGATTTGACCTATATTTTGTTCTTTCTTTCCTCCAAAAATTTTCCTTTTAGCGCTCTTGATTTGTGAAGCTCCCGCGAAATCCGTGATTACTCTCCCCGAATCAGGTCTTCTACTTCGCGGTGCATAGCGAGTATTTGACATCACGTTAGAGCACTTTGTGTCTTGGTATTGGTAGGCAAGGACAGGTTTTCATGAATAATCTTCACGAACGAGCGCTGCGAACATCCTCCACCAACAAACTTCACGAACCAAACCCAATAGATACCCGAACTCAAAACTGAATGGATTAGCGAGAGGATTCCAGTGGGACCATGCGGATGCTTCCTGAAGGGAGGAGATGGAGAATAGCTTGGTCTTAGGGGAGTTAATATAGATCCATTCTGACCACAATTCTTTGGTGGAGCTGCTATGGGATAGCCAGAGGAACTATCCACATTGCAAGAGGCTGCCTTTGTACATTTTTAGGTTGAGGGATGAAGTCTTCATTCGTAAATCATGTTCGGATGGGCCAACTTACTAGTTTAGGATTACGCTGTGTTAGAACCAATGGATCAGGGTGTATGATGAACATGCCCAAGATGATTTCATGCCTGTCAATGTTGACTGCCTGTATAACCACATGAACAATTTTGATGGGAAGGAACTGTAGCTGGAGATTCCCCCACCCCCTATGTACTAGAAAATTTTGAAGGCATCCTTGAGGATCCCGAGGAAGGGATAGTCAGAGGAGTGGGAAGTATGCTGGGGCGGCAACTTCACAGATGACTAGGTATGGGCCTACTGGGTATGTGCCTCATGTGAGGAGTTTGGGGCGGAGCTGAGAAGGGTGGGCCTGTATGAGGCGGCTTGGGCCACCCAAATACACATTTACCAACCGAAGCAGCTGATACCAGAATTGTTGAGCACATGGTCTTCGGGGACCACTACCTTATACTAGCACCACGGGGAGGCTGACATCATATTGTGGGATGTGTACCAGATCTCAGGGGTCCTGATATTGGGGGTGATGAATGATGAGTTCCTCCCTATTAAGGGGGCATTAGAGGATCCAGAACAAATTCCACCACTGGCGATGGCATTGATGAGGCTGGTGCCTAGAGAGGACAAGGAAACAGTGAGGGATGTCCATTTCAGGCAGTGGTTCAAGCAGTTTCTGAATTTTCCGAAGGAGAAACAGTTTCTGGTGAGTCCTTTGACTTTACCAAAGGGGTCTCATCATGTAAAGGAGCAGTCGTACTAGAGACTCTTGGAGGACAGCCAATGGAAAACCTAGGGATTTAGCATCATCACTGACGATTAGTCCATAGTCTGCCTGGAGGCATTCATCACAACTCTCATCTGTGGTTGGATCCTACCATTGAGGGATACAAACATGGGTGTGTGACCAAGCACATTCATCATGGCATCCATGTTGGAAAAATGAGGGAGAGTAAACCATGGGATCCAAATTCTCACCAAGAATTACAAGATGTTTGGGCACGTCAGTTAGGGGAAGAAGCCACAGAGGGTATGCTGGCCATTCCCCTCCTGTTTGGGTGGGAGTGGCGCATGTGAGGGGGGTTTATGAATACCTGAACCCCATCTCGCCTCTGAGATCGAACTTCCTCCCATCAATCACGAATGTCGCGAAAATATTTTCATCAAGATGACCACACTGTTGGTACTGAACCTTGTGTGGAAGGCGGAGGAATACAATATTCACCTGTTTCCATTGCCAAAAGGTTCTTTTACCGATGACGTCCAAGAAAAGGAAGAGCACTTGTTCTATCTTCTAGCCTTTCGAGGAGGCGTTCTGGTGGAATGGGTGGACCGTGAGCCCCTCTGTGAGCCGTACAACTTGCACCGATTTTCCAACTAATTTAGGTGACTGCAACGACTGACCCCACAGGTCTATCTTGCGGTGAACCATGAGGAACACCTTTGTGTGATGAGACAGATGTGGATCATGTTCACATGGGGACATGGGATGATGTGAAATGAGCTACCCCGCCTACTGCTACTTTTAGGTTGTTAAAGGAGTATGCCCAAAGCTTGAAGGTGGCCTACAGAGGGGAGATGCTGAAGTATCCAACCATTAAGGTCAGTGATGGTGAGCCTTCCCAACCTCGGGGCCGGGGCTAAATGGTAGCAATGGTATCTCATGGTGGCGTGGTTACTGTGAAGATGAGGCATGCACCAATTGAGGGGGAGGCAGTGGCATCAGATCCATCATCGGTCGCAGACCCCATGGCCCCAGCAAAACATGGTTATCCAGTGGGGAAGCCACCAATAGGATTCCTTAGAATATCCACCTAGGCTCAGGGGAAGCGGCTGCGCCACATAGACATGCCGGAGACTATTATCTTTCTATAATCCTATGATATTTGGGAAGTCAACTGGCAATTCCTCGGCCCGTCTGAGATGTGGCTATACTATAACTGTCTTAGAATAAAATTTTCAGCAATAGGACCTATTAGGGCCGGCTTTGCGGTGTCACGGGGGGGGGGGGGGGAGGTGGAGAAATACCTTATAGAGATGGAGGAATTTGTGCATTCCCAGGGAGCCCCACATCCAATGAAAGACCATGTCGAGGTGCTTCTGGATCATACAGTCCCACCTCAATTGTTGGCTGCTGAACTAAGAGAGCGCATCCCTATGCTAGAATAATCAGATGAGTCCTCCTGGGGGAGGAGGCTGGTAGAGGGAGTCCATTGTAGGAGTTCGAAGTTTGTGATCATGACTCAAACCTTGAAAAATTTGCAGACTCCCTTGAGGTAAAATCCCAATCCCCTTCCTCAAAGTCTATTCCTAGGTCATTATGGACTCTTTAGTAAAACATGAATGTATGTAGGAGAGTCTCATACATAGAACCTATTATCACCACTCAACAGATACAGATGTGGGACCTTCAGGATCTACATATGTGGCTACATTGACCACCATGTCCGGTGGGGCTAGTACTCCTGAGGTGGATTCATCAAAGATTTTAGACCTTCCGACCATATACAGGGGGCCACGCCTCAGGGTCCCAACGACGTCAAACCATGAAAGAGACAAGTAATTTGACATCTTTATGTCTCCTCCACCAAATTCATGATTTTCACCCATTTACTATGTAAAGTAACATCCAAGACCCTTTTTGGTGCGCACAGTTCTTCAAATGGTGTTGGCACCTTGGAGAGGTTGGTTGGGGCTTCTGGCAGGGTCTTTCCTAGAGTAATGCTAGTGATCGTGGATGCGGATACCCAAAATGACAATGCTCTAGTGATCCTAATCACTGGTGGGACAATCAGTAGGGTTGAGCCTGATATTATTGAGGTGGGTCTGAAGATGAGGATCAATCGGACAGCTCGAGTCCCACCATACCCAATCAAATGCCATATGTGGACCCTACTCACGAGTTCCTGGGGGTGTTCCCCACATATGAGTCTGCCTGCCGTGACGACTAGGATGAGATTTCCTCTGATAAAGAGGATAGAAAAATAGTATGTCCCTGATCGTGGAAGCTGATCATGCGCTTCATCGCTGAAACCCCCCAAACACAATGGCTGGATGAGATGGATATAATCTACTCATGACTGCATGAACTATCTGTTGGGGGAGTGGATGTCTGGCATCCTCACAAGCTCATCCGAGATCTTATGGTGGAGAATGTAATGTACTGGATATTTCCGTGTATTATTTTTAATATTATATGGAAATTAATTTGAGACTAGGCTCTGAGATGGCGTGCAATTCCGAGGCCCGGTGAGCACAGATAAAATGTTTGAATTTAATTTAATAATTAAATTAACCGGGTGTGCAGTTTTCCTAGAAAAGTGGAATAACTTCTGAAAGGGTGCTCGAATCAAAAATCTGAGGGCACCGTTGCATTTGGAACAGTGATTTTACCTTAGGCGAGGTCTATCATCGGCCGACATAGGTCGGTGGTGAAATCCAGTTTTTGGACGTAATTGTAATAAAATATTTAATTAAAATGTTTTATTAAACCTTGTTACAACAAATACCTCATATGTTTTTAAATAGATATTTCTAAGGGGATCAAGGTTACATTTCCCAAAACTATGAATTTCCCTGGAGGCTCTGGAATGCTCTATAGAAAACCTCCCAACGCGGCGACGGTGTTCTCGACGAGCTTCGCCAGCGACGACGACGCATCGACCAGATCACCGCCAACAAACTTCATGAATCCAGGTAGGGCATTTGATCTCCTTGTGAATTCATTCTCATTCTTGATTCCTATGATGAACGCGGACTAATCCACTAAATGATTAGCCCACGGATCGATCATATTTTCGGGATGGGATTTTGCGGAGATTTTGGGGATTTTGATTCTTGAGTTATTTTGGTTCATTAATCTTCTAATTGTGACGAACCATGATTGACACAAACATCGATCGAGGATCGTCCCTCTCGATATGGGGTTCCATTCTTCCTTGATTTCTCGCGTTCTTCAAGGGGATATGAACAATAGATTTTTGTGCCTCTGTTGTGTGATGCAACGATCCCAAATTGAAGATCTGGCGTCGGTACAACCCTACGGAGGTGTGTCTACGGAGGCTATGGATGGATCGAAGCGAGTCAGAAGATATCTTTCTTCGAATGATTTCCACACAGATGACTGGAATCAGATTTTGGAGCCGATCAAAGGCCTGAAACCCACAGATTCGGCACCATGGCGATGAAGCGACCCATGTTCTTAAGTTTCATGGAAAACAGACTAGAGAAAGGAAATTCAGAGAATCGGCCGGTGTGCGAGGATGAAGACGACACTTTTGGAAATTTTCCAGACTACACGGCATGTAGAATGGGCTACAAGTCACGTGTTTATTGTCAGACCACCTGGAGTATACTCCAGGAGTACATGGACATGGGTTGGGTACACGACCAAGGACACGACATGTATACCACTCCCTGTCTAGAGCCGACCAGATACACGGGATACCCCGTGTACTAGTACACGGGCAGATGACACGGACATGGACAAAGGTCGTGTACGAGCACATGGCCAACGTACATAGAGTGAGCCCCAGGTGCTCGGACCTAGCATGTGATTCTTGTACTCATCGTCTAGTTACTTTCTATCCGACAAGCCGAATTACACATTCCGTTTACATGGGCAGTACCCAGAGTCAAGGAACACATCGTTTTATCCTTCTACACGTTATGTATTTGGGTTTTACATAGCTTGGATGGATGACACATGCCATTTACATGGGCAGTACCTGGGGTCAAGGAACACATCGTGTAGCCATACTACACGTAGTGTAACCAATTCTTCATGGCTTGAGCCACTTGTCTTCTGTGACTTGGGCTAGTTTCCTTATGATTCGTTCACTTGGTCTTTCTTCTGAAGGTTCCCGGTATCATTTCCTATATATATTAGTATGATCCCTTCCAGAGAACTTCCTGAATAGAGTTGTTGGAATCCACTCTGTGAGACTTAGATGCGGATACTCTATTCATTCCTAGAACCCTACGTAGAGTATTTGTTATTGACCTGACCAACATTACCTGGGCACCGATCCTCTGCTTAGCAGATTAGTTCAGACTGAGTTGTCAGAATCACCCCATGAATTGGTTGTGATCCTCATCTGAGCATAATGTTCTCAACATACTTGTGGAGTGTGTTCTCCCAGAACTAGTACTCTATGTCTCTCTCTTCAGACCTAGGAGTGTGTTCTCCTTGTTACATGCTTAGTGGAATCTTCGAGTTGGATCCTAGTGGTGGTATCATGATAGTCGATCGTGTATGAGTATTTCTGGATATTCTTGTTATATGTTCTATAGAAATATAATATGTGGAGATGACCGTATCTTTCCTTTGTGGTATATTCCCTTGTTGTATTTCATTTGTGTTTTCGGGGTAGCCTACATGGTATTATTATACTGACCCCAGCATGGGTTTTGCCCGCACGTGTCATGTCTTGTGTAGATGAGTGAGCCTTTGACAGGATTCTAGGCAGACCAGGACCAGATGGTGCTCAGTGAGATCTGACAGGCTGAGGTGTGTTCTTATGGCTACAGATTGCAGTCCCAGTACCTTTCTTTACAGATTGGATTTTCTTACAGAATATCTTTTGGTGGTCTTATACTTTTGGCCAAAGGTTTTAAATTATTTTACATTACATTCCGGTCATACTCTGTTGGTTGGGTTTTAGTGTATGCATGCTTCTTTTCCTTTTATTAGTTTTTACTTTTCAGCTTTGTGGGCTTGGAGATGTGTGTGTGTGTGTAAGGGTTTATAGGCAATGCCTCCCAAGTTAGTAGCATGCCTACATGGTGCTAGTCACCAGCCCCTAGCCTATTGGAGGTGGGCTTGGGGAGTTGCGGCCTGGGCCCCACTGTGATGGGTCAAGACAGAGTGGTATCAGAGGTGGTCAGTTCTACCATAGGACCGAGAGTCAGTGAGTTGGTTTGGGGAAACAGTGTTAAGTGTTTTGAGTTCAGCTTTCAGCCTAGGGACCCCATTGTTGGTGTGGGCGGCCGACGTATCCATGCACCCGGACTCTTATAACTTTCATTTCATCTTAGAACATGATAACACTAGATGCAGGGAAAAACAATGGTACATGCATCATATAGGAATGGGTTGTAGTTTCCATGTACTTCATGAGTCAGCTCTCCAGATATACTCACTGACTGAGATACATCTTGTTCCTTTACAGGATGCCTTTGCAACGGGCACCTACTAGGCTATAGTAGCTCGATCATGAGAATTAACCCCTCAGTGATAAAGCTTCGATTCAGGGACCAGATCCACCAGTTTTACCATCGGGTGGTGTGCCAGTTATTCTGCCACCTGTGGAGTAGTGTTTTTTGCATGCTGTACCAGTGGAGGAGGAGCGTAGGCTGAGCGCACTCTAAGAGTTTTAGAGAGAGAGACCTCTCAGGTTTCTAGGTAAGCCTGACCCTCAGGTAGTAGAGTATTGGATTGAGGCAGTGGCCAGAGTCTTTAATTTGTTCTGGACACCCGCAGACCAGATGGTGATCCTGGCAGCGAGCCTTCTACAGGGCTCAGCAGGACGATGGTGGAGTTTGGTTATCCGGACTCCCGATGAGGTGACTCTTGCATTGGCGGAGTTTGAGAGTCTCTTCAGAGATGAGTTTTCACCGGTTACCCTGAGAGAAGTACTTATACAGGAGCTTTTACAGCTCCAGCAGGGAACCATGATAGTGGCTGACTATTCATCGAGGTTTACTGACCTCTCACGGTACTCGATGGATATGGTTAGAGATCAGTAATTCAGAGCTCAGACATTTGATCAGGGCTTGCGAAGGGATATCTGAGCTATAATCATCCCTATGAGCATTCCTACCTATGCTGGGGTGCTCGAGTGGGCTTTGGTGGTTGAGAGATTCTTGACAGAGTGGGGACAGCCGGTAGTTGTCAGTAGTGGGTGATCTGGAGCAGAGACCTCAGAAGCAGGGAGCCGACGCCAGGGACACATGCATGGGAGATGTTTTCAGAGGAGATACCTAGACAGGGGATCTGCCCTACAGGGTTCATAGGGCGCATCCATCCAGCCTCGATAGAGGTGATTCTATTAATGTGATGGCAGGGGATATCTTACTCGATATTGTCCAACCCACCGTACTACTGACATGGGAGTAGTGGATGGACCACCAAGGTAGAAGAAATGTGTAGAGTAGACAGATCCGTGGGGCGGTGGATGTGGTAGGGCAGATGGGAGAGCAAGTGGAGGTGTTCAGAGTTTCGACCTTTTACTACCACCACCCCAAGGATTTCCACCCCAGTCTTAGGAAGCTGGTGGATAGAGGTAGGGACAGCTGCAGGCGGAAGAGGCTTATAACCTAGGTACTCCTGGAATGATTAAAGGTACAATCTGTGTCCTTTCTACATTGGCAGCCATACTGATAGACACATGTGATAGTGATTCCTTTCTGGTTGCTTATCTTGTTCGAGACCATGAGATTCTAGTTAAGCCGTTGACTTCACCCTTACGCTTAGAAACACCGACTGGGGAAGATTCAGAGATCTCACACCTCTATAGACAGTGTGACCTGGCCCTTGGAGGCGAGAGTTTCAGTTGGAACCTTTTGGTGGTAGTGTCGAGGCCTTACAATTTCATTCATAGTATGGATTGGCTATCCACAATTCATGCCCAGATTGACTGTTTTAGTCGAAGGGTTCGGTGTGTCCAAATTGATGGAATGAGGTTCTCTTTTTTTGGTGAAAGAGAGACCCAGGCAGTGCATGATGGACTCGTTCTTAGGAAGGTGAAACCGATATCCTATAATTTGGATAGCCTAGCCCTTGGAACAATAGATGTTATGAGTTTATAGTTTCCAGTATTAGTGGCTGAGTACGAGGACGTTTTTCTTGAGGATGTCCCCAAACTACCTCCCCGTCAGGAGATAGATTTCTGCATTGAGTTGCAACCTTGGACGACACTGATATAAGCATCAGCATATCGGATGGCTCCTGTAGAGCTTCGTGAGATGAGGGTGCCGCTAGAAGAATTGTAGAATAAGGGCTTTGTGAGACTCAGTGTTTCACCCTAGGCAGTCCTAGTGTTGTTTTCCAAGAAGGAAGACGGGATCTTGAGACTATGTGTGGATTATCGGCGCTTGAATCAGGTGACCGTAAAGAATTGGTATCCACTACCGAGGATTGATGACCCTTTTGACCAGTTGAGAGGGGTATGATGGTTCTCGAAGGTTGATCTATGATCAAGATATCACCTGTTGTGGGTACGGGATGAGGATATACCGAAGACAACTTTCAGATGTCGCTAAGGTCACTATGAGTACTTGGTGATGCCCTTCGGCGTGGCGAACACCCCGACAGAGTTCATGGGACTTATGAACCAGATCTTTCAGCCCAATCTTGATCGGTTCGTAGTGATATTCATCGATGATGTCCTTGTGTACTCTACATCTTAGGAGGATCACACGAGACACCTAAGGATGGTTCTGGACACAGTCCGAGAGCACCGGTTTTATGGGAAACTCTCAAAGTGGCATTTATGTATACAAGAGGTCCACTTTCTGGAACAAGTTGTCTCAGCATATGGTGTAGCAGTGGACCCAGCCAAGGTGGAGGCAATACAAGAATGGGAGCCACCCCGGAGCTTGATGGAGGTGCAGAGTTTCCTTGGGTTGGAAAACTACTATCGGAGATTCATTATTGATTTCTCCAGGATTTCAGCACCCATGAGAGCTTTGACCCAAAAGGGGAATCCTTTTGTGTGGACCCAGAGATGCCAACAGGCTTTCCAGCAGTTGATACAGAGTCTAACGAGCACCCTGATCTTGAGATTTCCAGAGGAGGGTGTCGAGTACGTAGTGTTCTATGACACATCAGGAACTAGGCTTGGTTGTGTCCTGATGCAGAGGTAAGAATTGATTGCCTATGGCTCACGCCAGTTGAGGCCACACAAGAAGAACTATGTGACCCATAATCATGAGTTGGCAGTGGTAGTTTTCGCGTTGAAGATGTGGTGGCACTACCTGATGGGGGATCGGTTTATCATCTACTCTAATCACAAAAGATTGAGATATATCTTTTCTCAGAAGGATGTGAATTTGAGATAGTGGTGGTGGCTTGAGTTCCTCCATGATTACAACTTTGAGATCGTTTATAATCTTGGGAAGGGGAACGTTGTGGCAGATGCTCTTAGTAGGAAATCCAGTTCGTAGTTGATGGATGAGGCGACGAGGCAGTTGACCTCCTTACATTTTTCCTTCATGGATACAGATGAGGGACCTTACCTTCAATCGATGGTTGTTACCCCTCCACTCTTACAATGAGTCAGTGAAGCATAGCGTGAGGATGCTAGCTATGAGACTCTATGTGCTCAGATATCCGCAGGTGATTCTGCTGATGAATATTCAACATGTGGGGACCACACTGTTCTTTTCAAAGGGAGCCTAGTGGTACTAGTGACGTTGCGAGAGGAGGTTATGAGGGAGTTCTATAGATACCCTTTTGTGGTGTATCCAGGCATGGAAAAGATGTATCAGGACCACCGACATTAGTTTTAGTGGCCAGGAATAAAGAAGAGTGTGGTAGAGTTTGTTTCTCGATGCCTTACTTGTCAGGAAGTAAAGGCTAAGCACCAGGTTCCAGCTGGTTTGACTCAACCCCTTGAGGTTCTAGAGTGGAAGTGGGATGGAAATCCATTGAATTCGTGACAGGTTTACTATGTACGTCCAAGGGACACGATTCCATTTGGGAGATCATTGATTGACTCACCATGTCGGCCCACTTCCTAGTAGTACGGGAGCAGAGTTCAGTAGAGAGCTTGGGACGCCTCAACATTCAGGAGATAGTTCGACTTCATGGAGTTCCATACACGATCTTCTCATAGCATGATTCTCGTTTCACATCCCAGTTATGGAAGGGATTGCAGGAATATGTTGGGACTCAGTTACGCTTGAGCACAACATTTCATCCCTAGACTGATGGTTAGACATAGTGGACCATCTAGATACAGGAGGATATGATACAATCATGCATACTTGACTTCGGTCGTAGGTGGAAGGATCACCTAACACTAGTGGAATTTTCTTATAACAACAGTTATCATTCCACTATTTGTATGGCACCATTCGAGGATCTGTACGTGCGACCTTGCAGGTCACCACATTGCTGGACTGACCCAGGAGAGTCAGCACTCATGGGCCCAAAGATGTTGAGAGCTACTATAGATAATTTTTAGGTCATCTAGGAGAAGTTGAAGACTGCAGAGAGTTGTAAAATTTCTTATGCCGATAGGAGGCGGAGGGCCTTGGTGTTTGAGGAAGGATACCATGTGTTCCTTCGGGTCTCACCTCGATGGGGATTGCGGAGATTTGGCCGAGGCAGAAAGCTATCTCAAAAGTTCATTGGCCCTTTTCAGATTCTGAGTAGAGTGGGCAAGGTGGCATATCACTTATTTCTACCTCCTCAGATGGATTGGGTACACAACGTCTTCCAAGTGTCACAGCTAGAGAGGTACGTGCAAGATCCATCACATGTCATCGACTGTGGTGAGCTAGACATCCATGATGGAGTGACCTTTGCTGAGTACCCTGTGGAGATCGAGGATCGGTAGGAGAAGATCCTTTTTGGGCTAGCTATTCACTTAGTGCATGTCTGGTGGTAGCATGAGAATCTTTAGGAGATCACCTGGGAGCAGGCAGCTGAGATCTATGTGCAGTACCCACATCTTCATTGAATAGCCTTTTTTTTGGCTTTTCAGGGACATAAAAGCCCTATGGTGGGTGTGATGCAATGTCCCAGATTTTTCCATGTATTATTTTAAATATTATATGGGAATTAATTCAAGACCACGCACTAAAACGGCGTGTAGTTCCGAGGCCCAATGATCCCGAAACAAATATTTGAATTTAATTGAATAATTAAATTAGGTGTGCATGTGGTTTTTCTGAAAAAGTGGAATAACTCATGAACAGGTGATCAGATAAGAAATATGAGGGCACCGTTGCATTTGGAACAACAATTTTCCCTTAGGTGATGCCTAACATCGGCCAACACAGGTCGATGGTGAAATCCAGTTTTTGGACGTAACCGTAATAAAATATTTAATTAAAATGTTTTATTAAATCTTGTTACGGTAAATATCTCTTATATTTTTAAATAGAGATTTTTCAGGGGATCATGGTTATATTTCCCATAACCTTGAATTTCCCTGGAGGCTCTGGAATGCTCTGAAGAAAACCTCCCAACGCGGCGACTGTGTTCTTGATGAGCTTCGCTGGCGACGATGATGCGACGACAGGATCTTTGCCAAAAAATTCCACGAATCCAGTTAGGGCGTTTGATCTCGTTGTGAATTCTTTCCCATTCTTGATTTCTACAATGAACGCAGACTAATCCTTGAACAGATTAGCCTACATATCAATCATATTTGCGGGATGGGATTTTGTGGGGATTTTGGGTATTTTGATTCTTGATTTATTTTGTTTTGTTAATTTTCTAACAGTGATGAACCAAGATCGACACGAACATGGATCGAGGATCATCCCTCTCAATTTGTGGTGCCTTTCTTCCCTGATTTCTCGCGTTCTTTGTGTGCATTCTACATGTTCTTCACAGGGATATTAATGACAGATCATTACGCATTCGTTGTGCGACGCAGGGATCCCAAATTGAAGATATGGCGTCGGTACAACCAAACAGAGGTGCAGCTGTGGTAGCGACGGACAGATCAAAGCGGATCAGAAGATATTGTCCTTTGAACTATTTCCACACGGATAAACAGAATCAGATTTTGGAGACGATCGAAGGCCCTAAGCCCACGGATTCGGCACGAAAACGATTAAGTGACCCATGATCTTGAGTTTCACGACAAACAGACCAGAGAAACGCGATCCAGAGAATTGGCCGAGGCGCGAGGTGGAAGACGACGCTTCTGGAAATTTCCCGACTACACAGCGTGTAGTATGGGCTACACGGTGTGTGTTCTTCGGCGGACCACCTGGCATGTACTCTGAGAGTACACGGACACAAGTTTGGTACATGACCAAGGACACGAAATTTATACACCTCCTCGACCAGACTAGGGCAAATACACAGGATACCCTATGTACTGGTATATGGGTAGGGGACACAGACACAGACAGAGGCCGTGTACGGGCACATGGACAGCGTACACAAAGAGAGCCCCAGGTGCTCAGACATGGAATGTGATTATTCTACATGTCGTGTAGTTACTTTCTATCCAAAAATCCAAATGACATGGGCCGTTTACACGGGCAGTACCCGGAGTCATGGAACATGGTGTGTGATCCTTTTACACGCTGTGTAGTTGGGTTTTACACAGCGTGGACGGATGACATCGGCCATTTACATGGGTAGTACCCAGGGTCAAGGAACATGGCGTGTAACCATACTACACACCATGTAACCAATTATTCATGGATTGAGCCACTTTTCTATTGTGACTTGAGTTAATTTCCTTAGGGTTCGTCCCCTTGGTCTTTCTCCCGAAGGTTCCTGGTATCATTTCCTATATATTGGAGTATGATCCCTTCAGCAGGACTTCCAAAATAGAGTTTTTGGTATCCCCTCTCTGAGACTTAGAGTCAGATCCTCTATTTATTCCTGGAACCCTAGGTAGAGTTCTTAGTATCAACATGACCAACATTACCTCGGCGCCCATCCTATGCTTAGTATATTAGCTCAGACTGAGTTGTCGGAATCACCCCATGACTTGGATGGGATCCTCATATGAGCATCATGTTCTCAAAGTAATTATGGAGTGTGTTCTCTGAGAATGAGCACTTCATGTCTCTCTCTTCAGACCTAGGAGTGTGTTCTCCTTGTTACATCCTTAGTGGAATTTTTGAGATGGATCCTAGTGGCGGTATCGTGATAGTCGATCGTGTATGATTTTATCTAGATATTCTTGTTATATTTTCTAAAGAAATATACTGTGTGGAGCTGACCGTGTCATTATTTTGTGCTATTTTCCCTTATTGTATTTTCCTTTGTGGTTTCAGGGTGTCCTACTGGGTATTGTTATACTCACCCCTACATGGTATTTGCCCGCACATGTCGTGTCTTATGCAGAAGAGCGAGCCTTTGATAGGATTCTAGGAGGACCCGGACCAGACGGTGCTCAGTGAGATCAGACAGGCTGAGGCGTGTTCCTACGGCTACGGATTGCAGTCCCAGTACCTTTCTTTAGAGGTTGGACTTTTTTGAAGACTCTCTTTTAGTGGGCTTATACTTTTGGCCCAGGGTTTTACTTTCTTGTACTTTACATTCCTGTCATACTCTGTTGGTTGGGTTTTAGTGTATTCATGCATCTTTTACTTTTAGTAGTTTTTACTTTTCATCTTTGTGGTCATGGAGATGTGTGTGTCTGCGTACAGGTTTATAGACAATGCCTCCCATGTTAGTATCATGCCTACTCAGTGCTAGTCACCTGCCCCTGGCCTGTTGGAGGTAGGCTTGGGGAGTTGTGGCTCAGGCCCCACTGGGACGGGTCGTGACAGAGAAGATTCGGGAGTATGACTTTGGCCTCGCTGTGGGCTTGTAGTGGAGGAAAGTGGTGAACATCAAGAGGCTCTAGGAGGGTGAAAATGAGGTCCAACCGCTTCAGATTCATGTAGATGAGCACTCAATGTCTCTCATTGCACAATCTAATCTAATATTGTGATTGAAGGCCCCGTTGGCAGAGGCCGAATAGGGCATGAAGAAATCCTCTAATGAAATGACCATCATCCGAACCGGTGTGGAGCGGGCCCAGATTAGAGCTGATGAATTGCACCCCATCACTACCAAGGAGGTATGGGAGCTGAGTAGGTAGCATCAAACCCTAGATGCTGTAAGCTAGAGGGTGGAGGAACTGTAACTTAGTTTCAAAGGGGTTAATCCGTCCATGGTGGGGGTCTTCCCTCAGGTACTATAGGGATTACAACCCCTCCAATTTACTTTCACGCGTTAATTTTTTTATACCAGATGCATGCATGAGTTCCATTATTTGTATTGGTTTATTAAATTCCCATCATATTCGTGGATCATCTAGCGATCAATCCCTAAGCTCCCATGGGTCGGGACTGGTGTGAGAAACAAGCGATGACCACCTTATTACTCCACCCAAATGTAAGAGTAAAAACCCAGCCTTGGGCATCCAAGGTATTGAACAACCAATCCTGATTTCTAGGAAGAAATGGGAGAGGCATGATTGGACGAAGAGGACCTCAGGAAAATTGATATGTCATCCCTCCAATTTTCTCTAGTGCATGAGTGGGGTAACTCCAAGGGAGTTCGACTTAATCCGAACATAGGGGGATGGAAAATTTGAATAATGATACCCATGTTTCGGAACATTGTAAGGGTGGTGTGACAATAAAGGATGATTTTTGACAGTGTTCGAAACACAGTATCCTTATTGTATTATCCGGGAATTGGGATAACAAATGAGGGATAACCACTAACCATGTTCAAAACATGGGGCTTGACACGAAATGTCATCCATTACCCTTCCAGAACGTTATCCCAGGTCAGTAGGTGATCCATTGGTTGAGCATCCAAACTGTTAGGGGGTTCTTTTAGACGTGAAAGAGGATGGGAGTCTGAATAAAGGGCACACAAGGTGTGGAGTATAGAGTGATGAGTTATTCAGAAGGGACACTTGAAATTATGCCACCGTGGTGAAGAAACATTAGGTGGGCGCATTGGCATGATCACAGATCACACCTATTCCCAAACTGGACCACTCTGGTGAGGAAGCTGTCGTGTCTCAATGTGGTCGTGGGGAATCCTGAACATGTTCAGGGAAAAGCTTCAATTTCATGCTATGGATAGACCCAGAGACAAGATGCCTGGGCATCCTTACACATCCCATTAGAAAGGGAATGACACCATATAAAATTCTTGAAGATGTCACATAGTTTAACATCTTGTGGAAAGGACAATGAGTGATCTTAGTTTATAGTCATAGTGCTCAGACCAGATGGTAGCGAATGGACGAGACACACGGTGAGGTAAATATGTGACCAAATGTGAATGAGGATTTCGTGTCCGGATTAACATGTGTTCAATGGGGAGGATTTAGGTTGAGGGACCATGTCACGACCCATCCTCGAGGCCCGTGTCGTGACTACACCATGCCCACCTTCCATAGGCCAGGGGCTGGAGGCTAGAACCAAAGGCGTAATCCCTATAAAAAGGGAAGGCATTGCCTTTTAACCTGTAACACACACACAACCTGAACACAAGCAGCAGAGTACGCAACTAAATGTAAACACTATGTTAAAATGTAAACAAAAGTAAGTGCTGAATTGAATGGTGTCGGAAATACAAGCCCAATAGTAAAGTACAACAACTATAAAGCTAGTTGAACTACTGAAAGGTAAACAGAAACTACTGAGTCATCCTCTGAGAATCCCACCTGATGGGTAGGTTTAGATGGACACCTTGGCACTTCAGGTTCTCCATCTACTCCAAGTATGTGTCACAAAGTGGTCCACCTCCAAGTACCATCCAAATCTACAACTCTCTACCTTGAACAGTGTTGTCTATCATCTACAACCAACACAACGATGTGTGGGCATAGCCCGTGATGGGGTTAGTATAACGATACTCAGTAGGGGACCCCGATACCCCTGAAGGTCTCCCAAAATCCATAATAGATAAACCACAGTAGAAATATACAATCAAGAAGTATCAACCAACCATACTTAGGTATATTCCCATACATATACCAAAGTTACAAGTCAAAGCCCAACTCCAACTCTCGAGCCCAATCACAACCCAGTCCATACATGAAGTAAAGTCAATGACATCGATGATATTGATTAAAAGACAAGACTCAACTCACACAGGTATACATCTTTCGTAGATAGATGGAGATGATTAGATGTAATCTCTGATTCATCTAATCTGACGGACCCACACAGGATATAAGACCAATTATGACGTCGGACCCACACAACATAGAGGATAAGATACTCTGTCGGACCCACAGAGGATACAGGAACAGAAGTCAGAACTGTAGAACCCACAGAGGATTCCGGTACAGTAGTCATCACTGTAGAACCCACAGAG
Organism: Viscum album; assembly: GCA_963277665.1. Classification (NCBI taxonomy): domain Eukaryota; kingdom Viridiplantae; phylum Streptophyta; class Magnoliopsida; order Santalales; family Viscaceae; genus Viscum; species Viscum album. The sequence goes on along the minus strand of OY728125.1, from coordinate 198,357,969 downwards.
GATTATGGTATAGTAACACCATCATCGAACCCATGGGGGATTCCGGTACAGAAGTCATCGCTGTCGAACCCACATAGGATTTTGGTACAGGAGTCGTCGCAACTAGCTCTAGGGTTCCCGCACACAGCATGCTCTATTCTGGGAGGGTCCGCTCCTAGAGTCAAGTATCGATACATCAATGATTTCTTGAGTTGATGTATCCCATAGTTCTGTTTCATTATAAGGAACCTAATGCGACAGATGGCACATCAATCAGACGCACGGTCTGAGAGTTACTAGCATTTCCGTTCTATGAGCCTGGTTGGATTTATGATCGTTCCAAACCCGTACATTTTCCAATATTTTCCAAAAATCAAATATAGTATCAAAAAAGGACAGCCTCATTGCGAGGGTCTCACTGTCATAGAGGGAATGTCGATCAGACACACGGTCTAGGATATATTCGTGTTTATGTGAAGACGGGTCTGGCCCGTCCAACCCAGTGGGCTGGCGGGTCGGCCCGAAATGGTTCGACGAGTCCGACCTCGCTGGGGGTCGGCCCTACCCAGTGGATCACAGCCCACCAGCAGACCCGGCCTCATGGGTACGACCCGGTTGGGGGGTCATCCCAGCCCTGTGGGGCGCGACCCACCCGCGGACCCGACCCACACTACAGGGAGGTTCGTTTCGCCCGACTGCACCAAGCAGCGGTGCCCCTCCTCTGCCCGGCTGGCCGTAGCCAGTCGGTTCTGTCTGACATGAGTGGCCTGCATAGTGGGCCGCTGTTCTCCCCACGTGGGGCCAAGCGGCTCCACGTTTCTTCATCCCGGTCGGTAGGCCACCGAGCGGCACGCGGTTGTGGGCCTCATCTACTCTGCGCGGTGCCAGCGAGGCGCTGTGATATCCCAGCTTGGACAGCCGTATCTTGCCGGTTCCTCCAGCTCAGTCGGCATGAGGAAAGCCAATTCTTCTTTGGCTAAGCGGCCCACAGTTGCAGGTCGTGGTCCTCCTCCGTGCGGTGCCTTCGGGCACAGTGGTCTTCCAACAGGTCAGCCGGCTCAGCCGGGTGCCTGCGCACCTTCACCATAGCGTGACGGCGCTGTAGACCTACCACACTTCGCGCGGTGCGGCTATGCCTCACCTCCTATGTCTCTAACATTAATCAACATAAACCAACGGAAGTATGTCGGGCCGTGTTTTTTCGGGCCACGCCCTCCGCGTTAAATGATAACAATTGGCCACCGTCGAACAAGGTAAATTATGAAGAGCATGGATATAATTTAAAGTAATAAAATCCCTCTACCTTTATTCGAAGTTCATTCATTGACGATGGTGTCGATCCGTTGATGTCAGGGTCCATCTGAGGAGTAAGCATCATTGTTAGCGATGTTCTTTCTGGATGGCGTCTATTTCTTTAATGCAGATGGAGGTCATTGGATAATTTCTTCATGTTATCTGTGGGAAGAATTCTTTCTTCTAATTCTCCAAATCACCCTCAAGGAAAAATAGAAAACCAATGTAAAATAATAGGGCCCCTATTATTTTAATGTTGGCATCCAATTCAAAATAAATCAAAAACTCAAATTTATTATTAAAGACTTTAGTTAATTGTGTTGGCACAATTAAGGGGAGGGAGGTGGAGATGCTGCACCATAATGTTGGAGTTAAAAAGTTAAAAGGGAGGTTCGTGGAGTTAAAGGGGAGTTAAAGGGTTAGATTCACGTGTGGGATCCACCAAATAATATCTTACCATTGTAGGTTATGTGGGAGTGGGCCCCACCTCCAACTTCCCATTGTAGAAATTAACCACCACCTAAATAAATAAAAATATGTCACACATATTTTTATCAAATTTATTTAGTAACCCCAAATAAAAACATCCATACACATTGAAACACAACTACGGTAAAGTTCTCCTTAAATGAATACTGGTACTTTGAGTTCAACGGTGTTCTCGGATTTTAATTCCGAGCATCGGTTCAAAAGATAGAAAATACCGCATGTACGTTTACTTAATGTGCCCATAAAAACATCAGAAAATTATTCCGGGAACACTGGGCCTCGGAATCAGGCGTCATCAAAAACTGAAAACTTGTAAAATTCCTATGCATTTAAGAAAACAATTTTCCATGAAATTTCTAGGTCTTTACATTCTCCCCACATCAAGAATTTATGTCCCTGTAAGATACAACACATAGTAGGGGAAAATTGGGGGTATTGAGCACGCATCTGAGCCTCCCGTTCCCATGTGCTCTCCTAGAGGTTCTTGTGCTACCAGTGAATGCACACCAGAGGAATCGACCATCCACACAGGACCCGCTCCTGTCGATCCTCAATCTCCACTGGAACCTCAGTGAATTTTTCCATGTCATCAATGTCCACCTCCCCATGGTTTATGATGTGGGACGAGTCGTGCACGTATCTACTCAACTGAGATACGTGGAAGATGTCGTGCACCCGATGTAACTGAGGTGGAAGGGCCCGACGGTAAGCCAACTCACATACTCTGTTGAGGACCTGGAATGGCCCAATGAATCGCAGAGATAACTTTCCACCTTGGCCAAATCTTTGTAGACCTCATCGAGGTGAGACCCATAAGAAGACGTGGTCGCCATCCTCGAACTCCTATGGTCTCTGTATCCTAACAGCATAGGACTTTTGTCTGCTCTGTGTAGTATTCATCTTCTCCTGGATGATATACACCTTCTTCGTCATATCCTAAACCATCTCTGTTCCTACAAGTGCTAACTCCCCATGGTCAATCCAGCACATAGGTGATCTGCAAGGTCAGTCGTACAGTGCCTCATAAGTTTCCATCGCAATGGTGGAGTGGTAACTGTTGTTGTATGAAAACTCCACCAAAGGTAATTGATCCTCCCAGTTGCAGCCAAAGTCAATGACACATGCACTGAGCTTGTCCTCAAGAGTCTGAATGGTCCTCTTAGTCTGACCATACGTCTATGGATGGAAGGCAGTGCTCAAGAGAAGCTGTGTCCCGAAAGCCTCCTGCAACCCCTTCTATAGCTGGGAAGTGAAATGAGCATCCGGATTGGAGACGATCGTCGATGGTACACCATTAAGCCGTATGATCTCTTGTATGTATAGGCATCCCAAGCTCTCTACTGAGCCCTAATCTCTGATCGGTAGGAAGTGGGCTGACTTGGTGACTCAATCAACAATCACCCAGATAGAGTCGTGTCCCTTAGATGTACGTGGATGTCCCGTCACGAAATACATGGATACCTCGTCCAACTTCCACTCTGGGACCTCTAAGGGTTGTACCAGGCCTGCTGGTACCAGGTGATCTGCCTTCACTTGCTTTAAAGTGATGAATTGTGAGGAAAACTTTGCTACTTCCTTCTTCATACTCGGCCACCAGTGCTGTCGTCTGAGGACCTGATACATATTTTTCACTCCTGGATGTACCACTAGAGAGGATGTGTGGAACTCCATAAACACCTCCTCCTACAATGAAATTGGTACCATGATACATCCTTTGAAGAAGATGACATGCTCCCCACCTTCAAAAAACCCATTAGGTGCCTACCCTTAGGATATATGAGCGTGTCGCGTCTCACAGTCAATGTCCCCATGTTGTGCCTCTCTAACTCGCTAATGAAGTAGTGGACTGACTGTGAGAGACTGATGAATGGCTGATCCATCTCTATCCACAAAGGATATATGCAACGTGACCAGCTGCTCTGTCACCTCTCCTAGCAGCTTAATGCCTGATCTCCTGCTAAGATCATCTGCTACAACATTCCCCTTCCTAGGAGTATAGAATATCTTGAAGTCATAGTCCTGGAGGAACTTGAACCATCGCCATTGTCTTTGGTTCAAGTCCATCTACAAGAAGATGTACTTGAGTCTCTGGTGGTTAGAATAGACTTTAAAATGCTATCCCATCAGATAGTTCCGCCACATCTCCAAGGTTAAGACCATTGCTGCTAACTCAAGGTCATGTGTATAGTAGTTCTGCTCATGCTTTCTCAACTGTCGTGAACCATAGGTGATCCCCGCTCGCTCCTGCATCAAGACACACCTGAGTCTGGTCCCTGATCCATCTCAGTAAACTATGTACCCAACACCCTCCTCCAATAGCCTCAAAATGGGTGTACTTGTCAATCTCTACCTTAGCTCATGATAGCTCTACTGGAATCTCTATGACCACATGAATTGTTCCCCTTCTTTGTCAATGCTGAAAGCAGTGCTGCATCTCTGGAGAAGTCTGGAACTAATCTACGATAGTACCCAACTAGTCCTAGGAAGCTCCGCACCTCCGTCACACACCTGGGTGGTTCTCAAGAAGGTATTGCCTCCATCTTCGCTGGATCCACTGCAACCCCACCCTCCGAGATGACGTGACCCAAGAAGTGAACCTCTCAAATCATGAACTAGCACTTTGAGAGATTACCATAATGCTGGTTCTCTCAGAGTGTTTCTAGTACTACCTGCAAATGCTAGGTGTGCTCCTCCTCAGTAGTCGAGTAAATCAGTATGTCATCGATGAAGACTACGATAAATTATTCGAGGTAAGGCTGGAATATCGTGTTCATGAGACTCAATAACACTACTGGTGCGTTGGTTATGCCGAAGGGCATAACAAAGAAATCGTACTGGCCATACCGACACCTGAAGGCTTTCTTCTGCACATCCTCGTCTCGAACTCTGAGCTGGTGATAGCCTGAACAGAGGTCTATCTTCAAGAACCATCGTGCTCCCTTGAGCTGATCAAAGAGGTCGTCGATCCTCAGGAGTGGGTAATTGTTCTTCACGGTCACTTGATCCAGGCGATGGAAGTCGACACATAGTCGCAAACTCCCATACACCTTCTTGGAAATCAAAATCAGAGATTCCAAGGTTGAAACACTAGGTTGGATAAATGCCTTCCTCTGCAAGTACTCTAACTATACACGCAGCACACGAAGCTCATTGGGAGCCATCAGAAATGCTGGAGTAGATATCAGTGATATCCCAGTGTACATGTCAATGAAGAAGTCTACCTCTATGAGAGGGGGTAGTCCTAGAACATCGTTAGGGAAAACATCCACGTACTAATCCACCACCATAGGAAAACTCAGTCTTCGCACATCAACCGCTCCGAGGATGATACTAGCCAAGTGATGTGTGATTGGTTTCCCCCTCCACTGCGTAAGTCCATCCTACACTGCAATGGATCCCTTATCACCATTGAAGGTGAAACTGGTCCCATCCATGCGAATACACTGCAATTTGCACCTAATATAGTCAACCTGAGCATGAACTTTGGAAAACCAGTCCATAACCAAGTTGACGACGTAAGGCCTCGACACCGCTACAAGAAGATCCCAGCCGAAGCTCTTACTTCAAAGAGTACGTTCACACTGCTGGCACCAGTGCGTAATCGTCGAGTCGTCTCCCATAGGATTATCTAGCCATAAGGATGGATCCAATGGCTCTATCGGAATCTCCGAGATTCGAACAAGGGTAACAACAATAAAAGAATGACTAGCACCTGTGTCTATGAGTACTGCAGAAAGGGTGGTGTAGACAAAAATAGTACCTCGAATCATCTCAGGTGCGCCGTAGTCATTGGTCTCGACTACCTGGAGCTGATCCCACCTCTGTCCGCCTGCTCCCTGTGGTTGGGGTGGACCTCCTGGTGGTGGTGGTGGTGGTAGAGCCTCAAAACGTCAACCACCACCCACTGTTTGGCCAGGTCCTCTACCACATCCGCCTGCTCGCATCGGACCTCCATGGTCGAACCTCTGCCTCTACCTGGGAGGTCCCTCTACTGTCTGTTGCTCAATTGAATTGTGGGTCGGGCATTCACGATCCATGTGGCCCTACCCTCCACATGCATAAAACTTCCTACTCCTCGTATAGTTGGCTCTGTCTCGTGTGCCCCGCACAACCGAACCTGTATCCCAGGGTCGCCCACCTGATGGCCTGGTCCACATGGACCTCTACGTCATCTGTCTATTTTTGGCTGTAGAAGACTCCGATACGTATCGCCATGTGGTGGGTCTCGCCGCTGGTGACTGCATAGCGAGGAAACACTCCACCAGAAGGGATCGCTCCAACACCCCTGCCTGCGTCAGGATGCTGAGGGGAATTGTTGAAGCCCAGATCTCATGCCTGAGTCCCTGCTTGAAGGTCTAGGCCCTGAAGAATGGGTCCCATTCCATATCGATGGAGTAGCATGAGAGGTCTGTGAACCTCGCTGAGTACTGAGCTGCGGTCATACTACCATGTTGGAGATGAAGTAACTCCTGAATCTTCACCACACGAAGAGTGGCTGGAACAAACTCTGATCGAAAGAGACTCTCGAATCATGTACAAAGTAATGATGCCTCGTCAGGAACCTGGAGCATCAGGCTCCACCATTTTCCTACTGCTTCTTGTAGGAGACTCTCGGAAAGGATCACCATGAGGTCAGTAGGTGTCCCTACCAATCTGAAAACTCTCACGACAGCCTCCAGTCAATCCTTAGCTACCTGTGGGTCCATCTCTCCCTAGAACCTGGGCATCCTTTAGTGCTAGAACTTGTGCAATGCACTTAGGCGGTGTGCACTCTTTGTAGCTAGAGCTGGTTGTATCGTTGGACCAGTGGGTAGTGGTACTGCTGGTACCTCTGCTGTGATGGGGCACTTCACCGAGGCCTCGTCACTCAGTGGAATACCATCTCGTATGTAACTCGGAACCCTAGTTGGCTACCTTCGTGGGGCCATCCTGAAAAAAAAAAGGTTCACTACGGTTAAAACAATATACCTGGTGAGCTGACATAAAGAAATAAAAAAGATAACTTTTCAATGGAAACACACATGCAATCAGTGTTTTCATGCACTAGTTTGAAGATCAGAAGTCAGAGTCCTAGTGTACGGATACATCAGCCGCCGCACCAATATCGGTTTCCCTAAACAGAAAACCACACCTAAAACACTTAAGAATTTTTCTGTTAAATGAATCAAAGTCCGAGTTTTGCGATATTACCGACTCCTCTGATATCAATTTGTCATGACCCATCCTCGGGGCCCGTTCCATAACTACCCCAAGCCCGCCTTCCATAGGCCATTGGCTGGAGACTGGCACCAAAGGCGTAATCCCTATAAAAAGGGAAGATATTTCTTTTTAAGTTATAACACACACATAGCCTGAACAACAATAGCAGAGTACACAATAGAAAGTAAACACTAAGTAAAACTATATACAAAAGTAACTGCTGAACGGAAAGGGTCCAGAAATACAATCCCAATAGTGAAGTACAACAACTGTAAAGATAGAACAATTGCAGAAAGCTAAACAACAACAACTGGGTCATTCTTTGGGAATCCCTCCTGAAGGGTGGGTATAGATGGCCTCCTCAGCACCTCAGGTCTGTCTGTCTACTCTGAGTACATCTCACCAAGTGTTCCACCTCCAGGTATAGTCTTTCTCTATAACTCTCTGCCTCGATCAGTGCTATCCGTCATCTGCAACCAACACAATGATATGCGGGCATAGCCCATGTAGGGGTGAGTATAACGATAATCAGTAGGGGACCCCGAGACCCTATAAGGTCTCCCAGAATTAAAAAAGGATAAACCATAATAGAAAGATACAATCATGAAGTATCAACCAACACTAATTAGGTATATTACCATACATATAACTAAGTTACCAGTCACAGCTAGACTCCAAATCTCGAGCCCAATCACTACCCCGTCCACACAGGAAGTAAAGTCAATAACATCGATGATAATGATTGAAAGACAAGACACAGCTCACAAAGGTATACATCTTTCATAGTGAGATGGTGATGATCAGATGTATTCACTGATTCATCTATTTTGTCGGGCCCACACAGGATACAGGACCAGCTAAGCTATCAGACCCACACAAGATACAAGACCAGCTACACTGTCCAACCCTCACAAGATATAGGAACACCAGTCAGAACTGTTGAACCCATGGATGATCCTAGTACAATATTCATCTCTATCGAACCCATGGAGGATTCTGGTATAGTAGCATCATTGTCAAACCCATGGAGGATTCTGGTACAGAAGTCATCATTGTCGACCCACATAGGATTCCGGTATAACAGTCGTCGCAGCCATCTCTAGGGTTCTCTCAAATAGAACGCTCGATTATGGGAGGGTCCTCTCCTTGAGTAAAGTGTTGATACATCAAAAATGTCATGATTTGATGTATCCTATAGTTCTGTTTCATCTTAAGTAACCCAACGTGATAGATGACACGTCAATCGGACACCCGGTCTGAGAGTTATTAGCTTTTCTGTTCCAGGGCCCCGGTCAGATTTAAGTTCATTCTAATCCCGACCATTTTAAAAATTTGTCAAAAACACACTTAGAGTATCACAAATGTACCACCTCATTGTGAGGGTCTCAGTACCGCAGACAGCGCGTCGATCAGACGTGCGGTCCAAGAGATATTCCTGTTTAAGCGAAGATGGGTCCGGCCCATCAAGCCCAGTGGGCTGGTGGGTCGGTCCGACCCGGTTTAGTGGGTCTAACCTGGATAAGGGTTGGCCCGGCCTGGTGGAGCACAGCGTAGCCCAGTGTGGTGCGGCCAACCTACGGACCCGACCTGCGCTGCAGGCTGGTTTGGTTCTCCCGACGGCGCCAAGAAACGCTGCCCCTCCTCTTCACGGATGACAGTAGTCGAACGGTTCTGTTCGGTGCGAGGGACTTACACAGCAGGCCACGGTTCTCACCACGTGACACCATGCGGTGCTGTGGTTCTTCAGTTAGTCCGGCAAGCGGCCGACCGATTCACCTGCCGAGCGGCCCGCTGTGGCGGGCCGAGTCTCCTCCGCGCTGCGCCAGCGGGCACCGCAATCTCCCAGCCCGGCCGACCGTAGCGGCTGGTTATTGCAACCCGGTCAGCATGAGGATGACTGGTTCTTCTCCAATCGAGTGGCCTATAGTTTTGGGTTGTGGTCCTCCTTCGTGCGGCGCCATCCACGGTCTTCCTGCGAGCCGACCGGTCGGCCGACCGGTCGTCCCACGACCAGGCTCCATGGCGGCCGGCTCGGCCGGTCACCTCCACACCTTCAACACTGTGCGAGAGCGCCACAGACCTTCTACACATCGCATGGCGCAACTGCGCCATGCCACCTCCACATCCGACGTTGATCAACATAAACCAATAGAGGGATGTCGGGCCGTGTTTGTTCGGCCCGTACCCTCCTTGTTAAATGATAACAATTTGCCACCATCGAACAAGGTAAACGTCGAAGAGGTGGATATAATTTAAAGTAGTAAAATCCCCCTACCCTGATTCGAAGTTCTTTTATTGATGATGGAATCGATCATTTGACGTCGTGGTGCGTCTAATGAGGAAGCGTTGTTGTTGGCGACGTTCTTTGCAGATGTCGTCTATTTCATTAACGCGGATGGAGGTCATTGGAGAAGTTCTTCTTATTCTTCATAGGAAGAATACTTTCTTCCAATTCTCCATTGCATCCCCAAGGTATAATCACCATCCAACATAAAATAATAGGTCCCCTATTACTTTAAGGTTTGTATCCAATTAAAAATAAATCAGACACACAAATTAATTAAAGAAGACTTTAATTAAATATGTTGTCACAATTAAGGGGAGGGAGGTGGAAAGGCTCCACCATAATGTGGGAGTTCAAAAGCTAAAAGGGGGGTTCAAGGAGTTAAATGGGTGTTGAAGGGTTAGATGCACGTGTAGGCCCCACCACATAATATCCTACCATGGGAGGTTATGTGGGAGTGGGCCCCACCTCCAACATCCCTTTGGAGAAATTAACCACCACCTAAATAAATAAAAATATGTCACACATATTTTTAACTAATTTATTTAAAAACCCCAAATAAAAACTTTCATACACTTTGAAATGCAACTGCGGTAAAGCTCTTTTTAAGCAAATACTGATGTTGCTAGTTCAACGGTGTCCTCAGATTTTAATTCGGAGAACTGGTTCAACAGATAGAAAATCTCGCACGTATGTTTATTGAACACGCCAAATAGAACTTCATAATATTATTCTAGGCACACTGGGCCTCAGAATCAGGTGCCATTAGAAAATGCAGACTCATAAAATTCCCATGTATTAAAAAAAAATCCCAAGAATTATCAGGTCCCTACAGTCTAAAAATAGAAGTTAGGCTGGGCTTGATGAAATGGGCATGTGAATTCATATGTATCCCATGAGAATGGTAATAAATCCACAAGTAGTTCTTGGGATGGAAGATACATTTTAGCATCATGCAGAATGAAAAGGGGGCATTCAGTTTAACGTCATGCAGGAAAAATATGACTCAGACACATATGGGAGAGATGAGGTTCCAGAGGGAATTTTCACAACTAGATAAATCATACCTGACCTGAATGAGGATGAGGTCCACATCATACTGTGCACGATTTCGAGGAGGAGACCTTAGGCCAAGGGGCCAAAAAAGGATAGAGGATATGGGGAGGAGAGACTAGCTCTCAGTTGAGCTGGACCAGAAGATGAGATGTTAGGGTGTTCCTATGTATCCCATGAGAATGGGAATCAATCCATTCATAGTTCATAGAGGATCCTTTTAATGTCGTGCTGGATAACATACAGTTTAATGTCATGTGGGATAGGATGTAGGGGGGATAACTCCAAGAAAAGGGCATAAGTTGTGCAAATAATGGTAACCTGACATGAATGAGGACATAATCCCATACCACACCATGAAGTCCCATAAAATTTAAATCTTAAAAGGAAGAACAGAGGAGATAAACTACTTGATCCGGAGAAGGACCCAAAGACTATACTTCTAGGCATTCCTAAAAATCCCATGGGAATGGGAATCAAAATGTATGTAGTTGTAAAAAAGATCTTATTTTATGGTCTTATAACTCAGACCATAGAGGAGTGTAATCCTTTCAAGTAAATGTGGACCCAACCCCGATCCCCAATCCCACATGAGTCAAACTCAGTGTGCGAAACAAAGGAAGAAGAGGTTTTTGCAATACCTAGAATGCAAGCCAAATAGAAGTTGGTGTGGAGCCCAAAATGATTCCTTTACTGGAGATTTTTTACTCCTAATGTGAATATGTGCTCTTAGGGATAGTTCTTGGAGTGTTGAAATTCCATTTTGGGAATGAAGTGGTGGAAAATAATGTAAAACATATAACCAAAATTCAAGGAATAAAGGGGCTGGCATGACAGTGGGGGATAATTATTGACCGTGTTCAAAACATAGCATCCATATCGTGTTAGCCTGAAATGGGGACAAACAAATGAGCACCGATCACTGAACATATTCTAAACATTAGAAGTGTATCGATTTGTTGTCTGAAACCCTTGAGGATGTTAGCTCATAATGGTAGGAGAGCCCTAGGGCCGAGCATCCACATCATTCGGGGGTCCCTTCGAGTGTGAAAGATTATGTAACCCAAATGAAAGGGAATATGAAGCCTGAAAAATGGGAGAAAGTATGTCCACATATAATCTGACACTTCGGGCACTAAAAAGGAGTACTCTTGGGCTCATTGGTTAACCACTGTAGATGGTCAAGGGGCTTAACTTGAGAGCATCCAATTCGAAAATATTATTAGAACACAGAGAGAGATAACTTTTAGGAGATAGTGGTACATAGCATGGTTGTTAAAAACATAACGTGAATGAGGTCGTAATCCCATACCACACCATATATCCTTCTCATGGAAGATTTCAGGCTAAGGGTCCAAGATAATAGGGAGATCTCTAAGAGATGGGGTTGGGAAAATAGGCCAAATATTCGGGCATTCCTACGTATCCCCTGAGGATGGGAATCAAGCCATGTGTAGTTCTAGAGGGAAGGGTGAGCCTAATAATGGAAATATACCCCAACATGGGGCATGTATGGCACTGAGAGTAACCTGATGTGAATGAGGACACAATCCTGCACAACACCATACAACCCTGGGTGAGGACATTGGCCTGGGGCCTAAAAAGGCCAAGGGGCCTGAGGCTGAGCTAGGGATAGAATGTCATGGCGAGATTTCAATTTAACATCTTGTAGTAAAGATGATGATAGGGGTAAGGTATCTCATCCGAGGATGTGTACGACATAGTGAGTAACCCGACGTGAATGAGGACATAATCCCACATCACACTTTACAACCCTACATGAGAACTTGGGCCAGGGGCCCATGAAGGCCAAGGGGCCTGAGGTTAGGCCATAGCAAGAATTTCGTGGCCAGCATGCAGTTTAATGTTCTATAGTGTGGACGGAGGTGCTCTTAGTTTAGGGTTATAGAGATAGGATTGTATATTCCTAGTTTAATGTCATATGTGTGGGACATAGAGGGCGGATCATCATGCTTATCGGAGGCCACAAATTGGAAATGATGACAGAGTAAAACTATTATCCAGGTTCGCAATATAGTATCCACCCTTGTGTAACCATAAGGGGGTGAACAATTGATCATGTACCATTGAACATATTCGCAACACGAGACTTGTATGAATTTATCATTCGCCATCCACAAGGACGTTATCCCATAATGGTAGGACATCCCTTGGACCAAGAATCTTCCTCATTCAGGGGCCCATTTAAATATTGAAGATGATGAAGTCCCAAACATGGATTGTGAGTAAATTGTAAGTGTGCATGTCCATTTCAACAGCAAACATGATGTTGAAAGAGGTGTAAGTCCCCAGGGAGTGGAATGAATGGCGGAGTTATGATGAACTCTTCATTAATTGAGTAAAAGGATTGCACCACACCATATGTCTTGACCTGCTGGTAGATTCTAGAGTTTGGGGCTAGATCGACAGATAAATTTTTTTGGTGTTCCTATGAATCCCATGATGATGGTAATCAAGCCATACATATTTCTTAAAGGCCAAGCAGTTTAACATTGTGCGGTGAGGACGTGGGAGACTAGAAGAACAAGGAGGGAGAACAGGGTGTGATCATCGTAATCCTGACATGAGAAAGCCGAAAGAAGCTTTCAATATGTCGTATAAGGATCCTCCAAGAGGTTAACCCCCAAGGGGGGAATAGTCAAAGAAAAGAGTTTGGGGATAGACTCAAGACAAAATGTTTGAGCATTCCAACATATCCCATGTAGATGGGAATCAAGCCGTACGTAGTTCTTGAAGAGCCATATAGTTTATCATATTGTAGGATGATAAACAATTTAATGTTATATAGGATGATGAACAGTTTAACATCGTGTGGGACGAAGTAGTTTAGATTCTTGCATTACCCAATAATTTAGTGTCATGTTGGACAAGATGGATCAGGAAAAGTATTGCTTTAGTAAATTGGCCTTGGTGGGAGGAGTTATACGCTCACCACCAATGGTCACCAATGAGTATGAACCGTTGGGGTAAACCCTGTTAATTATGTATGGTCCTTACCATTTGGGTAAAAACATGGGTGGTTTCCTACCAGGAATCATTGGGTTCCGGAGATCCAATACCAAGTCACCTTACATGAAGGATCAGAGATGAATTTTTTTTATTAAAGATATATCCATATTGTTCTGGTGTCTTTTCCTGTTATGCAGGGCACGAATTTTATTTTTGTCAAGCGCTTCCAGCTTAGCTAGGTGGATTTTATCTACCTTATCTGGTTCCACCTAGTCATAGAGTATTGTGCGTAAATAAGGCAACTGAATCTCGATGTGCAGGACAACTTCTGTTCCATATACCAGGGAATATGGGGTCACCTGTGTAGAATTATAAGTCATCATCTGTTAAGCCCAGAGGGTATTGGGGAGCGTGTCCATATAAATCTTCTTGTTCTGACCAACCATTTTATGCAAGATGTTAGGGAGGGTTTTGGTGAATTCCTTGATATTCCCATTTTCAAAGTCAATGACAAAATGGGCCTTGACATCCTTGAGTGGAAATGACTCTACCCACTTGGAGAAGAAATATGTATCCATTAGGATGAATCTGCACTAGCGACCTGTTGCCGGTGGATATGGTCCCATGACATCGAGTCCTTATACCGCAAATGGTCAAGAGTACATGGTGGAGTTGAGAGGCTCTGACAGCCGATGCATAAAGTTAGCATGAATTTTTCATGCAAGGCATCTCTTGGTGAAATAGATGCAATCATGGATCATGGAGGGACAAAAGAACCCTAGTATATGGATCTGGTGATATATCTTTGGCCCAGTCTGGTTGGTGCTGTAGGAACCGGCATGAACCTCTTACATGACCTAAAAAATATCAACTCCTTGGATTAAACGAAGGACAACACCATCAAACCCCCACTTTTAGAGGATCTTATCATGACTTGAACCACCTTAGATGGTAAACTGTAACGTACAGTGTCAGATTAGTTCATGCTCGACTCGATCAGTTGGGAGGTAACCATTTTCGAGATACTCGAAAAGGGGGGATCTCTATTCAAGAGTCACATTGACCACTAAATCTGGGGGTCCTGACATGGAGGCTCGAATAGTAAGATGGATCACCTGTAGGGCATCATCGTCATCTTGGGAGACATGAGCAATGACTCTCCGATGTGCCATGTGGATAATCAGGTCATCCTACTCGGGCTCTGCATGTGATGCAGCCAGGTCGTTCATGCCATCAACTTGACCATTCTGAGATTGAGGGACATAAGTAACTTTCGAAAGAGATAGGAACTAGGCCATTAGTTGGAGAGTGTCCTCCAACAACGGTATGAGATCTTAATTTCTAATGATGTAGTCATTGTTGACCTGCTTGATGACTAGTTCAAAATCCCCTTTCACATGATAATGGGGAAAAACTGTCCCGAGGGCAATCTCAAGGCCAAAGATAAGAGCCTAATACTCTGCCGTATTGTTGTTGTAGCCTTCTGACAGTAGGAATGAGTATGGTAGAATGTCTTAAGCCAGGGTGATAAATACATTACCCAAGACTACCCTATTGAAACTGAGATCATTATGACTCCTGTTAGTGGGGCTTCGGGAAGCACCATCAAAGTGCATCTACCAGCATGGCATGGCTTGGTCTACCAAGAGGATCGTCTCATCGGGGAAATCGAGATCCAAGGACTGGTCAGCAAGAGCTAGATGGGTAGCAAGTAATTCTTCCGATGTTTCCCCCTTAATAGCTTTTTGAGGGAATAACCTGACATCAAACATATAGAGAATCACTGCCCACTGAGAGAGACGAAATATCAACATGGGGTAGTTCAGGATATAATTCAGTGGGTTTACCTGAGACACCAGCTGTACCTCATGGTGCTGTAAGTATTGTCACAATTTCCGTACTGTGAATACTAGCGCAAGACAACTATTTCTGATTGGGGAGTATTTGGTCTCCAAATCGAGGAGCATACAACTGAGGTAGTAAAGGTTGTTCTCTATCCCCTCATTGTTCTTTGGTGAAATATGGGCACCAACAGATCATTCCAGGGTATTCATATAAAGGACCAGTGGTTTTCCAAAGACAGGTGACATTATGACTAGAGGCTGGGGAAAATACTTATTGATTTCCTCAAACACAGTCTGGCACTCTCTGTCCCATTCATAAAAGTTTCCATTCTTCATGAGCTGAGAAAAGGGATTACACTTTCCATCCAGGTTCAAAATGATTCTTTGTATGTAGGCTAAGTGGCCATAGAAACCTCCGAGTTCCCTAATATTGCTCGGGGGAGGCATCTGGATGATGTCCTTGATCTTCTCTGGGTCTATCTCGATACCCCTATCTCTGACAAAGAAGCCAAGAAATCTTCCATAGGTGACCCCAAAGGCACATTTTAATGGGTTCTTCTTGAAGTAGTGAGAACAGAGGAAGCTGGAAACATTCTAAAGTTCTTAGAGATGGTCCTGGAACCAACACGATATGACCACCAGATTTTCCATGTAGCATTCAACCAATGTTATGAGAATCAGTTTGAATATATGATGCGTTGACCGCTGATAAGTGCCACCTTGATTCTTTAGGTTTAAGGGTATGACTTCGAAACATAAAGTACCATGTGGCACCCTGAAATCTATGGACTCCTTTTCATCGAGGGATATTCATCTCTGGTTGTATCCAGAGTATCTATCCAAGAAGGAGAGATCTTGGAACCCACTTGTAGCATCGATCAATAATTCCATCAGAGGAAGGGTAAATCATTCTTCAAATAGTGATGGTTAAGATTTAGGAAGTCGATGCAGATTCCGATATGTCCATTCTTTTTTTGACATGAATAATTTTGGATATCCATTTGGGGTACGAGACCTCTTTAATGATATTGGATGTGATGATCTTATCAACTTCCACCTCTACCATGGCATCTTGAGAAGAGTACATCTTCCAGGGAGGTTGTTTGAACATGTGATGATTTGTCCATAGACCAAGGTGGTGTATGACTACCTGAGGATCTAGTTCTGGAATCCTAATATAGCACCAGGTGAATACATCATGATGTTGTTTCAGGAAGTATATGTACCAATGCTGCTTCTTGAGGGACATGGAGGTAGTGATCAATGTGGGTCTCAGGTCTACCTTGATACTGAGGTTCAACTGTACCAGTTCATTGACCGTGGCTGAGACGCACTCTTCAATGGTCGGGGGAGCATCCTCCAAATTCTGTTATTCACTTGTAGGGGAGGGATCCCCAGTAGGAGGAGATTCCTCTGGGTTGACACCCCCTATGAGAGGTAGGAACCAGCCTGAGCAGTAGTGGATAGGAAATCGGGAGATTCATGTGCTACTGAAAACATAACAATGAATGTTGTTGATCTGATCCCATATGGTCTTTGGCCCACGAGGCCATGCTTAATGATATTAAAGAAATAGTGTCATGTCGGCTTGAGCCGATTGGTTCCATCCTAGAAAAACAAGAAACATGACGTATTTCTGTTGCCATGCCGTGGAAATATTGATACCTTATAGGGGCAAGAGGCTCCGGGACCACCTGAGCCTGATTCGAATAGGTTTACGATGTGATTTTTCACCATCTCCTAGACCTAGGAATATGCTTCCCCTTGTACCAGAGAAAACAAAACATTGACCCATATCGAGGGTCGTGGCCTCCAATCGATGGATCAAGAAGACATATGCATCATCCAATCCTGCCTTGGGTTCAGTTGCAACCACAACAGGTTCAATCTCACTGACCCGATTTTGCTCATCCTTGCTCTTGTAATAGTCGGTGTCTAGGTATCAGGCTTCATAAGAGGAAAAATGAGATGTTCCACCTTGGATAACGCCCACTTGACCATTAAAGGAGTACTTGAGGAACTGGTGATACTATGAGGGAACCATCACGTGCAGGTGGAGCCATGGTCTTCCCATCAATGCATTATATGCAGTGTATTGGGAGAAAAACATAAACTTGATGCTAGAAACTAGGCCACCGAATTGGGTCTTCAAACAGATCTTGTTGATCAAGGTCTGCTCTGTCCTGTCTTATCCCTATATTTTTAGGTTATAGGTTGTCAGGTCATCTTCGGATAACCCCAGCATAAATAGTATCCATGTCAGGATAAGGTTAATCCTGGAGCCCGTGTCAACAAGACAGCGGCGAACCTCCATGCCATTAAATTGGATGGTGATTTACTGTGGGTGAATGTGCTCATTTATGGGAGAACCTTCATCTTCTCCGAAGAAGGAAATGATGACCTTACATTTATCATTCTCTATTGCTTCCTCATGGAAGGCCTCTGTCGCCAGCACCTCCATCTCAAACTAGTGGGGGATCCATAAAGCCTCGAAGAGGGCCTCACGTAAGTATGATGATAGGATAAGGCCGTATAGGATGGAAAGACATGTTGGGATACTTGAAAGGTGCTTGAGAACGTCATACTTTCATGTCAAGAGTGAACTCGTGCTTATATGAGGTCGTTCTATGATAGGAGGTATGGTGGCCCCTATCGGCTGGACCGGCGGCTGACTGGTGCTGGGAATGTCCGGGTGGAAACTATCTGAAGCATGCGAAGTACCTGCCGTACTAGGTCTAGCTGACTGGGTCCAGTATTGGGTGGAGTGTAACTGATCACAGCAAGGCCTAGGAGGCTCTGCTTAGTATAGTGGCACAAACGACGGTGGAGGTGGGCCTTATGGCACCCGATGAGGAGGTTTCACATGCTGAGCTCTTCAATGTTCCTGTTGTCTGGTCTTAGTGACATGCATGGCCTGGATGTAAGTGCCAATAGATGTGCCTCAATGAACCATATAGCCATGGATCCGCTGACGTTGGCGTCAACTGGGGACGTTGGGGAGATCTGTCTGGTGCTCCCCTTCGTCGGGAGTCTTGTAGGGGTTTACTAACTCCACAGTGTTAACCAAAGCATACCCTTGACTATCAATTAGTGATTCATCCACTACTAATAAAATTGAGGGAGGAATTTCCATCTTCGGGGGCATGAAGTCACAGAGAGTACAAGATGACGATGGTATGGCGAGGCGTGTTGCTTTCCCTTGCACCACCAATGCTTACTCTTATGAGAAGGGGATGGATGAGACGATGATGCAGAAGTAGTAGCTGTGGCTTCTGAAGGTTCCGGCTGATTCAGGCATGCACGAATAATACCTTTGGCATGGGAGACCATTTTTCGAGCCATCTAGTCTTCATACTTCTACGACCCATGGTTAGAAACCTACTGCCACTCACCTTTGTTGTCGCTGTTACTATCTGGCCTTACAAAGACACGTGTCACCTATGCCAGGGACATGACCAACCTAACTTTGTTTTTATCTATCTAGTCTTAATGCCCGTATTTTAACACATAGAACTTCTTGAGGGTGTGTCCCAGGATCTGGTGATAGGGGCCTTAGTTGTGGAGATCAGTGTGGTTTGCCTATTCTGGCCTTCTGCACTCTGGAAAATGCACAATCCCCTGTTCATAGGAGCTTAAGAAATATCTTGGAACTTGATTATCGTTGAATGAGTAAGTCTAGTTTCCTCTATCTTGAAAGGGATCCCATTGAGCCTGATTCTGACGAGGGGCTATAGGATCCTGTCGAAGAGGTGGGGCCTTGTTGTCCCTCCTAGGTGGTGGTGGTGCATTACGCTGGGGCACCTGTTGATTCTAAGGTGGCTGCTACCGGGGTAGAGGCTACTCCTGTGGTGGCGGACCTCTGTGAGGTTGCAGAGGAATCTCCACTGGTAATAATTCCCGCTATCTGGGGGCCTCTATTTGGGATACCATGACGGGTTCGGTTCTGACAGCCCTCCTCACAGGATTTGTAGGAAGCAACGGACATTCCTAGCTGGACTATTGCAGGGATTCTTCTAGGTGATGGGCCTTATCAGAGAAGTCTCAGAATACTCTAGGGTTGTTCTGGGTGATCAGAGAGGACACCAGTTCTGTCTTAACATTTCTAATGCAAATCGTTAGTAATTACACTTGATTGAGTGTCATGTCAAGGGAGTATGTGAGTCCTTTCCATCAGGTGACAATGGTTTCAATGTGCTCATCATTCCTCTTCATAGAATTGAAGAGGTCTGTAATACTCGTTTTCGATGAGTTGGAGCTGAACTGGTAGAGGAATTGCCTTTGGAGATCCTCCGAGTTGGTCACTGATCCAATGGGGAGCTGGGTGTACCAGACAAACATAGGGCCTTCCAATGTCTGCACAAAACACCAGAGCTTGGCGGCCTCCAGCTGCACTGGAGTCCCTAACATGGGCCCACACCTTGAAGTGATGTGGTCTAGTTACTATGGCAGGTCCCTTTTCTTAATAAAAGGGGATAAGGTGGAATTTACGAAAACTGTGGGTGATGTCATATCATCCACCCATGCTAGATATGGCTTGCCATCAGGTGGGAGTTCTACCTACTGTGTTTCCAACACCTCAAGGTAGGCAATGAGTGATGCCATTAGATCATCTGGGTGGGGGTCCTTATCTTGATAGGGATCCCTAACCATGAGTGCATTGGTGGGTTCTTCAACAATGTATTCATGCCTAGTTGCTAATGGTCTAGCTAGAGGCATGACCCTCGGGGAAGCTGGGGGAACCCAAGCTGGGTCCCTTGGGTTGTCACGTAATTCCGGAGGGTTTGTTGAGACATAAAGCACCCTCTTTCCATAATATTCGGCTTCAACCCTATCTGTGGTGGTATGATGGTCATGGTCACCTTTAGGCAGCTCGCCGAGGTGAAGTTGTTCCTTCCCCTACTGCCCTGGACTAGTATTACCATATTCTAGACAATGTTCCACAATACGTTCAGCTAGGAGGTCATCAATCAACTTTTTATGTTTGAAATGTTGTTGGTGCAATGCAGCCTTCTCAGGGTCCTCCTCCGTCTTCTGCACTATGGTGGACGGGTAGGAGTGTTTGGCGGATCTGAGGTGCTCTTAACCCTTACCAGAATTAATATGAGAAATAAAACCTCGGTGGGCACAGGGAGAACTTGTATATTTCTCTACTGGCGAGTAACTATTCCCAATGGATGCAGTAGTGGTGGAATGCCCTCGGGGGGTAATTCACCATCAAGAATCTCCAGATCAATCTCCTCATCCAATATGTTGGCCATGTTGACCATGACCCTTCCTGGGGTCATGTCCTCAATATCGCTGAGCGATTTGGGCTGCTGTTAGATAGGACTGAATATTAGGGCAGCATACTACCCCCATCCACATATTTGAATATGGAGGGAAGCCTCCATGATAATCTTGTGGAGTTCCTTAAAGCTCTGAATGCTTTGCTGTTGGAGGGCCCTATGATGGTCTTGGGACTCGGGGTGATGGGCCACAGGGAGTGCGTCCAAATAAACTAAATAACATATCACACCAATGTCTTAAATATTCACTCATCTCCTAGGAGTAAACACTCACTGATGATGAAGGCCAAATTTCATCACCCAAAGGGTTTAATGGAAACACTCAACTTTCTATAGGGTGTGGGATTCTGATGCGCAGAAATTCATCACTATCACAGGACAAAAAAACTTTGGGATGTGTTGTGTTTTGAGGATATTCTCTAAGCTCCATGTATCAGATTCAGGGTTTGGCCCTTCATTACCCCACTTGTCAACCAGAGTTGGTTGAGGAACCGGTAGCAGTACCGAAGCAGACCGCTGGGACAGTAGGATAGCTAGTGGAGAGTACAGCGAGCGAGCTGAAAACCTGCCACATCTCAGGATGTCCTCTGAAGAGTGTAGTGACTTATCCACCATATCGTGGTATGATGGGCTAACGGCCACAGTTCCTGGCATAGGGGATAGGGAAACTGGTCATGGGCTGCACTGCTGTTCGCCAGCCATTGGTCCCAGAATAGCACTATGTGATCTCTAGTTAAGGTAAAGAGTGTTTCTGGTGATGACGATGGGGATTTCATGACCCTAACATGCAGTGTTTACAAATTTTCATCCACCTGGATATACCTGCGGAGGGATGTGTGAATTTTATAGACCACTCATTTTGGGAGTACTGGGTTGATGCGCCTCGTTCCTGCCCCAGCCCTTGACTCAGATTAGCGAGGGGAGGGTTCCCGTTCTGAGTCTCATTCAGTTTCAGAGTCTAAGAAGCTGACTGGTTTGATCTCTTTCTGGACCTTTCCCTAATCATACTTATTTCAATGACGACCCACCTTCCAACCCCTAGATGGTTCTTCGGGGCAGGGTAGATTTCTGACACAAGGAAGTCCTTCGGCCGCACTGGTGCTGGTGCTGAGAGGGTTTCCACCTGAGTAAGATGGGGTGTGAGGATCACTGGGAGATATATCAAAGTGGACATGGGGAGGACCACCATGGGTAATTCAGGAGTGGGTAATACTTTTTATGGAACTAGTATGATCATGGAGTGGACATCCATGCTTGTTTCCCCTGGTGACATCAGTATGAGGAGTGTCCTCATACTGGTCAAGCTAAACACAGGTAGAACATCCATGCTAGGCACTGGTGAAGTGAAGTCATCCCTCACTCCTCTAATTTCTGGGGAGAGGAGGACCATCACCAGCTACTATGAGGAAATGGGAAGGGTCCCCACATTGGAGAGTGATAGGATGTGCAACGTTCCCATACCTATATTCTGTGGCGGGAGTAATGACTCCTTATCTGGTGTATTACGCACGAGAGAGACTTCTTTACTGAGCATCACCACTGCTAGGAGGACCCTCATTTGGATTGAAGGTGTCTCGAGGTAGACCTCCACACTAAACCTAGAAGCGAGGAAGGCATGCGTTCTCTAGGGTAGCGGTATGGGGAGGACCTCTGTACTGGGTGGAATCGCTGCGGGTTAGTCCGTGGCAACCACTGACTCTGCCAGCGACCAAGAGACTCAAAAACAGCCTACCCATGGGGAAATTAGGTCCTTGATCTAGGTTGGGTGTAGGAATGTCCCTACTTAGTTTACACAAGGAGTTGGTGATATGTGCCAGTAATGTCTTGGTCCACAGTAGCTGCTGAAGTTGACGCCCCTTGGTGAACGTCCTCTATGGATTGTACCCGATAGTTGTGTCGGGTTAGATGGACTGGAGTCAGTGGTGTAGTTACATGGCTTACCCACTCCTCAGCTAGTAATACTAGGTGTTGGTTCTGACACGGCCAGGTGGGAGCCCTTACTGGGAGCCCCGGGAATGGGATTCTAGCTGGGCTGACCCGAATATCTCCTACCTCGTCGGCGTAGGGTAGTGAGTCATCGAGACATTCTGAGGAGAGGCTCCCAAAATGGTTATATGTTGGAATAAGGATTAGTGGATCCATGCATGGTCCTCGGGGGTGGCGTTGACGATGAGGAACTAACGCCTCTAAATCCAGGTAGGCCATATCTTGAGTTAGGATAATACCCTCTTCCTCATACTGGCGTATGAGGACATTGATCACCCATTGTTGGATGAACTCTAAGGGAGAGATGGGGTGGAGGAACCCACCAGTCTTGGTAATTGAGACCATTGTAGATGAGGCGGAACCATGTGGGACTACTACATAGGTAATTCCCCTGCCCCTGCGTCAGTGGTCAGAAGGTGATCGAGTTCCAGGTGCAGAAACTTGGTTCTTGAAAGTAGGGAGATTAACTCATCAGTGCTAAAAGAAAGAGGGAATCAACGGTCATTTCCACAACACCATTCTATTTTCCATGGCCGGTAAGATGGATCCACACTAACAATGTCACAGACTGAGATGTCCAATGTTTTGATTACACTTACTTTTGATGAGTTTCATGCCAGGCTCGCTATTATCTTTACGGGACCCGACACTGGATAGCTAGATCCAATGACACACTAGTATACTGATGTCTCAAATGCTACTAATATCCATACTGAGGAGAATAGATTCATGTCTGGTTCACAAATTTTGTTTCCAATGCTTTCATCGGGGAACACGTGTCTATCTTGTTGGATTACAGTGGTGCTGTTATTTGTCCTAGATTCCTGCTTTCCAAAGGCAGGCGACATCCGTTCGTTGTTTAGGGACGTTTTATCCTTGATCGAAACAGGATGATGGGCTGTTAGTTCTTCCTTCTGGTGATTTCTCCTATTAACTCATTGCTTAGTCCGGGTCTCCCATATAGATTTAAGACATTGTTCATGAAACTATTTTTAGTGACATATCTTCATGGAATCCAGTTAATTACACTACTTCTGTCTGGAAATTCCAAAGGGTCCAGTCAGGGTACCAACCTCTGGTAAGGGGAGTAGTCACGTTGGAAATCACTATCGTGTCTGGATGCTATGAATCTAGTGGGTCTGGTATTCTTTCCCTTATTATAGGGCTTCTCGAGGGCACGAAAGCTTGAGGAATCCCACATAGAACGCAGGGAATTTTATGCAATGGGAATTTATAAGTGGTTTTCCTCTGCTTCCCATGTTTAACAAAGGGTATGCCACAAGTTTAACGTCTAGTGGAGACTGATCAGACTGATCAGAACACTGACTAGAGTGGATCAGACTTGTGTGATCCCCTGAGGGAGCACTAATGCTAGGAGGGCGGTGAGTTGATTTTATCTCACCAGGATGTGGTGGCCTTGGTAAGAATGAAGATGGATGATGGGCAGTTTAATGAAATGGATGTTGACAGATATGGAATCGGCTCGAGGACTATGGTGATGTTGGGCTTTATCCTCAAAGGAAATTCCTACATATCACCATGGTAGGGAATCGCGGTCTACATAGTTCACCTGACAATAGCTTACTGTTGAATGGGGTTGAAAACGGCTTACCACTGGATGGGGTCACAACGGCTTACCGCTAGATGGGGTTGAACCTCATAGAGGATTCCTATAGACCTTGTCTAAGAGACAAGGATCAATTCCCATGTAGTTCAAAGTAGGGTGGGAATTGACATAAAGATGGTAGGAACCAATGGTTTTTGGGCTTGAACGTATGGGAGGATTCATACATACCTATCCTTGGCAAGGATCAATGTCCACGTAATTCGGAAGGAGTGGGTGCCGATGTGAAGGGGGTAAGAACTAATGGATGGGGATTGGATTGAACCTCAGGGAGGATTCCTATGTACCTCGTCATAACAAGGATCAAAGATCTTGTAGTTCATGGATGGGTTTGGTGAACCGACGTGAATGGGGTCGGAACAACTGGGTGTTGGGATTGAACCTCAGGGAGGCTTCCTACAAACCTTACCTTGGCAAGGATCAAAGACCTTGCAGTTCAGGTGGGTGTTTGGGGCTTACACTCTAGGATTCCTAGAAAGGATTTCATGGTCGATGCTTACTCTAAGACTATGTGAGTCATGCCCAGTGTGTGAAAGGAGAGACATCAATGACCTGATGATCACGCCGTGAATGGTGCCTTCGTGGGAAGTTGAGTGGGAATTACACGTATTAAGCGGCCCCAAAAAGGTAACAGGGGCTTACACATGGTCTGCAGCCCAATGTGGTGGAGATTGGGAAATACTCTAGGAGGGAGGCCTGGGTAATGAAAAAGCCTAGTGGAAGAAGGATTTGGCACCCAGGAAGAGAGGAGGATCAGGGGTTCTGCCTCCTACAAGGAAAGCTAGGGGATTACACCAGGGTGGTTTCCATTTCCCCACAGATATATTCCACTCCATTAAAGGGGAAATCCATCCATGTGAGGAATGATCTCACTCTTGTGGAGACCAGTGCGCATAGATCACATCCATTGTGGGGTGCCCTATATGAAAGTCACGGGGCGAGGTCACAGTTTAATGTCATTTGCTGAGGATGATGGCGCTTGACAGTTTAACGTCTTGCAGCTCAGATGATGTGGGTTCACTCCGTACCCCTAGGACATACATAACCGATACCCACCCACCCTTGGTGGATGGAAGGAATCAGTAATGCTGTGGTGAGGGGTGTTATGGAGTGAACCATTGGAGGGGGCCTCCACATCAGCATGGCTATGAGAAGAAGAAATAGCCGCTAGAATGACCATTTGAAGAACCATGAGGTGAAACAACACAAAAAGATGTATCATCCAAGGGACATTAAAATTGTTTCGCACAAACCTAGGAGGTCACACAGGAAAAGGAGGTACAGTGCCAAGGGGTTCATAGGGAGAATCCTTGTAAAACACTAGTGCTCCATAAACTGGACGGACCTCGTAAAGGGATGTGATTCATGAAGTGGAGTCATATAGGCCAGGCATAGGTCATAAGTGCATATGAGAGTATCTTCGTTAAGTGGAAAGTCATTCACGAAGAAATGCCTCGTGAAGCAAGGTGCTATGAAGAAATGTGCTTCGCGATGCACAGTGACCCTGCCTTATCATGTGGGTCGCATGTGCATGGAGGGTGTTTTGTGATGCATAAATGATTTTCGATGACCCAAGTTCCCTTGGGGATCCCCTTCCATCACTAGGGCCCATGAGATTCGTGGAAGGCATCCCTATCGGAAGAGGGGTTCAATTAAAGCAAAGGGGGAGGAAATTCACAGTGAAAAAGTACCTTGAGAATCTCATGGTTCACAGAGCAAGAAGAGCTTCGTGATTTGATTGCTTGGAAGGTGAAAGGTCAGTTGATCTATCTTTTGGGCTTGAGTAGAGTCCTGTATTTATAGGAAAGAGGCACCTCGAAGTAGGGCTTGATCTACACAAAGATAGGGGTTGCTCCACACCTGGTCACAGAAGTCATTTCTGTTCACACAGTCTCTCGTCCCCTTGCTCTGTGATGGGCTTTTGAATGTCAAAGGGGTTCGCGGGGCAGCCCACCTCCTTTCTCTGTGGCGGCCTCGCGAACACCAAATTCATTCACTGAGCCTCCCCTCCTCTTTTCCCAGTGGCGGGCATGGGGCCATGGGGCTCTGTGAAAGGGCTTCGTGAGGAAGCCATGAAAACATCCCACTTGTTCTTATTCATCCCAAATTTTGGCATAAAAAATGTAGAAACATTAGTTAAATCATGTATAAAAATTTACCATATAAAATTCGTAACAGGAATATAAAAATACCATAAACAATTTGTATGGTCTCAATGTTATTTTTTTTCTTTATTGGTTGATTCATCTACGACAATATAATATTTATCGGTCATTAAGGATGGTTACAACTCTCTGATTTAAAGGGAGGAATTCTAAGAAGGAATATAATTTTCTAATGGGGAAATATTAGATGTATTTACCATATTATTCTTTCCATTCATCTCGTCATCTAAGTTTGAATAATGTTGGGTAATGACATCTTCATAAAAATACTCAGCAGGTAAAGGTGGTGTCGATTGGGGAGTCCTTGAAAAATTAAACTCATATAACATGAATGGATTTCTCAAAGAAGATAGGGGATATGTGGGTGATGATTAATATAGTGGAATCAGGGGGTTCATTAAATTTTTGTTCCACCCCTTCATGGATATAGTGCTACGTCACAATGATATGTTAAAAAGCTATTAAAGAAATTTGGTCCCTCTAAACTTGAGAAATTGATCAATGTTGAGTCTAAAAAAGTGATCCAAATGATCTCTCATTTGATAATCAGGGTTTATATGTGGCATGTGGGTGGTTGAGTCACCCTGATGTTCTTTTTTTATAGGAATTTTCCTCTACGCACACATGATAATCATTTCCTTTCAAAATAATATAATATTGTCATGTAAATGAGATTGATCAACTCTATTGTACCAAGAGTATAACACGCCAAGGATGTGACCATACAATAATTAAATGATATAAATAAAATATTTCTATGAAATAAATTCCCTTGATCTTTTAGGATTAATTTTTTTGAGAATTAAGACAAAACACTAGAAAAAAATACTCATGTATTTTTCAACTAATTGATATTTTTCCACTGTTTAAGAAACTTCTAAATCCATAGAGATTATTTAATATATCCATTAAATTATATACACCAGATAATCGTCTAGAAAAATATTACTTGTTATGTTTCTTCATAGCCATGGTTAATGGAAACATAATAAAAGGGGTGAGAACAGTCTCTTAGTTAGGGTAAACTTTAGTGATGATAATTAAATATCATAAATTATCATAAGATGAGAATAAGGGAATAATTAGAATATATTATAAATTTCTAACCATAAAATTATATATAATAAATCATTTATTATGTCATTGAATGAAAAAGTTAATGAATAAAGTGAATTTGGAAATATGATTTAATGAAATTTAGTTGTGAGAGAATAATATAGTCATAAGAAAAAGCTTAAAATATGGACAAAAATTAGCATAAGGAATCATCTCCACTACGAGTCACACAATTTCACCCATTAATATGAGCTTATCTAATTGTACTCAATTAAAAATCACCTTTGTAAATACACAGTTACACCTACACTTGGGAAACTACTTAATTATGACATTGCAAACATTTCTTATAAGATATAAACATTTATCCAAAAATATTTGGGTGATATAGGACCCCATTCATCAATAATCGTTATTTATATATCCCACTTTAAAATCCTTCACATGTCACATAATAAAGATCCATAGAGAGTAAATGGGTTTCATATAATTTTAAAATCTAATAATATAACGAAATCATTCATCATTCTATAAAAAACATAGGATGATAAACTCATGGAAAATAAATGAGTATCAAAATATATTTATTAAATTTCTAGGTAAATTCTATTCAATCATGATAACAAAGAATATATTGTTTTCACCATGTAGATAATGGATATATAGAGTAGTAAAAATCTTCTAAAATAAATCCATGAAATGAATATAGGTTAACACCATTAAATAAAAGGAATAAAAAATAGGTTTTTTCACAAAGGAATGGGCTTTGATGAATTATTATTATTATACACTACAAATTATTAAGAATTAAAATAAATTTATATATCATTTAACTACTATAAAGTTAAATTACATAATCCACTTATAGAAGGAAGGTGGCTTGTTTCATTTGATTAACATCCTCAATCAAGGATAAGATTTGTTAAATGACAATTCCATTAGTGGAAAACACTTTTTAGAAGTTTTAGTTAAATCGATTTATAAATAATAAATATACCTCAATTTTTTAAGGAATTTTAAAATAAATAATTTATAAAATTGGGATGAAATAATTTATATTAGAAACATTGGATATTTAGAGATAATCATTTTTATAAAATAAAACGTTATATAAATTATATGCTAACACAGAAACTCTTAAAGAGATATTTCTGTTAAAGATTACCAATATGAAAATTCTAAATTGATTATATTTTAAAATATCAAAGTAATTCAATGTAATTGAAAATTAAAATTTTGAAATTTTTAAATATCTATAGATATATCCCTAAAATGTACATTGGAATTTAAAATTTGAGTGAAAAGGAATTTCATTTTTATTTTTTTAAACATATTTTTGATGAAAACAAAATCAATGAAAGAGATTATTGAACATCCAATTTTATATCAAGATAAAGATGAAAATAGAATCATCAAGGATACCCATCTGGGATGAAAACCATTCTGATATTGGAAATTAAGTCTATAAAATTTCCCTTGATGGTTTACACATATAATAGATCTCATTTTTAAAATGCGGTTTTGAAAAGAAGCATTATGGCCTAAGTAATATTTAAATCAATTCCTTTGAAGGAAAAATGTCTTCAAATTGAAAATAAAATGCTATTAATGAAAATAATTCATTGTATAAAAAACAAAATAGGTTGTATACACACTATATAAAATAAATGATGTTTTACAACATCAAACATGTCTCAAGGTATAAGAAATTGAGATAATAAACCCTTATTACGTCAATATATTTTGAATCCAAATACATTTAAAGATCAAAAATTGTTTGTCTCTTCCAACCCCATATATTATAGGAATATGGTAAAATATATTCATTAGGCAGTAACCCTAAAATTTCAATCATATCATGGTGCAAAAGAAGAATTATGTCTCAAAAAATTAAATCTACGACATATAACCTATTATATTTATTAACCACATAGTAAAATACACTATAAGATCTTGTAAAAAAATTAATGTATTAATATTATATTTCATAAACATATTCATATACATTAAATTTTATATATTTCATTCTTGATCATTTATTATGATTATATTAATAATTTATACATTATTATTATCATAGGGTGTTGATAAATTTTATTGTTTTATGCATGATTTATGATATTGATTTTGTTACACATTATTTGATACCAATTTCATCATTATCATCTCATTTTAGTTACTATAAAAGTTAACTTATTTTTTATGAACATCATTTATCATTCCATAGGTGTCTTATTTATGTTTTATGAAAATGGGATTGGTGTCGTCTTATTTTGGGAATTTTTGAAATCAAAGTTGATATTTTAATATTTTTTTAACTAAAAAATTAAACCTTTATAGAATTATAAAACATTCATTATTTTATTATTGAAACATAATAAATTTATTATTTATATTCATATACTCATTCGTGATAGAGTGTAATAGTGTGGTTTAAGTAGGTGATTAGACTGACCCATACATGAACATACCAAAATTAATGGATTTTCAATGCGTAAGAAAGTGATTTATTTTGTAATAATATAGTTATTATATAATAATGATGTTATTATTTTGATATTTTAATGTTTTTGAATAAAATATTAATATATATTAAAAAATAATAATTAAACTAGATAAAAATGAAATATGTTACTTCATTGAGGTAGTAGTCCACAAAATGTGTGGTCAATGTTTTCATTTCATGATGAATGAGAGGTAAAGAAGGTGGATTATAATTTTTTCATTATAATAATAATTATAGTATATATGTTACATTCCCACTGATTTTTTCCTGATTAAATGTTAATATAGGTGATGGTTAAAAATTGGATATGCCACTTCATGGTGGCAGTAGTCCACACAACATATGAATCAAAGATTTATACTTAATAATAGAAAGGGTAAAGGTTGTTAATTGTAATTATGTTGGAATAATAAAATTTTTTATATTAACAATATTGATTTCATTAAATATAAATTAGTAAATTAAATTTGGTATTTAAAGGAAAAAATATGTTACGAACAAAAAACATACTCATGTTGGGGACTTAGGCATTCCCTTGGAAGACTCCTTTGAAATTGAGGTGTCATGAATATATATTGTGACCATATTATAAATAAAAATGTATTTTATTTTATGTAAACAGAAAATTGTATATTTTAAATAGGAAAAATATTTATTTTTTTCTAGAAGCGGTGTTGAGAGGCCCATTTTATATGTTCTAACTATAGAATTTTTTAAATATTTAAACTTGATATACATAAAACAGATGCATAACCATTAAAGAAGTCTCCAACATAAAAAAATGGCATATGATATGGTAAAGTTTCTATAATACCTCAAATATTAATTTTCAAACATTATTTTAAAATTTATTAAATTCCTTTACTCTTAGAATATTACCTTTTACCGTATTTGGTGATAAAATGGAAACACGTTTATAATTGGGTAATTTAGTTTTAATGGAAAAATTAAAATTCCACTATAAAAAATACCTAATTATTTAAAAAATTAAATCCATTTTATCATATGAAATTTATATGTGAAACTAAAATCCATTTTAATATTAGCATATGTAACTCATAAAAAATTATTTTGAGAAAAATGTACTTTTATGATTAAAATTTACACAATTGGTAAAATTATCAATGTATTCCATTTTAATTTAATAAATTGTTTAAATATAATAGAGATAAATTTTATGTGTCCTTAAAGTCAACTCATAAACAAAATTTACAAAAATAACATTTCATTAACAAAAAATATAAAAAATTGTTTTTATTTGAAGATATTACTTATGTCCTTAAATTATTAATCATACGATTTCCAAATTTAATGTATGATTTATAAAATATATATTATTAATGAATATTTTATATATTAAAAGGATTTATAATTATCTAGGTCACACCTATATAATGATGAAGACTTAAAATTTATAGTTTTGGTATATATTGTATTTTCACTATTCACCTAAAAATAAACTATTTCATAAAAATCCAAAAAACAATCACCCTGAGGTCATATTGGAATTATTAATTTTAAAATGAATTACAATTATTAAATTTTTTTTAAAGAATTAACATTATCATTTAAATATGAAAAAATACTACTTTTATAGAAAAATAACATTATTTTTCTTCAAATGTAAAAGTTTGATATATGTAAAATACATGTGATAAATTAATTATTACAATAATAATCATCTGATTATATCTTTATAATTTTCAGTTATGAATCCCATAAATATATCCATGTCAAATATAAAAATTATGTATGTTATGCGGACAGCTGATATAGGTGATTATATATGCATAGATCTCATAGTAATTTCCATTAGCTTGAATTTCTCTGACATAATATATTACTACTACAATATTTTTTAAAGTTAAAAATAGGAATGCTCTTTGTAAAACCTATTATAATATGATTCCTTTATAAGAAATTTTAAATGTGTTTCTTAATGGAGACTTATGTTACTCGATGCAATTTATTTCATTTATATTTTTAAATAATGTAATATGGTTTCTTCCTTTAATACCAACTAGATTAATGAATACATTATAAAATTGATATTTTATATTAATATATCATTTCATAATTTTAGTTTATTTTTTTATATTTAATAATCTGTTAACAAAATATTTATTTAAGGAAATCCATATTGTGAATTTTTCTCTTTTTCCACTCCCCCTAAATAAATTTCATCATCATAATTAAAATAATTTTTTACTAATAAAATAGTTATGGGTGTCCAAAATATATACATGACTCTAGATTTAATTTATAATGAGTTATCAAACTCACTATCCTTTTTATGAGTAGTTAAAATTCATTTTATCTTCAAATTGGAATAAAATTAATGTTGAGTTCTTCCTTATCCAATTGTGTTAAATACCACAGTATAATGCGGGTAATATACCATCAACGCTTTATAGATGATTTGGTATTAATAGCTGCTCAAGGTTTTATTTTTATATTTTTTTATAATATAATTATTTATCATGGACTCTATTTCAATAGAGATAATCCATTAATAATACCATATCAAATTTGGTTACACGATTCATATTAGTATTTTATAATAAGAATGTACATATACATTTCTATTAGATAATAATTTTTTTACTTGGGATACATAAATATTACCATTAAAAGTTTTTATTTATAATTTTAAATATTCTAATAAAGATTATTATATAATGTTTATATAAAACATATTATGTTCAAAATATTTTTTTAGTATGTTAAAAATACAACACTAACATATCTTGAGAGGGTGATCAGTGATCTCAACTCCACGTCATTATCAAAAATCAATTTAGTAGTTTTAATAACATAATCATTCCCTTATTCCATTAGACATGTAAATTTTGGATTCCTATCATCTATATTAACCCATATATTAGGGAATTTATTGGGGTAATTCCTAGGGTTTCCTATTTTAGGACATTGAACTGTCAATGGCACTTTAGGAAAAATGGTTTCCCATTCACAATGTCCACAAAAATAATTTATTTTTCACTGAAATTAGTCTCTCTATGACCTCATTATCCACACCTAAACATATCGTAGTTCCATTAATTTTTTTTATATATTTCTCTTTCAAATATTATATACTTTTGGTAAATTTAATCTTCTTTCCTTTGTTATATTTTTCACCAAAACCTCAATGATAACAAATCCTTTCTTATTTGGTTTATTTTTGAATTTAACTAAGTTCTCATTATTAATCATGAATCTTGATAGCTAGTTTATAAATATCGTAAGGTTTATCACGTGATCTCTTATCCCATTAGGTATCTCATAGGTAAATCTATTCATTTTCTATGACATCTTTTTTTAACAATGTTTCTTTGGTCTTCATTTGTTTGTACTAAAAGGATGTAATTTTAGAGATGAAAAATATAAGAGTATTATGATAAGATATTTACATTAAAACATTAACCTAAAAATTGCTTAATTTAAAATAGATTACATTTTATTTTAGTTAAACTAAAATTACTCTTAGTTTAATATAGTTTTTTAGGTTGTGTCATCTAATATTTTTTGTCCTAATTCCAAAAAATTATAAATCCTTTATAATGGCTTGTAATTCAAATGTGATTTAAAAAAGCATAGCCTCCATGACACTCTAGCCAATTTTGTAGTTTTAAGGCAACTCATCATTCACTATAGTGATGTTTGATTTGATACCCAACTAGTCTTTTTTTGGTGATTACTCTTATATGCATTTTTACCACAAATGCATCTACTTAATAGTATCCAAATATATATGTAATTGTAAATAGAACAAAATAATATATAATATACCAAAATTTATGGATGTTATCCTTTTGTGTTTTCACTAAATATCACTTATCCAAACAATAAAATATCCAATTTTATCTCAAATAACCATAAGGGTTATCTATTCCTTTAAAATTACAAACAACTTAATTTTTTAAACCATTAAATTACTTTTATATAATAACCATTCCAATAATGATATATAAACTCTACTTTGATACCAAATATGGTACCTTCATTGACATGAATATCTTATAATTACATGACTTAAAGAGAATATATCATTATAATAAATTCCCATGATATTTTGGGTTTAGAGTATTTGAGAATTAAGATTAAAAAGATTATATAACAAAAAACAAGAATTTTTAAACTAAAGGATATCGTTCTAACTATATAATCAATGGATTAATCCGTTGAAATTATTTAATTACCCCACAAATTCTCCACACATGATACTCCTATAGACACATGTAACATAATATTCAAAGTTATAATATGGTGAAATGGAAATATAATAAAATTTTTTATATCATGATATCATTATGGGTATAGATAACTAGTAAAAATTAAAAACATTAAAAGATAATATGATGACAGTAAGGGTATAATTAAGATATATAATAATATCAAATTTAAGAGAGTATATATCATAGTTAATGGATTAAGGAAATGCCTAACATAAGTAATGAATAAAGAGATTTTGGAAGCATGATACAATAAACATGATCTATGAGAGCGAAACATAATCATAATAAAAATAATAATACTATGGAACAAACATAAGCATAGAGAAAAATCATTTTCTTGAGTCATACACTTTCACCCACTCTAGTAAGAAAATTTAATTGTACCCATTTATATACCACCTTAATTAGTAACACACTTGTACCCACCCATTCTAGAAATATTGAAAATTATTGTCTATATATGCCTCCTGATATGAAAAATTTTATCCAATGAATTTTAGGTAAATATAGTACCCCAACTATCATTCATCGGTACATATATTTTCCACTTGAAAATCATCTACATTCCACTCATAAATACCCATGAAAAGAAAATGACTTTCTTATCCTTTTCAAAAGGAACCGTATAAATAAATAATTATTAATTCCAAAAATAATTATAACATATTAAATACATGGAAAATAAATGGATATCAAATGATATGTATAGATTAACGGTATACAATTTAGTCATCATATTCCCTAATATATAAATGAATGTAATCTCATTGAACACCATTTATCAAAGGAATCAAAAATTTGGTATTTATAATAAAAATATAACACAATAAGATTTTGTAAAATTATTATTCTTGAATATATATTATCTTTTCCATATTTTTTTACATGAAAAACTCATTTTGTCTTATGTTACATGTAAAACTAATTTTATATTGTGTTACAAGCAACAATGAGTTTGAACAAAGTGTGTCCCCCAACTAATATATTATTATTTAATATGATAGTTATCACCTAGCTAGTGGAATAATGAGTATTAATAGAATTAAAAAAATTATTAAACTATGGATTACACATGTATATATAATGATTTCTATGGTTACCAATAAATTTTACATGAATATATAAAAACTATTCTATTATAAAGGAAATATTTTTCTAAATAAACTATTCGATTATAAAAACAAATGAGTTGTACATAAAAAAAATTGGGGTACGATTTTAATAAAATTTATATATTATATATATTTAATCAGCTGTTTAACATTAATCATATGTGTTTTACAAAAAATATATAATAATAAAT
This sequence comes from Viscum album, assembly GCA_963277665.1. NCBI lineage: Eukaryota > Viridiplantae > Streptophyta > Magnoliopsida > Santalales > Viscaceae > Viscum > Viscum album. The sequence goes on along the minus strand of OY728125.1, from coordinate 198,322,698 downwards.
ATAATTTTTTACTTTAAAATATATTTTTTCTAAAAATAAAAATATTCACCTTTCATGGAACAATTATTTTAAAATGAAATTTTCATTCCTATAAAATTTATTTGATAAAATAAAAATATTATTATCAAATATTAATGAAAAATTATCTTAGGGTGTCATTTTGGACTTTTTATGAAATGATTCATTTTTTGATGAATAGTAAAAAAGAAAAAAATTTAATTGAAGACATACTTTTCTATTATTTTATTTATAAAGTTACATGAATTATAAATTTTATTTTAAAGTTCAAATATTTTCATTATAAATATATTAGTCTAATTTATTTCACTATAATCAATTTAATATTTAATTTTTATAAAACTGCATTGTAATATTTTAAAAATGTTATCTATAAAAACAAAATTTATCATCATGTCTACAAGATTAATTTGAAATTGATTTTTTCTACTTGTGTAAATATAATTAGAAAAAATGTATTCCAATTTTTTAGGGAAAATTATTTCAATTAACTAAGAAAGTAAATATAATTTTTTACGTAAATTAAAATTGAAAGCATTAAAAATTAATTATCACGGTTTAGGTGAAAATAGCCTTAGATTGGTGGTAAGGAAGAAATATAATGGTAAAATAACATATAAAGTTGTCTAAAAACTATTTAATGAAAATATTTACACACTTCTACCTTTGAAGTTTGATAATAGACTTATTGTGCCACTTGACACAAATTCAGAACGAGGTACCACTCATTTCTATTCAAAAATAACAAATGTGCCCTCTCTCCCACTTATAAAAGGACAACCCCTCTCCTACCCTTATTCAAACATTCACCCCTATTTGGTTCATCCAATACCTACCCAAATTACCTACCAAATTACCTCCCCTCAAATTACAAGACTTATTTTGAGCATAAATACAAACTAAAAAGGATTTAGTCTATAACTAAGGAGAATACCCAACTAATATATTATGTTTTTCACCGAGCATCTTTATATTATTTATTTATCCACTTTATGAAATTATTTCTATATCCTGATTATATGGTAACCTCATTAACTTTTATATACTTATATTAAGTATTCTAATAGAATTAACTACAACCATCTTTACATCCATTAAATGGGTTACAAAATCATCATTCCTATATACGGTGGACTACCACCACACGGACCAATGCCATTAATTTTTTAATTACCACCAATCAAGGATGGTAATAATTATGGATTTAATGTTTAAATATGTTATTTATGATATTTATTAGGGTATTATTATTACTTAATTTTTATATCATAGATACCTTCATACTCTCCATTTTCTAGGAATATGATAATGTCATTGGTGTGTACTACGGACTACCCCCTCACGAAGCAATGTGATTTGATCATAATTTACAAAAAATTCATTAATTATGGGTTTACAATGAATTAGGGATATATTAGAAAAAAAAAATTATTCTCTAATGATAATATATATCATATATGTTTATTATTTATACCAAAATAGAAAATAAAAATTTTGTGTTAAAGTGTATGTACGATCTACTGTGTCTATGAACAGTTTATTTAATTTCCAATAAATAAATATTTAGGATTACTATAACAAAATATATAAAAAATATATATGATATTTATATAATGGTTATAATTATGTTGATTTTAGAACTATGATAAAATTACCAGTAGAAACAAAATATCAAAAAAATACATATATGAATAATAAAGCAATTTTTATCCATAATATAACATTAACTAGGAATATTTAATAATAGGATAATAAAGGGTAATAAAAAAATAATATATAGTAATATATATATATATATATATTAATATGTTTCTATAATAATTTTATAATAAAAATATATTTATTTTACAGGAGGTCTAAATGTGTGCGATGGAGTTCTAGACTTAACGGATGGGATTTCTAGTCTCTCTATTTATTATGGGAGACATATGCAAACTCACAACTCATTTATTTTTAATGGTGAATAAACATCTCTTTATATATGTTATATAATTAATAATATTATTTTCCTAATATTTAATGTTCATTTTGATGATATGTTTTATTGGTGATTTAGATTCAAAAGTTACCCAAGTGGCAAGTGATTTTTGTCTCGCTTTTATTTTCCGTGAGTCACAAGCCCTATTGACCACTTATTTCATTTATGTGGTGTATATAATTACCAAGAATTTATTTTATTATATTTATATCAAGAATTATTTTTCCACATATCCATTTTATTATCTCTATTTCATGGGATTCATCAACTGCCAACAAATTGGAATTGGATTTTTGTCTCAATTTTCCTCAATTGAGACATATGTTATGTTATAAACCAATATTCATTTACATGGTGTATATACATCCAATTTTACATTTAACATTATTATATTTTATATCCTCATGATATTTTTATTTTTATTTTATTATTCTATCAATGTTCTTATGTTTTGATGTAACCTAGTTTGTATGTGTTTTATGTTACAATCTCATCATTTTTCGAGATTTTATATGAATATGCTTAAAATGATTAAATATTATCATATATCTCTATTTAAACTAATGAATTTTCTTCTACTCTACTTATTTCATGAGAATAAAGGATTCTATTTATTCCACTCTCTTCATGCACTCAAGAGTTCAATGAAATTGATGGTTAAAAATATTATAATTTCGTTTAAAACCCTTTTCTATTCAAAAACCTTTTTTCCAAAAGGCTTTTCAGAAATTTTAAAATATTATACTATAATTTTTAAAATAAATATTTTAAATATATTTTTATTTTTAATTTTTAATGGAATATTCATGTCATTTTCCAAAATAATTCCCATTTATATTTTACCAAAAATGTGGATAGAATATTTGTTTTTATCATGCACAACATGAAAATTATTTTCATGATGTCATGACGAACCAATTTTTTAAATATCCCTTGATATGTTTTCATTGTTAATTTCAAATAAAATTAATTTATAAATATTTTTAAAAGTATTATATTTAAAATAAATTATATTAATGTGAAAAAAAAATTTGAATGTGTTTTATGTTTTAAAAACCTTTTCTAAAGTGGAAAGGATATTTTCCTCAGGAAATGATTTTAATGATATTTTGTTAGATTAAATTATTATTATTAATTTTATTTTTAAATAAATGTAATTTAATACATTTATGTTTTATAATTTTTTTCAAAGAAAAATATATTTTCTTCATAAAATATTCCATGTAGTCATTAAAAAATATTTTCCATATAAAATGAAGTTATTTGAGGTTAATTATTCTTTATTTTGGGATATTATCCAATTATACCATTATTATTAGTTTTTTTGAATTGATTATGTTTATGATGAAAATATTTTTATGATTCTTGTTTGTCTTTTGCGGGTTATACGTGATATAATTATTATGAAACCGCATCATTTTCCATGGGTTATGCATAAATGAAATGATAAAAAGATAAGTAAACCTGATTATTTTCCATAGGTTGTGTTTGGATGAATGTTTTATGAATCCCATTAAATTTATTGTATTCTGATATGATCAATAATTTATGATCTTGTGGCATACATATATATTATTTTTATTATGTGATGGTGGCTTGTTTATAACCATGGAAGGTGGTTACATTATAAAAAATGGTTATGTCCTATATCTACCTCATATTCATTGGGTAAAAAATTATATCCCATTATATAGCTAGTAATTGGATTGGAAGTGAACACAGTTCAGTAAGAGGGATGTGGAAAGGGGAGTGATTGTTTTTTAGTAAGATAGGGACGGACCGGGGAGTGAACCTGGTTTAGTCAGACAGTATTGAAATAGGGTTAAAACCCAATTCTATATGTGAATTTTTCCAATATGATGTTCTTAGGAGTGAACAATGACTAATAAGGAATTTATTTTCTATGATTAAGTGTATGCTACAAGATTAATGTCTTATTCAAATTTCACTATGTCAGGGATCATGTTCTTTTATTACTTATGATTCATGTCTAATGAACTGCTAATCTTTATTCCATGATTCAAGATTATGATCTTTGAACTATTGGGTATGGTTTTCAAATTTTATGATAATTACCTCATACCCTTATGATTATGTTGTACTTACATTTCTTCCTTATATACCATTACTGGGCATCTAACCTCGCCATTTTATATATAACCATTCCCTAGGTTATGATGTATGGTGTATGTAACACCCCAAGCTTCCATCATACGTTTCTCTTTGATTAATACAGTAGCGTGTGTTGTACGCAACTTCGAGTTCTAACACACACCACTACCAATCAAACCAGCCATTACGAATAGTAATACCCACTATTTGAAATTTTATAAATTTTATCCTTAAAAATGGACTTCACTTTTGGATTCAGAATATCAAAATTCTCTTAGGGTAAATTTTTGGTATTCTTCTAAAAACATTCAATTTTTGATGAATAATGAAAAACACTGAGTTATAGATTAAAACCAAATTTTTATTTAAATAATTATTTATCTTACTTAAATTTAATTATGTTCAAATAGATACATAATACCTATATTAGTTCAATTTAATTCATTGGAGTTTGTTTAGAATAACTTTAGATATATAAAATGTTTATTGAACTTTTCACCGTCTTTTACCCACCTTCTAGGAGAATTTGGAAATTCACATAAAACATAATTTTACTACTTCTGTGAGTGGAATTTTGAATATTCGAGAGACGTGGTTAATATCAAGGAGAAATGTTTGGTTCAATGAGATGAACATAATATTTGGTGAATAGTAACTTTTTTACTTTTATTTTCCACAATTAAAAGTAAATAGGGTAATTAAGGGTAAAAATGATATTAATATAACCTTAACACATGTCCTAATTCTATTGGAAAAGTGTATCTCGACAAAAAAACCTTAGGAATAAGCTATTATCATTTACGTCCACTTGGATTAGATTAGGACCTTTATTATTATTTAATTCAAAGAAGAGTTAAAAGAGATAAAATCAATGTTTAATAACTAAAACATTTTTAATATAGGGTTATACATAAGATAGATTCTATTATAAATATTCCATAGAAATATAAAAAGGTTTCCTACATAATTTTATTTTATTTATAATTTTTAGACATTATATAATTTAATTTATTTTTGACATAATGGTGATGCAGTAATTACCTAATTAATGAAATATTAAAATAATTGGTATTATAAATATCAAAATAACTGTAATTTGATGCTTTTTATGAATTAAAATAATTTTTTAGGATAATATGACATATTATAATTGGTTATATAAATTTATTCCGATGTAATAATGCTTTTATGACATTATCAAAAACAAAATACCCAATAGTGTTAAAATTGACATAAAAGTGTTTTTAAATCAAATATTATATTATTCATTGGTATTCTCTTCCTAAAAATATAAGGATAGGCCAAAGGACTTATGTAATGATATTTTTATTATTAATGGACCACTTGGGGGGTCTCTTGGAGGTATATAGTAAGTTTATTAACTATATAATATAAAAATACAAAGAGCCATGGTAAATGTCAAACTATTAAACTAAGAGTTAAATATAAATGATAAGGTTAATATAGTGACCCAAACCTGACTAACATCTATTGGTTGAAATTATTTAGACCCATCCCCCCTTAAATGTTATATAATCCACTTTGGAGACATTAGAAACCGAATATTAATTTATTATAAAATAATATTTTATGTTTTTCCTAAGGTGCCCCTCACCCCTCTTATAAAAGGTCACTCCCCCTTCTCTGAAATTCATACCTTCAAAGCCGTTTGGTTCGGCCAAAACCAGTCCCAATATCCTTTTAACATCAATCACTTCATCCTAGATTCCATCCTTTGGTTATAAATCCAACTAAAGGATCCCTTTTGATCAAATCAAAAGGAACAAACTGAAGAAGAGGTAATGATTTCACCACCTTTTTTAAAGTTCTTTTCTTCTTCCACTTCTTCTTAATTTGTTATTTCCATTATAAAATAATAACACTTGTATCTTATATATATTTTGATGTTATTATAAATATGGTACAACCATATTAATTTTTTTATCCATCCTTTGAATGACATGTCACCATACGTGCGTACGTACAGCCTACCGTCTCCACGTCGTGGTGTAATTGTTATTCAATAAATTTTTATTTGGATAAGTATAATAATGATTTGTAATTCATATAAATAATAATTATAACATTATAATTATTCTGTATATATGGTATACCATCCAATTATATATGATCTTAATATCAAAAGAATGATATTATCGCTTGTGCGTACGTACGGACTACCGTCTCCACGAACGTGATGAGATATATTCCCCATCGTATCCATACAAGGATAATTCTCATTTTATGATTAAAAATAATGTTTAAGGACATGATATAATTTTTTTATATGAATAAGATTCAACCTATCCATTACAAACACAACTTATGTAACAAAAAATATAAAAGAAAATGAGTAAGTTAACACCCGAAACGACGATAATACTAATATATTAACAACAAAAAAATGTTAAAAGATCATATATGATATCATATTATTGTACCTGATTCTTGTATAATTCAATAACAATTATTTCACCATTATAAAGGAGGCTAACCTACCCATGACGATGGAAAAAGTACAAAGTAAGGGGTTTCTTATCTCACTTTTAATTTCGTTAGATTTCCATTGTTCACCACTTATTTATTGCATGTGGTGCGTGTACTGCCCATGTTTTTATTCATTGTGTAATATACTTTAATTCATGGATATTTACATCATCATTTTATGATCCTTATTTCATGGGTGTATGTTTCGTAAGTTACCAAAGTGATAAGGGAATTTGAAATTTCAATTTCCACTCATTCGACCATAGGCATACTTCATTGATTACTTTACTCCAAGATTATGTGTGGAATCACTATTCAATTGCTTATGTCAAAATTTCCACTCCCCGTTTTGTGGATATACTTTTTATACACATAATCACTCCATTAATAAATTTTCAAGTCATCTATATGAACTTGATAAGAGTAATTTTAACTCAATCTCCATTTGTTAAGTTAAATATCCAATTCATTGGTGTTGTTTTTACAAGAATATGTGTGAATGTCCTCTGATTGATTTACAATTTATATCCAATAATATTGAGTGTATTTATATTTTTCACACAAAATTATGTCATTTATTTATACTTAACCTAAGGATACAATCATTATAAGAGATTTCATCTCAATTTACATTCCATTGAAACTCCTTTGTTGTTATACACCAAATCAATTTTATATGGTGTATGTAATGTACTTTGACATAGTATATCATGAATCCCTTTATTCTCATGATATTAAAAAGTTTTTATTACCTAAATTATTTGTATTCAAGTGTCTCTGTTTTGGTTAGGAACTCTAACTAAAATATCGTTTTAAAATGTTTTAAATTTTTATTATTCTAAATCTTTCTCATCAATGTCCATGTTTTAAAAACTGTTTTAAGGATTTATTTATATGGAAATTAATGTTTTAAAATCAAAATTCCTTTTAAAAGTTTCAATGTGGTATTGGACACTTTTATTAGAAAATCTATTTTAAATGTCTTTGTGACAAATAGTGTGAATTTTTAATTTGTTCAAGAAAAAGGAGATATTTCTCTCAATAGTTTGATGATTATTTTAATCTATGTCAGTATACTTCATTATTCTCGATTGAGGTTAATATGATACAATAAAATATTTCATATTGTATCAAATGCGTTATTTTTTACTGTGGATGTGCTATTTTTATACCATTCATTGTTTGTGGTTAAATTATTGACATTTAATATGTTAGTTTTAATACAAATGTTTATGTAATGTTTCAAAATTTTCAAATGAGAAATGCATTGTACTTAGTAAGTGATGGGTTGAGCCCACTATAGCTCTTCGATGCATCGGTAGGTCTCATGAGGCAAACTAGTGTCTTGGCACAAGTCCTTGACAAAATCTTATTTGTAGTCTTGGCACGAGTCCTTGACTATGTGGTTATAATAGTCTGGCATTATGCATTCCTTCATTATGAAAGTTGTTATTGATATTTCATGTGGATATTTAACTAGTAGAATATCCATGTGAATATGTAAATGGAATTATTTCATTTTATATTTTACATATTATGATTAACTTCATGTTTAAATGGATTTTGTTTTAGTTATACATTTCCTTAAGTGTTATGCTTACCTATGAAAGATTGGGCTGTATTGTTATCCTTACTAAGAATCTGAGGTCACCCCATTCAATGTTTTATTTTTTCCAATATGTGAAGAAGAAATTTTTGAATGACCTACAAGGATAGTATGAGGGGATATGAAGACAATATGTTATTGTAGTTTTTTTACTTTATGATGTAATGTAAGACTTATGAATATATCTATTGTTTCCAAGACTGATAAACTAATCGGTCCTTCAAGACATGATCTTTTGTGATCATGCCAATGTTATGTAATAATGCACCAACTCTGGGTAACTGGTGTTGGGGTGTTACAGTTGGTATCAGAGAAAGTTTAGTACAAACCATGTAAACTAGATTTAGATAAACTTTGATAAGAGCACATAGCCCTAAGGCAGACATTGAGGATTAGTATAGTTGAACTTCAAATAATTTTTATATAGATTTTGTGAGTTTTAAAAGAAATACATCCCTATCTGGATACGAGTAGGTAGAGGTGGCTCTGGCATAGATTTACCTAGGGGTAAAACCCGAAAACACTGCTTTGAGGTAGACTCGAACGGGAAGTAGTGAATGATAATGGGCCTTACTGCACTCTTGGTTATGACACTCCCGGGGGATATGATTAGGTTAATTTAAATTTTCTTTATAAACCAATTTGAAGTATTTTAATATAATATTAGAATAAATGACCTTGGTTAATCCTATGGTGTTTCAAATTGAGAATATTGTGTCATGATATTCTCTAAATGATTTTATGACTACTATTACTCACACAATGCTTTCTGGTTTTTGTTTATGGCTAGAGTCCAAGGAAGTGATAGTAACTTTGAGAATGATGTACAAGGTGGGAATAGTGGTGTAAATGAAAAAAAATGGAATGTTTATAGGTGTAAAAGATATCATGTTCTTGCAAAATCAGTTTTCCAAAAATATGATCAACAACATCTATATTTACCAGCTCCCAAACTCAACAATGAAGAGAATGGTGATGAATGATAAGAGCTCCAGTAGTGGAGACCATGAAAAAAAGAATTCTTAATTTCTATCTTGTAGGAAATGTATAAGGAGACACCCAATTAAGTGTCTCAATGGAATAAATAAATTCTTTATGTGCAAGAAAGAAGGATATAATGTGAAGAATTGCTGAGGAAAAATGAAGAGTACTGTGGAAGAAAATAAATATGGTCCCAAGAATCCATTTACAGTCATTTTCCATAAATGTAGGGGACATGGCCATTACCCTAGTGAATTACCTATTCTATAGGACATTTTCTTGTTCAAAGAAGAAGCTATGTGGATATATAAGGTTTGAGAAATGTTTAAAATTATTAGTGCTCCTTGTTGATGGGATTACTTTGGAATAATTTTCTCTTGTATTTTTAACCCCGTAGTTTTCCATGTGAGAATGATATTTGAGGAAGCTTTATCTTTTTCCTTGCGGATATAGTTATAAATAACAATTTGGTTTTATATGATCATTGGGTTTGATGAAAATACATGTTTTTATATTTTGGGATGAAAATGAAAGGTATGAGATAACATTTCTAGTTAAAATCATGTTATGGTTATTTTGAGGAATTTATCTAATTTTAGTAATGTTATAAAATATAGTTTTTGAAAAAAGACAACACGCAGACCGTGTGACACCCCGTCACATCGGACAAAGCTGTGCAAATCAAACCAACAACCAAAGTGCGATTTGGATTTATCTCCTACCACTGGACTACGTGAAGTTCCTAGTTAGTGTGCCTAATTATTTTTAGTTAAATGATTTTTTTGATCAATAATAATTGATTTGGGATCTCATTTCTTATCAAGTGAATACCCTTAGTATAGGAAAATTATTTGGTGATTAAGTGATAAATGTTATTTTGGATGATGTTTGCTCTATTAGGGACACTATATGCCCAAGGAAAATAGATTACTATGGGATTTCATTTGATGAGTAATAGTGGATTTTTATCTTTGTTTTTATTTTGGGTTTATAGTTATTTGGGATATTTATGAAAATGATTAACCTATAATAGAAAATATGTGATTAGGATAATTAATTTTAAGTTTGTGACTTTAAGATTAATCGATGTCATTTGGAGATACAATTTAACATGGAAGACTACTTAACAAAATTCTTCAATGTTTTGGGTTTAAATATTAGTTTGGATTATATTGAATAATTTTCGGGAAAATTTTTTATTGATTGGTATTTATTTATGTTTGTGTTATTGTTGGTTTAATTTTAGAAATTAATATTAGTGTTTCATTCTCTAATGGAATATCCTTTTGGGGGATAATCAGATCTTATACTAATCATTTTGGTTTTGATTAATCTCTAAAGACAAGGTAAATATATTGTTTATCCTTCGTGGATCATGTGATTCTATAAGAAGTTTATTCAATCTCTTCCAATGTGACCAAGTCTTCTTGAATACTCATCGCTTAAAAATGAGTTAGTAGTAGTAATTTATTAAAGAATGAAACTTTACTTCAAATGTATGTGTATCTTTTTATGTTCTTAGTCAATCTCAGAAATTAATTCCTCATCTTTATGTAATGTAACTTAAAACAAAAAAAATGTTGTCCATTTAATTTTCCTACTAGGAAACTAATACAAATTTGTCCCATCACAAGTTTGTGGTTTTCTTGTTGTTAACTTTCTCATGATCATGTTCTCAATCCCTCTCCATCAGAACTTGACACATAGTTTATCTTCCATATCCATGTTTTCCTACATTTAATCCTTGTATTAGTTATCGTGGGTGACCTTTGTACTTCTCTTTATTTCTTTTAAGGTGATAGTTTTATTGACTCTTTTTCTAATGAGGGGCTTTCCATTATATTCCGAACCCCAATTTTAAAAATTTTGAGGGTGAAATTATTTGAAGGAGGGTAGAATGTAACACCCCAAGCTTCCATGGTACATTTCTCTTTGAATAAAACAGTAGTGTGTGTTGTATGCAACTTCGAGTTCTAACACACACCACAACCAATCAAACCAGCCATTATGAATAGTAATACCCACTTTATGAAATTTTTTAAATTTTATCTTTCAAAATGTACTTTTTTTTGGATTCGGAATATCGAAATTATCTTAGGGTGAATTTTTGATATTTTTCTGAAAACTTTCTATTTTTGATGAATAGCGAAAAACTCTAAGTAATAGTTTAAAACAGAATTTTTATTTAAATAATTATTTGTTTTATTTAAATTTAATTAATTTCAAAATAGATACATAATACCTATATATGTTCAATGTAATTCATTGGAGTTAGTTTAGAATAACTTTAGATATATAAAAATTTTATTGAACTTTTCAACGTCTTTTACCCATATCCTAGGAGAATTTGAAAATTCACATAAAACATAATTTTACCACTTCTATAAGAGGACTTTTAAAAATCCGAGAGACATGATTAATATCAAGGAGTAAAATGTCCTTCAATGAGATGAAAATAATTTTTGGTGAATAGTAACTTTTTACTTTTATTTACCACGATTAAAAGTAAATAGAGTAATTAAGGGTAAAAATGATATTAATATTACTCTAACGCATGTACTAATTCTATTGGAAAAGTTTATCTCGACCAAAAACAAACTTAGGAATAAAATATTATCATTTAGGTCCACTTGGATTAGACTAGGACTTTTATTTTTATTTAATTCAAAGATGAGTTAAAAGAGATAAAATCAATGTTTAATAACTAAAACATTTTTAACATAGGTTTATACATAAGATAAATTCAATTATAAATATTCATTAGGAATATAAAAATATTTCCTACATATTGGTATTTTATTTATAATTTTTAGACATTAAATAATTTCATTTATTTATGACACAATGGTGATGTAGTAATTACCTAATTAATGAAATATTAAAATAATTGATATTATAAATAAGAAAATAAATGTAATTTGAGACTTTCTATGAATTTCAATTATCTTATAGGTCGATATCACATATTAGGATAGGTTACATAAATTTATTTCGAAGTAATAATGCTCTTATAAAATTATCAAAAACAAAATACCCAAGAGTGTTAAAATTGACATAAAAGTGTTTTTAAAACAAATATTATATTATTAATTGATATTCTATTTCTAAAAATCTAAGGTTCTACAAAAGGACTTATATAATTATAGGTGTGTTATTAATGGACCACTTTGTTGTCGCTTGGAGGTATATAATATGTTTATTAACTATATAATATAAAAATACAAAGAGACATGGTAAATGTCAAACTATTTAACTAAGAGTTAAATATAAATGATAAGGTTAATATAGTGACCCAAACCTGTCTAAAATCTATTGGATGTAATTATTTAGATCAATACCCATCTTAAACTTTAAATAATCCACATTGGAGATATTAGAGACCGAATATGAATTTATTATAAAATAATATTTTATGTTTTTCCTAATGTGCCCCTAACCCCTCTTATAAAACTTCTCTAAAATTCAAACCTTCAATGCCTTTTGGTTCAGAAAACCCCTACCCAAATATCCTCTAAACTACCCTCACTTCATCCTAGAGGCCCAAATTTGGTCAAAAATCCAAATTAATGAGCCCTTTTGATCAAATCAAAAGAAAGAACCCGAAGAAGAGGTAATGATTTCCCCACCCTCTTTCAAGTTCCTTTCTTCTTCCACTTCTTCTTTATTTGTTATTTCCATTATAAAACAATACCTCAAGTATCTTGTACATACTATGATGTTATTATAAATATGGTACAACCATATTCATTATTTTATCCATCCTTTGAATGACATGTCACTATACGTGCGTATGTACGGCCTACCGTCTCCACGTCGTGGTGTAATTGTTATTCAATATATTATTATTTGGATGGGTATAATAATGATGTGTAATTAATGTAAATAATAAGAATAACATGATAATGATTATTTTTATATGATATACAATACAATTATATATGATTTTAATATCAAAAGAATGATATTATCACTCGTGCGTACATACGGACTATCATCTCCACGAACGCTATGAGATTCATTCCTCATCGTAACCGAACAAGTGTAATTCTCATTTTATGATTAAAAATATTGTTTAAGGACTTGATATAATTCTGTATATGAATAATATACAACCTATCCATAACAAACATGACTTATGTAACAAAACATATAAAAGAAAACGAGTAAGTTAACACCCAAAACGACAATAATACTATGATATTATTAACAATGAAATGTTAAAAGATCATATATGATATAATATTAATATATATGATTCATGTATAATTAAATAACAATTATTTTACCATTATAAATAATTCTAACCTACCCTTGACCAAGGAAAAATTACAATGTAAGGGGGTTTTATCTCACTTTTAATTTCATGAGATTTCCATTATTCTCCACTTATTTATTGCATGTGGTGTGTGTACAGCCCATGTTTTTATTAATTTTGTAATATAATTTAATTCATGGATATTTAAATCATTATTTTACAATCATTCTTTTAGTGGTGTATGTTTTGTAAGTTACCAAATTGATAAAGGAATTTGAAATTTCAATTTCCACTCATTTGACTTTACGCATACTTCATTGATTATTTTACACCAAGATTATGTGTGGAATCACTATTCAATTTCTTATGTCAAAATTTTCAGTCCCATTTTTTTGGATGTACTTTTGATACACACAATCACTCAATTGATAAATTTTCATGTCATCAATATGAACTTGATAGGAGTAATTTTAACTCAATCTCCATTTGTTGAGTTAAATATCCAATTCATTGGTGTTGTTTTTACAGGAATATGTGTGAATGTACTATGATTGATTTACACTGAATATACAATTATATTGAGTGTATTTATATTTTTCACACAAAATTATGTCATTGATTTATCCTTAACCTAAGGATATAGTCTTTATAAGAGATTTCGTCTCAATTTACATTCCATTGAGACTCCTTTGTTGTTATCCACCAAATCACTTTTATATGGTGTATATAATGTACTTTGACATAATATATCATGAATCATTTTATTCTCATGATATTATAACGATTTTATTGCCTCAATTATTTGTATTAAAGTGTCTCTCTTTTGTTTAGAACTCTAAGTAAAATATCATTTTAAAATGTTTTAAATATTTATTATTCTAAATATTTCTCATTAATGTCTGGGTTTTGAAAACGGTTTTAAGGATTTTTTTATATGGACATTATAGTTTTAAAATAAAAATTCCATTTAAAAGTTTCAATGTGGTATGGGACACTTTGATTCAAAAATGTATTTTAAATGGCTTCTTGAATAATAGTTCGGCTTTTAAATTTTTTTAATAAAAAGGGGGATATTTATCTCAATAGTTTTATGATTATTTTAATTTATGTCAATATCTTTCATTATTCCCAATTGAGGATAATATAATACAATAAAATATATCTTATTGTATCGAATTATTTATGTTTGACTGTGGATGTTCTATTTCTATAACATTCATGGTTTGTGGTTAAAGTATAGAAATTTCTTATGTTAGTTTTAATATGAATGTTTATGTTATGTTTAAAACCTTCCATATGAGGAATTCATTAGACTTAGTAAGTGACGGGTGGAGCCTACTATAGCTTCTCGATGCATCGGTAGGTCTCACGAGACCAACTAGTGTCTTGGCACAAGGCCTTGACAACATCTTATTTGTATTCTTAGCACGAGGCCTTGACTATATGGTTATGATAGTCTGGAATTATGCATTCCATCATTAAGAAAGTGGTTATTGATATTGCATGTGGCTATTCGACTATTAGAATATCCATGTGAATATTTAAATTCAATTATTTCATTTTATATTTTCCATATTATTCTGAAGTTTACGTTTAAATGGCTTTTGTTTTAGTTATACATTTACTTAAATGTTTATGCTTATCTATGAAAGTTTCCACTTTATTGTTATCCTTACTGAGCATCTGAGATCACCCTATTTAATGTTTTATTTTTCCCTAGTTGTGAAGAAATAATTTATGAAAGACCAACATGGATAGTATGAGGGTATATGAAGACAATATGTTGTTGTAATTTTTTTACTTTATGATGTAATATTGGACTTGTGAATATATCTAGTGTTTCCAAGACTACTAAACTAATCATACTTTCGAGACTTGATCTATTGTGATCATGCCAATGTTATGTAATAATGCACCGACTCTCAGAAACTAGTGTTGGGGCGTTACAGTTGGCATCATAGGACGTTTAGTACAAACCTTGGAAACTAGATTTAGATAAAATCTTATTAGATCACATAGCCCTAAGATAGAATTTGAGGATCAGTATAGATGAAATTCCAAGAATTTAGGTAGTGTATAGATTTTGTGAGTTTTCCATGAAATACATCCATGTCTGGATACGAGAAGGTAGAGGTGGCTCTCGCACAGATGTACCTAGTGGTAAAACCCGAAAACTCCACTTTGATCTAGTCTCAAATGGGAACTGGTGCACGACAACGGGTATTGCTGTACTCTTGGTTATGATACTCACAGGGGATATTCTGAGGATAATCTACGTTTTCTTTAGAAAAAAATTTGATGTATTTTAAAATAAGATGAGAATAAATGACCTTGGTTAATCCTAAGGTGTTACAAATTGAGAATATGGCGTCATGATATTCTCTATATGATTTTATGACTACTGTTACTCACACAATTATTTTTGGTACTAGTCAATGGCTGGGGTCCAAAGAAGTCATAGTAACATTGAGAATGATGTATAAGTTGGGAACAGGGGTGAAAATTAGCAAAAAAAATGAATGTTCATTGGCGTAAAATATATCGTGTTCTTTCCAAATCAGTTTTCCAAAAATATGACCAACAACATATATATTATCAACTCCCAAACTCAAAAAAGAAGAGAAAGGTGATGAATGACGAGAGATCCAGTAGTCGGGACCATGGAGAAAAGAATACTCAATTTCCATCATGCAGTAAATGTGGAAGGATACACTCAAGGAAGTGTCACAATCGAATAAATAAATGATTTACGTGTAGGATAGATGGAAATAAAGTGAAGAATTGCCAAGGAAAGATGAAGAGTACTATAGAAGAAAATAAAAATGGTCCCAAGAATCCCTTTACAGTCATTTTCCATAAATGTAGGGGACCTGGCCATTACCCGAGTGAATGCCCTATTCTATAGGATATTTTCTTTGTCAAAGAAAAAGCTATGTGGATATAAATGGTTGGAGAAATGTTTAAAATTATTAGTACTCCTTATTGATGGGATTACTTTGGAATAATTTTCTCTTGTATTTGTTTCCCCGTAGTTTTCCATGTGAGAATTATATTTGAGGAAGCTTTATCTTTTCCCTTGTGGATATAGTTATAAATAACCATTTGGTTTTATATGATAATTAGGTTTGAGGAAATTACTTGTTTTTATATTTTGGGATGAAAATTCAAGGTATGAGATAGCATTTCTATTTAAAATTATGATATAGTTATTTTGAGGAATTTATCTAATTTTGGTAATGTTATAAAATATAGTTTTTGAAAAAGGACAACACACAGACCGTGTGACAACCCATCGCGTCGGAAAAAATCTGTGTGAATCGAGCCCACAACCAAAGTGCGATTGGGATTTATCGCCTACCACTAGACTACATGGAGTCCCTGGGTAGTGTGACTAATTATTTTTAGTTAAATTATTTTATTGATCAATAATAATTTTATTCAGGATCTTATTTCTTATAAACTGAATATCCTTATTATAGGAAAATGAATTTGTGATTAAGTGATAAATGTTATTTTGGATGATGTTCGCTTTGTTGGGGGCACTATATGCCCAAGGAAAATATAATACTATGGGATTTCATTTGAGGAGTAATGGTTGATTTTTATCTATATTTCTATTGTGGATTTATAGTGATTTGGGTTATTTATGGTAATGGTTAACCTATAATAGAGAATATGTGATTAGGTTAATTACTTTTATGTATGTGACTTTAAGAGTAGTTGATATCATTTGGAGATACAATTTATCATGGAAGAATACATAACCAAATTCTTCTATGTTTTGGGTTTCAATATTATTTTGGATTATATAGAAGGAATTTAAGGACAATTGTTTATTGAATGGTATTTATTTATCTTTGGGGTATTGTTGGTTTAATTTTAGAAATTAAGATTACTGTTTATTTCTCTAATAGAATATCCTTTTGGGGGATCATAAGATCTTAAACTAACCATTTTGGTTTTGATTAATCTCTAAAGACAAGGTAAATATATAATTTATCCCTCATAGATCATGTGATTTTATAAGAAGTTTATTATATCTCTTCTAGTGTGACCAAGTCTTCCTGAATACTAATCATTTATAAATGAGTTAGTAGTATGAATTTATTAAAGAATGAAACATTATTTAAAATGTATGTATATCTCTTTATGTTCTTAGTCAATCTCAGAAATGAATTCCCCGTCTTTATGTAATGTAACTTAAAACAAAAAAAATGTTGTCTGTTTACTTTTCCTACTGGGAAACTATTGACCATTTGTCCCATCAAGAAGTTTGTGGTTTTCTTGTTGTTACCTGTCTCATGATCATGTTCTCTATCCCTCTCCATCAAAACGTGACACATAATTTATCTTCTGTATCCATGTTTTCCTACATGGAATCCTAGTATGAGTTATCTTGGGTGACCTTTGTACTTCTCTTTATTTCTTTTAAGGTGATAGTTTTATTGACTCTTTTTCTAATGTGTGACTTTCCATTATATTCCCAAGCCCAATTTTAAAAAAATTTAGGTTGAAATTATTTTAAGGAGGGGAGAATGTAACACCCCAAGCATCCACGATACGTTTCTCTTTGAATAATACAATAGCGTGTGTTGTACGCAACTTCGAATTCTAACACACACCACAACCAATCAAACTAGCCGTTATAAATAGTAATAGCCACTTTTTGAACTATTATAAATTTTATCATTGAAAATTGACTTCATTTTTGGATTCGGAATATTGAAATTAGCTTAGGGTGAATTTTTGGTATTTTTCTAAAAACATTCAATTTTGGATGAATAGTAAAAAACTCTGAGATATATTTTAAAACCAAATTCTTATTTAGAAAATTATTTATTTTATTTAAATTTAATTAAGGTCAAAATATATACATTATACCTATATAAGTTCAATTAAATTCATTGGAGTTAGTTTAGAATAATTTTAGATATATAAAATTTTTATTGATTTTTTCACCGTCTTTTACCCACCTCATAGGAGAGTTTGGAAATTCACATAAAACCAAATTTTACCGCTTCTATGAGTGAAATTTTGAAAATCCGAGAGACATGGATAATATCAAGGAGTAAAATGTTGTTCAATTAGATGAAAATAATTTTTGGTGAATAGTAGCTTTTTACTTTTATTTACCACGGTTAAAAGTATATAGGGTAATTAAGGGTAAAAATGATATTAATATTACACTAACACATGTACTAATTCAATTGGACAAATGTATCTCGACCAAAAAAACCTTAGTAATAAAATATTATCATTTTGGTCCACATGGATTAGATTAGGACATTTATTATTATTTAATTCAAAGAAGAGTTAAAAGAGATTAAATAAAAGTTTAATAACTAAAACATTTTTAATATAGGGTTATACATAAGATAAACTTGATTATAAATATTAATTAGAAATATAAAAAAATTCCCACATAATGGTATTTTATTTATAATTTTTAGACATTAAATAATTTAATTTATTTTTGACACAATGGTGATGCGGTAATTACCTAATTAATGAAATATTAAAATAATTGATATTATAAATATAAAAATAAATAGAATGTGAGAAGTTTTATGAATTCCAATAATTTTATAGGTTAATATGACATATTAGGATTGGTTATATAAATTTATTTCAAACTAATAATGCTGTTATGAAATTCTCAAAAAAGTACCCAATAGTGCTAAAATTGACATAAAAGAGTTTTTAAAACAAATATTATATTATTAATTGATATTATATTCCTAAAAATATATGATTCTGTAAAAAAACTTATATAATTATAGGGGTATCATTAATGGACCACTTGGGGGTATCTTGGAGCTATATTGTATGTTTATTAGATATATAATATAAAAATACAAAGAGACATGGTAAATGTCAAACTATTTAACTAAGTGTTAAATATAACTGATAAGGTTAATATAGTGACCCAAACCTATCTAAAATCTATTGGATGAAATTGTTTCAATACATCCCCACCATAACCTTTAAATAATCCAATTTGGAGACATTGGAAACCGAATATGAATTTATTATAAAATAATATTTTAAGCTTTTCCTAAGGTGCCCCTCACCCCTCTTATAAAAGGGCACTCCACGTTCACTCAAATTCATACCTTTAAAGCCATTTAGTTCGCCCAAATCCTTCCCAAATATCCTATAAACTTCCAAAACATCATCATAGAAGCCCTAATTTTTTCATAAATCCAACTTAAGGATCCCTTTTGATCAAATCAAAAGGAAGAACCCGAAGAATAAGTAATGATTTCACCACCCTCTTTATAGTTCCTTTCTTCTTCCACTTATTCTTTCTTTATTATTTCCATTATAAAATAATAAAACTCATATCTTATATATATTGTGATGTTATTATAAATATGGTACAACCATATTCAGTATTGTATCCATCCTTTTAATGACATGTCACCATACATGCGAATGTACGACCTATCGTCTCCACGTCGTGGTGTAATTGTTATTCAATATATTATTATTTGGATTGGTATAATAATGATGTGTAATTCATGTAAATAATATTTATAACATGATAACTATTATGTTTATATGATATACCATCCAATTATATATGATTTTAATATCAAAAGAATGATATTATCGCTCGTGTGTACGTACGGACTACCGTCTCCACGAACGGGATGAGATTCATTCCCCCTTGTATCCATACATGTATAAATCTCATTTTATGATTAAAAATAATGTTTAAGGACTTGATATAATTCTGTATATTAATAAGATACAACCTATCCATAACAAACAAGAATTATATAACAAAACATATAAAAGAAAATGAGTAAGTTATCACCCAAAATGACGATAATACTAAGATATTATTAACAAAGCAATGTAAAAAGATAATATATGATATCATATTAATGTATATGATTATTTTATAATTCAATAACAATTATTTCACCATTATACTGGAGGCTAACCTACCCTTTACCAAGGAAAAACCACAAAGTTAGGGTTTTCTCATCTCACTTTGAATTTCATGAGATTTCCGTTGTTCACCACTTATTTATTGCATGTGGTGTGTGTACTGTCCATGTTTGTATTCATTGTGTAATATAATTTAATTCATGGATATTTACATCATCATTGTATGATCCTTCTTTCATGGGTGTATATTTCGTAAGTTACCATATTGATAAGGGAATTTGAAATTTCAATTTCCACTCATTCGACTTTAGGCATACATGATTGATTATTTTACTCCAAGATTATGTGTTAAATCACTATTCAATTGCTTATGTCAAAATTTCCACTCCCCTTTCTATGGATATAATTTTGATACACATAATCAATTCGTAGATAAATTTTCAAGTCATCGATTTGAACTTATTAAGAGTAATTTTATCTCAATCTCCATTTGTTGAGATAAATATCCAATTCATTGGTGTTGTTTTTACAAGAATATGTGTGAATGTCCTCTGATTGATTTACACCGAATATCCAATAATATTGAGTGTATTTATATTTGTCACAAAAAATTATGTCATTGATTTATCCTTAACCTAAGGATACAGTCATTATAAGTGATTTCATCTCAATTTACATTCCATTGAGACTCTTTTGTTGTTATACACCAAATTACATTAATATAGTGTATATAATGTTCTTCGACATAGTATATCATGAATCCCTTTATTCGCATGATATTACAATGGTTTTATTACTTCAATTATTTGAATTCAAGTCTATCTCTTTGGATTATGAACTCTAACTATAATATCATTTTAAAATGTTTTAATGATTTATTATTCTAAATCATTCTCATCAATGTACGTGTTTTTAAAATGGTTTTAAGGATTTATTTATATGGACATTAATATTTTCAAATAAAAAATCCTTTTAAAAGATTCAAAGTGGTATGGGACACTTTGATTTGAAAATATATTTTTGATGGCTTCTTGAAAAATAGTGTGACTTTTAAAGTTTTTCAATAAAAGGGGGATATTATCTCAATAGTGTGATGATTATTTTAATATATGTCAATATCCTTCATTATTCTCGATTGAGGTTAATCTGATAGAATACAATCTTTCATATTGTATCGAATGAGTTATGTTTGACTGTGGATGTGAGATTTTTATACTATTCATGGTTTGTGGTTAAAGTATTAACATTGTGTATGCATGTTTTAATACGAATGTTTATGTTATGTTTCAAAATATTCATATGAGGAATGCATTGGACTTAGTAATTGATGGGTGGCGCTCGCTATAGCTTCTCAATGCATCAGTAGGTCTCATGAGGCAAACTAGTGTCTTGGCACAAGGCCTTGACAAAATCTTATTTGTAGTCTTGGCACGAGGCCTTGACTATGTGGTTATGATATTCTGGCATTATTCATTCCATCACTATGAAAGTGGTTTTTGATATTGCACATGGTTATTCTACTAGTAGAATATCCATGTGAATAAGTAAATGGAATTATTTCATTTTATCTTTTCCATATTATGCTGATGTTCATGTTTAAAAGGATTTTGTTTTAGTTATACATTGCCTTAAATATTTATGCTTATCTATGAATGTTTCCACTATATTGTTATCCATACTGATCATCTGAGCTCACCCCTTTAAATGTTTTATTTTTCCTAGGTTCTAAAGAAGTAATTTATGAATGAACTGCTGGGATAGTATGAGGGGATATGAAGACAATATGTTGTAGTTTTTTTACTTTATGATTTAATGTAAGACTTATGAATATATCTAGTGCTTCAAAGAATACTAAAATAATTGGTATTTCGAGACATGATCTTTTGTGCTCATGCCAAGGTTATGTAATAATGTACTGACTCTGTGTAACTGGGTTCTGGGAATTACAGTTTAAGTAGGGTATGTTTTTGATTAGTAAGAAAGGGTAGGATGATTATTCCGTAATTTAATGATCATTAACTAAATTAATAATATTATCTTCTATGGTTCTAAAGGAACAAAAAACTATGGACCTCAGGTGTGTGTTTTTGTAATGTATTGAATATTCAATAAAAAAAGATTTAATATCCATGTGTGAAAAGCCTGGGACACTATTTCAGGTTTCAAAATAATGGATTAGTGATGATTTCAAAAATAGGATGAGAAAACCAAATTCAAATACACATGTTTTGGTGTAATTATATATCTAAGGATGAGTTGAGGTAAATTAAAATGGAATATAATTTTGGTAATGGATTATGTCAGTGGTTTCAAAGAAATATTTTATTGTATGGATATTATAAATGGATGTGGGTGTGAAACATATGTATCTATCTGTAACAACCCTAAAAATAACATATTGAGAAAGAATTAATTAGGAACTTGTGTATGACTACTATACTTGTTTCACACCAGGGTTGACACTCACATGGGATATGAATTGGAAATTCACAAACTCTATATTATCCATTATGATGGATATAAATATATGAGAACTATGGATGACCAAAGATCTTATATAATAAATAAGGTGTTATGATTTATACTTCCTATAAGCTATTTCACATGATTATGTCATCACCCTCTATGATTAGTGTTTCTTACACTATTACTATGGTTTTAGTTTATGGTTGGAACCTAATGGGACCATGTTAATGTGGAGTGCGACAAGGAAATTTCTAGTGATAAATATAATGGGATAATGAATGGGGTGAAGGATATTGTGGTTTTGTCAAATCAGTTTTCAAGGAACATGATTAATAATATATACCTTAACCAAACCTAATACAGTCCAATGAAAAAAGGAATATTTTTTCAGATATTTTAGGTTGTGGAATCCATAAAATAAAAATAGATTCAGTTTCCTATGTGTCACGAATTTGGGAAGAAACACCAAAATTTATGTCTCAAAGGAATGGGAAGATGTTTTGACTTTCTAAAATATGGAAACAATACAAGTAACTATAATGGGAAAATTAAAATTTTAATTAACATAATTGCTAGTAATAGTAATCCCCCAACGATATCACTATCTTTTAAATGATTTAAATGTGTATATTATGGGCATTACATAAACTAATGTCCCAAGGGTAAATATTATGACGAAAATTAAAAATATTATATGATTAATGGTTATATTGCTGCTAAGGGAGATGCAACATATGACATATGAAACAATAGAGGTATTAAGGAATAATATAATAAATCATAGTTTATATATTTATAATTATATGGGATTATTTAATTTGTTATTTTTTGGAATTCATGAATTCTGAAATATACTGGTACTATTAAAGTATATTTTTTTCATTTTCAAAAATATTTCCAAAGATACTAATGATCTAGAAATATTATTTAATAACAAGGATATATTAGAAAACACATTATTAAGGGTACTTATACATTAATATTTTCCTCATGTTTAAAAAATCGTGTTATGTTTTGATAAGGATATGATTGATATGAAAAAAAATATTGGATATTTTTTATGACTACAAAATTAATAAAGGATTTTTTTAACAAGGTGGTTAACTATATAATTGATAGAGATTACAACATTGTTGTATATATGTAATATATTCAGAAATATGTGTTTTTAATCATGGAATGATGAAGAATTATTATATTCAGTAAGGTTTAACATTAATTAATGTAATTACAATGTATAAAGAGAATAGAATACCATTTTATTCACATGTTAGTCACATGACAATCAAGATCTACATTATGAAATATTGGAGATTAATGTTATGTTTATTTGGGATATTTAGTGACCTTATTTCTAATTTTTTGTATTTTATTCTTTTATAAGGTTCATAAAGATAACAATTTATGAAATGGATTGTATTGAACATTGAATGAGGTTCTAGAGATTACTGTATTATTATGCTATATGAAGATTAATTCTTATGGGATAACTTTTTTAATCCATTTTTTTGTTACAACTTGATATGGATGGAATCAATTATCATTATTTATGGATAATATGATCCATTGGTTCTTTAGGCCTTAAAAATTTAACTTCATATTGTGGAGTATGATATGAAGTTTTAATTGATTAAGTAATAACCAAAGGGTGATATTGTGCTCATTAAATGGAATAAAATCATGTAAGTATATTTTCTCATGAAAATTACTTAACATTAGAAAAAGGATCACTGAAAAAATGGGGTCTTATAATCATATTTTTTTATATCAATTAATTTTTTCACGCCCCTTTGGTTTATGGTTTTTTTGTAAAAATTATCTCGAAAACCCACTTTATTGTGGTTAGTGATGTCTATCACTCTCTATAATTATTTATGTTTTTATTTAATTTCCAAATCATTACATTCCACTCATTTTATCATAAATAGAATCCATGTTAGAGGATAATTTGGGAAATTAATATGTTTCCAAAAATCTCTTTTTAAATGAATAATTATTATTATTTTTTTATGATTTGGGTTTCTCTAAAAAAATCTCCAAATGTTAAACCTTTGATAGCCAAGACATAATTTGAGAGAGAAATACATGTTTATAGAGGTTGAATGTAAAACCCCAAGATTTTGTGAAATTAGTATTTTCGAAAATATTTTATATTTTCCAAATTTTATTTGAAATGAAACACTCAATTTAACTTGTTTTACAAGTGAAAGAAAATTTATCTTGTGTAATAGGAAGCACATTGTTTATATGAAATGTGTCATACTGTTAAAATATTATTATTTAGAATGATTTTTAGCACCAAGATATTGGAATGGAAGGTAAAAAAGGGATTAAATAAATTATGAAAATATTGTTTAGACATTTATATATAATTAATTCATTGAAAATAAATCATATAGAAATGAGGATAAAAACTATTTTAAAATAAAATAAATCATTTTATTAAGAAAATATTTTTTATGCCAAAAAATGTGTTCAACATTAATAAAATAAAAAAAATTGTTGATTTTTTTTTTATAATTTTATATAGTATATATATTTAATAAACTATTTGATATCTATTTTTATGTTTTGTAGAAAATAGATATTAATAAATTCAATTTTATTCTTAAAACTATATTTTTCCTAAAAGAATTGTCTCTTTATTATGAAAAAATTATATTAAAAATAAATTTTCCACTATTAAAAATTTTATTTTATAAAATAAAAATAAGTTTTGAAATATGAATATCATAATTATCTTAGGGTGAATTTTGTTTATTTTGTTTATAGTTTCATTTTTAGGAATAGTTAAATAATACTAAATTTTTATTAAAAACGTTCTTTTTTTTAATTTCTTTATAAAGATAAATTATATTTAAAAAATTTGTAATGTTAAATAATTTAAATTATAAATACATTAATCAATCTTATTTCATTTGAATAAGTTTTAATTTTATTTTGGATATTAATAAATTGTATACATTTAAATAGTTTTCTATTTAATAACTCAATTTCTCATTGTGACTATGAGATTAATATTATGTTCAATATTTCCACTTATGAGAAAAGATTTAGAAAAATAGACTCCAAATTTTTTAAAATAATAATTTATATTATCTAATAATGGAATTTTTTTGATCCAAATAAATAGTGAGAGCAGAAAAATTCATTACTGCGATTAAGGTAAAAATTGGCTTACCTAAGGGATAAAATATAAATAAAAAGGTAAAAATAACCTATAAAGTTTTCTGAAACCTATTTCATGGACATATTATTACTATTAAACTTATATATACTGATAATTTCTTAATTTGGATCCTTGTGATATATGATGAATGAGGGTGGAATCAATTAATTCTAAAAATACCAAGTGTGTCCTTTACCAAACTTACAAAAAGCCACCCACTCTCCTCCACTATTATCCCCTTAAAACATATTTGTTTCAGAAAATAAAAGAACAAATCACTTACCAAATTCACTCCTATCATCCTATACCCCTTATTTTGGGCATAAATCTTACCATGGAAGTCTTTAGTGTTAAACTAAAGAGAATACCTGTAGAAAATGTAATGTTCATCAACGAGCATCATTATTTTTTTATTTCTTCACATCATTAAATTATTATTATTCCATGATTAAATAATAAAATTTTATATTCAATATAATTTTTATAATTTTATGTTCAGTTCATGACCTAATATTATCTCCATGCTCATAAAAAGGGTTTTGATATCATTGTTAGTGTTTAAGGCGGTCTACCAACTCATGAACCGATGTCGTTTATTTTTCCATCAACACCTCTCAAGGATGTTAAAAATGATGTATTTATTATTTAT
Source organism: Viscum album (assembly GCA_963277665.1). Taxonomy (NCBI): domain Eukaryota; kingdom Viridiplantae; phylum Streptophyta; class Magnoliopsida; order Santalales; family Viscaceae; genus Viscum; species Viscum album. Next base: position 198,296,080 of record OY728125.1, on the reverse strand, counting down.
ATATGGTATCTATGATATTTATTTTTTTATTTTAATTCATTAGTATTTATATAACGCATACCTTCATACTCTTCATTTTGTGGGAATACTATAATATTGTTCTAGTGTACGATAGACTACCACCTCACCAAGCGATGTGATTCATTAACACTTTTTTTGGGAATACATTAAGGATTGGTTTAATTGTATTTGTTTAATATATGTTACATAAATTTTTTTGAAGGATAATATATATTATTTCATTTGATTTTATTTCAACCCTACAGAAAATTGAGAAATAACACGCATACTACCTATGCCCCACCATCTCCATGAACGATGTATTTCATTTCCAATCAAAAAATTTTATAGATTAATATAAATACATATATAATTAGTATATATCATTTTAACATCATTATTATATTTCTTAAGATGAAATTTACATGATCAATGTAATTGGACCAAAAAAATAAAAAATCAAGACATATAGGAAAAATAATGCGGTTATTACCCAAAACATAACTTTTAAAGTAATCATTAATAAAAAAATAATAAAAGAACATAATATAAAAATATATGGTATGATATATAAAAATATAGTTATTTGATATATTTAAAATAAGCATATATTTATTACATTTGGTTTTTAACATGTATAGTGGAATTTAAGATGTATGGTATGAGATTTCATCTCTCTCTTTTATTTTGGACGGCATATGAAAATTCAATACTCATTTAATTTGTACCTTGTATAAAAATACAATTTATATTTTTTATAATGAATAATATTATTTTCATGATATTTCATTTTAATTTTTATGTTATTATTTATTTTGGATTCTGATATAAAAGATACCAAAGCAATATAGGTTTTTCGTTTCACCTATATTTTCTATGAGGTATAAGCCCTTATTAACTACATATATTCATTGATGACATGAATATAATTACCAGTTATTTTTTTATTATAATTATACAGAATATTATTTAGTTTTAAATATATATATGTATGAGTATCTCTCTTTTATGTAGTTTATGGTTCAATAGTTAACCAATATGCAAGAGGTTTTCTTTATCTCAACTTGAATTCTTTGAGAAATATGGTTTGTTTTGCACCTATAATATTTTACAAGGATTACATACATCCCCTTTTCCATGTAATATAAATAATTCATGTATGATCAATATATTTTATTTTTCATTTAATTTTATTACTTATTTTTCTTATGATTCAATGATATGTAGGTTATAAGAGTTTTATGTTATAGTATATTGTTTATCAAGATTGTTTCTTATTATGTTTCCAATAATGAAATAATGTTATTTATCACTATATAAACTCAATGATTTTCTTATAATTGATTAATTTCATTAGAATAAATGTTTTAGTTTAATTTTCCTCTCTATATGTTCTCAGGACTTCAAAGAGAATGTATTTAACAAAAAACTACATTGAGATTCAAACAAATTTTTATTCCTAAACCGTAATTTCTTAAAATATTTTCAAAAATATTTAATTATTATAATTTTTTAAAAAAATTACCATTTTTCTCTTTTATACAATTTTTTTATGGGAATATTCATCTCGTTTCCTGAAACAATGCCCTTTTAAATTTTACAAAAAATGTGAAAAAATAATTTTTTCAACATGCATGACATGAATTTTATTTTAATATTTTCATGACTACTTAGTGATTTCAATATACCTTTATATGTTTTCAAATTAAAATTAAAATAAAATTATTTACATAATATTTTCCTAAAAATCGCCTTTTAAATAAATTATTTCTCAGTGAAAATGATTTTGAATGTGTTTTTTAAAAGTTTTTTATAAAGTTAAAAGATTATTTACCTCAATAAATGTTAAAATAATTTTATAAATATTAATTTATAATTTATCATGTTTATTTTCAATGAAAATAATTTTAATAGGTTTTTATGTTCTAAAAATTTAGTTTGAAATAAAAATATTTTTTCCTCAAGAAATGTCCAATGTTTTCTTTCAAATTTATTTCCTATATATGATGATAATCAATAAGGTTAATTATGATTTAATATAGATATTATCCAAAGAAAATATTTTTTTATCTAAATGGTTTGTTTTTATAATGATATTTTTTAAGAAAATTGTTTCTCTACGATGGGTTATACCATGAAAACATTATTGTAAAAACAACATATTTTTTCACAGTCCATGATTTGATGAAATGATGAAATGATTATGAAAACTATTTCTTTTACATAGGTTATTTTTGGAGGAAATTCTTATTAAATACATTTAATCTCAAAGGATATGATATGTTTAATTATTTATGATTTGTGACACACATATGTTTGATTTTAATTATGTGATAATGGTTTCATTATAACCAAGTATGGTGGTTATGATATAATAGTGGAAGGTGGTTATGCTATAACCAAATATGGTTGGGACCTATATCTCTCACCAATTAATTAAGAAAAGATTTATAACTCATGATATAGTTTTCATTGGAATGGAAAATGAACCAGATTCGGTGAGACATGGATGAAATGGTGAGTCAACCTATGTACTAATACATGGATAGAACGGAGAGTAAACCCAGTTTAGTTAGACATGGCTAGAATGGGTGTAAAACTAATTTATTATGGTATATGTTTCACTATAGTCTCCTTGGATGTGACCCATGACTAATATAGAAATTATATACAATACTTATTTGGGTGACACAAAATCCATGTCTTTTACAAATGTTATGCAATTATGGATCCTGTTCTTTTATTATATATGACTCATCAATTATGAAATTCTAATCATTATTCCATGATTAAGTATTATGATCTTTTATATTAAGGTTATGGTTTAAAAATGTTTTTCTCAAGTCCTCAAACCCTTATAATGATTTTATGCTTACATATCTCCAATTATTTTACTTATTGAAAATATCATATCACACATTCTTATGTTTTCATTTCCCAAGATATGAATAAAGTTTTTAAGAATGGAATTATTTTGAAGATTACCAAAGTGTAAGATCATTGTGGGGTACTTTAAAGATATTTCATTGAATTAGGATAATTTTGTTATATGTTTCAAATAGAACTAAACTATTATTGTCCTCAATTATTTGTTTTTAAGTGTTTTTAATATTAATCTATAAAGATGTAATATCCATGTATGAAACTGTTTGGTCTCTATGGTAATGGAATTGGAAGAATAATTTTGGTTATAACCAAAAGATAATTAGGAAATAAAAATGAAGAGATTGATCATTTATTTACTATAAAACAAAATTACATAACATATCTAGAGAAAGAAGGTGGTTGGTTTCAATTTCTTAATATCCATGATCATCCAATAAATGTTTTAAATTAAAATGCCTATAATTAAATATAATTTTGAATAGTTTCATAAAAATAACATTAGAAATAAAAATTAACATTGATCATGTAATGTTACATTTAAATAAATATTTTATAAAATGATTCAAAAATATTTTATTTTAGAAACATTCAAAAATCAGAGAGAAATTTTCAAATAAAATGACATATGTAGTAGAAGGGAATGTTTACATGGAAACACTAAAAGATATTATTTCGTTAAAAATCAACAAATATAAAAGTAAAATGATTTTATTTTTCACTAATTATTATTAAATTCTACTTATTTGAAAATGAACATTTGAATTTTTGAAACAAATAATGCAATATCTAAAAAATTTGGATTATAAGATAAAATATGAGTTAAAATGGAATTTATTTTTATTTTATTAAAAATAATTTTCTCTAAAAAAACATTACATTAAGAGATTATAAAAAATAAATTTTGAAAGAAAGTTAAATAAGAAATAAAATATCACTAAGTATAATCATAGTAACAGAATGTTATCGTGATATTGGAAATAAATACTATAGAAATTCCATAGATGGGTTAACACATTTTAAAGACATATGCTTTAAAATGTTGTTGGGAGAAGTTATATGAGAAAGTGCGACACCACAATATAGAGAAACACTACCATCCTTGGATTCCAGATATTCTATTGAGTATGATCTCCCAAACCATCACCCCAACCTCCATCATTGAGCTCTAGATCTTTTACATATAAATTTTTTAATTAAAATAAATGACAAAAAATAATTTTATTAGAAAATATTACTTAGTACCTTAAAATTCTAACCAATGTTTTCCAAAAATCAACATAATTTTCTTAAAATTTATATTTTTATTTATTAAATAATTATTTTAAAATTTATATGGTTTTATTAATGTCTTGTTTCTTTTTTATATACTTATCATATCTTAAAATTTATAGTTTTTATGAAAATTATATTTTTCAGTATTCACATAAAATTAAAATATTTGAGAAAACTCCCAAAAAATCTCCATAAGATAATATAGAAAGGATACTTTTTAATATTATGTTCATTTCATCAAAATATAATTCAATAATTTTTATGTTAATCTTTTAAATAAGAATAAAAAATTATCGAAAAATAAACATTCTTTTTAATCAAAATTAAAAATGTCAAAAGATTCTAATACAAGTGATAAATAACTTATTATACTAATATCTCGATAATGTTTTGTGGTTTAGTAGGGATTTGGGGTGAGGGAAAGTTTATAGTGTCATTTCCTCAATCCTATTATTTAATACAATTTACTTCCTTACAGTATGTTACACGAGGGTGATATAAATAACCAATTATTAAAATAATAACTACATAATTATATCTTTATAATTTATAGTCACATTTCCTATCAAGATCATCATGTATATCTAAGAATAATTAATTCTTTAGTGTCAATCAAGGGTGTTTATTACACTATATAGATCTCGTGGAAATTTCAATAATCTTGAATTTATCTCACATAAGAATTCATTCATACAATTATTTTTTGAGTTGATAATAGGATTAGTATAATTAAAACCCAATAGAATACAAATAATTTAAATTAAAGATGGAGGAGCTTTATAATAGATAAATTTACTTCCCAATGTCATTTCGTTCCTTTTTATTCATATATTTGATTTTATGGTTACATCTTTTTATAGCCACTAACATAATAATTATATTATATTAATTATATTTTATTTAAATACATAACGGTTTAATTTTTGTTCATTTTTACATATAGAATAATAAATTTATATAATATTTATTTATTCAAAATTCATAGTGAAACTTTAGGTTTTTACAAGTTGAGAAATGTGAATGAGGTGAAATCTAAAATAACAAATTATTCGCTTAATAGGTGATAATCATAAAAATTTTATTTTTTTATTAATCCTTCAATTAATGGAAAACATTAATTTCATGTTTATTTCTTTAGATTATATGTCGAAATATAATTATATTATCCAATTATCTCTTGCATCCATGAAAATTGTACTTTCACATCCAGGAATGTATGACATCACATTAAATGATTCTAACAATGAAAATCTTATGTTAATTGCTTCTGGTCGTTGCAACATCATGTCACACTGTCGGATATAATCTTAAAAAGTTACAATTCTCATAAAAATTATCTCATTTTTGATCAATTTTTTAAATCTTCATCAGCTATTTTCATTGCAATTTGTAACTATAAACTCATTTTCCCACTATAAAGTTAGATATGCTCATTTTCCACTACTTTAAGCCAAACCAAAAACTCATGTCCTTAATTTGAATATCCAAAGAGGTTATAAATCATAGTTATAAATTACTAATATCTTGATCCTATACAATAATAATTTGTTCCAAATACATTTCTTGAAGTGATGTTATAACATTGACCTCTAAGAAAAGATCCTCATCACCACCAAGTAAAGGGATTTGTTAGAGCTGGTGATTTTTTATTAATATTTGGATCTCCTGTAGTGGGTGTTGTCACTGAATTAAATAAATTTAGGAATATGGGTTTGATATGAATGGGATGATTAGGATTTTGTTACAGTAGGGAGGAGTATGGTGAGGCTGATTAACTCGTTGTATGTTCAATTTTATATTCTTGATGTGGGTTAGGATTTATCATATGGTTGGAAGTTTGTCATTTGGATGGTGGGGTATTGGGGTTTTTAGGGGTTTTTGTTGTCGTTTAGATTATGTTTATTGAATGGTTTTGTGTTTTGGAGGAGTTTTTTAAGATTAGTTTGGGTAAAGGGTGAGGAATAGGAGTTTTTGGGAGTGTATAGAGTTGTTTCATGAATTATAAAAACCATGGTAGAGAATTAAAAATGGTTTTTAATAGTTTATTAGATTATTTAAAGGTCGTTGGTTGAATTTTTGGATATGGGTGATGGTTGAGGGGGAAAATGTTAGGGTGGTTCTTTGGGAATAATAATGGTGACAGGTTATGGGAATATCTTGACAATAAAAAAATGAAATATAAAGGCATTAGAGTTCTTACTAGGGTGAATCGAGGATAAATGTTTTTATTTGAGTAGTTAGGTAGACAATCCAATAGATATTTAAAGAAAGGGAAGTGTACTATTATATAATTATTTTAGAGATCTAATAATATATTTATAAAATTTTAATAACTCTTTTTGTGTCTTTGTTCATGGTGGCATTGTATGTTTACAATTTATAGGAATGTAGATTTGTAAATTTAAAAAATTATGGAATCAACATTGTGGACATCATTGGTGCAATGAAATATATCCTAAATTTTAATCTGTATTTATATTTTTAGGGTGGTATACCATCTGTATTCAGGATGTCCAAGAATTGTGAATATTTATTTTTCATTAGGGTTCTATATAGTTTGTTATTTCGACTGCAATGTTTCCTATAATATGTAAGATATTTAACTTCCTCATAATCATCTATTGTTGAGTGTTAAAATTACTCCATCATTGAATGATTTAGTTTTCCAATGAATCAATGTTTTTACGTCAAGACTAAGCAAGTCTTCATGGTGTAGTGCACTAGCTGCAGTGTGGAGTGTTCATAATTAAGATATTTCAATTTTGATTTTATACCCCTTCATGTCATGGTATGATGATTACAAAAAGGATTTTAAAAAATTCAAGACACCTATTTTCAACTTCATACTTCCCCACACATTTTGGTATGTACTTCTTTATTATATCACTACACATACTACATTTTAAAATTTTATTATTTTACTCAAAAAATTATCTTCCACTTTACCAACACACTTTATTCATTCTATCATCACTGTTTATGAGAGATTTGAGGGACCTAATCGATGTAGTTTGGAGAAAATATTTTTCAGACTCTTAGCATGACTCAATTATCCTAATGACATCTAATATGTGAACTAATAATTAAGAATGAAAAATAAAGTTGAATACATTCTAGAGATTCCTCCCAGTCAACACTTTATTTAAATATCAAATCATAATTTAATTTTTCACCATATTCAATGGGGAGTGAAAAGTCACTACCAAAAATTGATTTTTGGATCTATATTATAGAATTATTAACATTCTTATGAAATTTTATTCCTTATCGTTTTGATTCTATGTGGCTTTAGGTGGAAGTAATTTTGTGATCATGAATATACCCAACCATATTGATCTTAGAATACATTGAAACATAGTAAATTATGGATTTAACAAATTATTCTATGAGTATAGAATTCCTTCAAGAAAAGTTTTCATTCCATTTTGTTATCTGTTATTTAATAATTAAAGCATTGGTATAAAAATATTACCTAATATTTTAAATTTCATCTAAATATAAAAATTTATTCCCTCCAACATCATTCTACTTCCATATAAAAGCATTTGTGGACTAGTTCAATTTTTTTATGATATCCATTAGAGGGTAGCATGTATTCACATGCACCATTCAAAAACTAGACATCCCCAATAATATATTGAAGTTTTTTCATTATTATTACAAATCATTATTATTTTTTCTCAACCAATATATACAACTTGAGTCAAATTTTTTCAAGAATCATCTTCATCTCCCTATTTTAATGTTCCACTTTCACACTTCTTTGAGGGAGAGATGGTGTACTCATGTTATATAAAACCAAATAATTCTCTAACACACCTCTCTTGATAAGATTATAAAAATGTTACGCGTAATCACTAAGTAGCAGTTTTGACACTCCAAATCTGTAAAATGTACTTTTATTCAGAATTTCAAATCTACCAACTTGGTAATGGAAATTGTTTCTTTGTATAAAACGTATTTGGAAATATAAGAATCAATTATAAAATTATAAGTGTGTACAAAAGATTTTGGGTATGTACCCATCAAATTAGTTTCATAAATTTCAATTACTTCAATTTTTATGACTAGGTTTTGTAGAATTTTATACTTCATTTGAGTGTTTCCCATGTGTTGAAAAAGGACTCATATTACTATTGATCACATTACATATTTATTTATATTTGGAAAGAAAACCATGTTTATAAGATTTTATCCATGGTTATTTTGAGTTAATGATATCTTACTATTGGTGAGAGTGGAAAAACTATAACACAATCGCAATCTTTATATATTTTATGTATCTCTAAGTCATAACATCTATATATTTTTTGAGTAATTGAAAATAATCCCAAAATTAGTGGCAGGATTTATAAGAAAAAATAACTTCTATTTCTACTATGACTTTATTTAGTATGTGGTTCCAATTTCTAAGTAATTCATAATGTCAGGAAACCATGGTCTATTAGTGATATTAATTGATAAAAGGAATTCATCTAGAACGTAATCAATAATCTATAACTATTGTTCTCCAATCACATTTCGAAACTAAATATATGAAATATTTTCAAAAATAAACATTATTTAAACAATTATTATGCTTTATTTAAATTTTAAACTCTTACAGTAAAACAATCCCCAAAATCCAGTGGGATTTAGAATCTTTATATATCAAAAAACATTTCAGAATAAAATGATAAATGTGAAATACTACATTTGATTGAATAGTATAAGGAATAAATGTTCCCAAATCAAAGACCATTATAAGTAAATCCTTCTTCATAGTGGTATAATTGAGATGGGATTAATTTAGATTCTTTAAATTATAGTAAATTTTTTAAAACAAATTATCTATCTACTATCCAGGAACTACTCCAACGTTGTATTAACTGTCAATACACATCATCCCAAATTGTTATTCAAAATTGAGAAGTAGCATGATAATCGTAGTTATCATTCTCAACTACACCTCTTTAAAATAATATTTTCAATATTCATAAAAATGAATTCCACATAATTTTATGAGAGGTGAGTGAATTTTAATGTAACACAAGAAAAATATGAGGAAAAACATTGCTAAAAAACCAAAATACCTAAGAAAATAGTATATTTATGTCACTATTTTTTGATCATGTAGGTCGTTAATAACATTGATTTTCAATGGGCCGACGTTTATCACTTTTGTTGAAATTCAGTGATTAAGAATGATTCCATTTATCAAAATGAAATAAAATTTCTCTAAATTGATAATAAGTAATGTCACATTCCATATTTCACAACCCGAATCGAGATACATCAAACAATAATTAAATTATTGCTTTTTGATCTAATAATCATGCATAAATACTCCCATAAATTCCTCCACCCTAATGGGAAAATTGTATGTTGTGTATTATTAAAAAGGGTTGGGTTCATTAGACATGATAAATGATATTATTTTTTATCAAAAGGTTCCATATAATCATGTTAATGTTGTATTTTCTTGATCCTCATGTTCAATTGGAATTTTATTATATACAAAATAAACATCCTAAGAAGTAATAAAATGCATGCCTAAAAAGCCTATCTAATATCTGATCAATTAATGATATAAGTAAATGACCCTTTTATATGGGATAATAATTATTCATATAATTAAAAAAATAAACCCAATAATTTTTTAAGTAAAAGTTGTTTCATACTCTTTCCTAATAATACGTGTTCATCCAACCTTTGAAATGAAATGAAATGGAATCATACAGTTTGATAACTAAAATAGGATAGACAATTCAAGAATCAATTATCGTCAGTACCTCCTTCTACACTATAACGTTGTTAATAGGTTTTAACATGTTTTGGGATTATCCTGACATATCATTCCCTTCTTCTATCGTTACATAGTGTGTAAACATAGAGGGGAAGATGAATTATATATATGTGATGCACCATGTTATCAAAATATTTATTGGTTGAATCATATTAGTTAATCTTTTATCATTATCTTTATAAGGAAAATATTTCACAATAACTAGAATTAAATATTTTTCTCTCAAAAAACATATATCTATGGTTATTTGGTTGTATATTCCAGGCTATATTTTGTGATTTTTTTATAGAAAGAATCAATTAAAAAAATAATTCTTAGATAGTTGTTCTCTAACCAAAAAAGCATTCATCATTTTTCATATCTTCACTATTGTTCTTATATTACAACCAATTATATTTACCTTCCACATTATATATCTCTAGAAGTCCATATGTATTCTTTGTTATTTTAATATGTTGAAAATTCAGCAGTTTATCGCTATGTTTCATCAAATTCATGAGGTAAAACTAGACACACATTTCTCCAACATAAATCATATAAAAAAATTGATTGACAATGACATGATATTTTATTGTGTCTATGAAAAGGATATAAAGAATTATCGAGACCTCTCATTCATCCTCCATCTCAAATATATAGAAATTAATTAGAAAAAATAAACATCACTGCTTTCCCTAAGACATATCTAAAATTTTTTACCATGTAATTTATAATCCTAGCCACTAATTTAAAAGAAAATATCATTTTATGGGTTACTCTACCACAAATGTTTTTAAATGTTTAGTGACATCAATTTAACACTACACCCAAGGTTATAAATTGTATTTCCAATGGTACTAGATTTAATTATGTATATTATTTGGAAATTATTTAAATATCAATTTTTTTGTGGGTATGTCCACTACACAACCTAGAAACATTATTTTCTTACATAAATCATATAAGAGTTATATAATTTCTTTTTTATTATGAGTATCTTCTTAAGGAAATTTTCATATGGATACATTTTTTAAATTTCCTTACTGAGTGGGATTTTTCTATGAAGCTGTTTAAAACTTTCCATGGACTTCATGTATTATTGTTTCAATTTACCTTATTATATACTTTTTAAAACAAGTAATGTGTGGTATATATGGATAAAATTTGGGATTATTTATAATGTTTTTATTCATTATTTCTTTCACTATTACATTGTCTGTATTAGTTACCTAATTGGGTTATTTCCCTTTAACTCCTTTCTTATTTACCTCTTCTTTAACTTGATTTTTTCCTCTCAACCACATTATATTTTTAATTTTTATCAATCCCTTGCTATTTTTACATTCCAATATGAAATTTGATAACTTTATCCTCCTCTCATAGTATGTTTTCGTTATCCAATAAAATTCTTAGAGATTTATAGTGTTTTTTTAGAAATTGATCACAATTGAGATTTAATGATTCTGACCATTATGTGGTACTTTTTCAATTTGTACACATCTTTTTCAGGGTGTTTATTCAGGGATATATTATTCATTATTGCTGATAAATATTTTAAAAAAACCCTCAAATTATGGGTTTTCTTCCCAAATTTACTGTTGGAATTGAAATCATTTTTCTGAACATATTACATCATTGGGGATTGAAATTACTAATATATAATCTTAGGTGAATTTTTTATATTAATAACCCCCAAAAGAACATGGTCACAATTAATATTTTCCCTCCATACAGTCAACCGTGGTTTTGGGATGTCAAAATCACATGTTACATAAATTTGTTATACTAAGGTAGAGGTTTATTGTAACCAAAAAACATCACATCACCTATCAGGTTATCTTTAAATATATAATTATAGTCTTAAAAGTGGTGTGGACTTCCACACATATAACATTAAAATGTGTTGTTTGAATGGTGCTCTCTATTTTTGTAGGGAAATTAATGTATCCATATTATTGTATATAATTTTAAAATAATCATCCAACATGATCATCTATTCCACCTAAAGTAATCCTTGTTAATGTAGTCCTCACCAACCTTACCATTGAGAAATGTTTTCAGTAAGATCACATAGAATTTTTTAGTCCACCATTTGTTACATTCCAATTAATCCTCACAAGGATACTAAATCAACCACTAATCGAAGATAGTTTTGTAAAATGAGGTGAAATGATTGAAATTTTATCTAATGTGTAGTTACACTATATTGGAATCTTTATATAATCTCTCTGAATTTATCATATTATTCATGGATTCAATCACCATCCAATTATTCAAAATTACAAATTTTCATCCCAAACTTCTTTATCTTCATTGATGGGAAATGTTTCTTCCTTAATCTTCATGATAGATAATCCTAAGTTAGGATGGATCCTAGAAGTATAGATTTCATAAATTCCATTTCTCATACCTTCAATGAGAATATGATTTATCATAATCTAGTAGAATTATTGATTAATCCATTTCTATTTAACATGTTATGAGTCTCTATGAAACTTTTTAAATAAACATGTGTGTCATAATTTTTAATCACCCTTAATTGTTCCATGTTTTGAATCATCTTAATGACACTCAACTTAAAGCCAAAATTATTATTTGGAATGAAAATTCAATTGATGGCTGATACATCTCTACCTATAGATAAAATTTAGAAATCTATTACCTCTATTTCACAGGGTGCTCATTGGGATATGGAAATGATATACTATTTCACTACATGTTTCTCCTATGGTACATGGTTCACCATAATTTCTCTCTAATTTTTCAAAAGACATCATGTGATATTACAATTTAAATTGAGTGGTTACCCATATTCGAAGAGCCTTGATTGAGTGTGTAGAGTGTGGTATGTGCACCTAGAATCTCAAATGGAAAAACAAACCCTTTCAAGTAAAATAGAATAAAAATTGAAAATAATAAAATAAAGGAAAATAATAATGTGTTCAACAAGTAATATTAATTTTAGAGACTTCTGTTCTAATATACTAAGAAGAAACACCATAAAATGATATTACCAGAGAGTGAACACCTCTTGAGGGAATGAAATCAAATATTAGAATTTTAAATTCATGAGATCCTAAATAGTATAACAAAAAAATTTAGAATTGGAATTATTAGACCCAATTTGGATCCACTGGGAAAACTATTGTCCTAGAATAGTTTATCATTCCTAAAACATGGGTTTATTTAATTAGGATAAAAATTACTGGAAAATGGTTTAGAGGAGTGATTAATATAATTAATGTCAGAAAAAAAAATACATGAATTAATGATGTTATTTAATGGTGAAAAATGATGGGGTGTAAATTTCAAAGGATATATTCCAAATATTTATGATTAATTCATCTTGAGAATTAATATCATTGATTAGTTATGACCCTTATTGAGCTAAATTATCCCACATGGAATGTAATTATAATCTCTACATAAGTTCATTCAAATTTCATGGTTACAGAAGAATAATAATTCCTGGAGTCAATATGATTTATCCCAAAAAAAGAATTATTTATGTCATCTCTTGTGAACCCATAAACTTTTATCGCATTGGGGGTTTCATTATTAATTTTCATCACTATGGGTAGGACACTAAGGAATATAGGTTTTATTAGGATTAATGAGATGTTAATCGATAAAAAAATTCACTCTATGAATTAATCTTTTATGTTAATGCATCATCATCTTACTCTTGATCCATTATCCCCTAAAAACTACTCAATCATGATGTAATGGTCAACAATCATGAGAAAATGAGTGTATATAAGACATACACACATAGAAAATAATTGAAAAATCACGAATATAAGAAAAAATAAAACATAACAACAATAAATTTACAAATATCGAAGCCAAAATTATTGAATAAATATTTAAATGTTCTCAAAGGAGTTCAAATTTTACGCCAAGAAAATATCTCTCTAGTTTCTCATTTCTATCTTTTTCTATTTATCTAAAATTTTGATTCATTAATAATCATTAATAATATATATTCATAGATTAAAAATATCCATATCCATTGCTATTTTATCATGATACATATTTTTTGGAATCATCATCATGTGTTCGATATATTTATGGTGCACCTACAATGGATGCAACATGGATAGAAATCTCTCCATTTTAAATATTGAGTATCTTGATGATCACATCACGATTTATGGAATTTAGTAGTTTAGTGATTCACCATATTTAATAAACCTTTAATAAGGATATGATGTAAAATGAGTACAGTGAGATGAAGGTCATGTGGCACAATTTATGTTGTTCTACCATATATTTACCCCTCCATGTCATGGTTTCCATGTTATGATATAATATTCACCCTCATCCTTCATATTAATATAAATAATTGTTGGGAAAAAAACCCCCAAGTTAACATTGCGTCATATTTGGGTTGGATCTGATTGCTGACAATGTTGGTTTCCATTGTGAAATTTTGAGCTTTAGAGAAGTGGTTTACAATCCATTTTGACAAAGAATGGTGACAAAGTAACTAATGATTTGGAGGCGGTACAAATGAACAGATACAAGGTGGTGCCATTTTCCAGTGTTTTCCAAATTTTTGGGATCCAAAATATGGATTTTGGTGAGCATTGTGAAATAGGGATTTCCTTAAAGATATCATCAAAATATGGAAATGTCATTAATTTTGTGAAGATAAGCCTCATGGAGTGGATTTTTTAAAGACCATAAAAATGTGGACAATGATGCTTTGTGATTATGATGACCTTCACGACATGAAGTGTTGCAGGGAATTGCGAGTGGAGATTTTCAGCAAAGGGAATTGTGGGTGGAGCTTCACGGTGAAGGTACATAGGAATTGACGGTGATGCTTCATGATTACAACGAGTATTGTGATTGGAAATTCGCTGTGGTACTTCGCGATTTTGAGAGAATTTCGGCGGGAAATTCGGTGCTTCGCGATTTGAGGTGACAGGGTGTTGTCATCTCAAGGAAGGTTTGAGGGTCGATGGAATTAACTATAAATAGGCCTAGACCACCTCGAGTGAAGTAGAGAGAATTTTTGAAGAAAATATTTTACTCTTTTTTCGCGAAGGCAGTGTGATTCGCGAAAGAAGAGCTTCACGGTGGCTAATCTAGCTCCATAAAAGTTGCGAGATTCACATTGGCTCAGTGAGCTTCACTAGGGAAGTTGCTCTTCATGGAATTGATCTTTTCAAGAGAGCATCAGGAAAAGGCAGGAGCTTCGTGAAGGCTTGATTGATCTTCGTGAAATTGGTATCCACGCATTGTAGGGTTCCTTGCTAAGGTGATTGAAAAGTGAGTTGCTCGGTGTTCAGGGGAAAAGTGGTATTCATTAGTGGATGAACTTTGAACTTCAATAGAGCATCTACGTATAGTGGAGGATGAGTTAACTAGTGGTAATGAAGAGACCTACTTGTCTATAAACTGTGAGTGGATCTTGTGAAGATGTAGTGATCTCACTTTAGTTTAGAGAGCAGTGATTTCTGAAATTGTTAGTGGTTTTAAATTAGGAGCGATAGTGAGTTCACTTCGAACTTATAAACAGAAGTACACTAATAGTGGAATTGGTACATCGATACATTGCTAGTGTATTCTCCTTGAATGTAGGCTGATAAGGGTGAACCAAGTAAAAATTGCAGTGTCTTGTGCATACTTTAAGGTTTGTTCATACTCTTAATTGGAAAGCAGAGAGAATATGGTTTTGTCTAATAGGAAAACAAGATCAAAAGGGGAAATCATATTAATCTATCATACCCCGATTCACCCCCCTCTCAGGTTATCTAGCCTAGTGGACCTAACAAAAACATATAATACAACATGATTCTCAAGACTATGGTGTAGTGAATACCCCATTTTTAATCCTTGTTATTCCGATGGAGAAGTTGTTGTGATCCAAGGTTTTGAGGTCATGGTGTAGGCTAGTTAATTTAATCTGATGTGAACACGAGGGACATTGAGTTAATATGTCATGAAAACATTTCATTCAAATGATAGATTCTAAGTATTAATTTAGGGGTCATGTTATGGCTTGTTCTCCAACTTCATAATATAGGAACTAATTCTCAGCTTTGTGAGAAATAAAATTATCATACATATACGCAACTTTTCATAGGGAAAATCTTATGTAACTATCATGAAATCAATCTTAATCTTCCATATCTATTTTTCATTTCCCAATTTTTCTAATATAATGTAATTTCTATGTTTACATTGGGATATCATTCATGAATTCAACTTCTCCACTTGTATTTATTCATATGCAGTCCCTTCACAACATGATTCTTCTATATATTGAATGCCTTATTCAAGGTTCTTATCTTCTATATTCTTCACAAGTATGACACACTATGATTCTGAGGATTGAATCAGGGATCAAAATACCTACAAATTCAACCTCTTATAAAATATTAGAAAATAATAATTTTGAAATTAAAACAAATGAAATATTTGGCCAATCAAGGCACTAAAATTATGGAATAAATTTCTATTTGTTTTTGGGTCATCACAATTTTCATACCTCTATTATTTTAATATTATAGTTATGATCCTATGAATATAGTAGAAATATTACTGTTCTCACCTATGTCCTAATTTTTATTTATATATCATGTTCCTATTTATTGTTCTATAATGTTGGCCTCCTCATCAGTTAATCATGTTTTAATGATCACAAATCCTATACATCGAATAAAATATGTTAATAATGTTTAAAATATCTCAAATCATGTGTACAAATGGTTGGTTTCTTTATCACTTAAATAATAATTGTAAAATATTTTGAGTTTGTGTTATAATATATTTCCATCATAAATTATTAAGTCTAATCCATTCTGTGAATATCATAGTTTAAGTCAGTATACATATATTTTGGCTAAGTCTGAGAAATAGTGAGTCTACCAGTGGTTATGTTTTTTTGGAGAAGGGCCCAGAACCATGACCAGACACTATGACCCAGACACTGTGACTAGAAACAGTAACCCAGACACTATGACTAGACAACATGACCCTGACACCATGACCAGACCATGTGACCAAACACCATGACTCGACACCAAAACCAGCATTAGATCACTTGAAGTTTGTCACACCGGTTTCGTGCTGAGACACTGTTTGACGTTTTGAAAAAGACTTGACACCATGATACTAACACTACATCTGTTTTATAAGTTCATGAATCCTAAACAACTATAGAATCATAACTATCTCACTACTCAAAGGAATAGAAGGACACATCATTTCATGGGGACACCATTTCAGGGATACACCGTTTCCAGACTGACTGTGACACCGTTCTTTAATCTGTTTTTTTTTCAAATTATTTCTAACAGTCATATTTTTATCTTTTAAATTCACTTACACAATTGATGATTCTTTGTATACATGTCAACTTTTAGTATGAGGTACGATGTGAAGAATACATGAATCCTATCATCTCAAACACATGCACTCAATAAATAAAAAGAACAACATGAACAGAAACAAAAATGGGGAAAAGAAAAACAAGTATGTGCGATAATGAAAAAGAATGAGTAATCCTTAGAAAATAACTGTCACATGCCATTAAAAACTTCTTATGAACACAAGATGCATTCTCAAATCCAAATATTTGGAATACCATAGATTAGTGTCGAGAACATATTCGAACTTCCAACTCCACTAAGTACATGATACAGATCTAACTGCCTTTTGATACTCTATTTTTCACAAGAGGACACAATTCCAAAATTTTCTTTATCACAGACATTCATAGCTACATTGAATAACACTCAAAGCTCTTCTAACCTTATCTCATCATCTTTGCTCTCCGGTGTATTATTTTTATCTTTAGAGTAGTTTGTGTGTGTGTCTGTATAAAAACCAAAACTATTTCCAGAATTAAACTACAGGATATATGATATCCTTCCTCTTTCATCTTTTTACCCTTGTTCATTCCCACGGATAAGTGTGGAAGAGGTCCATGTGTTACCTGATAGTTCATACCCCCAAAAAACTGTGGAAGAGGTCGTGTGGCCTGGACAATCCTGTGTACTATTTCTTACCCCGATCTAGGGTGTGGATCAATTTTATTAATTTGAATTGCTTAGTGGAAGGTGATCACCAAGTGAAGTGTATTAGGTCTCAGCTTGAGACTGAACCACTTTCTTTATATCTGCTATGTTGTTTAAATTTAGTTTTCTCTATTTTACTGTTGAATTTAGAAATCACTAAACATTCTTTGAGAGTTAATATTGGAAATATGTTATACTTTGTTTTACTTACTAGAATAGATTCAAAAGTAATGATAATAACCAATATTATGATTACATAGAATTAATCAATCTTCTGCAAAGTTATTTAAATTGTAAAACTATTATAACAATATTACTTTGATTAACTGGGTTCTATTTCTTTAGAACCCATTTAAAAATCCTTTTCAAATATAAGTTTTTAATAGATACATAATCCCACCCCCTCTTGAGTACTCTACTATGACCAACATTTGGTATCAAAGGTGCTTGCATTCCTTTTAAGGTTATTTTTTTGACCCTATTCAACTGTTATTTTAGTTATACATTAATGATATATAAATTTATTTTAATTCTAAATTCATATCTCTTTAGAAGTAGTTCTCTATTATGGATAATATATTGGATGGTGATGCAACAAATAGACCACCATTCATTAAAGGAACCAATTATTCCCAATGGAAAATTAAAATGAAAATGCATTTATAAAGTATGGGTTTTTGGAATTTGGGCTTCAATTATAGATGAGTATAAGATTACCTAAACTGATAGAATCATGTGGGATGGCCCTACCAAGACTACCTACAATAACAATTATAAAGACATAAAAGATTTATATTTCTCTTTAGGTGATGAGGAATTTAATATAATTTCTATATGTAAAACTGCCCCGGAAATTTGGGATACATTTTCTATTTCACATGAAGGAACATATAGTCTTAAAGAAATGAGACATAATAATTATACTATTAAATATGATAACATTAAAATGAAACATGATGAGCCTATTTCTAAAATTTAGCTCATGTTTAATGAAATTTTCAACATAATGAATTCTCTCGGAATAGAAGTCACTACCAAATAACAAATTATGAGGATTCCCAGATGCCTACCTGATAGATGGAGAAGAACCTCTATCTCTATTAGGGAGTCCTATGACGTTGGTATGTTACATGCAAAAGAACTCATTGGGAAACAGATAATATAAGAAGAGGATCTGAAAGTCAACAAGGAAGAGGAGGATGAACACAAAAGAAAATCTATTGCATTTAAGACTACCACATCTAAACACAAAGATAATGCGAAATTGGTTGTCTCTGTAGAAAGTTCCAATAGTGAACAATCATCAGCTGGCCGTGATGTGGATATGGCTCAATTAGCCAAAAGGTTTAAGAGATTATACAAGAATAATACTTTTTACAGAATTCCTAAAGTCAAGGGAATATATGATCGAAAATGATGTTTGAAGAAATATTCGAAAAGAAGTGACAAGTCTGATGAGATATCCTGGTATGAATGTAAGCGAAAGGGACATATAAAGTCTGACTATCCCAATCTCAAGTACAAAAAGCAATACGAAGACAAAGATGGAATGTATAAAAAGGAAATGTAGTGAACATGGAGTGATTTTGAGGACATTTCAAGTGACGCAGAGTCTTCACATGATGAATAGGCTAACAAATCCAATATTTTTTTATCATAAACACATCTGAGGTAACACTGGAATCTCCTGTACACAATTCCTATTATTCTTGAGATCAATTTGACTCTAAAAATATTTCTAATAATGAAATATTTGAGTACAGTAATATGTTTAAAGAGATGTGTAACTAACTAAATGATAAATACAAATCTTTGAAGAAACAACAAGCTATTACCTCAACTATTAAAACTGAACATACAGTATAAAGGGAAAAAATGATCAACTAATCAAATAAAACAATGAGCTAAAGCTATCAAATGAACAATTGAAAAAGTATCATGAAAGGATTACTAATTTTAAAGATACTTTTGTAAAAATTCTAGGTAATCAACTTGCTCCAAAATATTATACTGGCACTGGCTATCAACCTAGTAAAAGAAATTTTGGAAGAACTAATTTTGTCTCATTGTCTAGGACATACAGCATTACTCCTAGTTCTAGAAAACCATTATCTAGCTCAAGTTATGATACACTATCTACTATTTCAATATTTTTTGGACAAAATATAGTTTATTTTCAAGCACTTTACATAATACATATTTGAAAACTATGAGGCATGTGTGGGTTCTTAAAGCACAATTCACTAATATTAATAAACCCAAACAAATATGGGTATCAAAATATTTTTTTTTATTTGACTATTTTGTTGGAAATATGCTTAATGATATCTTGTAAAATTTTATGGTACATGGACAGTGGGTGTTCAAGACACATGATAGGATATTATTCATGCTTCAAGAATTTAATAAAAATTGATGGTGGACATGTCACCTTTGGTGACAATTCCAAAGGAATGGCCATTGGACATGGCTAAATCGGTAACTCTAACTTAGTTTTAATTTCCCATGTAATTTTTGTTGATGTATTGAAATATAATCTAATTAGTATTTCACAACCTTGTTTTGATTTATTTCATGTAAAATTTGAAAATGATGCTTGTAATGTTTTCAATTCTGTAAATGGATTATTATTTTCAGCATTAAGAAATAAAAATTTATACTCTATTAATATAGATTCTTTAGTCTCTCAAAATGATTCCTGTTTAAGTGTATTTCATAAACGTTATTGGCTTGGGCATAGGAGAGTCAGACACTATTATATTCACTCTCTTAGAAATTTAACTAGAAAAGGATTAGTCAATGACTTAACCAAACATGAGTTTTCAAATGATAAAGTGTGTAATCAATGTCAAAAGGGAACTAAACACAAATTTTCCTTCAAACTATAAAAATAAGTTTCAACTTCTCAACCTCTCAAATTAGTTAACATGTACTTTTTTGGACCATCTAGAGTTTCTAGTTTAAATGGTAACCACTTTGTTGATGTTCTTGTAGATGATTTTTCTAGATATAATTGGATTTTCTTGGCTCACAAAAGTGAATTCTAGTCTCATTTTACCAAATATACCAAAATGGTATAAAATATTAGTGGATATAGAATTTAATCCTTAAGAAGTGATCATGTCTATGAGTTTGAAAATATAGAGTTTGATTCCTTTTTATCAATAAATGGATATTGTCATAATTTCTCTTCCCCTAGAACACCTCAACAAACTGGAGTTGTAGAACGAAGAAATTGAACCTTACAATAGATTTACAGAACCATGCTTAGTGAATATGACATACCTATTTATTTTTGGGCTGAAGCTATAAATAAAGAATGCTATATTATCAAAAGAGTGTTGATTATACCTATACTTAAAAGAAGTTCATATTAGTTATGGAACCACATAAAACCAAAGGTAAGCTACTTAACTATTTTTGTTTGCAAAGTCTATATCATTAATACAGAGGAAAATCTTGGAAAATTCATGTCCACGAGTGATAAAGGAATATTTATAGGATATTATATCTCTAGAAAACCCTATAGAGTGTTTAAAAAAAGAACTAAATGTGCGAAAAAATATGTCCATGTCAAATTGGATGAATCAGAACACATGAGACTAAAACCAATCTAGAGAACCTGGAGGATGATGTATCATATCAAGACATTAATTCAAAATATTTAAACCATACAATAAAGGAATCTGTGAAAACATCCAGTTCTAGAAATTCTTTAGATTCATGTCACAATGAACTTGAACTTTTTGAAGAACCGAAAACCACTAGTCCTTATTTTTCGAGACCTATTAGAAAACTTAAAAACCATCATTTAGATGATGTTGTAGGAGACATAGATAAAAGAACTCAAACTAGAGATTCTCTTAGAAATCAGGTTGATCATCAAGAATTTTTGTCACAACATGAATCTAAAAACATTAATGATGCTATCAATGATGAATTTTGGTTGATGGATATGCAGGAAGAACATAATCAGTTTTAAAGGAACAATGTTTGTAAATTTATTGACAGACCAAAAGTCACATTCACAATATGAACTAGATGGGTGTTTAAAAATAAGGTAGATGAAGTTGGTAACATAGTTAGAAGGTTTACCAAGGATATAGTCAAGAATAAGGAATTGACTATGAAGAGACCTTTCCACCAGTACCTAGACTTGAATCCATAATGGTTCTATTTTCTTATACTGCACATGTGAATTTCAAACATTATCAAATGGATGTTTAGAGTTCATTTATAAATGGGTATATAGGTAAGGATGCTTTTGTTGAGCAACCCCCTGGTTTTAAAAATCCATCATTTTCATAATAATATTTTTAAATTATGAAAAGCAATATATGCTTTAAAATAATCTATAAGAGCTTCGTATGATTGATTAAGTACTTTTCTTATTTCTAAAGGTTTAAAAAAGGAATAGATGATCCTACCCTTTTTATAGAACGAATTTCTAAAAATGTTTTAGTAGTTCAAATTTATATAGATGACATTATAATTGTATCTTCAAATTATTTTTATGTATTGAATTTTCTGAAATGATGCAAAAATAATTTGAAAAGAGTTTAAAGGGTGAACTAAAATTCATTATTGGATTTCAATTATTTAAAAATAATGATTGTATTATTTTAAATCAAAGAAAATATACTATGGATCATATAAAATGTTTGGCTTGGATAGAAGTAAATTAAGTTACACTCCAATGAGTACTACTTGTATGTTGGATCTTTATTAATATAGAAAATCTGATGATCAAACTTATTATAGGGGAATGATTGGAAGTCTACTATACTTAACTGCTAGACTACCTCACATTATGTTTAGTGTATGTATGTGTTCTCGTTTTCAAGAAAACCCTAAGGAATCTAATCTAAATATTACTAAGAGAATTTTCAAATAACTCAAGCATACACCTAATCTAGGACTGTTCTATCCTAGAAAACAATCATTTGACTTAATTAGTTATTCTGATGCTAACTTTTATGGTTGAAAGTTAGAAAAAAAGAACCTTTGGAACATTTCATTTTTTAGGAAAGTCGCTAGTATCTTGGTGTAGAAGGAAACAAAACATTGTTGCATTATCTATGAAAAAGATGAATATAGAGCTACTGGTAGTTTTTGTTCCCAAATTGTGTGGATGAAACACACAATACTATATTTTGGTAATCAATTCAGGAATGTACCTATAAATTGCGACAATACAAATGTTATTAAATTATCAAAAAATCAGGTTTCACTGGAAACAAAAAAAATATTGTTGTAAGATATCACTTTTTGATAGATAATTATCAAAAAGGTGACATTACATTGGAATTCATTGGAACTGAATATCACATCACTGATATATTCACCAAAATAGTAAATTTTTTATGAATATATGACATCATACATGAATTGGGAATGATAAATTTAATGTAGTAAGTGTATTATTTCATAGTTTATGGTTACACAAGTCACTGTCTTAAGATTACTATCTAAATATAAAAGTTATATAGTTTTACTATCTTAAAAGTTTTTGTTTCATCATTACAGTCTCATAGTTTCTATCTCTTGGTTACAGTCTTACTATCACAAACAATACAGTCGCATAGTTTAGTAATCGCACTATTACGGTCTCACTGTGAAACCATTTTACAGTCTCATAGGGAAATCCTATTCTGGTCTCACCGTAAAATTTTTTCATGGTCTCACTGTAAATATGATTTTTATTTATTTACATACTATAACCCATATTACGGTAATTAATTATTTTATTCTTACATTCCCATTATCGTTTTTCAACTCGCAGTATCCTTATATGATTAAAGTGAAGAAGTTTTCACTCTTTTATTCACATGATCTCTCATATCTCAAACCATAACCCTTCTTTCAAACCTTCTCTCTCTCAAACCATCATTTAATGACCAAGATGAAACGCTGATCCTCATAAACTCCAGAGAATCAAAGATTAGAGAAGAAGATAAAAATATCCCCAAATTAGCGCCGGAAGGTCATTTGATCTTGAACCTCATGAATAGAATTGCGGTGCCAGAAAAGGTTATTTTCCCCAAGTGGCATCTATCATGTAAGCCATTATTATTTAAATTAATAATCAAGCAACGATGGCTGGATTTTTTCACAAAGGAGGATTGGTGGATTTACCCAAAACTAGTTATACAGTTTTATCAGTATGTTTAATTCTCTTTTGATAAAAAAGATGGATATGTTGTGGGTAGTTAGATCAATGGCCGGAGATATACATTTTTTTCAAGGTTATGGCATCCATGCCTAAGAATTACTCATTAGGGTATTTGTGAGGAATACCAGAGAGGTACTCCACCTCCCAGTAAGAACATTGTTTTGAAGGAAGCATTGGGAAGCTTATCTAGAAATGAAATAAAGAGAAGAGAAAAAGATGTTGAGTTATATAGTGAAACTAGAGTTCTGTTTAAATATGTTCATAATTTTATTATCCCCAAAAGGTTATTCTTATACACTAAAGTATAAAGATATATTTTTGAAACATATCATGAAGAATGGACACTAGACCATCCTACGTAAATATGTTATGCTTTACATGTGTGAGTTGATCAAGACATCCTCCAAGTCAACCTCCATGTTCTACTCATGATTTATCTCAGTTAGGTTTCATGAAAAATGGTTGGTTGGACCAGATGAATAAGTTATTAAGGAATATTATTATTTTATTTCAAAAGTTACAGTCAGGAGAATGAAAATTAGATGGAATCCATGGAAAAAATAATGGATGGAAGATAATGACAAAATCTACTAAAAGTTCAAACCATTTAAGAAAACATCAATACCTAAAGAAAATTTGATCCTGGTTTGAAACCAGAGGAAATTTTTGAGTATTCCAATGTGGAAGAATATGAAGAAGATGTTGCACCTATAAGAGAAATAGTTCTGGATGATAAAGACAGTGAACCGATTCTCCCAGACCTAGCTGAGAAGGAAATGCATGTTCCGGAAGAAGTTTCTAATCTATACGAACAAACTTCCTCAAAAGAATAATTTGTAGCTACGATAAGTGAAAAAGATATTGTAGAAGAGAATATCGAAGGAGATCTTTCTGTTGTGTAGGAAGATGCTTATGAGGAACATGTGCAGGAACAAGTTATTCTTGAAATTATCCCATCTGCTAAATAGATAATAGAGTAAGAATTTCAGTTGGCTAGAAAAGAAATGTCTGTGGATATTAGGGATGAAATAGAATAAATAGATCAAGGATCTAAATCTATCAGTCCTGAGAAAGATTCACCTATTGAGGTGGAGCATCCGCCCAGTCTAGAAAGTGTTCAAGTGCATAATCCAGTTTATCTATTCTCAATGGAAACATGGTATAAATTCCCTAGTTTGTTTGATGTGAATTACTATTAGGAAGCCACAGATAAAGGTATGGATCTGTCTACAATGTTTCTATTGAAACTAGTAACTGCTCTTGATGTTATAGCTACAAAACAACCTGAACCTATCTCATCTCCTATTTCTGTACTATCACAATAACCTTAAAACATATTTAGTAAGGACGATTTTAAATCATTTGAAGGTACCCTATTGGATGGGGTTGAAAAGCTCATATATAATCAACCTTATCCTATGAAAATGTGAGTGAAAGAGATGTTTCCCAATTGTTATAGAAAATTATTTGGAAGATTAAGCCTAAGATGCTTCATGAAATTCATGATGTTAGAGTTGAGAAAAAATAGTTAAGTAATGATGTGAAGTCTCTCAGAGGTATGGTTGATGATATGTAGAGTGTTCTGAAATAAAGACCAGAACCTATTTCTCATCTAGTTTAGGATATTGGTAATCATATTCCATAGGAAGTAGCCTCCATGATTCAACCTAATATAACCTTATGGGATGACAGTGTGGATGAATGAAATAAGAAAATTGTTTAAGAGATGCGTGAGCTTGTTATTGGTTTTAACAAGTTGACTGATGAGTTTAAGGGATATCTCCAAAAAGTTCGGAATCAACGGGAGTCCCTTACTTCAGTTATTACAGCTTTGTATACTTTTGGACAATCATCTCAACCCTCATGGTACATTGATCTGCTTAGAAGAGTTTTTAAATCAAAACTCCAAACAATGGTTAGTTGCTTTGGAAAATAGTCTCAATTATGGTTTTCAAGAAAAATGATAAAGTTCTTGATTTGGTGAGAAATCATTCCAAAATTGAAAATGATGATCTGTATGAGATTTATATGAAAGTGGGATTCTACTTCAATTGGATCTTCTCAAAGCATGACATAAAAAACTACATTATGTACCTTTTAGAGAATCTGAGAATCCCTCTTGTCACTCAAGCTTTCAAAACTCATGTTCAAAAGCATAAGGATTTCACTCCCTTGTGGGACATGTTCATAGAGAACTAGGATGACATTGAGAAAGTGATTTTGTATTGTGGTGAGATCATTGCTAAATTCATCATGATTTTGAGACCTTATCTTCATGTAAAGAGTACTTCTTTTTGGGCTCCTGCAGCTACACCCTTGATACCTGGTTTTCCTACGTTCTCAGCATCTGCCCGTGCCACAACTTCTACGTCTGTCTCTCCGGCTCAAAGTCATATCAGACATATTATCCATAAGAAACAATTACCTTGGTCTTCCACCAATCCTAACATGCCCCTTTGGTTTTTGAACGACTCCGTCTACCTAGTTTGTCAGTTTCATCACATGCTTCTTCCAATTTTACCTCTCCTCCTATGGATTCTAGTGATGTTGATAGCAATGGAAAAGTGAAGACAGCTAGTGCAGAAGAAAAATGAAAACTATGTTTTGATATGGATTATTTCTATATTTCTGTTGCTTATTATTTTTAATGAAACTTCAATATCCATATAATTCATTGTGAACTCTTATTTTCAATTTTTTTGTTATTATTTTTGATAATACCAAAAGGGGGAGAGATATGCACACTAAGGAAAAGGAAGAGGTACATTCACTAAGAATATATCTCTCACTCACATGATTTGTGATCATCAAAAGGGGAGAGATTGTTGGACTCCTCATGTTTTAATAGTGTTTTAATGATCACAAATCTTATACATCCTATAAAACTTTTTAATCATGTTTAATCTCTCTCAAATCTTCTGTATATATGGTTAGTTTCTTTATACCATAAATAATTGTTGTAAACCTTATTAATTTTGTGTTATAAGGGATTTCCTTGATAAATTAATAAGTCTAATCCATTCTATAAATATCCCTGTTTATGTCGGTATACAAATATTTTAGCTAAGTCTGAGAAACCATGAGTATTCCACTGATTATGTTTTTCTAGAAAAGGACCCAGACACCATGACCCAACACCGTGACTCTGACACCGTGACCAGACACCGTATGCCAAAAACCCTGACCAGACACCGTATGCCAAAAACCATGTCCAGACACTATGACCTAGACACTGTGGCCAAGCACTATGACTAGACATCGTGTCTAGAAATTGAAACTCACTTTAGATATGTTGAAATCTGTGACATTGGTTTCATGCTGTGATACCGTTTGATGTTTGGAAAATGACCAAACATCGTGATCCTAAAACTGCAATTGTGCTACTATTTCTGGATCCCTATACAATTGTGACATCATAACTATCTTGTGGATCAAAGGCAAAGAAGGAGACACCATTTCATAGAGACACCATTTCATGGAGACACCATTTTCAGACTAACTGTGAAACCGTTCTTTAATCTGTTTTGTTGTTTTTCAATTTAATTCTTATGGTCATATTTGAGTATTTTAAATGCACTGACATAATTATTGTTTTTTTAGACACTTCATCTTATAGTACAATGTACGAGGTGAAGAATACATGCACTATATTGGCTCCAACACATGCACTCCTAGAATAAAAAGAACAGTGTGGCCAGAAAACAATAGGGAGAAAAGAAAAACAAGTGTGCATGATAATGAAGAAGCATGAGAATTATTTAATAACGAACGGAAAAATGTAAATCAGCACTTATGAAGAACACAAAATGAATTATTGAATCCAAAAAATTTGGAATACAAATTATTAGAGTTGAGAACATCATTTCACTTTCCACTCCAAAATGAACATGATCAAGATCTAACTACCTTGAGATACTCTATTTTCCACAAGAGGACTCGATTCCTGCATCTTCTTCACCATAGATGTTTAGAGCTACATAGACTAACACTCAGAGCATTTCTAACATTATCTCATCATCATTTCTATATTGTGTATTATTTTTGGATTTTGAGAAGTGTGTGTGTGTGTGTCGGTATAAAAAAAGACATTGTCTCTTGCATTAAACTGAAGGATATAAGATATCCTTCCTTTGACATCTTTTTACACTTCCTTTTTCCCACAGATAAGAGTGGAAGAGGTCCTTGTGTGACCTGAAAGTTCATACCCACAAAGAACTCTAGAAGATGTCGTGTGACCTGGAATGTTCTATATAGTGTTGTTTACCTAGATCCAGTGTGTGGATCAAGTTTATTAATTTAAACTGCTTGGTGGTAGGTGATCACCCAGTGGAGGGGATTAGGTCTCATCTTGAGACAGAACCACATGTTTTATATCCGTTGTGTCGTTTAGATTTAGTTTTCATTGATTTATTTTATAATTCATAAATAACTAAACATGCTTTGATAGTTAATCTTGGAAAGAAGTTATAATTGCTTTGTCTTATTATAATAGCTTCAAAAGTAATGCTAATAACTGATATTAAGATTATTGTGAATTAATCACTCTAATGAGAAGTTTTTTAAATAATCAAACATTCATAACTATATTTGTTTGATTAACTAGGCTGTATTTATTTTTTTTATTGGGGAACCTTTTTACAAAACCATTTCAAACCGAAATTTTTAATAGATACCAAATTCACCCTGCTCTTAAATACTATACTCTGACCAACAGAAACATTAATAGTTACCATGATCACCCTTTTTTAATGTCTGCCACATGTAATTATATGTATTATTTGGATTAAGATAATTTATATGATTACTAATATGAATGACATAAATAAATTTTAAATTTCTATATGTTATTAAGTATTATAGACATAATTTTCTCAAGATACCAAACCTATCAATTTTTGGAGTTGTAATATTATGAATGTTTGTTTTTAAAATAATAATATAATCATGTATATAAGGTATTTATTTTTATAGTTGATATTAGAGACTCTTTTAGTAAATTTGGGAATCAACCTAGTAAAAAATAAACTCAGTTTTAATTAAGGATTTTATAAGATAAGAAAAAATCTTTTATTTACTAATATAAATAATTATTTAATCCATTCATTATTGATTTCTATTTTTTCACCTAATCTTCTTTTATAAAATGGTAGTAAAAAAATAATAAATTAAGTGTTAAAATGTAAAATTACTATTTAAACAACAATCAATACATTTTTAATTAATTACATATCAATTCATTCCTTTATATCTAATATGTTTTAAAGAAATATTAATCACAAATACCATTAAGTGTGGATATATAATAAATAACATAGTTATGCGATCATTGAAACCCAATTGTTGGACTCTTACCCAATTAGAATTTGTTGTAATATTCTTATATAATATTTTATAATAATTTATTTAGTTGAATCTGACTCTATACTAGTTATGGATTCACTCAATGTATATAGACCTCATATCAACTTTGGAGAAAAGGAAATCACTTTTTATATCTTAAACCATCCCATGATATTATGCAAATTCAATGAGAATAATGAATCTCCAATTGAAAAAAATTCAAAGTTATGTATATTGATACCAATTGAAGAATCATTTCACGCTAAAAATGTTGGGATACAGGAAAATTTAAATGCTGAAGAAATTCCCATTTTATGTGAATATAGTAATGTATTCCATTAAGAGTTTCTGGATTTCCCTTATACCAATATGTAGATATCTGTGTAGAACATATACTCCTTGTTACACTTATATCCATGTTCCCATATATAATATCCTATATATTACTAAAGGATTTAATGAAGAAACTATACTTGTTTTTTTAAATGAATTATACACCTTAGTGCTTCACATTGGGTGCACCAGTATGCTTTTCCAATATGGAGTATGGTTCAATGTACCTTTTAATTGATTAAAGAGTTCTCATAAATTTCACCATAAATAACAATTATCAACTAATGAAAATTGGTTACTTATTCAATCATGTTTATGGAGACCCATTCTTCTCAAAATTGGATATTCTTTTATTATATCATCAGTTGAATAAGAAGAAGTAATATATTCAAAAGAAAAATTTCAACACCAGATATGTACACTCTGTGTTCATAGAGATGTAATTTGGACATTCAAACACCGAAAAGTTTTTCATGAACAATATATATAATATAATTAGAGACTAACTAGATATTTTTTATTGGAATTTATTAACATTGATTTTATATGCAATCAGATCAGAGAAAAATATGAGGAATATATATAGAATTTTTAGAATAAATTAAGTAATTAGAAGATATCTGATATGTTCATAATTTATTAATGGTGGATATAGAAAGATAAATTCTGGAGGTATTTGATCATAAATGAACAAATTCTCATGTATTATTCAAAGTAAATGGTAATTAAAGAATGGTTCGGGACAACAGGTGTCATAGAGACTCATAGTTTTCTAGGATTTTCTAGAAACTGTTTATTTTTTGTGATATTTTTATTTTAGTTTTTAATCCCAATAAATTAGTTAAAATTTAAGTGAATAAATTTTTTTTTTGAAAAATTAATGTGAGGAGAGATTTAAGGATATTATAATGAAGAAATTTTAGACACTGGTAATCCAAATACCATTAAGTTGAGAAGGAATTGTCATATATAATGATACATTAACACATGTATTTTTCTATGTACTCACAAAAAAATATTGTGTAGTCTAAGATTCAAAAATATTTAATAATTATTAATAGAATTACCTGATTCATGATCTATAGATAGTTTTTGTGATATTTCGTCTGACCATTTGGAGGCAATTACTCTATAGGTAAAACTATTACATATATGCTGATCCAAATTGTTTAAATTATATATTAATAATGATATAAGAGGGATGTATAATTAAATAAAAAATACAAGGAATGAAATCCAACATTTTCTATATGATATAAAAATTATCAATCCAATATAAAATTTTGGATGCATAAAATGATGATGTGGATATTTAAAAGGAGAGATAAATCAAGGAAGTTAATATTTATGAATTCAAAGTATAAAAAGATATAGTTATTTGGTCTAGAACAAGACTATGTGTGACATAAACACTATATATAATGAACATGATACTCAAAAATGTGTATAGCTCATATCTCCCCATCCACATATAATGTGTTAATATGTACTAGGATCATTGATTTCTTTTATGATTGGACAAAATAACTAAATGTGATTAGTATTCAAAAAGTTAAGTAAAAGTCTCAAAAATAAAATGGTGTGATACAACCATTACTCATACCAAAATAGATATAATATTGCATCAGTATGGACTTTATCAAAAGGATTCTAAAAAATATAAATGAAAAAAATCCATATCGGTTTTGGTGGAACAAATTACTCTTACTTACCACTTAATTTCCATTGATGAATATTTCTCACTTGACCAAAATTTAGAGATTTATGTCAAGAAAGTGTTCAGGCTACATGGTAACCAATTTAGATCAAATATTTTTTGTGATCTAATTTTCACATATGAATTTTAGATAAGTATTAAATATATATTTAATACTAATATGAACTCTAGAGGTTAGTTAATTAGGATGGAAATTTATTTTCAGTTTTAGAGTATTTCTCTTGGGTTACAAAGGCTGGAATAAACCCTATACAATTTATACATGAATATGATATTAAAATTAATAAAAATAAACAAGGAGGCATGGGGTTTTACTTGGTTTAACACTATGGGATAATCCAAGGATAACACATCAATAGTGTGGTAACATACCAAGAAATGAAACTATACATTATATACATTAAAATATTTTCAGAGGAATTCATTATAGATCCTGGGAGAAATTTTTCTTCTTGAACTTTCATACACTTCTTTGAGTAATGATATTACAAGGTTTATAAATTTTATAGGTTTGTTATAATATTTTTCAAGGATAAGAACACTACGATGGAGATGGTGTCTTCACTTCACTTCATCACCTCCTTTGATTATTTTTTGAGAAAAATTAATTTCTCCATAGTAGTATTATAGTTCCTCCATATTTTTGTATTATAATCCCCACTATAGAATCAAAAAACCTCACTCTATTGGTATTACCACTATTGAAGCACTATATATCTTCCATATTTTTTAAATTTAAACTATATTCAATTTTATACTAATAAATGCTCCTTCTAAAACATAAAAAAATCCCTGATCACTTTCCCAAAAATATGATATTATAATATTAAAATATTTTCGCTTGGAACTCATTATAAATATCAATTCTTACATTATTTTTGGTGCAATAATTATGCATTGATCTCAGTGAATTTCAAATATTCTAAAACCATACAAATCATTTATTAAAATCATAAAAAATTCCATAATCTTTAATACCCATATACCATTAATATGTTTCAAACCCCACTTTTTTCGAAATTATCAATCATATATTCTGGTTTCTAGTATAAAATGAAAACTATAAGGTTAATTTTAATTATCTTGAAGTGTGGAGAGAAATAAAATACATTTTATAATTATCACTCATATCTTTGAAGATTTATGTAAAAAATATTAGCTAATCGCCAATAAATTATTACATATCAACTATCTTCTTATATATATGTTAACAACTTACATACCAACAAAATTTTTACATATGAAACTAATATTCTTATACGTTTTGTAAATTATTAATTTTCATATTATTCACTGTAGATTAAAAATATTTTGTATCTATTATATTCTTATATATAAAATGAATTTTTACCTTTTTTGTATTTCTTCATCTTGAAGAATATTATAGATCACCTCATGATTCTTTAATACCATTTCCAACCTCATTCCTTAAAGAATATGGAACTTATGAACATATTATATACACCTAGAACTCAAGGAAAAACCTATTTATCCATTATTCTTACATATTATATATGTAATAAATCTTTATATATATATATATTATTCACGTACTTTACAACTTCTTCATTTTCATAAATTGCAAAATATCTTTTGTTTTATAGGGAATTTCAAGAATTTTTCAAATATGATTCCTTAAAATATATTATATATACTATAGCCTTTAGAAAATATCAATATTTTAAACTATTAAATATATTATTCCTAATGATACTTCTTCTAAAATCTAAAACCTATAGTTTAAATCCATACTTTCTTAAATTTCATTTAAAAAATACCTAAAAATATGAATCAAATATATGTGAATCTAAATTGAGAAAATTGGCAAAAATTCCAACACTATAGGTTATGGCTCTAACATCCCCAACCCCACCAGTTGGATTTTTATCTCAAACCTTGAATTTTAAATTATTTCACAAACACATATATTATTTCTCCCCCTATATTGGTACTCTTACCCTTCTATTAATCTCCCCATTTAACAATAAAATTTAAGGGGTCTCTACTTTTTCTAACCCAGTCTCATGATTTTTCTTAATGAATTATTTTATCTAGAAAATGAGAAAACATCTATTAATATATTTTGTAAACCAAAATGATACAAATATTATATTAATGAATAAGGTAATAATTTTTATCATATAATGTTTTCCACAAAAATATAGATAAAAAATCTAATCCATCTTGGATATTGCCCATGTATATTATCTCCCCCATGTTTCTTAACGGTAATTTAATATAAGAATATGAAACAAAATATAACCTACCAACTAAAGCAATATATACCATTGGGAGAGGAAAAAATATAGATACTTATTATAGTGAAGGAGGTGGTTATATACTAAGGTTTAACATGTTCCTTTCAAATTATAGTGTAATCAAGGGATTAGTCATGATATAGGATTCTTATTAATCAGTACCGCTATACTCAATCATGATAAATCATTTATACACAATTTAATTAATAAAGTGATACCCAGTCTCACTTATATGGCTTTAAAAATTATAAACTATATTATTTCTAATCTCAATTTCACTCTTGTATTCCAAAAAATTTTCATACTATTTATTTCATGTTTTCATCCTTGATCCTCTAATTATTATTTTATACATTAATTGTTTCTGCATTCCATGGTTAGAAAATTCAATTTTTTCTAAATCATACTAACATATGTTCTATATTACTTCATACACATCAAGAATATATAATTAGTTCTAAAAAAAATACACCACCTTCTGTGGACATCTTATCCACCACATCACTGGCCCAATTATCATTATGAAAGGATACAAACTTATTTTTTTATATACCTTAAATAATAATCCACCAATGAAATTTCTTTGAATGTGACTTATTATTCCCTTTACTGTTTGGCATTTCTCCTCCTTGGGATATAATTAAAAATTATCCACCAAGATAGTAGTATAAATGATGTTTTTACATACTACTATCAAGTACAATAAAATTTTCATGATCTTCTTATATATGGTAGGATCCATTGACATCCAATTTTCATACTTCAAAATTCTTATTCCAACTATAATGGGAATTTACACAGGTTTAGAAAAAATTAATGTAAAACATATTAAGAATTTTATTTACCTACTTATCATTTGAATTACACAGATATCTCTATTCGTGAACCACTTATAGTCTACAAAAATTAGTGGCCTCGCTAATAATTTATTCAAATTCATTACTCATTTTATTATAAAACACATCCAATAATTTCTATTTTCTACCACAAAATGTTATCCCATCCACATAGGCCAACACAATAAGTTAAACATCCTTGTATGTTTTCACATAGTGTTTGTGATCATCACAACCAATTTTCAATTTATATTTCTATATATATGATTCAAGTTTAGGATACTAGTAATGTGACACCTCTTTAAAGATAAAACATAGATTATTTTTTATACACAATTTTTCAATCACTACAAATCAAGAATATCACTCATTTTTTATTATAAAAAACATCCTTAAGTACCATATTCCATAAGGATATTTTTACATCGATTGGAAAATTAATATAACCTATAGGTATTTCACATTATAAGAATAGTATAATTGACTTGATTAGAGCTACCTATTCAATGTTATCCCTAATATATATACTATTAATTTGAGATTAGACTTTTTACCCTGATTAAGCCTTGTTTTGAACCAGAATACCATGCTCACAAATGTTTTTTGAAGACCCACATTATTATAATCATGTCACAGTGTCACTATTTCTATAAAAATTAAAATATATATTTTTTTCAATGTTGTACAGCTCTCCATTTATGATTATCGAACAAGATTCAACTTTTATAGCCTTTTAAAATGATTTTCCCCAGAGTTGGTAGAAAATCGATGTGTTCTATAATCTTCATCCTTTATATCTGAGCATGCGAATACTTATCCCATGTTATACTTATTAAACTATCATTAATTATCTTGTTTTTTATAATTATGTATGCTAACTATGTTTAATATTTATTTCCTCTAACTTATTATCCTTATAATATTTATTTTTTAAATTAATTTTTACAGTTGTTGAATTTATACCTTTTTGTTATCTTTTTCAGTGAAATTATAAAATTTAAAACTCCAAAAATTATTTCCTCCACTATAATCAATATCATTGCACTATTAATTTATATAATATAATTTATCATTTTTTAAATGATTTTTCATATAATGTAAATAAGTATTATCTTTTTTTCTCAAATAAGCATAGTTTTTAACTTTCTACCATTCATTTGAAGAATTTTTAAAAACTATATTATTTTTTTGAGTCACAAATTATTTATCCATGATTTTATTATTAGAAATTTCCATATGAAACATTATTAATCCATAATTGGTAGTAGTTCTAAAACAAGAACTAAACATAATGTGGATGTTCTATAATTGAAAATTCTATAAAATTTAATAGAAATTTATTCTATTTTTAAATTGTTTACTAAACTAATGGGTTTTATAATCTTATTTTTAAAATTAGCAATATTTTAGTAGAATATAATTATATAGTGGTGTTTTTTAGAAAATCATGTAATTTTTTAATTCATGGTACATTAAACTAATATCAATTATAAAAAATAGTAAAAATAATCATCTTTTGATTATGTATATTCATGTCATATAAAATAAAAATACATTAATGTGGTGTTGAATTCATGAATTTTTGTGATCAAAAACAAAAAAAATAAAAATATAATAATTAAATACATTATCTAATAGTATTGTTTAATGATACATTTCATGAACCATTCTAGGTGCCCAATGAACTGGGAACACAAGATAATACATGACATACCCAAAGTACGCTCACAATCACCATGTGTACGGAACTAGTTCCAAGGCATCAATGAATAACTATTGGGAATGATGTCACCATAAGAAACCAAGTAATTAATAAATTATTCCCACTATAAATCCACTATGACCCATATTTATATCAAATTCCCCTATATGATATATAAGTAGTTACAAATAAAAAGGAACATACCAACAGGGTATGCAACATGAATAATTGAAATAACTCATAAATTAATTATTTAAGGATGAGTTACACAAAATAATCTAAAAAACAACAATATTAATCATTATAGATACAAAGAGAACAAAAATAAAGATCAAATCTAGCATGGATGAAACAAGAACATGAAAAAAGAATTAAGAAAAATACCATATCAGATATAACACCTTTATGGGACCCATGTTTATCCACTACATCTTATATAAACCATCACTAAACAACTCAAACATATATTACTAGAAGGATACTAAAATAAAGGAACCTAAAAATAATCATAAGGGATACACACACTAAATGGTGTATATCGGGTGTGAGTAAAACCATTCTATAGGGGTTCTCACCATTGAATTATTTAGAGTCTTTAAAACTATATTTCCTCCAATGTGAGTTAAAAATACATTTTTAAATATGTAATGTAACTCCCTGACCCTTGTTACCCAGAGTCACTGCATTGTTAAATAACATTGGCATGATAAAAAACATCAAGTCTCAAAAGACTGGTTAGTTTAGTAGTCTTGGAAACTCAAGATATATTCATAATTCTTACATTACATCATAAAGTAAAAAAACTATAACAAAATCTTGTCTTCATATACCCTCATATAATCCCTACAGGCCATTCATAAATTACTTCTTCACATCCTGGGAAAAATAAAACATTGAAAGGGGTGAGCTCAGATGCTCAGTAAGGATAACAATACAGCGGAAAATTTCATAAATAAGCAAAAAAATTTAAGGAAATGTATAACTAAAATAAAAGCCTTTTAAAAATTAACTTCAGAATAATATGGCAAAGATAAAATGAAATAATTCCATTTACTTATTCACATGGATATTCTACTAGTTGAATAACCCCATTCAATATCAATAAACACCTTCATAATGATGGAATGCATAATACAAGACTATCATAACCACATAATCAAGGCGTTGTGCCAAGACTACAATAAGACTTTGTCAAGTCCTTGTTCGAAGACACTATTTTGTCTCATGAGACCTACTAATTCATCGAGGAGATATAGCAAGCTCCATCCGTTACTTACTAATTCCAATGAATTCCTCGTATTAAAAATTGGAAACATAACATAAACAATCATATTAAAACTAGCCTACAAAATGTCAATACTTTAACCACAAACCATGAATGGTATAAAAATACCACATCTACAGTCAAACATAACTCATTCAATACAATATGGAAGATTGAATTGTATCAGATTAACTTCAATCGAGAATAATGAAGGATATTTAAATAGATTAAAATAATTATCAAACTATTGAGAGAAATATCCCCCTTTTTCTTGAAAACATTTCTAAGTAAAACTATTTATCAAGAAGCCATTTAAAATAGATTCTTGATTCAAAGTGTCCCATAAAACATTGAAACTTTTAAAATTAATTTTCATTTGAAAACTATAATGTCTAGGTAAATAAATCTTTAAAGCCATTTTTAATACATGGACATTATAATGAGAAAGACTTAGAATAATAAATCATTAAAACATTTTAAAATGATATTATAATTAGAGTTCCTAACCAAAAGAGAGACAATTGAATACAAATAATTGAGGTAATAAAAAATTTGTAATATCATGATAATAAAGGGATTCATGATATACTATGTCAAAGTACATTATATACACCATATAAAAGTGATTTGGTGTATAACAACATAGGAGTCTTAATGGAATGTAAATTGAGATGAAATATCTCATAATGGTCATATCCTTAGGTTAAGGATAAATCAACGGAAAAATTATGTGTGAAAAATATTAATACACTCAATATGATTGTATATTCATTGTAAAACCATCAACGGACATTCACACATATTATTGTAAAACAACTCCAATGAATTGGATGTTTAACTCAACAAATAGAGATTGAGTAAAAATTACTCTTATCAAGTTCATACCGATGACTTGAGAATTTATCAATGGAGTGATTATATGTATCAAAAGTATATCCATAGAAAAGGGAGTGTAAATTATGACATAAGTATATAAATAGTGACTCCACACATAATCTTGGAGTAAAATAATCAATGAAGTATGCATAATGCCAAATGAGTGGAAATTGAAATTTCAAATTTCCTTATTGATTTGGTACCTTACCGAACATACACCCATTAAATAAGTATCATACAATGATGTTGTAAATATCAATGAATTAAATTATACTACACAATGAATACAAACATGGGTAGTACACACACCACATGCAATAAATAAGTGGTGAACAATGGAAATCTCACGAAATTAAAAGTGAGATAAGAAACCCCTTACTTTGTACTTTTTCCTTGGTAAAGGGTAGGTTAGCCTCCTGTATAATGTTTAAATAACTGTTATTTAATTATACAATAATCATATACATTAATATGATATCATATATGATCTTTTAACATTGCTTTGTTAATAATATCTTAGTATTATCATCATTTCGGGTGTTAACTTACTCATTTTCTTTTATATGTTTTGTTACATAAGTCATGTTTGTTATGAATAGGTTTTATATTAATCATATACAGAAATATATTAAGTCCTTAAACATTATTTGTAATCATTAAATGAGAATTAGACTTGCATGGATACGATGGGGAATGAATCTCATCACATTCGTGGAGACGGTAGTCCGTACGTACGCACGAGCATTAATATCAATCTATTGAATTAAAATAATATATAATTGGATGAAATATCATATATAAAGAACAATTATAATGTTATACATATTATTTACATTAATTACACATCATTATAATACCCATCCAAATAATAATGTATTGAATTACAATTACACCACGAAGTGGAGACGGTAGACCGTACGTACGCACATACGGTGACATGTCATTCAAAAGATAGATAGAATACTGAATATGGTTGTAACATATTTATAATAACATCAATGTATATAAAAGATACTGGAGTTATTATTTTTTAATGGAAATAACAAAGAAATAAGAAGTTGAAGAAGAAAGGAACTTGAAAGATGGTTGTGAAAACATCACCTCTTCTTCGGGTTCTTCATTTTTATTTGATCAAAAGGGCTCTCTAGGTTGGATTTTTGATCAAACTAAGGCCTCTAGGTTTAATTGAGGGAAGTTGACAGAATATTAGGGTAGGTTTTGGCCGAGCCAAAATACTTTTAATGTGTAAATTAGAGAGAAGGTGGAGTACCCTTTTATAAGAGGGGTGAGGGACACCATTGGAAAAGCTAGAAATATTATTTTATATTAAATTCATATTCGGTTTATAATGGCTCCAAAGTGGATTATTTAAAGGTTAAGGTGGGTATGGGTCGAAATCATTTCAACCAATAGTTTTTATACAGGTTTGTCTCACCATATTAACCTTATCATTTATATTTAACTCTTAGTTTAATAGTTTGACATTTACCATGTCTCTTTGTATTTTTATATTATATAGTTAATAAATTTGCCTCAAAGAGACCTCCAAGTGGTCCATTAATGATTCACCTACCATTATATATGTCCTTTGGACGATCCATTGATTTTTAGTAATAGAATATCAATTAATAATATAATATTTGTTTTAAAAACTCTTTTATGTCAATTTTAACACTATTGGGAATTTTGTTTTTGATAATTTCATTACAGCATTATTACTTCGAAATAAATTTATATAAAAAATAAAAATATGTCATATCAAACTAGAAAATTAGTGTAATTCATAAAAATTCTCATATTACATTTATGTTGATATTTATAATATCAATTATCTTAATATTTCATTAATTTGGTTATTACTGCATCACCATTGGGTCATAAATAAATTAAATTATATAATGTCAAAAAATTATAAATAAAATAAAATTATGTAGGAAATATTTTTATCTTTCTAATTCATATTTATAATTGAATTTATCTTATGTATAACCCTATATTAGAAATGTTCTAATTATTAAACTTTGATTTTATCTCTTTTAATTCTTCTTTGAATTAAATAATCATAAATATCCTAATCTAATACAAGTAGACCTAAATGATAATATTTTATTCCTAAGGTTGTTTTCAGTTGAGATAAACTTGTCCAATTGAATTAGGATATGTGTTAGGCTAAAATTAATATCATTTTTATCCTTAATTACCCTATTTACTTTTAACAGTGGTAAATAAAAGTAAAAATGTTACAATTCATGAAAAATTATTTTCATCTAATTGAACCAAATTTTACTCTTTGATATTCACCATGTGTCTCCGATTTTCTAAATTCCACTCACAGAAGCAGTAAAATTAGTTTAATGTGATTTTCCAAATTCTCCTTAGAGATGGGTAAAGAATAGTGAAAATTTCAATAAAATTTTTATATATCTAAAATTATTTTAAACTAATTCAAATTAATTACATTGAACATATAGAGTTATTATGTATCTATTTTGACCTTAATTAAATTTAAATAAAATAAATAAATATTTAAATATAAATTCTGTTTTAAACAATAACTCACTATTTTTCACTATTCATCAAAAATTGAAAGTGTTCAGAAAAATACAAAAAATTCACCCTAAGCTAATTTTGATATTCTAAATCCAAAAATGAAGTCCATTTTAAATGATAAAATTTATAAAATTTCAAAAAGTTGGTATTAATATTCATAACGGCTATTTTGATTGGTTGTGCTGCGCGTTAGAACTCGAAGTTGTGTACAACACACGCTATAGCATTATTCAAAGGTAAACGTAACGTAGAAGCTTGGGGTGTTACATTCTACCCTCCTTCAATAAATTTCATCCTTGCAATTTTTAAAATTGGGCTTGGTAATATAATGGAAAGTCCCACATCAGAAGAGAGTCAATAAAACTATCACTTTAAAATAAAGAAAGAGAAGTAAAAAAGGTCACCCGATATAACCTATACTAGGATTCCATGTAGAAAAACATGGATATGGATGATAAAATAAGTGTCATGTTCTGAAGGAGAGGGATAGAGAACATGATCAGGGTAATGTTAACAACCAGAAAGGCACAAACTTGTGATGGGACAAATGGTCATTAGTTTCCCCGTAGTAAAAGTGAACGGACAACATCGTTTTGTTTTAAGTTACCTTACATAAAGATGAGGAATTCATTTCTGAGATTGACTAAGAACATAAACAGATATACATACGTTTAATGTAAAGTGTCATTCTTTAATAAATTCATACTACTAACTCATTTTTGAATGATGAGTATTCAAGAAGACTGGGTCACACTAGAAGGGATAGAATAAACTTCTTATAAAATCACATCATCCACGAAGGATAAACTATATATTTACCTTGTCTTTAGAGATTAACCAAAACCAAAATGGTTAGTAAAAGATCCGATGATCCCCCAAAATGATATTACATTAAAGAAAGAAACACTAAAATTAATTTATAAAATTAAAGCAACAATACCTTAAATATAAATAAATACCATTCAATAAACAATTTTCCTTAAAATCCTTCAATATAATCCTAACTAATATTATAACCCAAAACTTCTAAGAATTTGGTTATGTAGTATTCCACATTTAATTTTATCTCCAAATTACATCAACTAAACTTAAATTCACATACTTAAATGTAATTAACCTAATCACATATTCTCTATTAGAGGTAAATCATTTCCATAAATATCCCAAATCACTATAAATCCACAATAAAAACATAGATAAAAATCCACCATTACTCCTCAAATGAAATCCCATAGTATTCTATTTTCTTTGGGCATATAGTGTTCCCAAAAAATTGAACATATTACAAAATAAAATTTAATACTTAATCACCAAATCATTTTCCTATACTAATGGTATTCATTAGATAAGACATAAGAACCCAAATAATCTTATTATTGATAAATAAAATTATTTAACTAAAAATAATTATTTACACTAAATAGGGACTTCACGTAGTCCAGTGGTAGGCAATAAATACCAATCACACTTTTTTTGTGGGTTTGATTCCCACATCTTTGTTCGACATGACAGGTTCTCAAACTGTCTACGTGTTTTCCTTTTTCAAAAACTATATTTTATAACATTACCAAAATGAGATAAATTCCTCAAAATCATATAAAATAATTTTAATTAGAAATTTTATCTAATACCTTGAATTTTCATCCCAAAATAAAATAACTTGTAATCGCCTCAAACCCAATGATCATATAAAACCAGATGGATATTTATAACTATATCCACAAGGGAAAAGATATGTCTTCCTCAAATATCATTCTCACATGACAAACTGTGGGGTTAAAAATACAAGATAAAATTATTCCAAAGTAATCCCTTCAACAAGGATCACTAATACTTTTAAACATTTTCCCAACCATTTATTTCTACATAGCTTCTTCTTTGACTAAGAAAATATCCTACAGAATAGGGCATTCACTTAGGTAATGGACATGTCCCCTACATTTACGGCAAATGACTGTAAATGGATTTTTGTGACCATTTTTAATTTCTTCCATAGTATTATTCATTTTTCCTCGGCAATTCTTCACTTTATTTCCTTCATTCCAGCATGTAAAGCATTTCTTTGTTCCGTTGAGACACTTTCCTGGGTGTCTCCTTCCACATTTCCTGCATGATAGAAATTTTGGATTATTATCTCTATGGTCTCCACTCCTAGAGCTCTTATCATTCATCACGTTTCTATTCTTTGTTGAGTCCAGGAGATGGTTAATATATATGTTGTTGATAATATTTTTTGGAAAACTGATTTGGAATGAACATGAAATCTTTTACGCCGATCAATATTCCATTTTTCTGCTCATTTCCACCACCGTTCTCACCTTGTACATCATTCTCAATGTTACCATGACTTCTTGGACTCCAGCCATTGACTAAAACCAGAATGCATTATATAAGTAACAGTAGTCATAAAATCATTTAGAGAATATCATGACACCATATTATCAATTTTAAAAAACATAGGATTAACCTAGGTCATTTATTATCACCTCATATTAAAATAATTCAAATTGGTTTTGTAAAGAAAATGTAAATTATCCTGAGCATATCCCCCGGGAGTATTGAAACCAAAAGTGCAGCAAGGCCTGTTGTCGTGCACCAGTTCCCATTCGATACTAGCTCAAATCTGTGTTTTTGGGTTTTACCCCTAGGTACATCTGTGCCAGATCCACATCTACCTGCTTGTATCCAGACAGTGATGTTTTTCTTTGAAAACTTAAAAAATCTATACAA
Organism: Viscum album; assembly: GCA_963277665.1. Classification (NCBI taxonomy): domain Eukaryota; kingdom Viridiplantae; phylum Streptophyta; class Magnoliopsida; order Santalales; family Viscaceae; genus Viscum; species Viscum album. The sequence continues at coordinate 198,252,350 of OY728125.1, read as the reverse complement.
TACCAAAATTCTAGGAAGTTCTTCTATACTAATCCTCAATGTCTATCATAGGTCTATGTGCTCTAATCAGAGTTTATCTAAATCTAGTTTCCATGGTTTTTACTAAACTTCCTCTGATACCAACTGTAACGCCCTAACCCCAGTTACCCAGAGTCAGTGCATTATTACATAACATTTGCATGATCACAAATGATCAAGTCTCGAAAGAACGATTAGTTTAGTAGTCTTGGAAACACTAGATATATTCAGAAGTCTTACATTACATCATAAAGTAAAAAAACTATAACAACATCTTGTCTTCATATCCCCTCATATTATCCCTACAGGTCATTCATAAATTACTTCTTCACATCTTGGGAGAAATAAAAAATTAAAAGGGGTGATCTCAGATTCTCAGTAAGGATAAAAATATAGAGGAAACTATTATAAATAGGCATAAACATTTAAGGCAATGTATAACTAAAACAAAAGCCTTTAAAACTTGAAATTTATCATAATATGGAAAGGTAAAATTAAGTAATGCCATTTACTTATTCACATGGATATTCTACTAGCCAAATAACCACATGAAATATCAATAACCACTTTCATAATGATGGAATGCATAATGTCGGACTATCAGAACCACATAGTCAAGGCCTCGTTCCAAGACTACAAATTAGATTTTGTCAAGGCCTTGTGCCCAGACACTAGTTTGTCCCATGAGACCTGGCGATGCACCGAGTAGCTATAGCGGGATCCACCTGTCTCTTACTAATTCCAATGCATTCCTCATATGAAAAGTTTGAAACAGAACATAAACATTCATATTAAAACTAGAATACGAAATGTCAATACTTTAACCACAAACCACGAATGGTATAAAAATATCACATCCACAGTCAAACATAACTCATTCAATATAATATGGAAGATTTTATTGTATCAGATTAACCTCAATCGAGAATAATGAAGAATATTGAAATAGATTAAAATAATAATCAAACTATTGAGAGAAATATCCCCCTTTTTCATGAAAACATTTAAAAGTCACACTATTTGACAAGAAGACATTTATAATAGATTTTTGAATCAAAGTGTCCCATAACACTTTGAAACTTATAAAACAAATTTTGATTTTAAAACATTAATGTCCATATAAATAAATCCTTAATACCATTTTTAAACCATGGACATTAATGAGAATGATGTAGAATAATAATACTTTAAAACATTTTAAAATGATATTTTAGTTAGAGTTCCTAACCAAAAGAGAGACACATGAATAGAAATAATTGTGGTAATAAAAAAATTGTAATATCATGAGAATAAAGGGATTCATGATAAAATATTTCAAATAAATTATATACCTCATATAAAAGTTATTTGGTGTATAGCAACAAAGGAGTCTCAATGGAATGTAAATTGAGATGAAATCTCTCATAAAGGTCATATCCTTAGGTTAAGGATAATTCAACGACATAATTATGTGTGAAAAATATAAATACACTAAATATGATTTGATATTCAGTGTTAAACAATCCATGTACATTCACACATATTCTTGTAAAAACAACACTAATGAATGGGATGTTTAACTCAACAAATGGAGATTGAGAAAAATTACTATTATCAAGTTCATACCGATGACTTGATAATTTATCAGTGGAGTGATTATGTGTATGAAAATTATATCCAAAAAAAGGAAGTATAAATTATGACATAAGAAAATTAATAGTGATTCCACACAAAATCTTGGAGTAAAATAATCAATGAAGTATGCGCAAAGCTGAATGAGTGGAAATTGAAATTTCAAATTCACTTATTGATTTGGTACCTTATGAAACATAAACCCATGAAATAACGATCATAAAATGATGATGTAAATATCCATTAATTATAGTATATTACACAATGAATACAAATATTGGTAGTACACACACCCCATGCAATACATAATTGGTGAACAATGGAAATATCACGAAATTAAAATTGAGACAAGAAACACCATAGATTATAAAATTTCATTGGACGAGGGTAGATTAGCCTACTATATAATGTTTAAATAATTGTTATTTAAATATAAAAGATTCATATACATTAATATGATATCATATATGATCTTTTAGCATTGTTTTGTTAATAATATCTTAGTATTATCGTCGTTTCGTGTGTTAACTTACTCGTTTTCTTTTATAAGTTTTGTTATATAAGTAGTGTTTGTTATGGATAGGTTGAATCTTATTCATATAAATAATTATATTAATTCTTTAGAAATTATTTTTAATCATAAAATGATAATTAGAGTTTTATGGATACGATGGGGAATGAATCTCATCGCGTTTGTAGAGATGGTAGTCTATACATACACACGAGCGATAATATCATTCTTTTGATATTAAAATCATATATAATTGGATGGTATATCAAATATATAGAATCATTATCTTGTTATAATTATTATTTACATGAATTACACATCATTATTATACCCATACAAATAATAATGTATTGAATAATAATTATACCACGACGTGGAGACGGTAGGCCGTATGTACGCACGTATGGTGACATGTCATTCATAGGATGGATAGAATACAGAATATGGTTGTAAAATATTTATAATAACATAATAGTATATAAAATATACTGGAGTAATTATTTTAGAATGGATATAACAAATAAAGAAGAAGCTGATGAAAAAAAGGAACTTAAAAGAGGGTCGTGAAAACATTAACTCTTCTTCGGGTTCTTCCTTTTGATTTGATCAAAAGGGCTCCTTAGGATTAATTTCTGATCAAAATAAGGCCACAAGGTTGAATTTAGGGATGATTATAGAATATTTGGGTAGGTTTTGGCCAATCCTAAAGGATTTTAATGTCTAAATTAGAGAGAAGAGGGATTACCTTTTTATAAGAGGGGTGTGGGGCACCTTTAGAAAAGCTAGAATTATTATTTTATAATAAATTCATATTTGGTTTCTCATGTCTCCAAAGTAGATTATTTAAAGTTTAGTGTGGGTATGGATTTAGATCCTCTCAACCAATATATTTTAGACAGGTTTGGGTCACTATATTAACCTTATCATATATATTTAACTCTTAGTTAAATAGTTTGACATTTATCAGGTCTCTTTGTATTTTTATATTATATAGTTAATAAACATACTATATACCTCCGAAATACACCCAAGATGTCCATTAATGATACACCTATGATTATATAAGTCCTTTGGCCGAGCCTTAGAGTTTTAATAATAGAATATCAATTAGTAATATAAAATTTGTTTTAAAAACTCTTTTATGTCAATTTTAACACTATTGGGTATTTTGTTTTTGATAATTTCATAACTACATTATTACATAAAAATAAATTCATATAACCAATCCTAATATGTCATATTAACTAATAAAATTATTTTAATTCAATATAAGTTTCAAATTACATTTAATTTAATATTTATATTTTCAATTATTTTAATATTTCATTAATTAGGTAATTTATGCATCACCATTATGTCATAAATAAATTAACTTCATTATTGTCTAAAAATTACAAATAAAATTCCATTAATGTAGGAAATTGTTTTAGATTTATAATGAATATTTATAATTGAATTTATATTATGTATAACTATAATATTAAAAATGTTTTAGTTATTAAACATTGATTTTATCTCTTTTAACTCTTCTCTGAATTAAATAATAATAAATTTCATAATCTAATCCAAGTGGAACTAAATTGTAATATTTTATTCCTAAGGTTTTTTTTGGTCGAGATAAAATTATCCAATAGAATTAGGATATGTGTTAGGGTAATATTAATACCATTTGTATAAAGAATTACCCTATTTACTTTTAACCGTGGTAATTAAAAGTAAAAAGTTACTATTCACCAAAAAATATTTTCATCTCATTAACCACATTTTACTCATTGATATTAACTGTGTCTCTCAGATTTTCAAAATTCCACTCACAGAAGAGGTAAAATTTTGTTTTATGTGAATTTCCAAATTCTCCTAGGAGGTGGGTAAAAGACAGTAAAAAGTTCAATAAAAGTTTTATATATCTAAAATTATTATAAACTAACTCCAATGAATTACATTGAACTTATATAGGTATTATGTATCAATTTTGACCATAAATAATTTAAATAAAATAAATAATTATTTAAATAAAAATTCGGTTTTAAAGTATAACTCAGTGTTTCTCACTATTCATAAAAAATTGAATGTTTTCATAAAAATATCAAAAATTCATCCTAAGCTAATTTAGATCTTCCTAATCCAAAAATGAAGTCCATTTTGAAAGATAAAATTTATAAAATATAAAAACTGGGTATTACTATTCATAATGGCTAGTTTGATCGGTTGTGGTGTGTGTTAGAACTCGAAGTCGCATACAACAAACACTATTGCATTATTCAAAGGGAAACATACTGTGGAAGCTTGTTGTGTTACATTTAGTTTTTATTCATAAGTAGAAAAATTCCAATATCCCACTCCTTACCATATTTTAAACTTCCCTATATTTTATTTATTTATTTATTTTTGATAACCCCCCCCCCCCCCATTCAAGGGATTAGGTGGAACCCTGGCAAGGCCCATAGGATTAGAGATTACATATCCTATATAATTTCAAGACATTATAGGACCCATAGGTATTAATGAAATCATACAGACTATAACAACTTGAAATCACCCCTCCCCATCATCTGTATCATGATCATCTCTCTACCTTTGCTTGGCTGTTCAACTAGATGTATTGTGTAGAGATGTACCTGCATGGTACCGATGGCAATGTCAAACCCTCTCATTCTTAAAATTCTATTTATCCCTTTTCTAGTGAATGTAACCTGCTCTTGAATCCTTCTTTAGAGATGATTACTTGTAGAATCTGTCTGGTCAGCTACATATAAGATGGCCCTGAAGGCCTTTTGAAGTGGCCTGAAGGTCTTGAGGTGGCTCGAAGGCCTAAATGGTGGCCCAAAATCATTACAGACCTGAAGGACAAGTTGTCTTGAAGGCCTTAATGACTCCTTTACCAAACCTGTGGCCCAACGAGAATATTTTCAGCTACAACAGTACTGAACAATAACTACTACAATACCCCATACAGTGATGTTACAGTACCTTCTCTAGTACCTGCTCCAGTACTACTACAATGTCTACTATAGTACTAACACAATAAAGTATTATGCCTCCACATGGTTTCAATGTTGGTTCTTGTGGATTCACTTAGAGAGACCTCGCCATCTAGGATGAGTCTCATGTGCTTCCATTTATTTTCATTAAATGAATATAAAATCTATGAAAATGTCGCATCAAAACACAATCTTTCTTTAAAAACTACTGATTATAGTTTCACGTTTAATATAATTTAGAATCATATTTAGGTAAAAACATTCCCATAAATTTTAAAATAAAAAATAATGGCACTATATATAAAATTTATTTTTAAACAATAAATGAGAATAAGTTTTTGTTTCGTCCATATTAGTCGGGCAAGGGAACATAAGGAATCAGTGTCCTCAATGGGAGTAATATAGATTAATAGAAAACACAATATGATCTTTTTTAATATTTTTCTATACCATACTATTAGATGGGCCAAAATATAAGAATATGATTCATCCAAACAACACAATCTGCCTAACTAGCCTACACCTAGAATCGTTAAGGGTACCCCCACAACTTTCCCCATCATGCATAACAATATGTAGGAAAATAGTAGACTGTGATATATTATGTAGAGAAATTCAAGAGATATCACTCAATTCCTAGTTATCCCATGTGATTAGTTACTAGTGGTTTGAAATCGAGAAGTTTAAATGTTTCATATAAAAACAAAAAACAAGATCAATGTGTTAGCATTAAGTAAATCTAACCACCAATTTCATCATAAGAAATAGCTCAAGCCATGTAATCTATATAATAAAAGATTATAAAAAATAAGGGGTGTAAATATAGATCAATTTTTCATTAAAATAAATTCATTTAGAATTTAAAAAACTAGCCTTACTGAAATAGTCATGGATTTATAAATAATTTATTCTGTTTCCAAATTTCATTCTAAACATTCTTTAAAATCTACCATTAAAAATCACATTTTTAATCATTATAATTTAAAAATAAACTTGTATTTAGAAACATTTAATAAAATAATTTCTTTCATTACATTTATTTATTTCCATTAAAATATTTATTTCCTGATTCATGATTCAAATAGCATCAAATTCACTTTTAATAAGATAATCATTTAATATAAATCATTGAATCCTTATCACAACCACTTGGATTTCAAATATAAATTAAAAAATCAAAACCTTCCAGAAATAACCCTTTATTCCATATGAGGATCCAATCCAAAACAATTTAAATATCAGGAATAGATATAAATTAAAAAACAAATCATATAAAAAATTAAGAATCTATTGAAATTTTAAATAAATGAAATTAACAAAAGAAGCTACCTTGATTCAAAAACAGTTAAGTTGGATGTTTTTTCACTTTTTGGTGACAGCAAAAATAAGAAATGAAAGAACCTCTAAAATATATAATCAAAAAACAAAATAATAAACCACTATACAAAGAATAAATACCTTGAAATCAAAATAGTACATGGCAGAGGAAAAATCAAGGGAGAAAGGGAGAGTGGAGAAGGATAAGGAATGAAGGATGAAGGAGGGTCTCACCATGAAAAATACACATTGAATGAGGTTGAAGATGCTTAATGTAACTCATTTAGTGAAGGAGTAACTCCCATGGACAATCTCGTTGACTTTTTGAATAATAATTAGAGAAATTTGGGAAATACAAAAGAATTCGAGAGTGGAAAATCCAAAAAATCTGTTTTTAAAAAAATGGGTCCTCTAAAGGGTTAGGCCACCCAGTTTGGTATACTATGCATCTCACACTATACACTCCCTATACACTTTCCTTTTTGGAGACATAGTTCTCCAAACCAATTTTTAACCATTTTAAATTTCATTGTTAAAAATTGCAACTCCCTCTCATGGTTTTCATAATGTTTCCTTTGACCATGTGAATGATTTGTGCTCGAACACCATACCAGAAATATATCTTATAGTTTCAAATATATGTGCATGGTTTGGTCCCAACCCTATACTACCCTTCATGCTATACTTTTTAGTAAAAAATTGAACTGAAAAACTTCCTTTATATGGTACATTTTCCCTAAATGGTGAAAAATAACCTTGTAAAATATGTAGAATTCAAGAATTTTTAAAACACAAGCCCAAAAATTCCATAAAATTTAAATTATACAAAAACTAAATTATATAAAAATAAGGAAAGTGAGGAAAATTGTTATAATATCCCCACTATGATAGTTTATACCTCTAAAATTATTATAGTAAAATATTTATTACTAGAAGTAATTCCTCAATAAATGAATAACACAAATCAGTTGTAATCATTTAGTGGGGGAGGGGTGAATTAGTTACCCTTTTTCTTTTTTATGATTTATTTCTTTTTAATTAAGATTTATCACCAATTAGATGTTTATATTATCTTATTGTTTACTCCAATCATTACTTGAGAATGCAGAATGTAAAAGGCACCACAAATAATTATTTAAATGGGTTGACCATTAAAAATTACACCTTTTGAGGTTTAGCTGTTGTTTTGAGAAATATATTTTATACTATGAACCAATTACATAAAAAATAAAATAAATATCATAAAAACATGATGATAAATATCCTAAATGTTCCAGAAAAAAATCTCATGAAATGTATTGTCTTAATGTGTTCACAGTGTCCACCTCCAAATCAGTTCTTTATAATACTTAAAGATAGTTGTTCAAGTTGGTCCTGATTACTTATTCAATCATATCATCTAATATATATTATCTTTATATAGATAGCCAAATTTATTATTCTTCTATTATATATATAATATTTATTTAGTGATTACTATCCTTTGATCACATTGACTATGATAATGAATTGAAACCACACATCACAATGTTTTTTGTCCAGAGATCTTTGTTGCACATGAACTCCAAAATGCTACAGGGTTATCTCCTTCGATACAAAACAATTGTTTGTTCTTTTAGAATTATTTTAATATAGACTCAATATCTCAATTATCTCCAAAATAATATTCACCACCTTTATATACATTTATATTTATATAATAATTTTAAGGTTATTATTATAATTAAATCAAGAACATTGTATCACATTTATATTGAATGTTTATTCCTCCCGAGTCATCTACCATCAGTCTAAATTAATCAAGACATAACTAGATCCCTAAATATTTTTTTTGAATTTATTGATTATCACACAAGGTAAATTAATTTATCATGACCTTAAATAATTCATAAATACCCTTGAAAAAATTCATCATTTGAATCCCCATTTTTTCTAGGATTTATAACTCCTAGGATAGATATCATTGCTCATCTCCTCATACAAATCCTCCTGAAATCATTTTTTATTCATTATATATAATATCCATTCATTTATAGTATCTTAACAAGAAATAATTAAAATATGAACAATAAATCCTTGATATGATCTCATAAAGGATCACATTTGTGTGAGGTTTATTTTTAAAAGGATTCATTAGGGAACTGTTATATTTAAATCATAAAATAATTACATCTTCTACAATAATTTATTCCTTATATGTTTTTATTTCTTTTTAATTGATTTATAATTCATGACATGCATGAACTAAATTTCCTTATGGTCATTTTCACATAGACACAATGTTTACAATCGAATATGAATACCAGAATGATTTATCTTGTATCTTATACATCCATACAAAGTAACGTTCATGTATGGGTATTTTAAAAAATAACCATAACTTCTTAAATGATTAAATATCTCCTCTATACATTTCTTGAACTTATTTTATTCATCTTAATATATATTTACAGCGTGCAATGTGCATTTTTTCAGGGATAAAACATCCTAAAACAATCCTTTGAGTTTTGATTGAATATTACTTATTCCCTATTTTTATCTGGTATTTTTTATAAGAAAATTTAATAGTAATTCAAAATAAACGTCATTGTTGGATTCATTATTCCCAAGGAAATAATATATAAGATTCATGGAAGTTATATGCATATAATTATTCAAAAAAGGTTCATGTGATCAACATGGAAGATCCATGATAACACCTCTCAGAAGATACAACTCAACAATCACGTAATATTTCATGTGGTCTATAGAGAATAATAGAATACACTCAAAAAATATTTATGATTCATCCATAAGGAAGGCACGTGTAGTCATCTCATGCACACATAATATCGATGAATATTTCCAATTAAATATTAATTAATATTCTCATTTTTATGGTAGCATAGTTTTTCATTCGGAAGCTTCATCAAATGGTATTGTTGATACCAAATCAATACATGTAATAAATATATGGTTTAAATTTGAGGATGATTAATTCAAAATGTTGTGAAATCATACATGATGGAGTTCATTATTCCTTAAAGATTTATGAATGGTCGATAATCACATAAAATCACTGATCTTGAACTTTATCTCAATTCTTGAAATATCACATTTAATGGAGATTTTTTGGCTTGGTATTATCATATATATTAATTATATGATCATGGGACATGACATTGATCGGTGGATTCCACATGTTGAAATACCACACATATATAACTATTTTGGATGGTTAGTCTAATAGCAGGATAATAATGATTGATATGTTTTAGATTGACTGGACCTAATTAAAAATATTGTGTGGAAATGGTTACTTATACGACCAATAATGCTGATGAAAAATTACCTAAATATTTGACTCCCATGTAATTTGTTTTCTTTAAAACATATGTATTTATAAAAAAACATGTTCCCTAACTATCTTGATGTGAGTAACTATTTCCACTCTAAGATCCCTCTTATATGTCCTCGTGTTTCCCCGCATGGAGGTTATCTACTACTCCTTATTGAAATCCCTAATAACTCATGAAAATAATCTTCCTTTACCTATACACCACATTATCCTATTAGGATAGCTATATAATAAGGCTCCCAGGTGGATGAGAAAGTATACCACAGATGTTGTTGAGATGGTCTCATGCCTTATTAGGGGGTGAATAATTTTTACTAAACTTTTTTAAAAATATTTATGTAAATCCTTCATTTAATCCAATTCAATATCCTCATATTAAATTAATTCATGGAAGAAAATATTTTTTCTGATTTCCTTCAGATCACTTATTTCAATATTAATCAAATAATGTTGATGTTTCATCAAAAAACATCATATAATGATTATTTATGATGTAAACACAGTTATGTCTTCAAAAACATAATAGTAAATGTAGTTATGATTTAAATAATAGTTCTCCAATAATCATATATAAAGATTTATTGAATCAATTTCCACAAGTTCGTTAATGAAAAAACCTAACTTACTAATTTATTATTTTCATTATATAATGGCAGTAACTGATTCAAAATTAAACACATAATCTCTTCCATATTTAAAAATAAAATAAAATTATCATATAAGAACTTCAATCTCCCACATTTTTCTGTTTTCATTGCCTCCAAATCTATGTGCTAATATGTGTTACTTTTCTTATCCCCATTATTCAAAATAAAATGAAAATGTCATGTAGGGGATGAACCTTATTCCCTTATTCCCAATTATCCTTTGGATAAAAAAATCTTCTTACATATTCACATATTCTCGTGTCCTATTTAATTAGTATTTCATCAAATTTTACATGTCAATATAACGATCACATCACAGGGGAATCTTAAAAATTATTCATCAAATTATAACTTTTTTTCAGTGTGGGTGAACATAGAATAAGTAACAAGAGATCACTACATTAAAACACAAATTTTACAATAATCTAATAAAATGTCATATCATTTTCAAAATTTTCAATTTAGTGGTTGTTCATAACCTTTACTCATTATTTACCAAACACATCAATAATTTCATGATTAAGTCAAATATATCCTCCTTTATCACATCAACCGACACATCACTATTATAAACACATTTATTAAAACGACTTAGGTGAAAAGAATGATTAAGATTACCAGAACCGTTATCCATTTATGGATATATATAAATTATATATTCTTTATTTTTATAAAGAAATATAATTTGGAAGCCTAATTTTACTTTTCTCCTCATCAAGGGGTATACTTAGCTTCTCTTCATTACGGTTTGTTAAATTTCTCAATACACATTTATGGAACTATTTCTATATATTATAGAAATGATAGCCTCATATATCTAAACCTATTTTGTTCCTTTTATTACTCAAATACCTTTAAATATAAAATAATAGAGAACAAGGAGGTGTTATCTATTAACTTTAATTATAGAATGAAGGTTTAGAGGTTTCACTCGACCAAGTGTTTTCATTATTAAAAACATCGTCATCAGGGAAATACTTCATTACTGTTTCTCACTTATATATATTCATTTAACCTGATATTGTTTATTATTTTCATAGATGTTTTCCTTTTCCATCCACTTATATTCCAAAATAATTCGTTAAAATTTCTTTTCAATTTCATTTTATAATAGAATTTATATTTTTTGTGTCCAAAACAACCATAGATCTGATAATAACACTTGATGATTTCACTTTAAATATATTGATGAGTCTTTTTTGATTTCTATCTAAGTTACATAAATGTTTTATCAAACCTCATTTGGGGGGGGGATGTTCGTCTTCTAATCCACATCATATCCTGTATTTTGAAGAAAAAAATTTACAACATCTTTCAACCTAAAATAATCCATAATTTTATTTAGATCTTATATAACATAGTAAACTATATTTCGTAACATTTAAAAAAATAGAAACTATTTTTATATCATTCTTAATATTGTTTATCTATGTAGCCTTTGTTAGTTTAACATGAATCTATAAAATTTTTTCATAATCTTTTATCATATTTTACAAGGTATTATCAACATTAAGTAATCAAAATTGATCCTCCATTAGTTATTCCTCCTTTAAAAATAGTATTGAAAAAAGTTCATCCAAAATTCTATATAATTCTACAAGTATTACATATGATAATTTGATATCTTCTATGAGATCATTTTTTTCCAAATCATAATTTATTTTCACCCTCTCATGTTTCTTCACCTAATTCATTATCTTAGTATTACTCTCAATGCATTCCTCTAGTTTATACCTAAGAATATACTTATTATAATTTTATTCCTCCCCTTCATCACAACTCTATGAATATTTTTTTCCTTTTTATTGGAGTAATGAAACATCTATGTTATTCAGGGATATCATCATCATCCAACTCCCATGTGGAGGTTTACTCATCTCTTCCTTCTATGATCATAAAATTTATTCTACCGTTTCATGATGACAATTTTTCATATCTTATTTTAGATAACTCCACATTTTGTTTGTCACACATAGTTTAAAAATACTAATTTTGAGAAAAATAAATTAAATGTTTCTTAAGTCTCCTTAATTAAATAATATAAGAGGGTGGTAACATTTATAATTTATTCTCCACTTTTGATGTATTTTATATAATGTAAAATTATATTTTTTCCCTTAAGATTTGTATTTTTAAGAATATTATAGTCGTTCGACCATATTATATTCTATATTGAGACCCTTTATAGATTTAAATTATAATTATTATTTAATATTTGTCTTTAACATGATGATTTTATCTGATCATAATTAGAAAGAGTTTTATTTTTCTTACTAGAAATATATTTTCAATATCTTAATGTGAAAATATATTTTTGTCAATCATGTTGGGGATGTCTATCATTAATTATTCACAATAGTTGAATCTTCCCTAGTATCACAAAATCCCCTAATATTTCTTAATATCTCATTGACATAGGTGGATTAATCAATAATGGATTCATCATTTGTCTTCCAAATAACATCAAAAGTTTCCCTAAAAATATCAATAATTACATATTTTATCTCCACATTATATTCATATGTATTTTCGATATTTTCTGATATATCATTTCTAGTTTTAAGTTCCATCTCCAAGGTGTATACATTTATGTGATTAGTATGCTAGAATGGAAGTCCCTATTTTCCCATATATTTCTTGTTTTTTATTATCCAGGGAAGTCGTATACATATTTTCTCTTAGTGGATTAAATCCCACTATAATGTCATCATTTACGTCAAGGACTTGTCAAATATTATATAGATGCATTCAGTTCATATATCCATAAAACGTTTTTCCATCGTATAAATGAAGACATATACTATTTACTATGTTTGAAGTCTCAACTATTTTTTATTAACAGTTTTACATTCTCAGATGGGACATCAGATTAATACCACCTAAAGAGCATAGATCTTGAGTTATCACTTAAAGGGTTAAAATAAGTTATCATTTTTCTTTTTACTATTTCATTCCATTTAATCATTCTCTATGGTCGGTTAAACCCATATCCTCATTTAATTTTTTCCATTATCTTTACTCAAGTATACATAATATAAATGGCACTCGAAGTTGAGTCAATATGGTTTTCCTTATGACTTTTCCATTCCTTCAAACATAGTGGAGACTGGTGAGTCAATAAAGTAATTCTTATGACTTTACCATTACTTCTTGTTTTTAAAATCCAAAACTCTTTATCTTATGGAAAATTTCATTCTACCCTATGATTTACTTTTAAAAAGAAAATTTTCCTTTACCAAGGAAATTTATCCTTCCCATGTTTTTTTGTCATTCATTTTGTCTAAGAATAAAATTTGGTTTCCTATCCAAAAAATCGGAATCATATAATACTTAGATATAGATCATTTGGTTTTTGGGATCCAAATTCAGGATTCGAGTTCTCTGAATTCAGACTTCGTACTCTTATGAGTTATGACTACGAGTTCTCTTAATTAAGACTCTGTTCTTCGTAAGTTCAGACTCTAAATTTTGATGAATTCAGACTCCAATCATTGTGAGTTCTGATTTTGAACTCTATGAAATCAGACTATGAACTTTTCTGAGTTCAGACTCCTAATTCATATAAATTTAGATTCAAAATTTCCATGAAATACAGACTCTGGAATTCTATAGAATTCAGCTTTCTAATTCCTTATAAAATAGAATCTGAATATATTTATTATATACTACGAATATATTTTTTCATAGACTCTGAATTTTCATTTTTATTTAAACTCTGAAAAACGAATTTGCATACACTCCTATTTTTTATTATTGGTTATACTCATATTATGGTTATAAAAATGTGTTGTTTATTCAGTTACTAACTAACCGTTGTATGAGTGACACATGTATAGGTTCTTCCGAAATTCAAAGAAAAATATAATCGTTGGAGGAGGGAGCTGACTGTTGAAGCTGTGAATATAGATAGGATCTCATTTCAACGATCTCAGAACTTTTAGCACTGTTCTATGAATCTACAGTATACATGATATTGAAGTGATTTATAGAGATAGTGACTCTTATAAACTCTTAGGCTTCAGGTAGAAAGTTTTAACGGCATGTTCGATCATTGCTTCGTGCAGATTATCTTTGTGCTGAGGTGTGATTTCCTTGAAATCAGATACTTCAGGTAGTGAATTTAAAGGTTCATATTTCCTTACAAATCAAGGGTTTGTAGGGATATCAAGACAGTTGTCGATATTTATATTGAGGTCTTACCTGGTTTTTTCTAAGATAGACTTTCTTGAAAGTATAAATCACCGGACCTTTATCTAGGGTTGTTGGATACCCGTCTCTTTGGGTTAAAAGAGTTACTACTTGTTACTTGTAGTGTATCATTTCTTGTTTTCCGCTATAATTTTGGTTGTTGAGGAAAGTATAACTTTCTTATACTTCCTTAGATTTGTTCTCTGATTATATAGGATTCTATATGCTTTAAGGTAGAATCTTATTTTTTTAAAACTTTTGTTAAGTTTCATTTCAAGAATCACTTATCTGGAATCAGTCAAGTTATTAGAACTTAGAGGTGTTGTGAATTTTGTTTATAAAAAATTTTCTTAAGGTTTTTTAGTTTATACAATTCACCCCCCTCTTGTATATTGAGTATCTTAAGCATAGTTTGATACTACAATTAGTACCATATCTATACTACTATCGATCCAACAATTTGTATCAGATGAGGTGACCTTGTATCATGAAAAAATTCATCAATTGGCTTCAGAGTTTTAGTTCAATCTGAATTAATCTCAATATTAGATTCAGAAGAGAAATATTCTTCTTCACTTTTTCATAATCATATTTTTGGACTCATAAAGTTAGGATTGATTTTTGCAAAGATATACTATAGTTCTATTTTCCTTGATTAGAATATTTTCTTTTGTTTACAAACTTTTATTTCTAACAAGTTTTTGTGCCACGATATTATTTAAGATAGCAAGATTAAATGATGGTTCTATCAATAATCTAAATCCAACCAGACCTCCTATTTCTGATGAAAATGATTATGAGTACTCAAGAGGTAGGATGAAGACTTTTGTTATTAACAATGGAGTTGATAACTACCTGATGCTGAGTGGAGACTATAAAATTCCTGATAAGGAATTGAGAATTTTTACTATTTAGGTGAAATCAGAATATCAAGAAAATTTCAGAGTCAGAAATACATTGTTATGTTCCATGACTAGGAACATCTATTGTCAAATATCTTCATGTGAAGCTGCAAACAGTATCAGGAAGAAACTAGAAGTTCCAAATTTTGGTACTTATAAATTCATAAAGACAAGAAGAGCTATGTTGAGAGCTGAATACCATGTCTATATCTTTCCTTATGGATAACCTATAAGCAGAGTTCAGCAAAGGGTTATGACTATTGTGAACAGCTTTCAGTCTATGAGAGAAAAAGGTTTGGATGATGAGTCTCTTGTACATAAAATCACAGATATTATTCCAAATGAGTGGGAGTCCAAGAGGACAGCAATTGATGAGAATTGGAATGTCACCCAGGTTTTCTTAGATGAGTTGTTTGGAACTCTTCTTCATCATGAGACTAAAATGAAGATAGATGTTGATAATGCTAAAAAGAAGAATAGGAATACAGGAGTTTCTATTACAACGACTTCTAAACATATGAAATCCAAGACTCTAAAAAATGTAACAAGATCAAATTCTAAGAAAGATATTATTCAGTGAGAATATAGTGATACAGAAATGTCTGAGAATGAATTATCTAATCTTTCTCGTAGAATGAGCAAGATAGTAGATCAAAAAAACTATCAGAATAAGTACAATAAGATAAGATACAAAGACAAGAAAGATTTGGAAGTTACTTGTTATGAATGTAGACGAATAGGTCATATCAGAACTGATTACACTCTGTTGAAAAAAAGGAAAAGAAGGAACGGAATTCATAGAGGAACAAGAAGAATTTATGTCACTCAAAGCATAAGAAAAGTATTAAAGAAAATGATACATGGAGTGCTAGCTATGAAGACTCTTCGGGAAGTGAATCTTTTGAATATGAATCATCAGCACAGAAAAATATTGGATTCATTTCTACGACTTCTTTCTCAAATACACATCTTATGGCCAAGGCACACTCTACCGAGGCTTTAACAAATTTATCTCTTTATAGAATTACTATTATGCAAATATTACTTCTAATAATGATACTTTATCTTTAGATAATGAAGAAATACTTTCATATGAAGATGTATCTAGATTTTCCAAGTTGTTAGAGGCAAAATATTGTAAATTTCTATGAAATTAGACAATTAAAATACTATAGAATATGTTCATACAAAAGAGATTTCAAACCTCTCTATATATTTTTAAGATATGGATGATCTTTTAGAAAAATCATTAAAAAGACCTTAAGGAAGTAAATTCTGAAAAGGAATAAAATTCTAAAGATCTTAAGGATGCTATTTTAAAAATAAATGTTTTTGAGGAAAAATATAACACTATAGAGATAATTCTTGAGGATATAAATTTAGTCATTAGTCTAAATTAAAAAATATATTCTATTATGAAACTTCTTGAAAACATTACTTATGGTAAGGAAAAGTCTGACAAGATGTATTCTCCATTCAGACCTCATGGAAATACCACTTGAGTAGGTTATACTCATAGAAAACCTATTTTTAAAAACAACTATATTATTCCATCTAGAGTCACTTTTGTACTAAATGTCAAAGTGGTGGGCATTGGAAGAAAAATTTCACTTTGAATAATATTGAATCTCTTGGGTTTCATAAAGCTTATTTTTCTAAACAAATGTGGATACCCAAAATTTTATTGACTGAAAATTTCGGATCCAACAATGTTTGGATTCCAAAAGTATAACATTCTTATTTTTAGGAAAATAAATAAGGTAACAACAACAATAATTGGTACATGGATACTGGATGTTCCCAGTATATGTCTGGTAACAAAAAATTCTTTAACAAGATTATCAAGATGAATGGAGGAAAAGAAACTTTCGGAGATAATGCTAATGGGGGAATTATTGGTATAGATTACATTGTTCTTCTTTGAAAAAACTTCATTTCAAATGTTTTATTTGTTATGGGTCTTAAACATAACCTTATTAGCATAATTAAATTATGTGATGATGGTTACCTTGTTTATTTTAGGAATGAAAAGTTCTTAGTACACAATTCCAAGGAAGAGTTTATTCTTTCTTCCAATAGGCAAGAGAATGTTTACCCACTAAATTTAGATGACCTTGGGAGCCAAGATCTACCTTGACTTAGTGTAATGGAAGATCATTCTTGGTTATGGTATAGAAGGTTAGGTCACTATAACCTTAAGAACCTATGAAAACTCTCTAAGAAAGGACTAGTGAAGGATCTACTGAATCATAGATTTGATTCTTCAAAAATCTGTGATCTTTGTTAATATGGCAAGAAACATAAGTCAAGATTTAAATCAGTTGGTGAAGTCTTAACCATAGATGCATTACAGTTGGTGCATATGGATCTTTTTGGTCTAACAAAAACTGGTTTCATTGGGGGAAAATATTATATATTTTTCTTAGTTGACGATTACACTAGATTTAAGTGTGTCTATTTTCTAGAAATTATGTCTGAAGCATTTTCTTATTTCAAATGTTTTAGAGCCCAATGAGAAAAACCTTCATTTGATAAATATTTATAGTGATCATGGAGTTGAATTTCAAAATTATGATTTTGAAACATTTTGAAGTAGAAAAGGAATTACTCATAACCTCTCATCACCTAGAAATCCTCGACAATATGGTGTTGTGGAAAGAAGAAATAGAATTATTCAAGAAATAACAAGAACCATGTTGAGTGAATATTCTATAACCAAACATTTTTGGGATGAAGCACTAAGTACAAGTTGTTATACTATAAATCGTGTTTTTATTAAACCTTTTCTTAATAAAACTTTTTATGAGTTTAGAAATGGTAGGAAACCTAGACTTTCCTACTTCAAGGTTTTTGGTTTCAAGGTATTCATTTTGAATACTAAATATAACTTACACAAATTCGCACCAAAATCTGATGAAAGAATTTTCTTAGGCTACTCCACAACTTCTAAGGCTTATCAAGTTTTCAATAAAAACACTTGTACTGTTGAAGAAATAGTATATGACAAATTTGATTAAACTGATCCCTTTGTTTTAAAACAACCCCAACCTACATCTTCGATTGTGTTTTAAAAAACTGATTGTCAACCTCTGTTATAAGATCCTTCAGATAATGAAAATGTCCACGAAGAAGCTTCTGAAGCATTTACCCCAAAATATTTTCTACCCTATGTTGATGAATAGGTTTTACAAAATCCAAGTTTGTTATTTATTATGAATCATTCCAGTGATAGTATCATTGGTGATGTAAATAATCATGTAAGGACTTGAAGTTACTTTAGGAATGAAGTAGAATAACTAGCATTCTTTTCCCAATTAGAACCAAAAATCACAGATGAAGCTTTAAGTGATGATGATTGGATAAAAGCTATGAAATATGAACTAAATAAATTCAAAAGGAATAAATTCTTGACCTTGGTTTAATTACCTAAGGAAACTTCTGTTATTGGAGTAAAATGGTTCGTCAAAAATAAGTGTGATGAAAATGGAATCATTGTATGAAATCAATCTATATTGGTTGTTAAAGGTTATAATCAACATGAATGTGTAGACTATGAAGAAACCTATGCTCCAGTAGCCAGACATTAATATATTCATATTTTACTTGCGTTTGGAGCATTATTCAAATGGATGCGAAATGTTCCTTCCTTAATGGTTTTGTACAAGATGAAGTTTTTGTTGAAAAACCTCTTGGTTTTGAAGATAAAAAACATCCAGAACATGTTTATAAACTTTCCAAAGATTTTT
This sequence comes from Viscum album, assembly GCA_963277665.1. Classification (NCBI taxonomy): domain Eukaryota; kingdom Viridiplantae; phylum Streptophyta; class Magnoliopsida; order Santalales; family Viscaceae; genus Viscum; species Viscum album. Next base: position 198,233,092 of record OY728125.1, on the reverse strand, counting down.
ATGGACTTAAGCAAGCCCCTCCAACTTGGTATGATAGACTTACATGATTTTTGATTCAAAATAATTACATTTAGGGAAATGTAGATTCAGCCCTCATTATAATGAAAGATATGATATTTTTTTGATTGTTCAAATAAATGGTGATGACATTATATTTGGTTCAACTCAGCAATCTTTAACTAATTCCATTGCGAATCTAATGAAATCTGAGTTTGAAATGAGTATGATGGATGAGTTAGCATTTTTCCTTGGTTTTCAAATTTCTCAAAAACCAGAAGGAATCTATATATCCCAACATATTTATATTAATGATCCTATTAAAAATTATGGATATGAAAAGAATATGTGTATTAGAACTCCCATTGGTATCTCAAACACACTTGATCTTGATTACATTGGGAAACCTGTAGATAAAACATCATTTAGTGGTATGAAGGAAGCTTACTTTACATGAGATCTAGTCATCCAGACTTACTGTTTTCAGTATAATTATGTGCACAATATCAATCCTATCCTAAGGAATCTCATTTAAAAGTAGTGAAAATATTTTTTCTTTACATAAAGTGAACTGTGGATTTAGGACACATTTATACATCTAGAAATAATTTTATTTTGAAAAGTTTTTCGGATGCAAACATTGGTGGATGTAGAATGGATAAAAAGAGTACATCCAGAACATGTTATTTATTTGGAGATTCATTAGGTTCTTGGTCATGAAATAAGCAACACTCTATTGGACTTTTCACAAATGAGGCTGAATATGTTGCAGCTAGAAGTTGTTGTGCTCAAGTGTTGTGGATAGAACACACACTCACAGACTATGGTATGAGTTTTACCAAAACACTATTTTTTACTGGTAATTCTAGTTCCATTTCCTTAAGTAAAAACCATTCACATCACTCTCATGCAAAACACATAGATACTAGGAATCACATTCTTTGGGATAACACACATAAAGGTGATATCATTCTTCAATTTATTGGAACACGAGATCAACTTGTAGATATTTTCACAAAATATTTACCCTCTAATAGATTTGAATATATTAAACAGAAGTTTGGAATGATTACAATAAGGTAATATTCATTATAAACATTCTGTTGAAACCAATCTCCTTATAGTAAGAAAACTCTTTTTCATAAGGGGAGTATATTTTCTTGTTAGAATAAGAAATATTTTGGAATGAAATTTTTTTGTAGCCTTAAATTTTCATATTGATGATTTTTGTACTTAAAATTTTTGTAATGGAATTTTTTAGTTAATTTTTTAAAATTATTTGAAATTAAGTTTTTTTAGTTATATTTTTTTTCAAATTTTCTATAAGGAAATGTTTTTAGTCAGTTTATTTTTTCAATGAAAATTTTTGTAGTTAGTTTTTTGTAATAATTTTTTTAGAATCTAATGTTCTTCAAGAAGAATATTCCCATTACGAATAATATTCATAGAAATGTTAAAGGTATATTTAAATTATAGTGTTTTCATAATCATACATTACATGCTGGTAGTTTCTTCTTTTTTAATTTTTTTTATTATCATTTCCTTAAATCTGAATGCTTTTATTTAAAAACCTCAAAATATCAGATCCGAGTTTTTCTTATGGCAATAATTTCAACCATCAGATCAGATCAGAAGTATTTTAAGCCATTGGATTGAGTTTAGAAGATGAATTTTAAAACAAGGGACTATATAAAGGACCCCCGATGATTTTCTGACATCGATTCTCAAGCTCTCACATGTTGAAGTGCTGCCTCTCTACTTAATCCCATTCCGAACTTCTCAGAGTTTTCTAAAATCCCAATTTCTATAGAAGAATCTTCTCAAAAAGATATTTCCAGAGTCATGTCAATTTTGTAGTGGCAGGTATACAGAGAAATTTTGGTGTATTTGAACTTTTTCAACAAGTATGATTCTATAATTTCAAAGAACATCAAATTAAACAAGTGGGAGAGTCTCTGCATATCAAAGCCAGGGGATCAATATTTGATGTATCCAGATTTTCTTGTTGAGTTTTAATAATCTATCGGTTTCTTTAAGTAATAAGGAACAGAGAAGTTTCCCTTCAAGAGCTATGGTAAGACTTATGCTCTTTCATATACAAAGGCAACAATCTTGGTTGGAATTCAATATAAAAGGGAAGTTGAGTTCTTTTCCCAAAAGTTTTCAGATGTCAAAGGAAGCCTTTTAAAGGTGAATGCCATGGAGTGCCTTAGTATTACTGATATCAAGAATCTGAATATTGCTCACCTCTCTGCGAATAATCATTTTCTTGAAATATGGGTTCAAGTATTTATCATTCCAGAAAAGGTGAAAAGGACACAATGAAAAATAGTAATATATACATTCTATATTTTCTAGTGAACCTAAGTAAGGATAATTTGGTTAAGCATATTTTGATTACGATCAGGAATATCAAGAATGGAACTTTGAAGGCTCGGATGATCATGTACTCGTCCATTCATTCTAAGTTGATTGTTCAGTGTCTAGAATCTTTCAAAATCCCTTGCAGTTCGAAGCCTAGAAATTTAAAAGTCATGATAGTCAGTGATGATACCATAATGGAGATGAACATTTGTTTTTATAAGGACTCAGAAGATTTTAATGACTTACCAGTGGAGGAAGCTGAAGCTGTTCCAAAAAATCAAGAAGAGGTTGAACCATTGAAAAATGTTGGAAAGAAGAAGAATATGAATGAAGTGGAAGAGGAAGGAAAACCCCCTAAAGCTAAGGAATATCAATCCACACCTCCAAAACCAAATAAACAAAAATCTTATCTAGATGATGTTTTAGCCAAGTGGAGGGAAGATAAGAATAGTTGGAAGGAAGGAGAGACACAGTTTGTCTTGGACCCTATAGAAGCAAAGGCTTTGAAAGTGAATATGGAAGATGAGCTTGAGAAGAAATCTAAAGAAAAGAAGTTAAAGAAGAAGTTGAGTGAAGCTGAAATTGTGCAATCCCTTCTGACGGATAATGAGAAGGCATTAGAAAATATTCTGGAACCAGAATATTTCCTGGTAAATTATTTACCTGAAACTCCAAGTAAGAAGTTTCCCACTCTGGAAAAAGTCCAAGATAAGGTTGTTGAAGAATAAGAAGTTGTCAAAGAAGTGGAAGAAGAAGAAGAAAGTAGTGGTAATACAGAAGACATGATTAACCAAGCAGAATACTTTCATGAGAACTAAATCCCATCCAAGAAGTTTTCAATATGAACCTCTCAAGATGAATTTTTGAATAATTTTACTCTTGGGTTAGATTACAAGGATGATGATGAAGTGAACAAGATTTCTGACGATGAAAATTTTAATCGACATTTTATTCATCTTGAAAATGTCGAGGCAGGATATCAGAAAGAATATGTATATGAGGATAAGATCGTTCTACTATCTGATAATCAACATGAATATCTGGATGAGAAAGTCATTTCGAGAACTGATAATGGAAAATAGGTTGTTGTTAATACTCCTATTAAAGTTGTTTTAAAGAAGAAGGAAACAGGTGGATATTCGAAGAGGAAACTTCTTGAGCTAAAAGAAACTCCGGAAATAAAGCTTTCAGATTCAGAATCATCATATCTTGGACATGATTTCGTTGTTCAATCATTTAAGACACTTTTTGGGACCATTCTGAATTTTCCAAGCATAGAATCTAGATGCAAAATGCTTCAACATAAACTAAATCAAAAATAAAATTCAGTGTCCATGGTGATGGATAAGTGAGTAAAGTTGGAGGGTGATTTCAAAAATTTCTTCATTAACTATGAAGCCCACAAGAGGTCCTATAAGATAATTGTTTGCTGGTCAAGGAAGAGAGTTGATGATTTGAGAGAACATGATGAATTCCAAGAAGGTTTCAAAGAGGCTTTTGATATTCAAGATGCTAGGATCAAAGATGTTACAACCAGTTTTAGATAAAAGTTAACATTGGAAAAAAATACTCAGATTCAAGAAGTAAAGTATATGAATGGGAAATTGAATTATGTTTTCCAAAGGTTTAAGAGAGAATGATATCTTCAGATTGAGATAGAATAAAATCAGTTTATGAAAAAAGAAGTCATGAAGGCTCAGACAGAGGTCCTTAAGGCTCAGGAAGAATGAATCAAAGCATTAGATAAGAAAACTGAGGATCAAGATGAGGATCTTAAGATATCATAGGAAGATCATAAAGAGCTCAAAAATCTAAATACTAGAGTCAAGAAGTTGATTCCGATGTGAAAAGAAGGATAACTTTGTTAAAATCCAATATTTTGTTGAATTCTTTTCCTTATAGAATTTTATTATAATAAATATGAAATTTGTTGTTGTATATCTTTTGGATGTGTCGTACTAATCTTTCAGGTACCACAAATTTTTTCCCTTCCCTCAAATTATTTTTTAGAATCACAATGGGGGAGAAAAAAAAGAATTCTAAGTAAAGAAGAAAAATCCCTAAGTATGGGGGAGTTTATCTAAGGGGGAGTTTTCATTACGAGGACTTCCATATTCAAGATAATAAAAAATCTCTTTCCAGAAATCTATAATATGATCCTTAGAGTTCCAAATCCTAAGGGGGATTTACTCGTATTCATCATTGTCCATGTGTAAAGGGAGAGAAGTTTTATGTCAATGTATAGAAAATTATTTTCTGTGTCCTTATGTTCTTTTTCATAAGGATGTTTGTGCTTTCCAAAAAGGCGGAGATTTTTGAGTCAATAAGGTTTTTCCTTATGAATTTTCCATTCATTCATAATTGGGAGAGACTGTTTAGTCAATAAAGTTTTCCTTATGAATTTACTATTCCTTCTTGTTTTGAAAATCAGAAACACCTTTTCTAAAGGAAAATTTCATTTTACCCTATGATTTACATTCATAAGGAAAATTTTCCTTTTCCACGGAAATTTATCCATACCATGTTTTTTTGTATTTCATTTTGTATAAGAATAAAATTCAGTTTCATATCCAAAACCTCATAATCATATAATACTTAGATATAGAGAATTCTGTTTTTAGGATTCGAATTCAGATTACGATTTCTCTGAATTCAGACATCGAACTCTTATGAGTTTTGACTCTGAGTTTTCTGAATTTAGACTACAAACTTTGTATGTTCAGACTCTAAATTCTGATGAATTCAGATACAGAAAATTGTGAGTTCTGACTCCGAACTCTCTTAATTCAGACTCCGAATTCTTTTGAATTTAGATTCTGAATTTCCTTGAAATTAAGACTCCAGAATTCTATAGAATTCAGGTTCTTAATTCGTTAGAAAATAGAATCTGAATAACTTTATTATAGGTTCTGAATATATTTTTGGTCGGACTCCAAATTTTCATTTTTTCATAAACATCGAAAAATTAATTTTCTTACACACCAAATTTTTATTTTCGGTTAGACACATATTATGGTTATAAAATGATTTCATGCATTCAGTTACTAACAAACCATTGTTTCGGTGACACAATTACAAGTCCCATCAAAATTCAAGGAATAATATGACCGTTAGAGGAGGGATCTGACCGTTGAAGTCGTGCCTATAAATAGGAGCTCATTTGAATGAGCTCAGATATTTTGACACTGTTCTTTGAATCTAGAGCATATATGTTGTTGAAGTGATTTCTAGAGAGAGGGAGGCTCTTATAGACTCTCAGGCTTCGTAAAGAATGTTTGAACATCATGTTCAAACATTGGTTCATGAGATTTTCTTTGTGCAGAGGGGCTATTTCTGTGAAATTTGAGACTTCGAGTTGTGAAGTTAGAGGTGTTGATTTCCTTAAAAATCGAGGGCTTGCAGGGATATCAAGATAGATACCAATCGTCGGATTGAGGGCATACCTAAGTTTGGGTAAGACAAACATTCTTGAAAGTATAAATCAAGGGACCTTTATCTAGGGTTGTTGGATACGCTTATCTTTGGGTTAAAAGAGTTACTACTTTTTACTTGTAGTGTTTCATTTTTTGTTTTCTGTTGTAATTTTGGTTAATGAGTAAATTATACCTTTATTATACTTTTTTATATTTGTACTCTGAATATATAGGATTCTATATACTTTAATTTAGAATCTTAGTTGTTGTAATCTTTTGTTAAGTTTCATTTCCAGAATCAATTTTCTAGAATCTATCATGTTATTAGAACTTAGAGGTGTTGTGAATTTTTTTTATACAAAATTTCCATATGGTTTTTCTAAAGTATACAATTCACTCCCCTAATCTATATTGAGTATCTTCACCATAGTTTGATACAACAATCAGTATCATATCTATATTAATATCCATACAACACTAGACACAATGATATAATGGCTTCATCCTTGAAATCAATCTCCTTCCCAGGTTCGGTTCGTGTTCCAAGACCTAGATTTTCCACTATAAATCACTTAAATAAACTGCATCTGTTTTCTCTTGAATACAAGATGACCAATCAAACAAAATTCCTATAATAAAATCAGAAAAAAAATTAGTCATTAGGTGTTCACAGAAGTCCTCTCTTAATGGGGTTTGGGTAATACCTCCTACCAATTGATGTTCTCTCTCAAACATATTCACTATGACACTTTCTAGTGGTATTGTCATGCTTCCCCCAAAAATTTATTCAAGATTCCTCCTGACTCCTTATTGAAAAATGACATTAATCCATTCATATCTAGTTGAGATCAATTGGTTATATTATACTTCAAGTCTAAACATCATCTCTCTTTGAGGATCGATTCACCTTTCACACATTCAATTTGATAAAGAATCAAACAAACTCCTCAAATATGATTCCCACCCTTGTTCTTCAATGAAAAGTATCTACTAAATTTTTCATGTTCTCTCTTTCAACATATGGTAGTTATTTTCTTATTTTTATGTTATTTTATTAGGTGTGCATCAACAAAATAACTAAAAAATAATCATCACAATCTTTATATAGATTTATATTCAAATATAATAATTATAATATTATTTTCATTAATTAAGGAAGATTACTTGATATTTAATATGGATGGTTGATTTAACATAAGTCTTCAACATTAAATATCATTTAATCAAGATTTAACAGCTTCCATAAATCTTTAAAAAATCTGTTAATAATCATAAGAGGTATATTAGTTAATAAAAAAAATTAAATCCATCTTAAATATCATTTAAATGGTACTTAATTTTAATCGCCATTTATATCAGGATTTATAACACATGTGATATATATTTCTACTGATATGTTCATTTAGAACACCCTCAAACAAATCTTCTTTCATATTGAATAATATATATTCATTCATGGTAGTTTCACATTTATTATTTATAACATTAAAATATAATACTTCACTTGATCTTGGAAAATATCACATTACAATGAAATTTTTTCATGAATATATTCATTTGGTAATCAACGTGTTTAAATGGCTAAAAGTATCGACTCTTCCTCCCAAGATAATTCATGGAAAACTTTTATATCTCTTACATGCATTCATCGTGCATGGAATTCATGTATTTAATTTTATTTCATTAATTCTAACGTGGAAAATGTATTTTCAATGGAAGATGAAATACCTACATGTTTTTATTTTTCTCTCATGCAATATATAAAGTAACATGAATTTATATGTATTTTCAATAATACCCATACCCTTTTGAATTCAGTGAGTTATCTTTATGTGGATAAACCTTATTTATTTCATCTACATCTCCATTTTCATCCTAAAACAAAAAAAAAATCCGGGATCGAACATTATAGATTCATTGATGTGGGTCCTCAAGAATATTTTTCATGCCTTATTTTCTCTCACGTATTTTATATGTGAAACAATCATGCCTACTTCAAGCCTAAACATCATGGATGACTCCCCATTTCCTATGAAATTTCTATTCCAAATTCACAGAATATCCATGATCATCAATCCTCTTAGATGGTCTATGTGAGCCCTATAAATGATTATTTATGAAACATTTCATTAGAAACAACACAACAATCATGAAAGATTCTATATAGCACACAAAAATCATAAAAAATACTGATAAATAATATGTGATTTTCTCTTATTATAGATATCTGAAGTTATATCTTGTATATAAAATTTTTTCAATGTTTCTCATATAAGATCCAGGCATATTATCACTCTCAGGGATCCTTGGTTATTTATGTGCAATCTTAATCGAAAGTCAAGTGATTGAGTCCAACTCATCACATGAAGTAATTGTTTGTCTTGGATATGTGGTCGATGAATCGAACATACCATGAACTCATCCTCAAAGTAGTTCATTATTCATATTGGATTCAGCCATGATCGATACACCCATGGAAACATTGATCTTGACCTTTTACATAGTGCATGGCTACTTACATTTCATGGTGAGTTATAGAGTTGATATTGTCCTAGGAGATCGATTCCATGATCAAGGGATATTGAATTGATTAGTGGAGAAACATTGATAAATATATTTTATATAACCATTATCATATTAAATTATACTTGTAGGTTAAAGATGATCAATATTATAAAGATTAAATTATACTAATTAAATATATAATTTGGTACTAGTTTTTACAAAAAAAAATCGAAGTTGGACATTACACATCATGGTTGAATGCCACATTGGAAGTTTTCATGACAGTAAAAAATTAAGAAAATTTATATTCTCTTATCCTCGTGATATGAGTAAATAGGTACCTTCTTTGAATCATTTCCTTCATTTTTGAACTTCCTCGCATTATAGTGCTTTTTTTCTCCTTTTTGTGCTCCATACTTGCTCGTAAAGATCATATACTTCTACCAATATACTTCCCTATCACCTTGAGCTACCCATATAAGCTAGAATCCTTGTAGTTAAGCATATCTACCACATGGGTTGTTAAGTTGTCCCAAAATATTATTAGTGGAAAACCAATATTCCAATAACCTCATATGAGAATAGTTATTTTAATTATTTATATAACCCAATCACATATCCTCTTCTTAAATTACTTTAGCGAAAAAATATTGTATCATGGTGTTAAGATCATATTTCTCAATCTTCTCCCAATCCTGATGAAACATCATTCATCAACCTCATTGGATGATTTCTTCATGATGTAAAAATTGTGACATATCCAAATAGAAATTATCACATGTCATTAAGCATTGAATAATAGTACCCTAATATTTAGATATTAAGGTATCTTGAATCCGTTTACATGGATTATTCAGGAAAATACTCTAAATTATTATTATTTATTTTCCATTTATAATGGAAAACATTCAGTCAAAATCAAACACATATTTAATTCCTTATTGAAAAGAAATAAATACAAAACCTGGACACTTCAATAAACCCCCGTGAAAGAGGATGATCAGGAAAAAATAACAAAATAAGGACCTAAAGAAGGCAGACCATGCAATGCAACCAACTCGATAAAACCAAAGAGGCATCTCAATGTGACACAATAAATGATCTTAAAGGAGGAACCCTAAAGAGACAGAGATATGGTTTGGTATCCTAACTGTTTAGAATTTATTAATAATGGTGGATGAAAGAAAATAATGTTTCATAAAATAGAAAAATCATCTAGTTTTATAATTCCCTTGGAATCCCACAAAACCACAATTCATAACCAAACTCAACATTAATTCAGGAAGATAATTTTAAACCAAAAAGAAAGGAAATACCAAAGTTAAAACATCTTCCTAAAGGAACAAACTAAATCCGTCCACAAAAAAATCAATATGTAATAACATGTTATCTATGCCTCAGGTAACCACACTAAAAATGAAAACTAGGACCTCTAATCCAAAACACCCACCCTCTATGCACAAAAAAAACTAGGACAAAAACAGGATTAAATTTATTATTGCCACAATGGTCCAAGTTACTAAAACATGTACCCAATGTCTTCCACGTTAATACAACCATTTTTTTTAAGTTAAGGCAGAATCCTCATTTTATTATTAAAACAAAGAAAAAATCTCTTTTAACTGGGTAGAGGAAGACCCATTACATAGCCTGAAGGCCCAGTGGGCTTGTAGCCCATTACAAAGCCCGTAGGCCTGATTTTTTTGCCTAACTCCCATTCTGTGAATAGTAACCTGACTGCTATAGTACCTGCCACTGCTACGGAGTCTTGCCGCCACTACAGTACCCACTGATCAACAGTACCACCACTGTTATAGTACCGCTATAGTACCCTTTACCCCATGGGTTTTAAAACCCCATTTTTCATGTAGGATTACGGGGTGCTTACCACTAAGACAAACCCCAAATACCTCATACAACCATTAATAAATCCTCAAACATACACATCAAAAACCACTTATATCAAGAAAATACAATCAAATCAATGGTTTACACACAATAATCTATAAATCGTTACCATCCACATACATGAAATCCCAAAATCATTGATACATATAAGATAATTACCACAAAACACATAATGAAACAATCATAAAAATACTTATTACACTCAAGGAATACCTTTATGATAACAAAACTTAATGTTTAATTGAATAATACTGAAAAACTTTGACAAAAGATAATTCCTCCAATATTTTAAACAAATCAACTTACAATGCCCAGGTGCTCCACACTGGAAACACACAAGATGCATATTATTTTTAATTATGAATAGAATTATCCCACTAAACCTACCCTTCTATCCTAGGATAACGTACCACTTTCTTCCTAGAAGATTTATCATCCGCACTTCCATCAAATAAATAACATTACTAGCCTCAACTAATATAGATCTATAAACTACTTCCTCTTGAGAAAATATACCATTTTAAACCATTATGTATCCATTATTTGGATGAAAACACAATTGTTTAAGAAATTATGGACATATTCCAATTTAATAAATAGATTATTCTCCACTACTCAACCTTTAATTTTTAAGAATTTATATATAGAGATACCACTACTAAACAATGAGGATAACCACCATGAAGTCCATCCAATAAAAAATAAATAAGAAATTCCCATGATATTTCTTTGAGATGAATATTATAAATAAAAAAACATGAACCCATATTAGTTTTTATTCAGAAAATCAAATCACAAAAAAAAAACTAATTAAATTAAAAAAATATGAAAAATATTTCTCAAACAAACACACATAAAATTTTACTCTACTAAAAAATTAACACAACCCTTGGAAACAATCAAATCATTATGAAAGTATATTTTCATTCTAGAAAAAAATTATTTTGAAAATAATTTCTATTTAAAATGTACAATAAAGAACCATTTAAAAAAAATCATAAATTATTTTTAAATCATTATGTATATATGGTTTTCCCCCATATCATAACAAACATCCAAAATTAGTTCTTTAACCAATTGTCATAAAATAACATGTAATAATTAAAAACCATTTTATAACCATTAAAAACAAGTTTTCAAAGAAAATTACCCCATGAATACTCTATTCTACCTCAAATAAAAATATAATCAATGAATAAAACACTTATATGAAAATATGAAAAAACAAGACAAAATAAAACTTTCTTATGTTTCAAAATCATTGAATATTCAAAACATTAAATCGGTATCAACACCTTTTCTTCCCAAAATACATTCAATATTTTTTTTTAAATTATTTACTTTTGAAAACACTCGAAATAAACAAAATTAAGCATCAATTAAATGGTTAATATTTTCCAAAAATAATTTATAAAGTCCTCAATTTAATTTTAAAAATAAGGATTTTTTTACAAAACATGAAACATATATCAAGGGATAAATCAATACATAAAACAAAATAATTAGATAAACCCATATAAATAACACATCTAATCACCCTTATTTAATTTCAAACCTATTGTAAAGACCATTGGATTCACTTGGAATGGAAATGGGGACAACCATTCATGGTTTGGTAGAATAGGATGGTAAACCATGGTCTATCCATCCAATAGGCTCTGCAATGGTTCCCTGGCCATCTTAATTAGATCATCATAATTTACTAGAAAGTATGTAATACCTATGAATCATTGGTTAATTCACCAATTTAACCTCTAAAATTAAATGTTAACCCCAAATTATTTATACAATATTTTGGGACACAAATAACATCATTGTTTTCTACAATCCAACAAATATACATAAAAATGAACTCAAAATGGAGACTCAAATTCTATTGGCCCATAGAAATGCAAGTTTTGGTGGTTATAATAAATAGTTAAGAACGTTTTCACACTATCCACTAGATTTCCCAATTAAAATACTGGTCTTATTTCTAAAAAAGAATGTATTAAATGGAAAGAGAATGATGTAATACCATTTTTCATAAATCAATATGGGACTCCCATGAAGTGGTCATTTGATCTGATCTGAAACATACATTTGGAATGTTTCTAATAGGATCAGGATTCTAAATATTACCATGGCCTCAAGGAATAAAAATTGGAAATGATTTCAAATTCATAAGCAAAATAATTACAACCTAGATTCCACTCATAAATCTGACTTGACCCATCAATAAATAAAACACCAATATTTGAAAATTAAGAAGTTATAGATAAAAAGGTGCATCTTAACAGAGTACCTAGAATGAATAAATAAAAAACATATAAATTGGATAGTAAAATATGAACAACAACACATAATCCAATCAATAATGTTAGTAATAATTATAGGAATAAGGAGAACCAATATAAAAATGCAATATGGTAAGGACTATATTAGAATATCCCAAAATAATATAAATCAAAAATCATATTGAACAATTACTTGGGAAACATTTACATGATTTGAATCTCATAATAGCCATCAATGAACAACATGAACTCTGAATACCTAAAGGAAACCAAATATATGGCACCTGAATGAAATCTATAAGGGTTGTATATATTTTATGGTGTATTTAGGGGGTGAATGGAACAAGGCCTAACATGGACTAATGAAAGAGATTTTTCATTCTCATTAAAAATAAAATTCATTTCATATTAGTTTGAAATAAAATTAGAAAATATAATTTTCAAATTCGAGTATATAAAATTCAACATCAAATATATGATTGTTTTAAAAATTCTATTTATTTTCTTTACATAAAAAATAACGTTGAATGTGTAATAATAAAAAATTATATTTTGTTTAAAAAGACTATTACAATATCAAAATAAAATCAATTATAAAATTAATTGAAGCCCACCATTTTAATAAATAGTACAATAATACCCCAAGGAACCACATCAAAAATGATATATGATTAAATAATCAATGAGAACATTTTTTTGTTTCATCAATGTTAATCGAAAAATAGGAAAAACAAATGGGATTCCCAAATACAATTCATCTATTATCATGGTTAAACAATATGTTATGAAGTAATATGATAATATAAATTACTGACACATAAAACTAACTTGCTTTATTTGTTTCATCTAAATCAAAAAATCCACCTAAATAACATGAAATAATAATTATCTCGGTCACTCTCCACTAGACCTGTATCCAAAATTATTATGGAGATACTAGAAGCATCTACATATCTTGTGTAACATAAATATAGACCTCTCGCTTGGTGTCTAGTGATGACATGAAATTAGAAACTAGAAGTGGGAAATATAACAAATCATATGATCCATATGAGAACAAAACAAATGATCAATGTAACAATGTAGATTAAATCTCATCTCACCTTCAATGCTCTGATAAATAAATTACCATAAATGTCATCCATATCATAAAAGTTTATAAAATATAAGGGGAATAAATTAGGGTGATATTTTTCAATAGAATATGATGATTAAGAACATTATGTACGAGTCATATTGGAATATACTCAAACATTGAAGTGAATTTAATCTTCTTCAATATACAAATATATGAATTTTTTAAATCTATCCATTTGAAACTATTTTCAATATCATTTTAAACACTAATAAAATATTATTTTTGAAAAATTTATGGTATTTAATCCAACCATTAAATTTATATATTTTACTAAAACCCATTTCCTACCCAGTTCAGGACCCAAATAGGGACAAATTTTTCTAATATTATCTGTTCAATTCTAAATATCACCTGAAACCAACTGATGAACACTTTTAATTGAAAATATACTTTATAAGTAAAAAAATCCTTAAATACACCAATTATGAATATTCAGTTACTTATCCAAAATAATTATAAAATATATTTTACTATCACATATAAGAAAAACATCACAATAATATATTTAGAAATGTCAATCAAAAAATGAAATTAAACATAATGGAATTGAAAAAACACCTACTTAAATTAAATGTAAATAAAAAAATGTAAACAAAATTTATGTAAAATATAGAAAAAAATAATGAGGGGTCCTCCAAGATTCTTAACAACTAAAACCATCAGGTCTAAACAACAATTAACCTATAATCTAATAAAATTTTCCAACAGAATTTATCGAGAAGATGAATCCATGTAATAAAGGGAGAGGGTAGATGAGAAGTTAATAAAGAGGAATAGGGGTCTCACTATAATAATTCCATGATAAATGTTTATGGAGATACATAAAATTACCAAATGAAGGAAGGATGAAGCCCTATGCATGAGCATTATTGTTTCTTGAATGAAAGGAAGAGAAATATTGGTAAAAATCATTAATAATCTAAGAGGAAAATCAATAAAATCTCATTTTTATACACCTAGGTAGTATATAGGGTTACACTAAATGGTTTGTTAGTCTTCTGATCGTACAAATCAAGCTGGAAACTCACTAAACACTATAGGGCATGTCAAGATTGTTTAATAAACCATTTTCCAACTTTAAAAAAGAGTATTGTCAAACACTATAGCACCCTCACACAGTTTATACATAATTTACCCAAATAGTGTGAAATTATTATTCCAAAACTCTATGACAAAACCATTCTCACAGTTCCAATATTTTTCTCATGGATTGGGAAAAACCAGTTACTTCTTATGCAGACAAACCATTCAAGAAATAATGGACTGAAAAGACACTATGTTATAGTTTTTGCATAGTTTCTTCTAAACCATGTGCACTAGCTATGTAATAGATGAAAAATAAAATAATTATTATAATAAGAGTAAAAATTCAAAAACCATAAATTATACTAAAATAAACTAATAAAAACATAAATATAGTGACATGGGGTGTTATAATGAATAAAATTTGTTTAAATTGGATGATGAAAAATTAGTATGTATAAGTTTTTATTATAAATTAAAAACATTAAATAAGGAATAATACATCATTGGACCTATCAAAATTTAGGTTGGTTTCCCCAATATGATCTATACTCCTAATTTACTATTTTTCTACCAATTTCCAACGCATCTTCTACCTACATAAAATATAATTTTGAATATAAATTATTTTTAATTAAAATTTATTACAAAAAATATTTATATAAATTATCATAATATTTATATAAATTATAATAAAACATATTCAATAACTCTATAGTTTTCATAGTAATGATGTAATGTTAGTAGGAATGTTCCCATTCATACCCTAATATTGAGTACCCAATGCACTGCCCATTGCTATAAACTTATCATCTAGAGTCATCCATTGTTTCTCATGTTCCTATATTCTATTCGCACAGATCATAATTTTTTGTTATGATTCTATGTGATTGAAAATAATAACATTACTATACCCTATAGTATGAGGCATCAAAGTGAATAGGGATGAGATCCACCCATATAGTTTTGATAAGGATAGTTCATAACCCAACCCTTATAGATGACTAGTATGATCCCTACCTAAAACATGGGTAGTTGCATTATTGTTGGGGACGGATTATGATTATGAAAATTTTTTATCCCATGAGTCATTAATTTTTTTCAAAAATGGAACCAATTTTTAAAAAATATATTTATTTTAAAAATTTGAATCATAATTTATATTTTTTACCCTAATTTTTACTGTGGATTCATTTATAAAATTTTCATAAACATTCTTCTATAAATTAAACCACCACTTCATTTGAAAAAACTCTTGACAAACTTCACTCAACTATATAATCAAATAAAAGAAAACTATAACCATTTAAGAACTTAAAATGAAAAATATTATATTCAATAAACATATAGAAGATTAAAATATTCAATATTCTCTTCAAAATTCATTTAGAAATAGTTATGTGTCGGATGACTTGTTTCTCTATATTTGATGAGTTTTTTGAAAATATTCCTAACAAAAAAATTAATATTAATAAAAATTTCATTATTTTTAAAATACTAAAACCCATATAATTAAAAAATATCAAATACTTTATGTGAATCTTAATGATACATATCTACGAAGTACATGCACTGATCTTGAGGTATCCCATTGGTACCATTTTGTACATTTTATATAGACTCAAGGATCTATGATTAAACTCACACTATAGTATGTACTTAATGTACATCAAAAGTTTCAACAAAATTTTCAAATTCCTATGATACAAAACCATGTCATGCACATCAAAACAAAAAAAAATCATTACTTTAGATATAAAAAATTATTATAACTGAATTTAATGGTAATATTAGATAAAATCTATAAATGTTTATTGGTAATTACATTAAATCGTTTATAAAAAATCTCATTAGTCAAATACGGAGGAATATGTCTCTATTAAGGAATCATGATGTGAAGAGTCATCAAATTAGATGCTAATTTATTCAATATATACCCATATAAACCCCCAAAATCTTTTATAGGCACCCCAAACATGTCAAATAAAAAACTTTTAAATTTATCATCCTCTAAAAATCCAATGAATTCATGTTCATTTTTTGTTAATAAATTATCTGAATGTTTTTTATAAACATTTTCAAAAAATATTATTCAAATTTATAAAAATACATTTTCACATTAACAATTTAATTATAATAATGATTACCCTCCTCTACTAATATAATGGTGACTATGGAACCATATTAATGGTTTATTAATAGAATTATTTTCATGATATAACATTTAAAAGGGGAATTATATACACTATATAAAAGAAGGTGGTAGTGAATATGGCATGTGTCTCATAAACGTAATAAAATTAGATATAAATCCTTTACCATAAGTATCAAATAACTTAATACATGTTCAAACCACCTATATAATAACTATAAGCTTATTATACGTATATTATAAAACTATACACACACACAAAAACATACTTACATATATATATATATATATATATCCTACCATATATGATTTACTTATGACCTTCCAATACATTTTTTTAACAATTTCCTATTAAAAACACGTTATCAGAAATAACTGCTTTATTTTTCGTGTAAGTTTTGATTTATTATTTGTTTCATCTAAAATTGATCATGGTTGAATAATATTCAAATATTAATGATGAATACTTTTTGTAGGGTGTGGTAAAAGAAAATTTAATTTTTTATCACAAAAAATAGGCTAACCAGTGGCGTCTCATTTGAGGAGCATCACAGTTTGTTCAATCACTAATTTATAATAAACCTAATATCATTATATTGATATTTTTATTTTATTTAATATAAAAAATTCAGTTTTATGTTTCTGGGTTTTAGAAAATAAATTCAATTAAATATAATAACTAAACATTATAACATGTAGATGTAACACAAAATAAGGGTTAGAAAGAATGGTCTTGGTTGAGGGGTTGAAAAGAATGGTTCATTCAATATTTATTTATTGTTTAAATTAATTTTTATAAATAATCTAATGAAACCCAATTAATTAATAAATTTCATTTGATTTATTGAGTTGGTGATTTTACCTTTCCTTATGTGCACCAAACCCTACCTTCTCCAATAGTTAAATAGGATAACACCTGAGATGAGAATGCAATTCCTAACAAATCCGGCTCTAACGTATATCATTTGATCCCATCATGAAACCCCAACTCCACTATATGAAGGGTTTTCTAAATATAAGTGAGGTAAAATAGTGAATCATGTAAAAGGAAAGGAATTAGATATAATGTCCTGGTTGACGACCACCACACCCGTGAAATAATCTCTCCCAAACCACTAA
The DNA here is from genome assembly GCA_963277665.1 of Viscum album. Taxonomy (NCBI): domain Eukaryota; kingdom Viridiplantae; phylum Streptophyta; class Magnoliopsida; order Santalales; family Viscaceae; genus Viscum; species Viscum album. The sequence goes on along the minus strand of OY728125.1, from coordinate 198,215,197 downwards.
TAGATTTATAACTTGTTCAGTTGATAAAAATAATAGAGTATCACAAAACCTCTTCCATGGATAATCATCAGGACAGTCACATTCCATTTTAGAAATAAAAAAAATCACAGTTAAAAAATTATGAGAGAGAGAGAAAATAAAGTTGGTGATAAAGTGGGATGGATGAAAAAAGAGAAAAACTTTAATTAAAATATCATGTCACAATACATGTGAAAAGAAAAATAAAATAAAATAAAAAGAAAATAAATAATTAATGATTTACCATCAGGTCCCTTGTATCCTTCTCCATTAGGTATATGTAACTCTCCTTAATAATGGGTAAACGCCTATTTATAGAGTACAAGGGCGTTCCAACCTTCAGTATTAAAATATATGATCTTCTAAAACTCCGTTAAATATATTCTCCAGATTCTGCCCACCAAAATTTTTCTCATGGTAGAAAAATTTCATGAACTAATTTTTGAATAATTTATTATTTATTGTTTTTAATGAATTCATTTCATGTTTTATACAAAATGACAACATAACCCACCTTAGGTAGTAAAAGTAATGTCTTATTAATTCAAAATATTTATTCTGTTTAGGAAGAATTTTGAATTTCCAAAATTAAAATTCCCATTAATTTATGGCCTTGATATTTTAAGATTAATTTTATTGCATAGTTAGGACAATGGTCCTCTTTATCTTCTATTTATCATTGTTGAATTTTATCTCTTTCAGGGAAGTGATTTATGAGATATGGGCCTATATTCAAAATTATCCATATCTATAAATATATTTTGATGATTGACTTGTGAGAATATTTATTGCATCTAAATATTGGATTCAACTAATGTTTTAGAATAATTAAATTAATCCCAATATTTATTTAATCCAGAAAAAAGTAATTCCATAAATTAATCTAGGTATAAAATTTAATAGAAAAAATACATAAATAAATCAAAACAACTAAATTCAAAAATTATTCCATTTTAAAAATTCAGCAAAACAAATTTCGAAAATAATTAAATGAGACAATTGATATTAAAATATTACTTTTTTATGATAATAACAATTTAAATTTGTTCAAAAATATTGTTGAAAATTTAATGTGTTAATACCCTCACATGTAAACCATGATTTTTCTCAAGAAAAAAACCATAACCTTTAAATTAAATGGGAACTAATGTTATCATTATTTAATTTCATCGAAATAAAATTAAACAACCATCCTTGTTAAATATAATTTTAAAATTTCGCATAAAATGTCAATTCAATTTCCCATTTTGCAAAGAAATAATCAATTCAAGTATTTTTCATTTTTTTCCTTTTAAGAATTTTATATCATCTCTTCTAGTTCATTCAAGTTCCTAAATTCATTATTATTAAACATGATAAATCATGACTTACCTCCCATTTCAATATTTTCTCTTATCACTCATTATATAACTCAAGAAGAGTTATGATCATATAAGGAGTACATGTTGTTTATCCATAGTATTATAATGGATCTACTATCACTACATTAAAAATTCAAAAGGAACATATTATTAATATGAATTGAAATAATGTTTCCAATAACTCTAGGGCTTAAGTTTAGTTGGAATTGATTATTGGAAATTAAGTCTCGAGGAGGAGGGTTATCACTTAATGTATATATCATTATATCTAAAATGAAAAATAAATGTATTTTATCCCTTAAAAGTATAAACTCATATTTCTACAAATCTCAATGTAATTTTTATTATCAAATAATTCATAATGAATGATTTTTCTACACTCATGAATATTTATTTCATACTCATTTTTTTCTTTTTCAATGATCATTTTAATTTTTTTCTTTTTAAAATATTTGGTATACTAATGGTGGTTTTTGTTTTCCCCAAATCACAAACCATTTTCCCTTTTTTTATTCTTTATCTCATTTTCATTTTTTAATTCAAGAGGGTACAAAAATAGAGTATAGTGAATGAATAATAAATTTTCCTCATTACCCAAAGTAACACCCACACACTTCTTCTTAACAATTTAAATCATACCTTATACCATAGATCCCTTCAAACCTAGACATCGATATTAAAATATTATCAAATTACTAAGATGTGTGTATGACTGGATTAATCAATGATTACTGTAATTGTGGTTTTCAATGACATGGATTATCAAAATATGCCTCTATCATTTTTATTTTTTTGGAATATTCATATCTTTGACAATTGCGAATGCCGGTTCTGGTAGGTGACATATCCCAAGATCACTCAAGAAATATCATAATGCTAATATAGAAGTATTTTATCAATATATACTCTAGAGAATGAGACATATGATTTTGGACAATCACTCAAGGAATATATAAAAATTATAAATCAATTAAAATAAATTTTAGAAATTCAAATCATGAAAAATTAAAATTAAATTAAATTTACATGAATAAGTAAATTTCATATAATCATGATTCCTCATTTTAATATCCATCCTACATTTTATTCATCTAATTCATCATTTATTTCATTCAGTCTCATTAATATTGAAATCTAAAAAATGGAATAAGAAAATTAATAAAAGACACGTGTATAATTGAGAATTTAGGTATAGAATACATAAAATTATAGGCATGCAATTTCAAGTTAAATGATTAAATCATTTTCTTAGAAAAAATGTACACATTTTAAAAAATTTGCATTAAAATTGAACTGTATTTTGAATTAATCTTATTCCTCTTACATCCTTGGTTATTGGGGGAATCCATATTATATCATGAACCTATAATATTAAATTAACCATTCAAGAATATATATCATGTCGTTTTAGCTCAAATGGATATGAGGGAGTGAGTTTTAGGCCTAAATAAATCTAAGAATGAAATAGAAATCTAAATTACAAAAAAATCATGTAAAATGATAAGTCTTTTAATGATCCCCCAAGTGGGCATTGAATTCTTCCTATATCTAGGGGTGTACTAGCTATAATACAAAATCTTATGGTGGTTAGAGCTTCTTGGATTTGAACATCCACTTATAGCTTTTCCCAGCATCCTCATATTCTTTCTTATTCTAGAAAATTCCTTATATAGAGTACACTAGATCCCCTCCACCCATATAAATGCCTTAAATTTCCCATTGAATGGGTAAGATGAAGTATTAATCACACTCCTTTTAGTTTTCTACATGTGAAACCACCTCTTTCTTTATTAGTTTATAATCAATGTGTGCTAAATGAACCGTAATTTCAAATGATTCTTTATAATATATTTTTAACTTGACATAATTTAAACATGAAGAATGTAAATTATAATGAAAACTTTTAGTGTGAGTTGCCTCTATCTAGATTTCCTCAAACTCAGCTACTTTGATCTCTTCATGGACTTCCGCAAATTCATTTACAACAATATCAAGGATCTCCATTTATTCATCAACAAGTCCATACTCATTTCCATAATATTCTTCTAAGGAAAAACAATGATTTTCTAAATCTGAAAATTCAAAACCAAAAAGATTGATACTCAGTGAATATTGAATGAAATCAAAAAATAAAGAGGTCAATGAATGATCATCCCACTAAATTGGTCTTGGTTCAATCATATCTTCATTGGTAAATGACTCTTGAATTTGGAAATCAATGGATGGATGTATGTAGATGAGATCCTCCATATGTACATCAAATTACACCATATGGGTAGTTTCTTCTTCATACATGTCTAGAGATATATGAATTGGTTGAGGATATTCTACTTTTTAAGGAATTAGTATATCATTTTTAATTAATTTGTTTTTTCTATTTTCACCAAAATTTATCCAAATTCACTTTATCTCACTTTTGTAAATCATCAACTGAGACCTTTTAATCTATTAATCCTATAAATGGTTGAGAGATAATAATTTAATCATCTTGTACCCCCACTATTACCTTATCAGGTTCATCAATTTTAATGACGAGAGGTGAAATTTCTTCCACTACTACCTCAGGTTATTGCTCCGTCTTTGGGTCATGTTTCTTGATTAATTCTAAAATATATTCAAATGCCCTTTCTAATTTTCTCATCAATTGTTTTATGTTTTCTATATGTTACTGAACATGTGTTTTATTATAATATTTCTGTTATTGTTGAACCTCTAAATAATATAAATATTCATAATAATATGAAATTTAATACATCATGTAATGTAGATTTTTTATATTTTTTTAAATAAATAAAAGAATGAATAATTTTTAAAAATTGTGAATTTAGAAAATTTTATAAAAATAACTATTTATCTCCTCAAAAAGGAACAATCATTATTTCATATCTATTATTGGGTGAAGAAGAAAGAAAATTTATTTTTTTATTAATGAAGCATAGATGTTGAATGAGGTCATCCCTCTTGAGGAGTGTCACCTTTGTTTCAATCAATAATTTCTAATTCACATAATATAATTCTTTTTTAGTTTTATTTTATTTAATGTAAATTATTAAATTCGTGGATTTTGGGTTTCATAAAATAAATTAAAATTAATAAAATAACTAAACTATCTAATAATCAGGTGTAACACAGAATAAGGGTTACAAAAAATGGTCTTAGAATGGGGTTTGATATCAATTGTTCATTCATTATTTTTTTATTTTTTTAAATTTACCTTAATAATTAAATTGATGAAACCACCTTAATGAATTATTTTTCATTGAAATATCTAGTGTCCAATTTTATCTTGTCTTCATCACACCAAGCCGCACCTCACTAGTTTTGGGATAACACCTCAACCAATGATGTTATTAAAAAACACAACTCCACCATATGTCATTTCATTCCTTCTGGAAACCACAACTGAACCAAATGAAGTGCTTTACCAATATAAATTCAGTGAAAATAATGAATCAAATAAAAAGAATAATGTTGAAAATAATTCCATAGTGGATGACTGTTTTACCCATGTAATACTCTCATATCCACTAAAATATAGTTAAAACAAGTTGAATTGAAGAAAAATAATAAAGATCATCATGAAACCTCCCCCATGGATATTCCATGGGTCAGACACATCCTATTTCAAATTGAAAAGGTTTCTTGGTTGAAGTTAAAATAGATAATAAAATTATATATGGAGAGAAAGAGGGATGGTTGAAAAAAAGGGATCATTTAAATTAAAATATAATGAATATTATTTGGGGAATGAAAAATAAAATAAAAGTAAAATAATGAAACAAAAAATAATAGTCATGTTCATTGAACTCCTCTCCATAGAGGCGGTGGAACTCTCCTTCATCATGGCTTTACTCAACATAATATTGGATATGGGGGTTCCATTATTTGGTATTAAAATTCATGAATTTACAAAACTCCCTTTAAGGTCTTCTCTTGATTTTTTCCACCAAATGTTTTTCACTTGGTATAATTTATAAATGACTAAATTTGGGAATGGTTTCTTCTAATAATTTTTTTTTATAAATTACTCTCACATTTTTTAATAAAATTTTGTCTTTATCTTCCTCGTTTAGAGAATATTATGTCTCATTAATTTGAAAAATTTATTCTGGCCATGAAGAAACATTAAATTTATAAAATTAGAATGATGATGCTTATTTGGCTAACATCCTAAAGGGTATCATTAATTTATATATTTTTAATAAAATAATAATATAAAAAATCATACAATATACCTAAAAATGTAGTACATTCCCAGTTCGAGTGTCAAACCCACATAGTCTTATAGTATGTTAAAAATTATTAAATAAATCAAAAGTGAAATTGACTGATTGATTAAAAAAATAAAAAAAGTGGTTGAAATTATTACTTTCTGAATTAAGATAGTAGAAATTATAAGTGTATTTATTTTTAGTTTCATGAGATAGAGATTAAATTAATATGGGTTTATTCAGGTTTGGTGTCAGAATTGGGTTAATAGGGATCCTTGGTATGGGTACCCTATACTATGTTTTTGAATTCATCGTTGGAATGACCATCTATTAAATAAAATCATAAGTACAAGAAACCTAAAAACATATATATACATAAAAAAATTATATTTCACAATGGACAAATGAAAACTAAAGTGATTAATTGATGCAATAAAATAAACACCCTTAAATCACATGAAATGATCAAGCAAGTGAAAAAATAAGGATATTATAATATAATAAATAATGTTACATCATTATAAAAAATAATAAAATATATAAACAATCCCTAACTGTACATACCTCTACAATCACATCACCCAGAATAAAAGAAACATCTTTCTCATGCTAGAAATGATGAGAATAATTATCATGGTTACCCGATGAGGAATGGTTGTGAATAACGGTGATGATGTAGTACTCTGGATCATGACTATTTGTTCTTCAGTGTTATACTCTATATCAAATGGACTTCTATAGTCCCATACTGAATATAATGTCATGGTGAGTGTCTCTATTTATATTAAATATCATCAAATCCAAGGAAACATAAAATTTATTTTTCTGCTCACTAAAAATTATACGAGGTGTAAAGGAGTTTCACATCATGTAGTTCCTCGAATTTTATTCCCTGAGTAGGAATTGTAATTTTCAATGTAATCATATCCAAAAAAATGTCTCTAAAAAATCCATGTCATGTAATTCACTTACACAACCTCTAATGGTCTTTCATATAATGTAATGACTTCCCAAATTTTCTTTGGTGGAAATTTCCCTTAAAATAAACTCATGATGTGTAATATCATTACACACCATATAATCATTCTACTCCAGAATATCCAACTTCACTCTTCCTTAAAAATATAGTTTCATGACACTTCATTTTTCTTTCAGTTTGAAGTGTATTTTATCTCAATAAATATACTATTTTCATTATTTTTTTTCAAATATAAGTGGTTTCCTACAAAAAAATCTTAGAAAAATACATTTATCAAAAAATATCATGATTATTCATTTAAATACAAAATAAATATATAAAAAAATTTAAATATATGAATGAATTAAACTTATCAATAGGATTGATATTGGAAGATTCACGTGGTTATAAAGTTATAAAAATATGTTCCTATGTATCTTAATTTTATTATGGAATAATTTTACCCCCTTTGTAGTTTCCATTTAAGAGATATGGGCCCATATTCTGATGTATCCACATTTATAAATTGATTTTGAGGCTCGGCTTCGGAGTATATTTCGGGTTTTTGAATGTCGTATTCAACTGTTGGTCCAGAATAATTACATTAAACCCAATATTGTTTTAACCCTAAAAATGAATTTAAAAAATTAAATCAATGTATAAATAGTTATATACAAAGTACGTAAATAATTCAAAATAGTTAAATTCCAAAATTATTTCATTTTTCTAATTAAGATCAAATTGATTCTAAAAATAATAATATTTGGCAATTGATATTTAAATATCACTTATTTTGGGATTAAACCCAATTAAATGTGTTAAAAAATATATATGACATTTTTTGTGTCAATTAACCAGGATATATATTTCATATATAATCATTATATATATATATTAATTTTAATCCATAAAATTTAAAAATATGACCTTAAATACAGTGTTCATGGAGATGGTGGGTCTTACGTATGCATGAAAATTGGTTCCCTTTTATCAATTAATAAAAAGAGATAAATTTAAAATATATATTACCATTATATAATCCTTCTTATGTGGCATATATCACCTACATTTATCAAACACAACCTTACTAACTTCCTTGTAATGTTTGGATGAATCACATTGCATCATGAATTAGTATTCCATTTTACAACAGGGTGACGTTATCGTATTCCCAATGAAAGTAAAGTAAGAAGTTACATGTGATAAATAAATTTTATATGTATAATTATGTCATATTTATTATATATAAACATTTAACCTATCATTATATAAAATAATGAGAGTTAGTGATGGAAAATGAATAACAACATTTCACAAGGATGTAGACCAATGTACACATGAATAATGATTTATTATCTCATTTAAAGGAGGATATTATTATTGGATATTACCCTATCCTAAAAAAATATTATTATATTTAAGATAGTAAGGCTATTATATCATTATGTTTTAATAATAATTGAATTAGGTGGATGATAAAATAAAAAAATGCTTGGTTAGGGGTGCTAGATCTTCTTCAGACAACTTCTTTTAGTTTGTACCCAAAGGCTTAGTAAGTTGGATTTATGACCAAAATATGTATCCTAAGATAAAAGGAGGTAATTAATGAAGATATTTGTTAATTCCATGGCTGAATAAAAAAATTTATGGTTGTGAGAGGAGAAGAAAAGGGTTTTCCTTTTATACGTGAGGTAATTGGAACACCTATATTTTTTAAAACAGAAAATGTGTAGCCATATTTTTCACCTACCATAATGCTCTACAACTTTCCATTATAATAATATATATGTTATAAGGTTACAATATATCCATAAAGGTGTTTTGGAAAAGTTTATATTTCATTTACCTCTGATCATTTTGGTTCAACCCTGTAGTAAACCGATTTTTACCTTAACAAATGTAATTAAATATTATTGTTTTTAGTCTTTATTATAGAAAAAATTTATATTCACCTAATTAGATAATATAAATTATTCTAATTATATGTACGACATCCATTATTCCAAATTCAGTTATCATAAGTGGGTAATATTAATTTAATATTAATCTAGAATATGTGATGAGAACACATTTTCTAAAAAGAAAATATTCAAATGATGAAAAAAATTATATCAAAATTCAATATTAAATAGATAAAAACAAACTATCTTTTTTTAATAGTTATATAAATTAACTAATACAAATTTTAAAACCATATTAATTTTTTTTATGTTTTTAAACTCTTTAAATGATGTGAAAATTCAAAATAATAACGAGTACTATTCAATATTAATTGTAAATTGATCTTCTTAGGGAATTATCAAAAATTAATCCTAACAAATTTTAACCAAAATAATTCAAATAGAATAAATTTTTCATATGAATTTTCTAATTTTTGTAAAAAAAAAATTTAAAATAAGTGTGAAAAAGGTGACAAAACAACTTTTTATAAAATACAATTTTTAATAGTAAAATTTTATTTGTTCATAACAATTGTATATATAAGACATTATATCAATGTTAAAAAATTTATTGAATATATAATAAAAAAATTTCAAAAATATAATTCACCAAATGTTTTTTTTATTAATTGAGGAATAAAATTATGCATAAATTTTTTTAAATAAAATATTCTTTTATTTTCTTTTATTATTATTTTCATTTATAATTAATTGGAATCAATATAACTCATTATATATACATGTTTAATCTGCATATTTTCATAGTTTAGTTAATCCTATTTTCCCTCCATTCTAGCATCTAGGTGATAACTACTATATTAAATAAATATATTAAAATAGTATTTGATGTTTTTTTGGAACTCAGTATTGTGTGTAACACAAGCTAAACTCTGTATTTTATGCTATAAAATATAAAATCAGTGTAGCATGTAATGAAAAATATCAAAAATAATAGATTTTTTCGAAAAAATATATATATCACAAAAATTGGGGGTGTTACATCCATCATTAATGACATAAACAACAGAACATCGATTAGAGAATATTGGGTACGTTCTCTTATAGTATACACATTCAATTTCAATGGAAAATATAATATAAAATACATAAAAATAATATTTATAACCTACATGAGATAAAGTGTTTCTAATATTTAGTTATTAATTTAAATTATAAGAAAAATTCATGATCCAATGTCTAATTCATTTTCACATAAATTATAATTTTCCATGTAAAATACTCCATTATAGACATGACCAAAATGATAGAATTTTCATATGATCTTTCATTTAAGATATATTACCACTTATTGATATGGGATGAGTAGTTATATTTTCATTAAATATTAATTATCCCTTAGAGTCCAACTAGATCATAACATTATCAAAATTTATCCCAAGGTTAAAAACACCATTATGAATTCAATTGAGCCATAATAAAGTCTTTTTATGTAAAACGTGAGGATATGTTTATCATTTCCAACCATTAAAGGACGTGAGACTTTGAAAATCAAATATAAATGATGGATTGCAAAGGAAAAAATATCATGTCACTATGTTTCATGTAATGATTTTCAATTATGGGGATATATTATACATTAGTATATTGATGGTGAATCCTAAACTTATTCAATGATTAATAGATTCCCAACATAGATATATTTTTTATGATTTATAAACACATCATATATTCATAGGTTACAGTACCTTTGGATTTTTTAAAGGAAGGGAGCATGACACCCTCTACCAGGGTTGATCACTAATCCATTATAAATATAAATAATATTTATTTTTGGAGCATGAAAAAATTATTCTACAGGTAAATCCTCGATTAATAATTTAGTTTTAATATATATATATAAAATATGCATGTTTTAGAATAATGGTAAGTATTTTTGATTTCATAGTGGTGTGCCTTACTAGAACTATTGTAAAAACCTTACAACATGTACCTAATGGTTTAAACCAACCATTAATAATTTTTTTTAAAAAAATGATGAATATATATATATATATATGATTGTAAAACATCTAATCATTTTGAAGGGTTATTAAACTGTTTTCATTTTCATGAATCATCAAATAAAATTTTCTCGTTCACCTTATGTTAAGAAAAAAAATTTAATGTGGACCATGGTGCATATTTATATCATTTAGATAATTCATTTGACAAGTAGTACCCTTAAAAATCGTGTCACGACCCGACCCTACCCAGGCTCGAGCCTCAACTACCCCAAGCCCGCCTCCATAGGCCAGGGGCAGGCCACCAGCGTCGAAGGCCAAGCAACTTGGGGAGGCCTTTGCCTATGTACATGTACACACACGCAGCCCACTCAATGCAGAAGTGAAGAGTAAAAGGAAAAGTAAATTACTAACTTCTATAAACAACCACAAGAGTGCATCGACCTCTAAATAGTACAAAGTGAAAGTTGAAGGTAAACTGAAAAGAAAAAGGGCAAAACACGTGCCCAACCAGAAAAGTGCCACAACCCGGAAATAGGTAAACAAAAGTAAACAACTGGGAGAGTCCCACACCTAGAACTCGACTACGACCACCGCACACTGTCCAAGCTCCCAAACTCCTAAGCTCTGCTAAAGTCATGATCAACTTGTCCGTAGTCTGCAAGGGTACACCAAGTGCAGGGAAAGCCCAAGTATGGGTGAGTATAAAACTACTCAGTAGGATACCCCGAAGGATCGAGGGAGCAACAAAGGAGGTACCGAAGGGTGAGCAGTAGATCGAACAGGGAATAGTAAAGGAGTAAAACAAGGAGTTCAGTAGAGTAATAGTAGAGATTCCGACTCAACCCAACAAGAGAAATGAGGTAGACTCATCCAGACACAAGGAGCAGGAAACGGTGAGAAGATGAACTTCTCAACGAGTCTTAGTTGCCTATAGCAGGATAGTAGACTCGTCCAACCATGAGAAACTAGACACGAAAATCACATGGCATACCCCATGCGTCTTCACCTCCCTTGGAGGGAGAGTAACCAAGCCCAAGAAGTGGGTAATTTAACAAGGAATATACATATCCTTATAATCAATCAAGAAGCCTGAACAAGATCATAAGGGGATCTCCATCTCGTACCTCAGACCAGGAAACTATGTAACCAACAATCCCAGAAGTAAACACCATCAATTCCCATCATCCAACATGTCTTCCCTGAACTACAAGTCAAGGGGCTCAGATCACCACACCTTGACACTATCCGCTTTGGGCGGCACTGACTCACCCTCACGGTTTTTGGTCATGTTACATGGATGATTCTTAGTGGGGAAAGCTCCCCTCATATTTAAGAGTTCTGGGGGAACATCTTGCCACACCTCAGCACAACCCCGCAGTCGAGAGGTCTCCTCAAAGTCGACAGATGACCCCCTGCCCATCCTCACTGGAGGGTAATCCCTAGAAGTCGACGGGTTCCCCACTATAAGGAGCCTCGACAAGAGTCGAAGTGGTGCACCAATGCCCAGTACCGTAAAAGGGTAATCCATTGGAGGGAGACATGGCTAAATTCGTCAACGAGTCCCAATGCGCAGTCCCGTAAAAGGGTACTCCACTAGAGGGAGGCTCGGAACCATCATCAGGGACCACTTCCCAGCCCAGCTTGCGGTAAAACCGGCATTGGGGACCACTTCCCAGCCTAGGTGGAGGTAAACCTGGCATCGGGGACCACTTCCCAGCCCTGCTGGAGGTAAACCCGGAACTACCCTGGCCATCCCTGACAGATGGTACTACTCGGTGAACACCGCAGTACTGGCTATCCCTGCTGGAAGGTAACCCACTGGCCATCCTAGCTAGATGGTACCGCTCTGGCCATCCCTATTGGATGGTACAATTGGCCACCCCTCCTGGATGGTACCTTAACATCCAACCATTCTGTGAATAACCTCATGGCCTTCCCTGCTTGAAACAACCTCCTGGGTAGAGGATCGGTGCCCGCATAATGTGTTGGTGACCCCTAATCCACAAGAACTCTTCCAGGGAACACGAAGTAACTCTGTCGGCCAAACCATCGAGAATAAAACCAAGGGAAAACAACTCACCCTCCTGGTCGAAACCTTCATGAATAGGACCAGGGGGAAAATCAACCCTACTGGTTAACAAACGAGAACAAAACCAGGGAAAACTCAACTTTACAGCTCAACAATCGATAAAAGAGGGACCCTCTACGTCACGAGAGTTCAAAGGCACGCAAAGCATAACACGCCACGTGCATGGGTCACACACGACATGTGGCCCCAAGTCAACTCCAACCGAGTGCACAGACTTTCTCAGGTACAAACAACCATATATACCTCCAAACGTTCCCGTATAATCCCAGAGTATACCACATTTCCAGCCCAAAGGCTATCGTGCACACGACACCCAATATAAACTCAATGATCGTAAATGCAACAAATCCAACTTGCCACCTCAATGGACATGGCACGACCAACCACATCTCATCAAGAATTACTTCACTCACACGGGAGTGCATGCGATCACACGCCAATGGTCTGATACAAACATAGTAGGACGAACCACCACGGAATCACCATACTTTCTTCCTCATTTAAAAAGATCACGTAAGAGGCTCCACTCACCTCCAAAGATTACACCATTGTAATCCTCATGGAAAACAATGTGAGATCAACTACTTAATCACCTCCAACGGATATGAGATGTAAAAGTTTCCAACACCGTTTTATGCCCGAATGGCGTCCCGTGGTTCTGAACCTCAGCCCCAAAACAGTCGGGTGCATCACACCCTTGTGATCTCCTCATAAATACACATCAAATTGACTGCTCACTTGAGTGCAACAAATATCTGGAGAAGAAAGATGCATTCCGCCTCACCACACATGATCAGTGCTTTGTGGGACCCGCATCCGAGTCCAAAATCACAACGAACGGATCACACCATTGCAATCCTCTCGAAAAAGTACACAAGTTCGACTAATCACCTGTCCAAAATGGACACACGGTGATAAAGCTAGAAATCATTGCCAACTCCTCAAACGACCCTCATAGGGCCCGCACCACCGTGCTGAATTAAAGCAGGCGGACTGCGCCATTGCAATGCCCTAGGAGAAACACCAAAAATCGACTTCTCGCACGCCCCGAATGGACGTCTAATGAGAACTTGTTAAAGCGCTGCATGTGGCTCGAAAGACGGGTCGTGGGGCCCACGCCTCAACTCCAGCTTCAGCGCCCCAAACTACACTGGAAAAATCCGGCTCAACGCTAGGGTCACAAACCTGCTGAAAGCACTCAAAACGGACGTTAGATGCGTCTGTGCCGCTCAAAACATGAACCCCAAGAAAAATTCCAAACTGCTTAACAGCGTGATGTGCCACCGAGGCCCCCATTTCGGGAGTTAAAACCCCCTGAAACCATCTTAAAATCTCCATCTCAATTTAAGGGATGCGTCATTGGAGACGATGCCCAAATCGGACACCTTGCGGATGATTTATTATATATAAATCATTTTATAATTATAATAATAATAATATATTATTATTATTATTATAAACTAATTATAACTTTTTATATTATTTTTAATTATTTTTTTTCTAAAAGCTTCCACCAATAGGGTTGGCTGATCAGCTGCTTTTCCTTGCAGAGACCCGCCGCTGGCGGGTTGGCAGTCTCCCACAGGGTCGTGTCGCACGACCACAGCTTCGCACGCCCGCCAGCCGGCCAGCCGTCCGGCCTCTCCCTTTGGCTATCGCCCCAAGCTGAGGCCCTTGCACGCAGGTGCTCTGTGGTTCGCATCCACGTCCGTCTCCACGCTCCCCGCTCACGCCGCGTGCAACCACCGTGCTCCGGTGCAGAGGATCCGGCCAACCGCCTTTCTACCGAGCCGTCGAAGGCCGCCGCTGCCTGGGAGGCACCACGCTCACCAGCGCCACCCGTTATCGGAACCCACAAAGCCGGTATGAGAACATCCAAAACCTCCAGAAAACACCACAAACTCACAATCATTGGAGGACGTTTACGATCAAATCCAAACTCGAATTTAAACTCCGAAATGTGAATCAGAAATCTCAGAAAACATACTACACATTCATTGGTTTTTCTCAATAATTCAACAGAGGTTGGATGCAATTATTCAAGCTCAAAGTAGATGCAAAAATAAAATTTGAAACCTAAATGATCTTACCATGTTGGGCGTTGCCCGTCGCTTCACGAGGGATCCGCCATCGCCGCAACAGCTTGGAGAGGAGGATGGAGGAGGATGAAAGCTTCTTTGGTTGAGCTAATTCCTCCAGGGTTAACAAGAAGGGAAGGGGAGAGAGGGGCTTAGGTGTTTAAATAAGGAAAACATATTAAAATTTTAATTAATTTAAAACCTCCAAATTAACCCGCATCTGAACCGATCTATAGGGTCGAGGATAAGTCTACCCTAGGGTAAACACCACCTCCCAAGCACAACAGTTATCTCAGAATTTTAATCCGGGTCTCCGTTTGAAAGTTATAAAGTTCAACATCTGAAGCTGCTAAAATACGAAATTGCCCATGGTGGCATTTTTCCCAGAAGGCCCACGCCCATGATAGTTACACCCCTCCTAGGGTAAACAGCATGCTCTGGAATCAACGGTGAACTATGTTTTTCAATCCGATAAACCTTTTAATAGATATTTTAGTTTAACCATTAAAAATTTTAATTAATTATTTTAATTATCCATTTAACATTCCAGTAATGGGCGAGGGGTCCAAACATCCTGTGGTGACATGTTATATGTCGTTCATAGGGTAACACCCCATTTCAAACCCATATCTGCAATCAGATTTCTGATCTGGATAACCGTTTAGGATTTATCCTATTTATTTGGCCTTCCTAGTGTGAATGATCTGAAAATTTAATTTCGGCCACACCGGGGCTCAGAATCACATGTTGTCTGAAGACGCTGCTCTGGAATAACATCAAGAATATTCCAAAATCTTTTATAGAAATTAATGGGTTCTTAAATAATTCCCTCTTTTAAGCTTTTTGTCCCTAAAAATCAAATTCAAGGAACCACATAGGGTACTAAGCCCACACCTGGCTCCCCCGTACCATGAATAACTCTTGCACAGTCCTGTTTCACCGCACACAGACCAAAGGATTTGATCTATTCACATGAGTTTTGTCCTTGACGATGACGTGTATAGGAGCACGCACATCTCCTCTGGTGAGCCACGTGGGAGACACCGTACTACCACTCTAGACCATGGGGGTTAGGGAAAGGTGGTGGGGAACCTCACCATCCCTTCGCACGGTCTCAAACCACCTGAAGGATCTCAGGGGTAGCTCACTTCCTTGGTCGAACCCCCATTTTTCACGCCACGACTGAAATCACCACTTGGACTTTGGACAAGGCCCGGTGATTTCATCCTTCAGAATATCCATATGGTGAAACACCCAAGGATATCTGGTGATGCAGGATTTCATAGTCGATGTCTCGTAGCCAAGACTCTCTTACAGGCTCAGAGAGTGAAGGATTCAACACCATCAAATAAAGACAAAGGCCCCATGCCTTTTACCTTACCAACATAGGGTTATTCCGACGCCCCGTTCCACCCTAGTAACAACTCAAACAAGGAGCAGGGAAAAAATTATTTCAAACACAGAGTCTAAAAATTATACTAAAAAAGTAGAAGAGCTGTAGAGCATACCTCATATCACATCATGCTCTGTGGGATCATAGACATCCAAAGCTCGCGGCTGTCCATGGTCCCAAATATCAGCTCCTAGAGGCTAACGTGGACCGCCTAGTGGTGATGGGAAGACCTCGTAATGTCGTACCCCACTATCATCTCCTCCCGCTCCTCTGTAAGCACCACCTCTCTGGGCGCTACTCCGATCCTGGAGCTGCCTCTGTCATAGTGGTGCACCTGCTGCCTTCCCGATATTCTCAGCATGCATGGTCGGGCAGTCCTATGCCAAGTGACCTCGGCCATCACAAGCATAGCACCAACTCTCTCTGGGGTGAACTGGTTCCCTTTGGCGCCACTGTGGTGTACGACCATGCCCCTAAGTCCATTTATTGAAAAGCCACCTATGTCGAGGTTCTGTCAGCCGATGCCCGCTAGTTGCGGCAGACGTCTCGGCTCCAACATGCCTGCTGCCACCACCAACTGTAGAATGTGAAATGAAGCATTTTTTCACCAGCGCCATATCTAGAACCCCAGAATAATTGGAAATTCCAAAGGATACTATGACAACATGAATCTCTCTACGAAGACCCAACTCAAACATTCGCACTCGGAAGTTTTCGTCATGGACCAAGTCTGGGTAAAAGCGTGCACGATCTGTGAAACTAGCCTCAAACTCCGCCACTGTCGTCCCTCTTTGCTGAAACTGTAGGAGATACTAAATCCGAATGGAGTGTATTATAGAGGGGAAAACTCCTCACGAAACAACAACTGAATACCGCCCCACGAAAGCAAAGACTCTTCAAGAAACTGAGTCACCTGACTCCACCAATTACAAGGTGATTTGTGGAAAAGGTTGGCAGCCAATGCCACCATAAGATCTACCAGGATTAGCACATGCCTGAAAAGGCAATGCACAGTCTCTATCCAAACCTTTGCTGCCTGAGGTTCTGGATCACCACTGAACCTCAGTGGTCTCTGTCGCTGGAAATCACGGAGTGCGCTCAACCTGCTCTCAAGCCCCGTTTGCTCTACTGGAGCTGTCTGTTGCTCACTAGGTGGGGGTGCTACTACCAGACCACTGGGAGAAAGGGGCTCACATGATGGGTCTTATACTGTTGCCTCATAGCTCATAGGGTCATCGTCACGAACCAAAGCCGGTATCCTAGCTGGCTGACTTCGCAGAGACATCCTGAATATTATCAGGGAGTGCCATAGTTAGATTAACATATATGTATATAAAAGTCACAACAATGGGGAGATGACTCAAGAAGGACAATCAGAGTCACAATCCTAGGTGATGCACAAACCAATTCTTCTCTGAAACAAGTGTATCAGCATGCCGAGTCAACAAGCGCGTTATCAGGGCCCTGGTGAATCGATATTTCGGCCACCACACCGTCACTGGACTCCCTGGCCTAAGAGCGGCTCTCGAGACATGTTAACAATGTTTCCCTAAATCCCAACCAATTACTTTTTAGGGATGCTCGAACAATGTCCCAACGAATGAACCATCTTTGATACCACTTTGTCACGACCTGACCCTACCCGGGCTTGAGCCACAACTTCCCCAAGCCCGACTCTATTGGCCAGGGGCTGGTGACCAGCATCGAAGGCTAAACAACTCGGGGAGGCCTTTTCCTAAGTACCAGTACACACACATGCAGCCCACTCAATGAAAAAGTGCAGAGTAAAAGGAAAATTAAAGTACTAACTGTTATAAAAAACCACAAGAGTGCATCGAGCTCCATACAGTTTAAAGTGAAAGCTGAAGGTAAACTGAAAAGAAAAAGGGTGAAACTCACACCCAACAAGAAAAGTGCCATAACCCGGCAACAGTAAATAAAAGTAATAAACTATGAGAGTCCCACACCTAGAACCATACTATGACCACCGCACGTGGTCCAAGCTCCCAAACTCCAAAGATCCGCTGATGTCACGAGCAACCTGTCCATCGTCTGCAAGGGCACACCAAGTGCGGGCAAATCCCAAGCAGGGGTGAGTATAAAAATACTTAGTTGGATACCTAGAAGGCTCTAGGGAGAAACAAATGTGGTACCGAAGGGTGAGAAGTAGATCGAATAGGTAATAGTAAAGGAGTACAATAAGGAGTGCAGTAGAGTTATAGTAGAGAGTCCAACTCAACCCAATAAAAGAAAGGAGGTAGACTCATCCAGACACAAGGAGCTAGAAAAGGTTAGAAGATGAACTTCTCATCGAGTCTTCACTACCTATAGCAGGAGAGTAGACTCGTCCAACCATGAGAAGCTTGACATGGAAAGCACGTGGCATACCCTGAGTGTCTTTGCCTCTCCTGGAGGGAGAGTATCCAAGGCCAATAAGTGGGTACTGGAACAAGGTATATACATATCCATATGCTCAATCAAAAAACCCGGACAAGATCATAAGGGGATCACTACCTTATAGCTCAGCCCAAGAATGTGAGTAGCCTATATTCCTAGAAGTAAACACCATTGATGCCCAGCATCCCGCATGTCTGCCCCGAACTGCAAGTTAAGGGGATCAAATCACCGCACTTGACAACATCCGCTTTGGGTGGAACTGACTTGCCCGCATGGTTTTTGTCACGTCACAAGGAAGACTCTCGGTGGGGAATGTGCCCCTCTTACTTGAGAGTTCTGGGGGAACATCATGCCATACCTCATCACTACCCTGCAGTCAAGAGGTCTCCTTAAAGTTGACAGGAGACCCCCTGCCCAGCCCCACTGGACTGTAATCCCTGGAATTCAATGGGTTCCCCACTAGAGGGAGACCCGAAAAGAGTCGACGGGTTCCACACTGCCCAGTCCCATAAAAGGGTAATCCACTAGAGGGAGACCCGACTAAAGTCGTCAAAGAGTCCCAATTACTAGTCCCGTAAATGGGTACTATACTGGATGGAGGCTCGGAACCGTCATCGGGGACCACTTCCTAGCCCAGATGGAGGTAAAACCTGCATCGGGGACCACTTCCCAGCCAAGCTGAAGGTAAACCCGGCATCGGGGACCACTTCCTAGCCCCGTTGGAGGTAAACTCTGAACTGTTTTGGACATCCCTACTAGATGGTAATGATCAGTGAACACCGCTGTACAAGCCATCCCTGCTGGAAGGTAACCCATTGGCCATCACTGCTGGATGGTACTGCTCTGGACATCCCTGTTGGATGGTGCAACTGGCCACCCCTGCTTGATGGTACCTCACCGGCCAACCCTACTGAAAACAACCTCCTAGTCAGCCCTACTGGAAACAAACTCCTAGGTAGAGGATTGATGCCTCTGTTATTTTTTTGTCACACTAAATCAAGAAGAACTCTACTAGGGAATACAAAGAAACTCTATCAGCCAAACCATCGAGAATAGAACCAGGGGAAAACCACTCACCCTGCTGGTCGAAATCATCGTGTGTCGGACCAGGGGTAAACTCAACCCTGCTGGTCAACAAATGAGAACAAAACCATCGGAAAAATCAACCCTGCTGGTCAATAATCTAGATCAGAGGGATCCTCTATGTCACAAGAGCTCAAAGTTATGCAAAGCAGAGGATGACACGCATATGGGGCCCACACGATGTGTGGCCCAAAGTTAACTCCAACCGAGTACACAAACGTTCTCAGGTACAAACAACCACATGTACCTCCAAGCATTCCTGCATACTCCCAGAGTATACCACATTTCCCTCCCAAAGGCTATCATGCACAAAACACCCAAAGTCAATGTGAAGGGTGTAATTGTAAACCCTCTAGCTTGCCACCTCAACGGTTGAGGCATGGCCAACCACATCACTTCAAACATTACTTTACTCACATGGGAATGCATTCGGTCACATGCCAAGGGTCTGCTACAAACCCAGTAGGGCGAACCACCACCAGAGCACCTTACCTGCTTCCGCATTTAATAAGATCGCGTAAGAGGCTCCGCTCACCTGCACATATTACACTGTTGTATTCCTCGTGGAAAAACAGGCAAGATATACTACTTTCTCACCTCCAACAGATATCAGACTTAAAAGTCGCCAACACCACAATACACCTGAATGACATCCTGTTGTCCCGAACATCGGCCCTGAAAATAGTCGGGCGCATTTCACCATTGCGATCTCCTCAGAATGACACATCAAATTGACTACTCACGTGAGTGCAAAATATATCCAGAGAAAAAATATTCATTTTGCTGCACCGCCCATGAGAAGTGCTTCATGGGACCCGGATCCCGGTCCCAAAGCAGAATGAACAGATTTCACCGTTGTAATCCTCTCGAAAAAGTACACAATTTTGACTAATCACTTGATAAAACGGACACCCGGTGATAAAGCTGGAAATCACCACCAACTCCCAAAACAGCTCTCGTGGGGCCTACACCAACGTGATGAATTAAAGCTGGTGGATTGTACCATAGAAATTCCCTCAGAGAAACACCCAAATTTGACTGCTCGCACGCCCCGAATGGACGTCCGATGAAAAAGATGTAAAGCGCTGCACGCAGCTCCAAAGATGGGACGTGGTGCCCATGCCTCAACATTGGTTTCAACGCCCGAAACAACACTGGAAAACTCTGGTTCAATGCTAGGGTCACAACACCGCTGAAGATTCTCAAAACGAATGTCGGATGCGTCCGCGCCGCTCAAAACACGAACCCCCCAAAAAATGCCAAACTGCTTAATAGCATGTCGCGCCATCGAGGCCCCCCGTTTCGGGAGTTAAAAACCCTCGAAACCATCTCAAAATCTCTATCTCAATTTAAGGGACGCGTCGCCATAGACAGTGACCAAATAGGACTTACTGCAAATGATTTATGATATATAAATCATTTTCATAATAATATTAATAATAATAATAATATTGTTATTATAAATTAATTATAAATTTCTATTTTACTTTTATTTATTAATTTTGTTTTCTAAAAGCTTCCACCGACCAGGTTAGCTGATCAGCTAGTTTTCCACACAGAGACCCACCACAGGCGGGTCTGCGGTCTCCCACGGGGTCACGTAGCATGACCCTGGCATCACAGGCCCACCGGCCGGCTGGCCGGCCGGCCTCTCCCTCTCGCTGTCGCCCCCAGCTAGGGCCCTCGCATGTAGGTGCTTCCCCTTCCTCGTCCACGGCCACCTCCATGCTCCCCACTTTCACCGCACGATGCCGTCGCGCTCTGCTACCGAGGAGCCGACCGACCACCCTGCTGCCGAGCCGCCAAAGGCAGCCGCCGCCTGGGAGCCCCCGCGCTCTCTCACACTGCTTGTTGCCTGGCCACCATGCTTGCCCATGCCACCCTTTGCCGGAACCCCCAATGATGGCAGGAGAACCTCCAAAACCACCATAAAACACAGAAAACACGCAATCTTCGGCGGACGTTTGAGATCAACTCCGAACTCGGATTTCAATTTCGAAACGTGCGTTAGAAAGCTCAGAAAACATACTACACATTCATGTTCTTTGTTCGATAATTCAACAAAGGTTCAATGAAATAATTTGAGCTCAAAGTAGATGATGAAATAAAAATTGAAATCACAATGATCCTACCTTGTTGAGCATTTCCCGTCACTTCACGAGGGATCCTCCATCGCAGCAACAGCTTGGAGAGGAGGATGGAGGATGGTGAAGCTTCCTTGGTTGAGCTCCTTCCTTCAGGGTTAACAAAGGGGAAGGGGAGAGAGGGGTTAGGTGTTTAAATAAGGAAAACATATTAAAATTTTAATTAATTTAAAACCTCCAAATTAACCTGCATCTGAACCACTCGATGGGGTCATGGTTAAGCCTCCCCTAGGGTAAACACCACCTCCCTAGCACAATGGCTATCTCATAATTTTAATCTGATCCTCTATTTGAAAGTTATAAAATTAAACGTCTGAAGCTGCTAAATTGTGAAAACTCCCCTAGTGGCATTTTTTAAAGAAGGCCCACGCCCATTAAAGTTACACACCACCAAAGGTAAAAGTCATGCTCTGGACTCAACGTTTCCCTCAGTTTTCCAATCTGAGAAACTGTTAAAGAGATACTTTAGTTTAACCATTAAACGAATAAATTAATTATTTTAATTATCTGTTTAACATTTCGGTAATGGGTGAGGGGTCTAAACGTCCCGCGCCGATGTGCTTTATGTCGTTCCTAGGGTAAACACCCCATTTCAGACCCATTCGTACACTCAGATTTCTGATTCGGATAACCATTTAAGAGTTATCCTATTTATTTGGTGTTCCCAATGTGAATACACTGAAAATTTAATTCTGACCACATTGGGGCTCGGAATCGTACGTCGTCTGAAGACGCTGCTCTCGAATAACATCAAGAATATTCCAATGTTTTTTATAGAAAAAACGAGGTTCTTACAAAGCATCTTTGGATTAGATATATATTTCAAAAATTTATTATAAATTATTTAATTAAAGGTAATTTTGGAATCTTATGTAATTGTTAAAAAAATTGAACTATAAGTTAAGGTAACAATCATAGTTGCCTATTAGGAGACTAATTGATATTTAATGAGCTTCTGTGTTGATGTTTTAGGTATTCAAGGTTGATCTTTTACCATTAATGATGATTTTAAATAAAAATAGATACCACAATGCTATTGGTATGGATCTACTTGAAAACTCATATGGGATACTGTGATAATCTCCAATATACTAGAGATAGGTCATTAAGTTAGTAACAATCAAACATGGATTAATATAAAAAAGCATAGAGAAGGATCCAGTGATCTATAAACAAATTATTATTTAACAAATCCTTTAGATTTACAGTGAAAATATATGTGCATTAGATATTAATTTAGAAGGATATCATTTGTTTCTAAATACTTAACCACATTATATCATGATAATGTTCATTTATAGAAGAGAAACTAAAGTTAGATTCATTTAACCATTATAGATTTTGAGTATATTAAACTAGGATGTTTGTCAATATTTGGTGTGACCACTAGTAGAGTAATTATATAAAAATTTTCAGGTCTCAAATATCAATGTTAAATGTGCGATTTTTTTTGCATCATGGATTGATATGTTCTGGATGTGGAAGTTTATATAGTTATTATTTCATAAGAAAATGACTATTGAGGAGAAACTTTATATTGGTTTTTTTGTTTGTGTCCCTTAGAGGCATGATAACATTCATTATATTACTTGGGAGTATGGAATCTATATTAAAAGATTTATGAAATTAAAATATTTATTATTATTTTTATTTTTTGAATAAAAACATTACATATGTAGGGGAATTGATTCTTATTTTTTAATAAATTACTTTTTCTATTAAGGAAAATGAACATGTATTTTTTACTTCAATGATGGTATTATTGAAATTTTGGATCCTAGTCAATTTATGAAAATTAAGTATCATATTTGAGTCTAATACATAATAACATTAAACAAAATTACCAAATATTTTATTGGTATACTACAAATATAGGTGTTAAAACAGTAAGATGGTATATTACCACACTTCATTTATCTACCACTTTTGATTTTTGGTTTCTATACTATTTATCTATCTATATAATTATTCCCCAAAAAATAATGATAATCATCTACCAGTACATGTTCATAATCAATTCACAAACCTTGTAAATATTATAGGTGTTTGATTTATTTATTTATTTTTAAATATTTTGTGGAATATTCATTATCACTTCATGGATGTTCTCATGATAGGTTTCTAACATTCATAATTAGTATGCGTGATCAATGATATTTTTTAGGGTTTAAAAAGTTTTAATTTTAAATTATAAGTGAAAGATGTAAATTTAAAGACCTCTTGTTTCTAATGAACAAGATCCACCAATGAGAAATAAAAAATATATCACAATCTATAACTCACATTGAATATCATTAAAGGTATCTATAAAATCATAACCTTTTATGAAGAATTCTCATGCTCATTTTCATGTAATGTTTTACCCTTGTTTTGGTATAACTTTTTTTCAGTTTTATGGTTGGGGTTGTTTTCGGTGAAATTGAGGTAGTTTGGAAGACCAAGGGGTTATTCATGGTTGGGGAATGGTTAGGAAACATTATTAGTATTGGCCCCAAAAATCGTTCACATAAATTTTGGTGAGACATAAAGTGGCACACAGTTGCTCTATCGTCTTCCCAAACCATGTGTCCATACTCCCAAACCATAAATTCCAAAAAAAATGGTGTTTTACATTTTTGTAACATTGTCTTTCAAACCATGTCTCAGTTAGTAGAAACTATGTGCACCATTAGATGTGGTTAAAGGTTTCAAACACTGTGTTCCCCTACCTAGGAAACTATGTTCATGAACCTCCAAATGGTTTTAGAATACCTAAATCCCCACCCAACAAATATTTCCAATTCACCCCACCCCTTCCCTATCCTATTTCCATTATTTTTAGAGGCACCATGGGGGGATTCCATGGCTCCAAAAACTCATCTCTTGGTATATCAAAGATCTGGTTGAAGGATTAGCTCCTCATTATTAATTGATTGCAATTCACATTCGGTTTCATTTATCTCTTTAGTGTATATCTCATATTTTAGAAGGATTATTTAACACTTTTGGAAAGTTTTTCTATTTAGGTTTTCATAGATCTTAATCTTATATATCCTAATCTTAGGTATTGTTCCGAGATTTTTCCTGCCATTTTGGTCTTTATCATTCGACATCAATTTAGGTATTTTAAATTGGATAACAACCATCAATGATCTTAAAGTAGGTTTTATAATTTTAAAATCACATATAATTTTCTATAATTGCATCGATGTAATTCGAATATTTAAATTTCCATGATGGGAAATTGTATTAAAAATTTATTTTATTTATTTATTTATTTTCCTACGTGATAATTAAATATCTTGATTATGTGATAATGAAATTATGTGATTATGTGACAATGATATTGGTGAGTAATGGGATTATAAAATTGGATGATTAATAGTTTATGAATTCTATAGCTACCCATGGGTTGTTCATATATGATTAAAACTGGTATCCACCCTTGGGGTATGCCAATAATATGAAAATGATGTTTTATAAATTATTTGTGGTTGAATAAATGTTATTTTGAATGGGTTGGATAATGATTTAATATAATGAATGATAAATGGGTAGAAATATGAAACAAAGTGATGTGAAATATGTTACTGAGTTAGAGTACATAGAATGATGCTCTAAATACCCAAGGGGTTTCCAAATTCCATTCTATGACCCCCATTAAATTTTTGTATATTTTTGATCACTGAGTTGTGGGGTAGGGTTTTATACTCTAAATAGCCAATGGGGGCTAAAAATATTCTCTATTCCCCCATTGTATAAATGATATAATTTAAATGAATTGATTATTGAAAACCCATGATGTAATTACTTGTGATATATCTTTGGTAATGGTTTGTGATATAGAAAAGGCTGAAGTAAGAATGATGGTTCATGTGTCATGGTAATCCTAGTGAATTATGTGGTTAAATAAATAATAATTAAATGTGAAATATATTTAATTTATTTATTGAAATTTTTCAATATAAATGTTAATAAACCATTATAAACTAGTTATTTTTTAGACACTATTAGTGGTGACCACCTAATTTGTACTCACACCCTTCTTGAGTTGAATGATCGGTACCTGAATAGAAATCATGAGTACCAGAAATGGTTAGGGAAATATCCCAATAATAGATCGATGATATTGGGATGGAGCATGGATGAAAGAACCAGATATTATGAAAGGACCCTCTTGGGAGTTTTTAGTTTCATTATTTTGATTTCTTATTTAACACAAGAAACATATGTGGCATGGAATTTCTACTACTTTAGTACCAGATGTTGTTTTCCTATCTTGGTTCATCATGTGACATTGGTGTGTATTGATTATGGTTTTATCCTTTATATTGTTTATTATTAGTTTCATATGGTTTATTTATTACTTTTGTTTTCTTATTTTATAAATATTGTATTGTCTTTCATCGATACATCTATATTAGACCATCAATGCTAGTCTGAAGGCTCTGGAATGCGGGGAATAATTCACGAGGTCGTGTGACCCACTGGGTTAGGGTTTTGGCTTGTGGTATATGAGTCAGGAAATTATAGAGTGGTATCAAAGGTGGTTTTATTTTATTTTATATTTTCATACTATTTAGTATAGTTATATAACAGATTATGATGAGTCGGTCCTCGGTCATGTTCTCATTCATGAGACTATCTATCCCATGTATGGAGGATAACCCAATTAACCACTTATGCTAAATTATTTCTTCTTCTCATTCTTATTCATGTTTTTTTAATAATAAAGTAAAAAATCTAATATAACATATATTCGATGAAATTATTTTGATTATTGAACAAAAAAATTATATATTTTATCCATGCTATAAAAATTGAATGTACCACACAAGTGTAAGTCTTCCATATAATCTCTACATCACTGTGTAATATATTTTTTCCTCACCACATTACATTTATGGGTATAATTATTGAAATATTAATTATATATGATAATTATAACATGATAATAATTCTATAAAAAATATATACCGTCCACTTCCTTATCATTTCACAATTAAGGGAATGATATCATCGCTCATGCATACGTACATCCTACCATCTCCATGACGTGAGGTGATTCACTCTCCTAGATCAACATTAAATAATTATTACATACATTTATAAAATGAATCAATATAATTTATATTTACTTAATATAATTCTTTAAATGACGTAACTATATCCTATACACATTAACTGAGACTTAGATGACAAATGATACATAAATAATGAAGTTGTTAGCACTTGAAAGAGGTGTAATATTATTAACAAATGGGTTTTAGTATGATAATATATGATATCATATGTTTGAATATGGTTGTTGGATAAGTATATAAAATTATTTAATCCTTTATATTGGAATTTCACATTTATACAAATGAAATTGTACATAAAGTAGGTTATAATTACACAATCCCATTATTATCTGAGATTATTTAAACATGTGTATTTACAGTGGTATATTTATCTTCCATTTACATGTATATTAATAATATAATCCAAAATATTCATACAATTATTTTAAAATTTTCCGATTTATTTTTTAGCCTTTTTTTTAATTTTACTAAATAGTTTGAGTGGAGTCTCATTTTCATTATCCTCAGGACGTACTTCTTAACATATCTGGAAAACATGCGAGGAGATTTTTTTAAATTATATGACTTGAATGTACTTTTACACTTTCATGATGCCTTAATTATTTGAAGATTCCATTATAAGATATGAGGGTTCTTTCCAAATAAAATATTTTCTTTTATTTTTCTATTTCATTTTATGAAAATGAAACTTTTTCAAAGAAGAAAGTATATTATCTTAAAAAATTATTTTCAATTGATCTCCCAAAATTATTTCCCCTCTATGATAACATTATTTGATGTTTCTTATATTTTAATTTTATTACTTTTCAAGGATAAAATTCATTGTATTTGTATTTTTTTTATGATTATGATAGAATAATAAATATGAAACTCATTTCTTTTCCCTCAGTTATGTTATGACTGAATGATGTTTAAGAAACCCATTTACTTTCATGGGATAGTATATGATGAATGGTTTATGTTATTATGGAAAAAATATTTGTGTTTTCATCTTTTGATGGGTGGGTCCTATATCTCAGTACAATTCATTGGGTAAAGATTTATATCTCATGAGATATAATGGATTGGAAAGGTAAATGGTCCCAATTTCCTAATACATGGCTATAATTGTAAATAAACATGGTTCCATGACACATAGCTGGAATAAAGAGTGAATTAGATTGCATAAATGAAATTTTCCACTACGATGGTCTTGGTAGTGTGCCAAGACTATTATAGAAATGATTTTCTATTCTTTTGTTTGTGCCAAAAATTCTATGTCTTTTGTTATGATCTCTCTGAATATGTTTTTGAATAACATCTATGATTTATCTCATGACATGATATCATGACCATTGATATGTAGTATTTAATTTTAAAACATTATGTTTATGTTCTCGTTTCTTATGATTATGATATGATTGATATCTACCTTGCTTACCCTTAATAAGCATCTGAGCTCACTCAGTATTATTTTTATTTTACCTCTGATATGAAGAAGTGTATTATGTAATATGTGTCAAAAAAGGTTTTAGATATGATGTAATAATTGGGAGATAATGTAGTGGTATTATGAAGCAGTTGATTTTATTTCGTAGTTTATAAAGAAACTAAATTTATATAGTCCTAGGATTGTTATGTTATATTGAGTAATTAATATAATTTTATTTAGAAGTTATATCAATTTATTAAATTTATGGGACATTATAGTTTTTTTGGTTATGTTTTTTTATCATATGTTAAATAGAATGATAGTGAATAACTGGTATCCTTCTCTGTATATTGATGATATCCTTGATCAGTTCTGAGGAACTTCTATTTTCTCCAAATGATTGACTTCATATCAGGGTATCATCATTTGAGAGTTCAACCATATGATATACTGTGGACTTCTTTCATAAGAAGGTATAACATTTATGAGTTTTTCATGATGTTGTTTGGGAAAACGAATGCTCGGACAGTGTTTATGGACTTGATGAACTAAATCTTCTACTCATATATAGATTACATTGTGTTTTGTGTATGGATTCAATCTTTTTGTACTATAGAAGACATGAAGATCATATGGAGTACACTGAGAGAGCATCAAATGTATTCCATGCTATTTAATTTTCAATTTTTGATCGATAAGAATCCTTTCTTGGGTCACATCATCTCGAATAAAGGACTTTCAGTGGACCAAGATAATATTATGTAAATAGTTCCTTAAGAGAAGAGAAATAATTTTTTTGATAGCTGAATATTTCTGTATTTAGTGAGCTATTATCAAAGGTTCATCTAGGACTTTTCTCGCTTAACAGACTTGTATGTTTGGGAGATTGTATTTCATCATGGATTTACATGAAGTATTATTTCTGAACCTAACTCATGTTTCACCTTGTGCTTATAGAAAAGAATTTATAAGGATCTTGAAATACATGTATTTCTATTTACGGATTTACCCCAAAAATAGATGGTAATTCAGAACATACTAAACATGTATTAGAGTCTATGATATGGGCCTGAATTTTAGATGTTGTTTTTCCATGGTAGAAACACTTAGGGATCATTGAGTTCACCTGTAAAAGTATATATCCAGATAATATTCATATTGATCCACATGAGGATCTTTATGGAAGGCCATACAAATCACCTATATGTTTTATGGAGGCAAGTGAGTCAGAATTTTAGTGACAAAATCTTGTGTAGGAGATGTCGAAGTAGTTTTAGATGATTCAGAAAGGTATTTATATGGATCAAGGTGGGTCGAATTCATAAAATGATCAATGTTAATGATCCCTTGATTTTATAGTGGGTGATTGTTTTTTAATTTGGGTATATCCAAGATTGGGTCCCTGTAGGATTCAGAGACAAGGAATGTTAGTGCCTAGATTTTTCAAGACTTTTGAGATTGTGGATAGAATCAGGGTGGTGGTGTACCAATTGGATCATCCACATAGGTTTTTTTCTATGAATTTTTTTTTTCATGTTTCAAAATTTTTAGGCATCACCTATAACCTTATCGTGTGATCTATTTTGTTGATTTTGATCTTGAGGCTGATGAGTCCTTTGAGGAGTATCCATTTTGTGTTATGGATCATAGTGATAAATTGTTGTGCGAGAAATTGTGTTCCAGTAGTTTGAGTATTTTTGTAAAATGAACATGTTCATTAAGGAAAATGGTAGTTATAAATTGATATTGGGGATTAGTGGATAGATCCTTATACTTTATAATCATAGAGATATTTGGTAGTATATCTAAAGGATGAGATTCTATAATATAGGGATATTGTATGATCTCAATTGTTTCTTGATGTTTTTTGAGTACTTTTTCAGATTCTTTCTTAACCTTGTGTTGGTATACCTTTTTTGGGTTTTTTTGGGGTTGTTTTGGGTAAAATTTAGTAAATTTGTAATCCGAAGGGTTTGTTCATGTTTGGTGCATGGTTTGGGAAAATCATGCATCTTGGACCAAGAAACTATATGACCTATTTTTCTCAGATGGGAGGTGGCACTTAGTTGGAACACATTATTTTTAACCCATGATGACACCCTCCAAAACCATACACCCTGAAACAATAGAGATTTTTATGGATGATGCATGTTTTTTGAAAAGGTGTTCCACTTAGAATAAATCATTCTCCCCTAACTAGGAATTTGTGTGCGTGAGTTTTAATACCATGACTTTGTTTAAAGTACCAAAACCATTTAATTTTAACCCAAACTGAATCCCAATAATATTTAAACTATTTACATCATTTTTAGGCTCCATAATGGATTTCAAGGCCCCTTGCACCCCTCTCATTGAAAATCAATGATTGAGTTAATGGATTGGATCCTCAATAAGGAACCCTTGTTCGATAGGTTATATTATTATAGATACGCTGATGATTTTTTAGATGTCAAAACATATGTTCTATGATTAACATTAAAATCTAGTACAGGGACCCTAGTGCTCTAGTTTATTATGACAAGGAAGCACTGGAGTTGAATCTAGAAGAATAAGAGCATTTTACGGATTATTTTGTTACCATTTTCTCTTGCGAACTCTATAGAAAATGTATGATCATGGACTGGTTGTATCTATCACTTTCCAAACTACATGTAAGTTTTCTTGTTTTTTCCTATTTATCTTGGTTTGTAATCCCCTAAATCATTGCTGTTGTAAGTTCCACTCACCTCTGTCTTGTATTGATACATATTGTTTCTCAAAAAATTGATTCATGAATTTGGTGACTAATTCATTTCAATGATTATATATATATTTCTTGCATATTTGGGAAGGAAAATTTTCCTTTATTAGGGATGGTTTAGATCTGGGGTTTTATATATTTTAATCCACTTCATATTTATCTTAGTTATTGGTCCAAGATCTTCTATGTTGTTGTGATTTTGATCACTTTGCATCAATTTGAGGATTTTGAATTGGTGAAGGTCCATTAATGATCTTGAGGTAGGTGGTATAATTTTCAAATCCCATAGTATTTATTATAAATCCATGTATGTATTTTCACAATTTCAATTTTCACATTGAAAAATTTCATTGTAAATTGATGTAATTTTATGATTGATTTTCCAATGTGATAATGAAACTTATGGATTAAGGGATAATAAAATTCATGAATAATTGGAATATAAAATTGATTGATTATGTTTTAATTAAATTCAAAGAGACCTATAAGGTGTGATGATATGATTGAATGTGGTATCCACCCATGGTGTGGTCCGTTATGATGAAAATGATATTTTATAAAATCTACTTAATGGAATAAATCGAATTGTGAATGGATTGAATAATGACTTTTGGTAATTGATGATAAATGGTTAAAAATATGGAACTATATGATGTGATATCTATGAATGAGTTTTGGTATAGGGAATGATGCTTAAAATACAAATGGGTTGGACAACTAACATTCTAATCCCACAATATATTTGTGTATATGTGTTATTACTGAGTTGAGAGATATGGACTACTACGCTATATAACCACAGGGTGAAAACCTAAAATTCTAGACCCCCAATTTATGAATGAAATAATTAAAATGAAATAATTTATAAAAAACCATGATGGTATGAAAATTGATATCCCATCAGAGGCGGTTCAGCATCTAGCATGATCTGAAAAAGGAATGATGGATTGGGTGTCATCATAAACCCCAAGAATTATGTGGTAAAATAAATAATAATTCAATGTGAATTTTTTTACTTTATTTATTACATTTTTTATTTATATAAATTCATACACTGTTATGGATTGGATAATGTTTTACACACCATTGGTGGTGGCTAACTTAGTTGTACTCACGCCCTACATAAGTTACCTGATTGGTACCTAAATAGGCTTCATGTTTGTAGGATAGTAGAAGGGAAAGATCCCTATGTTATATGGATTATATATGGATAGAGCATGGATAATAGAACATTCCATGACTTCGAGACCCTCTTGCGAGTTTCCTGTGTATTTTTTTTTCATTTGATAATTGAACCGTATATGGAATGGAATTTATACATCTTTTGTTTTTTATGTGTTTTCCATTTTTATTTCATCATGTGATGTTGGAATATAATGAATACGGTAATATTTTGGTTATTTTTTATTATTAGTTGGTTATTGTTTATTTTTTTCTATTGTGTTTCTTTGATAAAGAGGGTATATTCTTTATATGATATAAATATATTAGACCCTAGCTACAAGTTGGAGACCTCTGGAATATGAGGATTCATTCCAGATGTCTTGTGACCAACCAGCTAGGGGCACCGGCATGTGGCACCTTAGTCGGGACGTTACAGTAGTACTATTTTTTTATGTGTTTTATTAAGAGGTGAAGTTTAATTTTTTTTGAATTTTTTATCCTAATAGAGAGATATTTAACTAAAAAAATGTATTTTCCACTCTTGAATGTTATTATAATTGTTTTAATGATAAGATAGATTATAAAGAAGTAAAGTGAGTGTGGTCCCACTTAAGTAGGATTCTTGTGGATTCATTATCAAGTAATTTATTCATTTTAGATAATGGTTATTAATGTTATAATTTATAATTTTTATTTAATTATATATATATATTAATTTTTATTTTGTAGTCAATGGATTATTGAAAAACCATTGCAATAACTATAATAGCAACAATGTTAAGACATTTCAGCATCCATTGGTGGGGGACTTTGTCTCAAAAGTTCATTACATTTTCAATGGCCACCTCTGTGTTTGGTTGTGTTTATTGGTAATGTAGAATGGGATAGAGAGGGATTTATATTAGAGTTATGAGAATATATAATTGATGTACTTATATAAGATTTGGAGACTAGATATTTGAACACCTCAATGAGAAAAAGGGAATTTTAATTACATTAACATAGGAGACACCAGAGTGTTTTGATAACCCCATTGAGTAGTGGATCTAATATAAATGGTAGTAGGATTATTTTTAGTAATGGGGTACCCCAAAGAGATGAACTTAACAATTTTATTTTCTATAAGGTCACGTATTTTACACAATTTGAGTCTTCCTCATTATTGGTCATTGATTAAACATACTGGTTGAAATTTATGATCATAAGGGGATTAACATAAATATGGAAAGTAGTATGGTGGGATGTATGAATGATACACATGAAATATACCAACATATAGAGTGGGTGGGTGGGAGAATAAATGGTCTATGTGGAGGTATAAACCTAGTATCACTGGCTAAGAAGAATAAGTCATTGGTCTTGAGGAATTCACACACTTTCCCACCAAATTTGTCTCTCTATATTATCACCCTCCATGGGAATAATCCATTTGGAAAATTTATAGCATGTAATTATTGATTTATAAGGGATATTATTTTAACCTTCAACTATATATATTAAAAACACATTCTTATATTCTATCAATGTATAATTTAGTCCCATAAAAAAGAAAAGTTCACTTAATTTTCTCTGCATTTCATGGTGGTTTTATTTTAAAATCCAAATAATAAATATTTAAGGTTATTTTATGGTATTTAAAGTAATTAGACAAATAATTAGTGACATCTTGGGATAGGAAAATTATTATAATATATTTATGTTTGTTCTATAATGTATAAAACAATGGTATCCTTCAATTATATATTTGGAGCTCATAAAGAGGTGTTTTAGATAAAATTATATTTTGAATGTTGATAGGACCCAAAGAATTTTTAATTCTAATTGTGTTCAAAAGTTTATAAAATTATAAATCCCATATCCAGAGTTGAAACTATACTACTATAGTATATAATTATTTACATTTTTAAACTATTGTAATCATATTACCATTTATACAAGAATATAGAAACTCATTGCTACTAAAAACTCTAGATTTTAAATAAGAAATGGTTAAATTAAAAGAAATAAAACCTTAATAACTATTACATATTATGAAAAATAAGATAATGTAAATTAAGTTCAAAGTATCATTTCTCTAAATATATGATTTTATTCACTTTTAAATATAATTAAATGCTTTAGATACAATATTCAAATAGTAATTGAGACCTATTGGATAAATTTACTTGAATACTATAATTAACCATTCCATTATTTGAGACTGAAATAAAATATCTATAACTAAGATACATTAAATTCCAATATTATATACAAAATAAGTATCAAGCCTTCCTTTATATCTAAAAACCCACTTTACCATATTAGATTTTGGACATTATTACCACTTTCATCAATTAATTACTTTTGAATAATATAGATATTTTAATATATATATGATATTAAAAAATCATTCATGGGTGAATTATAGCATAAATAACTTATAAATCCTACAAATATTAATTATTTATCCCTTAAGGTGGATAATAACTCAGTATTGGAATGGAATCAACCTTAAATGAATAATTCATCACAAAGAAATAAAAAAGTCATGAGATAAGTGGAATATATCATGAATGTTAAAATAAAATAAATTCACATTAAAAGAAATCAATCCAAGTATTCCAACCAAATGTTCCCAACATCATAGCTCTCTCTAGAGAAAAATGTGACAAAAAGTCTTCTTAAATTTGAAAAAATTCAAGAATTTATTAAATATTTCAAATCATGGTATAATTATAGTAAATTAACTATAATGAATGTATCTTTTTATATTCATCCATATTTTCTCCACAAGCCTTCTCTTATCCCATTTTTAAAATTTAAAATTTCTCCAATAATGCTGAAATAGCTTTTGTTATTCCATAATATATGGATCCAAAAAAATAGGACATTAGCTACTATCACATATTTTCTAGGATTTGTATTGAATTCTTCTTTTCCCCAATCGATTGTTCCACAATAGCCTATGAATTTTAGTTTGTTTATTTTACTGAAAATTTATTTATTATCCAAACCTATTTGTGTCATGATCAAATTTGTTTCCTTGTCAATTTTAATTATATGAAATATTTCGGGTGAAATAGTCACTCATGTATAACATGGTTGGATCCAATATATATCTCATATTTCTATATTTTATGATAATTTTAGGGTACTATTTATCCATCATATTGTAATTATTTAAAATAATTTCTTATTAATTCATCCAAATAACCATCGTATAATATTATTCATTATTTCAGGATTTTTTTATTTAGTTCTTCAAAATATTATAAACTTTCTCAAATTCATCCAAAAGACACATTGTAAAAAAATAATTAAAAACATATATAATTTTAATGTATAAAGTTCATTTTAAAATGAAATTCATGATGAAAATATTAAAAAAACCGTGGATATTAAATTCCACTAAATTGAATTTGTTTATCCATAATAAAAATATAAAAAACCAATCAAAAACAAAATTAACATGAAATGGAAAACCTCTGATTCATCATTCTAATAAATATAATTTTTTAACTATACTTTTCAATGCATAAGAAGAATATAAAATATATTATTAAATATTGTTTCCTTAAAATCTCAATTTCTATATTTTACTTCTATTTCACATACATTATTTAAATATTCATTAGTGTCCATGATCTTTTATGATATACTTTATCATAAATAAATTCACTTGTCACTCAAGGGTTTTTTTACTGGAGTTATGATCAATCATTAAGTAAATGAATTTTATCCATATTCATGAAATATATCTAAATTTATATTTTTCAATGACAAATTCACACTAATAAAGAGTAATTTCAACAATTTTAGCTCTCAAAGTAACAGTTCATAGGTAATGATATAAAAATTAAAAAAGTTCCAAAGGGTTGGTTTATATCATAATAAAAATGAATTATGAATAATTCAAATTCAATAAAATTACATCCCTCATTTCACTTTCTCAAAATAAATCACATATACTAACACCTTTTCAAATTATATTAATCTTCTGGGATCACAAATGAAATTAATGAAAACAATGAAAAAATATCCCCTTAATTTTTAGATTTTTTTCATTTTCCTTTTTTATAAAGAAATCATGAATGTATAATAAAAATAAATTCTTACCATTCTCCCATTATTAATAATAAATTTTTTACATTCTCCTTTTTTCGATATTTTTTATTCAAAGAAAACAAGATGAAATAAGATTTCACCCTAAAACTTATTTCATTTATAGTCATTAAGATACTAATATTATGGTATTAATATGAAATATTTCTTTTTATGTGGAACACCTAACATGTTTCACATATTTTATAAGGGATTATAGAAGGGTAAAATAAAAAGGAAATCTCACATATTTATGGGATAAAAATAATCAACAATTATATACTCTGTAATATTAATTTGATTTCACCTCTATAGTTTTTAGAAATTAGGAAATAAAATTTTGGTGGCCCAATAATCCCAATATTATCTTAGGAAAGAAGATATTTTAAATAATATATCATATGTGACTTGAATATTTCTAATGAATGGAAAATTAATCATTGGAAAATAAAACATGGAATGAAAAAAATAAAGAGAAAATTGAGAAAAATTTATATAAATTAATGTCAAAAATAGGAATTATATAAATGATCATTTTAAATCTCAACTCCAGAAATAAAATAATCATGTTATTTATACAATCACCTATTATTCTAAAATTTATTTCCAGGATTAATTATATTTTTTCAAAAAAATGGAAAATAAATTCCATAAATTATTATATACATAAGGATAAAAACAAACAATTGGGGTATAAATGTCCCTTCCCATGCATTAATTAATCATTTAGTCTGTTATTTATCCAATATAGATGTTTTTAAAATGAATTTAATGAATTTTCTAATGGAAAGGTAAAACAGATTTAGAAAATTATAGAACATTAATAATTATTTATGTGTTTATCGATTGATATTTGGATTAATGGAATAGAATTATCCATAAGGTCCTATGAAATTGTTTGAATATTTAATATCGAATTATATCCTATATTTAAAAAAATATACTTATATAAATTAATTTTCAATTTAAATTCTAACATGTTATATCAGAAATATCATAAATGGACTCTAATTTCAAAATTCATTGCATTATGATATATGTTATCAAGATAGTAAAATAGTTTAGTGAAAATAAAACCATTGTAAAATAAATACATTATTATAAAAATAAATCATAAAAAACATAAAAATTTTAAATGAATATAAAAAAAATAGATTGCCTAATATTATTTAGGGTATGCCTCGTGATCTCAAACATCCTTCACCTCAACCCCCCTGTACGAGGTGTTTATAAACTATGATATTCTCATTATAATCATTGTCTTTTTTATAAATGGAATCAAAATAATATTTGATTAAAACTATTTTGATGTTTGTAGTTATATTTTCTATTTGTGATAGGCACAGTGCAGGGTCCTTTTAAGGTGTCACAATTGGAGTACAATCAATATAAGTGTAATTCTATAATAGAGGGAGTGCTGGGTTTGTATAGTTTATGGTAAGAATAGGGTATATATGTGGTATGGGGGAATCTGAGTGTCCTCAACTATGATATTCTCATGGCCCAAATTAACAGTGAGATTATACTCTATCTTATCCCTCTCGATGAAAGAGTGTAAGGACATTTGCTAGGATACTCAGTTGAAAAAGGGATCTTATTTTGGACTTAAATGATCAATTACCTTTACTTATGTTACACCCAATTTCTTCTGAACTACTTATATTAACTCCATATTTTATCTCAATGAAAATAGTTACCCCTAGAAAATTCATTATTGGAGGTGGGTGGGCTCTCCTATAAATCCATAGTGGCCTAGGAAGTGGTCAAATATTTCATTTTGGTAGGTTGATATGTTATAAAATATGGATTTTGTATAACAAGGTGTTGATTAATGGGCGGTAGGATATAATTTTGATGTGTTTGTATTCTTGGAATAGGGTTATAAGGTGGAATATGTTGTGGGTATAATGGAATATCCATGTTATCATAGTTATTTTTTAAAGGAAAATGAAATATTTTAAAACCTCCTCAATAAAATATTACTTCACTTTTGAAGTTATTTTGTGATCTTGTATTTGAGGTACTATGGAAATTGTGACATGTGTGAGTCAATGGTGGTAATTGGAACATGATTGCTCCTCTTCCACAAAATACTATTAATATAAATTCTCACAGCTAACATAATGTTTTACCTACTTTCGAATTAATCCCAACACTAATAAGAATGAGATATTATTGAATAATTACACAACAAGTAATGTAATTGGTAAATAGGAATAAAAAAGTTCTGGATACATTTCTAAATACATAATGAAATTACCACCCTTGATTGTAACTGTGTTATTATTTATTAGGTCTTTATAATAATGGTTAAATTTCTTCTCTATATTCGATGGTGTACCCTTGATGGTTGAGTATAGAATAAATTGATGCAAATAGACCATACTAAAATATTTATACCCCTTAAACAAATTAATTTCCCATTTCATTGTTGGTTTAACATTAAGAAGTGGATGTTGAATTAGTTCCAACATTTATACAATTCATTTTTTTGTAATTAATTTATTTGACTGATTAAATTTATGATCCAATTAATTTCAAAGTATCACCCTAACCAATATTTATAAAAAATAAAATAAATTTTGGCAATATAATAATTTTACATGGTTTTCCCATAATTTGGGTGACTACATCCTTTTTGTGTTAAGGTCAAATATGAGAGATAGACTTAACAAAAGCTTGATAAATTTGATACAAAAGGGATGGTATCATCATTTACCCTTGATAGTTTCCAAATAATAGATATCTCTTGAGAGTTTTTACACTGGATCCTGCTATTTTATAATGTATTATTTCGAACAAATTGCAAATATCCTTGGTAAAATATATAAAAATCTAGAATAATTAAATTATATTCTCTCAATCCATTTGAAGATTCCCAAAAAAAATAAAAAACCCACATAATTTAAAACCACAAAGTCCAAATATTTTATCATGGACTAGTAGTTCATCAGTCTCTTCATAGCACATATATTCAACACAATTCTCATAACTTCATTTCACATTTTTGTAGCTCAATATTCCACTATATAAAATATACAGAAGAATAATGTGGATATTTTCTATAATTAAAATATAGAAACTTCTAGGGAATGTATAAAATCATGATTCAAACATTTGAAATTGGTGAAATTCTTATTTTAACAATATCCCTACTTCAAAACACAAAAAAATAAAATAAAATAAAAATTTTATTTAATCATCACATTTAACACTCAATGATACTTTTAAATCTACATTAAATGTTTAAATTTAAATCTATGAAAAATGTATCTTCATCCCAGTATCTTCCTTATTCATTCTTTTATAAATCCACATCTTGTTTTCATGTATTCATGATTACATGAAAATCACTACTCATGCTCTATCATCGTCATTCATATCTTAAAGATATCCTATATTATAACACTATCAGCATAAATTATCACTTTTTCTAGGTAATTCAATTCTCTAGTTTTTTTAAACCATATTAATTTTTGTAAACTACTCACTTATCTGAATTAAAAAAATTAGATATTATCTGGGGCACATAGTTGTAAAATTAGTAAGGTCTAGTAGGGGTATGAAGCAAAGGGACCTTTGTAATTCCACCAGCTTGTCGGTGGAGTCCACTTACTAGCTGGTTCATGGGTAAGTATCGTATTTTTGTTATAAGAATGCATAAAATAACATTTCTTACAACACCATACAGCCGATGATATTTTAGTGGCTCACTAGTAGGGTTCCTAGTGTTATAGGCACTCTACTTCTCACCAGAGTCTAGCTAGTGGCAGCATGCAACTAACCTATGACACATATCTAACTCAAGAAAATGGGGGGATATATCATATTTTCTCAACAAAAATGCCTATTTATATCATTAATCTCTTTTCTTAGACCCTAAATCAGTATTAGTTATCTTGAAGAGTTTTCTAAATCTTTCTGGACTTCCTCAATTCTATTTTTCATTTACATCATCTTATTTTAATCTGGATTTCTATATTCAGTAATTTGTGCCTTAGAATTGATGAATTAATTTATTCTTCTCCATTATTATTGTTATTTCTAGTATGATTTAATGGATCTATTTATACCAACATGGAATTATTCGGTTGATCTTTGAACTAAAAGATTCATTCTTGGATTCTTTTTTTCTTCTTTTGAGATAGGTGGTCTAAATAATCATCACGTGGTCTTATTTTGGATTCTACTATATGTATCATGTGTGGTCACATCTTCATTCCATGTGTGAAGAAATGTTTAAGTTGAGTGTACTGATATCTCTTGAATCCTCTAACTTAATCCATTCATGGATCTCATTGGGATGGTCAGTTCATGATACCTTCGACTCTTATCAACCCATGAGGTGAGCCTACCCAAGACATTGGGTTGGAATCTAGAATGTTTGATCTTAGTACCTCATAAATGAATTGGGATATTAGTTCAAGGAATTTATTATCATTTGAATTTCAAACTATCATAGTTCATTAGGATTTAAAATTGATAGTGGACATGAAATTGGAAAATTGAATAATAGAATTATTTCATGATATCTTGTTTGTCATATTAAATAGTAATTTGAATTAATGGGGATATTGAATAGTAATTAGAATGAACTGGAATATTAAATAGTAATTGGATTGAATTTGAATATTGATTTGTTGCTGGTGTATTTAAGATTAATTAGAATATTGACCCATGTAATGAATATTAATATTGTATTTCCATATTAACATGTTTTCATGTTTCAGTAAATTGGTATGCGTGGAATCTAGTTTCCACTTGATATATGTAATATGTAATTGGATCTAGAATTGGATTACCCCTTTCCTCTATTAAGAAATGATTATCTAATTAACCCCTTACATGGGATTGCACCTTGGTTCCATTATAAATTGAAAATGTATTTAACCCATATTATGGGAAGTCACCTAGCCTTTGATGTGATTTGAATGTATAATTAAACTTCTACATAAGAAACCTCCATTGTTTTGTTGTTTATTATAATTTCGTATATAGATATTATGATTAATCATCCAAGACACATTTGTGGGTATAGATAAAAGAAATCGGAATCATGTTATAGTAGGTATGGATGATTCTTGGTGTCGACTTAATGGTCTAGGGTTGGTGGGTTTATTTAGATATTCCACATATGAATAATATTTAATGCCTTTTTTACTAAAATATTTCTTAAAAAACTTCATAGACTAGATTTAATTTAGATTTCATGTACGGGGGTCTATTGAGTTTCACTCACACCCTGATTGGGCCATAGTTTGGTACCTATGAGGACTTTGTTGATTCCAGTAATGATAATGGAAAAGGGATCTATGATTGATTAGTTGATTTTACTAGATGGGACTGAATCACAAAGATAGGACTTACAAGGGGGTTTGGGAATGGTTTTGAGAGTCTTTATTTTTTGATCCATTCATTAAATCAGTTTCCTTTATGACATTTATTATAACATTCATTATGACATTACATGGTTTAATTATATTGAATTAATTTGAAAATTTCATGCTTATCTACAAGAGTTTATTTATATTTACTTGGTTAACATGTATTTTTATGTTTATTATTCTATAGCAGGGGGTATAGTCTCCCCATTGTACTTGTTATACCTTCAATTCTAGTCAATAGCCTAATATGTATAAGGATGTATGCTTGAGGTCTCATGGTGGCCCATCTCAATCACATAGTAGAGAACTAGAGTGGGGATGTTATAACTGGTATGAGAGGCCATATATTTAGAGTTGCATTACTATTTGGGTCAAGGAAGATATAATACTAATGTGTTTGGGTGGGATCAGCTTACCAATGTGCATGGAAAACAACAAGTTTTTATAAATGGGATTCTTGTTCTTCAGGTTTTCTTTTTACAATTGTGATATTATTTCACCATGGGAGATACACCTATTTTGTAGTGTTATTGTTTTATGATATATTACTCATGGGTTGATATGAAATGTGTGTGTATTAATATAACATAGTAGACACATATTTAAATATGTTATAATGAATTATTAATTATAAGGATTTAATTAATGTATATGAATCTGCATGTCTAAATTGTTCAAAAAATTCAGGACATGTCTGATAAATGGAATAAATAATTATCTGGTATAACATATTAATTAAATTATTAATATTAGATTAGAAGTGACCTAGTATATAAGGTTACATATTGTTTCTTTTTACTTTTAATTTTGATTTTGTTATCAACAATTTTTTTGAGGACTACGTTTACCATTATAGAGTAATGCCACTATGTATTCCTCAGGTTGGTTATCAGGAAAGTGGTAACAAGAACACACCTCATGCCAAAAAACTAGAACATTCTATAACTCCAAGGAATATAATGGAAAATTACCTCCATGACAGTTTCATGGTAGTCATGTGATCCATGGAAGGAAATACTAATCATGATATCCATTTTATGTATGATCTTGATTGGGATTTCCAGCTACAACACGCACCCACATTCATTGGGAAGGGATTCTCTTAGGAACTATAGTTATTGATCAAGTATTTTGGGATGTTCTTTAGTCTCATTAAGACACCCATGGTGAGTAGGTTGAAACCTACTACCTATTTCTATGGGGAAATTCCATGAATTTGTGGGAAATCATAGTTTAGGCTGGTGAGTAAGAGGATCTAACTTTTAAAGGGTTAGTGAAGTTACTAAGTTACTTATACCCAGAGATTTTTAGTCATTACCCGACATATGATTTCATTCAACTTACATAGAAGATATTGTATTTTATGGATTAAGCTAATAAATTTATTAT
Organism: Viscum album; assembly: GCA_963277665.1. Taxonomy (NCBI): domain Eukaryota; kingdom Viridiplantae; phylum Streptophyta; class Magnoliopsida; order Santalales; family Viscaceae; genus Viscum; species Viscum album. The sequence continues at coordinate 198,172,330 of OY728125.1, read as the reverse complement.
CCTGTAATTTTTTTATCCATCATCAGTTGAAGATTATATATCTAGGGTGATGTTCTTCTATGATGATATTCAATATAAAATCATGTCATAAGTAAACTTATTACACATGAACAACTTACCTATCATGATGAATCAGTATCTCATCACTAAAGGGGGCCTAATGGAGGCCCTGAGTGGATGGTGGTACGTTCAAGTGGGATTATCATAGAGGTAATATTCTAGTAAAAAATACTCCACATCAATAATTTCCTAAAGGGAATCGATTGGAAAATAAGCCTTGGGAGTGAACCATCATCTCAAGATTCTAACTAGATGATTTGAAATTAATGTGTAAATGATTGCGACAATTTATATGAATATTATTCTCCCATAGTGTGGTATTGATCTTATGGTAAGATATTCCACCTATAAAATATCTATCAAGGCACTAAATAATCTAATTGTGGTGGAGGATCATGTAATACATTAATGTCTCAGAGAGAAACAGCTACTAAATAGTAGAAAGGCAGAAGGGGTTCCACTGGTTTCTTGGGTTGTGGTAAGTTCCATGGTACACCAACACATGAGTGATAATATTAGTAGGAAGTATCATCATAGCGGAGTCAGTCTAGAACCCCGACAATTATAGTAGTGTTATTTTTATTCTATATAGGCTACTCTTACCAGTCTAGATGCAGGTCCATTCACTGTTACATGTATGATTCTTATAGAATCTACCATTGTTTTAATATTATTTACGATAGGATAATCACATTACATTATCCCTAAATAATTTTTAAATGTATTTTATTATTCAATTTGAAGCATGGATGGGCTTAGGAACAATGTTAATCCCTCATGGGTGTGATAAAAGGATATCAGACATTGTAAGGAGTGTTCTCTTGAAATTGGTGGCTACCAATTTTTATTAGATATTTTTATTCTATAAATACATATATTATATTTGATTATAGGTTTGGATTGGATAGTTTTGCACCAGAATTATATTAATAGATATCAAAGGAAGGTGAATTTTCTATCTCTACAAGGGGGAAGCCATGACTATTAGTGTGAATGAGATCTTCATGCGAGCCATGTGGGGACAATTTATCACAAATTGGGGTGGATCACTAGTCATAATAGAACACCTATTAGTTTTAATGGTGATTCATAAATTTTATATCATTCTTCCAATAGTGGACCAATTTCAGGATTTATTTCCTAAAGATTTTTTTGACTTTCGACATGAACGGTAGGTCAAGTTCACTTTTGAGTTGGCTCCAGGAGATAAATCATTTTATATTCCTCCCAACTATATGGAATCGGTAGATATTTATAAATTGAATGGTTAGTTCAAGGATATATAATATAAGGGACTGATGTTTCCTACTATATGGAATTTGGGTTATTGTACTGTATATTCCAAGATGGTAGATGGAATTATACATTTATATATAGATTCATGATGGTTTCACTGGAAGAAATTCAAGAACTGATATCCCATCTTGTGCATAAAAAATACCTTAAATCATCCGAGTGGTTATTGTATATTTTCTATGATGTACATGAGTTTAGGGAACAATCATTTGAAGGATAAACCATTTTATAAACCCTAAACTACTTTTTATAGTAGTTATGGATTTTTTGAGTTTTGGATAATGTTATTGGGTCTGAAAAACATGATATTTGTATTCACAGACTTCATGAATTGGATTTTCCATCTGTATCTAGATTAGTATTTAATGGTATTTGTCGATGAAGTCATGGAGTACTCCAAGTATAGACAATAACATGCCAAATATCGAGAAATCATCTTTATCTATTATAAGAGAGCATTAGTTACATTCCTAGCTTACTAAATTCTATTTCTAGAAAGACCATATGCACTTCTCCGGTAACATTATCTCAGAGATCATAATGAAAGTAGACCCATAGATGCTGGATTTTCTATTATATTGAGAGAGAACAAATAAATTCATTACGAGTCAATAATTTATCGGTTTGATTGACTATTACTGGTGCTTCATCATTGAATTCTCCCACATAGAAGTTTCGATGCCTGGTTTGACCGAGAATGGTTTGATGTATTTTTGTTCATATGATTTGGAGGAGTATTTTTATTCATTAAAGATAATTTTGAAATCATCATCTGTCCTAACCATACCTAATGCAATTAAAGATCATACCTTGTTTTTTTGGAAAGTCTAATGTTAGGATCGAAGAAGTTATTATATAAATGGATTAAGGGATTACTTATGAATCCAGAAATCTAATACCACATGAGTATAATTATATCACTGTTGAACTATATTTAACTACAGTAATACCTGGTTTGAGATAATGGAATCATTATATTTTGGGTGATATATTTGTGTTCTAAATAGATAGTATGAGATTGTAGTATATCGTTTCACAGTAGGACATAAACTTTTAAAAGATTGGGATGGTCGATTATATGTAGTCCTTCAAATTTTGTTTGGCATATACTCCTAGAAAGGGAATATTAGTAGTTTATTCCTTAATTTTGAAGACGTAGACTCAGGTAGTGTTAGAATTATTTGATTAGTGGTGTATGATGTTGCTTATTCATATATACATCTAGATGTATTATATTGTCAGAGATTAGAAACTCTAATATCAATATATATTGTTCCCATGATTTTGAATCAGACCAAGAGTATGCAGTTGTCGAATATATTGGTTTTAACCCCAATGAAAATTATTTATTATTTTGATCCACTATCAATCTAGTATTTTTACAATGATGATATTTTTCTTGTCCCTACTCATTACTAGGTTCCTATGAGTATTCATGAGGAGATGATGAGGGTGTTATATGCTTCAAAATGGGGGGTATATCCTGGTTTTTCAATGATTTATTGTGATCTCTATTGGAAATACTGGTGGCTATGTATGGAGAAAAAAATAATGGGATTCATGGCATGTGGTTACACCTATCAGAAGGTGTAGGGTTTGAATTAGAATCTTGTTGGGTTGAAATAGACTCTACCCATTTCAAAATGGAATTGGGATGATATCATTGTAGACTTTATGATAGGATTTCAATGAAATATTGAAATAATGATTCATTTTTGGTTATTTTGGATCAAGTGACAAATTTCAACCATTTATTTCATATTAGGGATAGCTTTACCATTGATGAATCAGATAAAAAATATGTTTGGATGATAGTTTAGTTGCATAGTGTTCTATAGAGTATAATTACATATTGATATCCACATTTTACATTGTGTTTCTATAAGATACTTTAGATGGTAATGGGTTCATAATTACTTCTAAGAAAATAATTTTATCCTCAGACTAATGATATATTTGAATAGATGATTTAGATTTTAGAATTCATGTCTCTAGAATTTTTTCTAGACTTCAGTGGTTCTGGGGAGCAGTATCTATCTCTATTGGAGTTTTCTTAAAATAATATTTTCCCAGCATCATTCCAAATAGATCCTTCTGATTTTTTAGTGTAGTACCATATCATTCAACTTTTTTCTAGATAGAGGTGGGAGAGTTAGTTCATGTTGGAATAACACTCATGTATTATACATTTCAGCATGCTCAATTAATCAAAAAATCTATGGGAAACCATGTTGAGTAGAGAGAAATATTATACAGAACATCAGAGATAGCCTCTAAAATTTTAGTTTGGTCACTATTTTTTTGATTGTGTCATATAGATTGGAAAAATGTTTTATGCATAAATTGGGAAATAGAGAACCTATTTCTGTTATTCTATTTTAGATAGTGGGGTCGTGGTCTAGTAGAATTTTGATTAGATATTCCAATATGAAATAGTAAAAAAATGATGTGCTTCCCATGTCACAACACTATATATATCACTATGTTCCTTATCACATGATATATTTGGATTATGTTGAGCATGATATCGATGTTTCATTTGATGAGAATCCGATACATATCATAGACCATGGTGATAAAATTCTTTTATGAAAGATTATTACCCTAGTGTGAGTGTAGGGGAAGAGTGGTATTGATCAAGATGATTCTTGGTTGAGGGATTCAAATATGCATTCATGGTGGATGGATTTTTTCATTGATATCTCTCATGGATTCATGTGATCCGACTCAGGGTTATGTTTTTTTATGGTCGGGTGGTTGTAAGACCGCGTCCCTTATCAAGGAACTTCTCTCCTTTATTATTTTCAAACCTCTTTAATATAAATAAAAGGCATTTATCCTTATCAAAAAGATATTTTAGGGATTCTTGGTGTCTTGTAATAGTCATTCTACAATGGGATAATAGGGTAATAGAGAAAAAAGGACTATTATTGTTCCATCAATTAGTTTATGGTTTGGACAGTATCACAATAATGCTTTAGTAATGGATTCTCTTGATGGTGGGATTACATCGGTTGGATGGTGGGGTTTTAATGGATGTAGGAACTCTTCTTAACACCACCAACTAGATGATGGAAACTACCAGCTAGTTGGTGGCACTGATTAGGGCTAGAAAAATCTATGAAAGTATCATATTTCCACCACCCAAAACACTGATTTATTTATTTAATCCCCATAATTTGACCATAAAATATGATTTTTTACCTCAATGGTTCCATTAAGGCTTCACCGTCCTCACTAATTCTAGCTATTATTCCTTGAACCTTTGTTTGATATGGACATCTAGTTTCTCTAATTCTTTCCCAAAATTGATGGATACAATTTTTCTTCTCCATATTTCCTCTTATTAAATCCACTTTGTGGTGGATATATCAATTTCTATATTCAATCATGGTGTTTCACATTCATCAGGATGCTTTATTTATGGATTCTTCTTTTCTATATTTGAGGTCGGTGGATTAAAGAATCTACCAATGGTCATCTTTTAGTTTATGGTATATTTAACATGTTCAATCTTATCAACGAACCTTTTGTGAAATCTCTTATAATTGGAATATGATAATATTTATTTAATCCTCTTACCTAAAATTACATGGATCTCATCGGTTTTTTGGTTCTTGATATTTTGAACTTTTTCCCACCCACAAAGTTTTCCTACCCATGAAAATCGGTTAGAATATAGAATGTAAAAATCCAGTGCCTCATTTCTAAATTTCTATATTTATTAATGAATCATGTGACTTTTGAATTTTAAATTATCATTGAACACTTGGATTTTAATTATATAATTCTCATAAAATTTGAAAAGGAAATAATGGAACGTTAGTGTGTTTACATATTTTCATGTTGACTAATTGTTGGCATGATTATTTTAAGGTTTACCAGTCATGAGAAAATTTAAAATGAATTAGAATATTTAACTACAATTTGTATATTATTAATGAATATGAATACTAACATGTTTTAAATGTTTTACGAAATTGGTACGCATTGGATCCTTCATGAACTTGATACATGGAATATGTAATTGAACCTAACAAGGGAATTTTCCTTGGATCTGTTTTAAACTGAATATGTATTTAACCCCTGGTATTTGAATATTCCATAAGTCTATTGTAAACTAAATATTAAACTAACCACTAATGTAGGAATTATACTTGGGATTGATGTGATTTTAATTTCTAATTATCATTAAGCATGGGAGCCATCATTGGGTGTGTTGTGCATTAGGATATCGTATATATTCTGAATAGTTGGAAATGAACCATTTTTGGTTATGGATAGAGTAAATTGGTATAATTTTTTAGAACTTATGTCTAAACTTGGGTATCTAGCATGGAATCATGTTTTAGAGTATTTATTTAAATGTTCTTCATTTAAATTGTAATTAATTAATTGTTTATCACAATGTTTCATGCACTATTACTCGGAAAATATTTGTTTTATAGACTTTTGGTGTATTCCTATAGATTTTTACTCACACCTTGTTTAATACTCCATTTGTTACCTAGGAAGACTTCATAGATGCATGTGTAGATAAGGGAATGAGGCCATATAGCTTATTGTTTTATTTTTCTATCTAGGAATACATATTGAATATGGACACATCGTAGAGTTCATGACAAGTTTTAGGACCCTTTATATTTTATATTCTTTCATTCCTTTTGTTACTTGTTTGAAATTTAGTAAAATATTTTGTATTACATTTCATGGTTCGTTTACATTGTATTAATTTGTAAATTGAATATTTTTCTAGTGGAATTGATTTATAATATCCTTTTTATAATATTTTTTTGTTCTGGTTATTATTTTGTACCACCGATTATTTTCTCCCCACTCTAATTAGTATACCTTGGATTATTGTTAGTGGAATCTAGCATATGGGGAGTTTCACTTTAATTATTTTAGCGATCCATCTTAGTAATGTGAGGTAGAATCGGTATAGGGACAATCGTGACCCAATCATTTTTCACAAATTGATACATTATTTTTAACATAAACAACCTTTAGTTATAACCTAACGATTTACTAGTAGACAAATGGTTTTTAACTTCGTTTTTTTTAATTTTTGATGTCGGTTTTTAACTGACATCGAAGTCGCCGATGTAAAAAATATTAATTTTTACGTTGGTTTTTGTAAACCGACGTGAAAATGAAATATTTTTGGAGTCGGTTATTTAAAAAAACTGATGCCATAAATGAAAAACAAATTGGCATGGGTTTTTAAAAAAACTGATGCCAAAATGAAAATTTTTTTTCTATGTTTTAGATCATTTCCTAAGCTTTGATTTGACAGGTTCTAGACCTAAAATGGAGTTATGGGTCAAAAGTTATTATCGTCAGAAGTTGAACCTATCAAAGTTTTGATTGATACAACGCGTTTCAAAGAAAACGTGATAAACATAAATTAAAATCATATAAACCAAATGATATAAAATAATCATAATACTTCAAACATATTTCAATGGTTTTAGGGGCTCCCATCAAAACGATATGTTTTTTATCATCATATAAATTTTATTTAGAAATGAGAATGAATCATCATTATAAGAAAGCTAATCGAGTTGTTTATAAATGAAGGATAATAATCAAAAACAAATGAAGAGAATATGTACCATGTTCAAATTAATGATTGAAGTCACAATGAAATCTTGACTGAATCAAAGATGTTGAAAATGATGAACAAAGGAGCAACTGGATATATATATAGTAAACATAAATATTTTCAATTTCATTGTATGAAATTGTAGGCAGGATTTTAAAAAGTTAAATGCGCGTTGTGAAAAAATTGAAATTCTGATCCCGCGTTACTCTTTGGGGTTGGTTTTATTTGAAACCGACGCAAAAGAGTATTTACATTGGTCTTTTGGTGTCGATTTTTCTGAAAACTGATGCCAAAAATGTCAATAGATATCATTTTTGGCATCGTTTTTTTAATAAACTGATGCTAAAAAGCTTAAAAAATAAATTTTTCACATTGGTTTTTTTTAAACTGACGCCAAAAAGTAAAAAAAAATCTTTGGAATCGGTTTTTTAACAAAACGACGCTAATCATTTAAAAAGAAAATTTTCGCATCGGTTTTTTAAAAACGGATGCCAAAAACAAAAAATAAATTTTTTGCATCGGTTTTAAAAAAAACGACGTGAAAAGATAAAATATATTTTTGGCATCGGTTTTTATGAAAACTGACGCCTAAAACTTAAAAAAAATTATAGTGTTTTAGATAATTTCTTAATCTTTGATTTGACTGGTCATGGAGCTAAAACAGAGTTATAGATTAAAAGTTATGGCCTTTGAAAGTTGAACTTATTTAAGACTTCTTTTAGAGAATGTCAACTTCTGACATCCATAACTTTTAATCTGTAACTCTGTTTTTTCTCCACGACCAATCAAATCAAAGCATAGAGAAATATCTAAAACATTGTAAATTTTCTTTTAAATTTTTTTGTTGTTGGTTTTCATAAAAACCGACGCCAAACATATATTTTAGCATTTTGCGTCGGTTTTTTTAAAAATGTTTAGCGTCAGGCCAAAGATTTATTTTAAAAAATTTTATGGCATCGGTTTTCATAAAAACCAACGCCAAAATATATATATTTTAGTTTTTTGCGTCAGTTTTTTTAAGAACCGACACCAAAACAATTTTTTTCCTATTTGGCGTCGGCTTTTAAAAAAACCGACGCCAAAATTTCACCGCAAAAATTATTTACGTCAGTTTATAAGAAACTAACGTCAAACTAGTGACGTTAAAAATAATTTTTCTACTAGTTATTTTGATTCCTAGTGTATTTGGAATAATAGATACATAAAATATTACAAGAATCTAAAACATAGTATATTTATTTTTATTCACCTTATTGAGATTATAAATTCATTCGAGCTCCTATAACTACATGGGATAAATTGAGGAATAGATAAAAGAAATGGGTGAGATAAAAACAATTTCAAGGGAATAAACATGATATAGAAACATTACATGTGAGTCAAGGGTGTAAGATGATATCACAAAAGAGAATATTCATGGGTAATCACATGGAATCATAACATAAAGTACAATGCAACATTAGATGTTAGAAATATAGGAATGTGGAACCAAAATATAACATAACACAAACATGATTCAAGGATAACTATCTATATAATATCACATGATAGACATAGTCCCAAAATAGATTATGTCCACTCACAAATCCTATACATAATGTCTCAGGTGAATAAACATTTATCAAATGAATTAGAGGGCTATCTGGGCACACCCATTATAACATGCTCATGATAAATTTTTTCCCAAAAATTTAATCGATCAAAAGTAGTAAATATAAGAACTTCCCATCGAATTAAAATGTTTTATATAGACTCATATCATAATCACAATATATTTAATAAAGAAGGAATTAATAAATGATCATAAGGTATGTATTACCCTAAGAATGGAAGGTAAAAAATCTAATTATATATATGTTAGAGACATATATATATATAATTTTAAATAATTCCAAAATTTGAAAGTTGGTGAAAATATGAGTTAGTGAGAGACTTGTTAGAAGAGTAACAAAATTATGGTTTAGGGATATCACTTACATCCATAAGCAAAACATTTTAACTTATCAAAATATCTACTCAATTTAAAACCCTTTCTAAAAATACTTAGAATAAAGTGAAAGAGGGAATTTCTTTGAAGAAAAAAACAATGTTTATAAATAAATATAAATATCACATAATGTTTTTTTGAGGGAAATGTTATTAACACCATATATGTTAAAATAACATTTTTCTTTTGTATTTTTAAAGAATGTAAAAAATGTTCTGTATAAAATACATAAAAAATATTCTCTTTGAGAACATTTTAAAGAAGGTAAAAAGAGACATAATTTTTTATTTATAATTTATTTATGTGAATATAAATATATTAATAACTTAATTTTAAGAATATTTACATTTAAGATAATTATTTAGAATAAAAATTAAAACATTTATGATGAGGATTTTAATGTAATGTTTTCCTTATATAAAACCATAAAAATATTCATCTTTAAAAATATTTTAATGAAAATAAAATATAGAAAAAAATTATTATTATTACAAATAAAACATTCATGAAATTTTTATCTGAACATTGTTGTGGTAGAAAAATATTTGGAATGGAAACATAAAAATATAATTTTTTAAAGAAAATATGTTACCTTGTTTATGAATCATCATGTATGTTATTTATCATTGTGATTAAAACTTATGAAAAGTGTTTAATTACCTAAGATAGTTTTTTTAATTTAATATGTCATTTTTCATAGATATAATAAATTATGTAATCAATTATGTTCACCTGGGATGTTTTGATGATATTCGTCTCAAATGTCCAAAATCACTTCGGTAGGTTGACTATGTTCAAAGTGGTAATTATTTCAACATATCCAGAATAATTATCATGATATAATTATAAATTTAATATATAAATTATAATTTTAAAACTAATCATTAAATATGGTTATGATTAATTAATTATGTTACAATTATATGGACGATATGTCTAATATACACATGAGCATCATTTCCATTTTTTATGATCATTATATAAAAAAAATTAACTATTATTTTATATTTCCATAATTATGAAAATAAAATAAATATAATTTTATTTATTTAAATAAACATTTATATAGTATTAATGTGAAGTGGTTAGACAAATTAATCACATTTCTTCATGATAGTGGTAATCCACACACATGCACGAACGGCGTTATAATTTTGAATTAATATAAATGTAAGAGACTATTTGATATATTATCTTTCAAAAATTGTAAATATATTTTTAATATAATATATACATATTAAACTAATCATTAACACATGTCCTGAGTGATGGTGATGGAAAATAAATTACATCATTTCATTAGGCGATAGACCGCCGTTCAAATGAACTAAATATCATTTATGATTTGATTGAAGAGCATATGGATAAAGGTTATTAAATTAACATAATAACATATAATAATATGTGATATAATTAATTTATTATATCATAATATTTTAATATCATTTTGAAGTGGTGGAATGATAAATAAAAAAAATTCCCATTTAAGAATGATTCCTCTTCTTTTGAAAACCTCTTTCAGTTTGCGTCAACTTCCTTCAAAGAATATATTTAAAATAAAAAAAGGAATAAAATATGTGTTAAGTATAATAATTAAGGAATTTATACATTTATTTTATAATACAAGAT